>JAQSVV010000083.1:0-1217899 GCA_036375495.1 Agrotis segetum | reverse complement strand
TGAGCTTGTTTGAACGCGCTAATCTCTGGAACTACTAGTTCGAATTTGAAAAAATATTTTTGCTGATAGTCTATTTATCGAGGAAGGCAAGTACTACTAGGATATACATATAAAATCGATTATAGACCTAACGATTGCTACAGAAAACGCGACTAACCACATCACTAACTGGCACGTATCAGACGAGCCTTCCTGCTCTGACCATAGAAGAATCCGCTTCACACTGACCACCAACACGAGAAAACCCACACTGATGTGCCTGGATATAAACGCCTCCTAGCCTCCTTGCTGGCTAGACACCTATCACAAATAACCATAAGAGACCCAACCCAACTAGAATACACAGTAACAAAACTATCGGAATATCTAACAGAAGCTTACCATGCATGCTGTAAACTAAGAGAGCCAAAACCAGTCATGAGATTAAATCCCTGGTGGAACGCTGAACTTGGTAAACTCAGAGATGCATTACGTAAGCAATTCAACAGAGCCAAAAACACTAGACTCCCAAAATGACTGGGAACTATACAAAAGACCCAGTACACATATAAAAAACAAATCAGAATAGCCAGAAAGACAGCCTGGCGCAAATTCTGTGAATCTATTGAGACCAACAACGAAGCCGCAAGGGTAAGGAAAATCCTCTCAACCGAGCAAGACCGAACCCTTGGAACGCTGAAAAACTACCCATGACAATACATATACACTCACGGACCTGGAAACCAGTAAGGTCCTTCTTGAGACTCACTTCCCTGACTGTAAACTCCTAGAGGACAGGACATGGGAGGCAGAACCAGACTGGACCCCAACGGACATGGACTGGTCCAGAGCCCACAGCATAATAACGGAAGACCGGATAAGGTGGGCCATTAACACCTTTCAGCCATATAAGTCCCCAGGACTAGATGGCATCTTTCCGGCCCTACTACAGTGGGGAGTTGCACACCTACTACCATACCTGATGGAAATCTATCAGGCCTGCATAGCACTTAGACATATACCCCTAGCATGGCGGGAGGTAAAAGTCATCTTCATACCCAAATTGGCAAAACGGACTACACCGAGCCCAAGGCTTATCGACCTATAAGCCTCACATCTTTCCTACTGAAGACCCTCGAGAGACTCTGTGATAGGTATATCCGAGACGGACCTCTTCGGGAAAAACCGCTTCACAAACAACAGCACGCATACTCCACGGGCAGATCAACGGAATCCGCGCTACATAGCGTAGTATCCAAGATTGAATGTGCAGTAGACCACAAATGCTCAGCACTGGCCGCCTTTATTGACATTGAGGGCGCCTTTGACAAAACCACGTTCAACAGCATCAACATGGCCTTAGACAGGCACAACATAGACCCAACCCTGAGCGGATGGATTAGCAACATGCTCAAGCAAAGAGCTGTACAAGTTACAGTAAACGACACTACAAGGGCCATCGTGGCGAAAGGCTGCCCACAATAGTCCTCTCACCGCTACTATGCAACCTGGTTGTAGATGACCTCTATTAAAACACTAAATCAAAATCCATTGACTGTAGGGTATGCCGACGATATAACCATAATAATAAATGGCACTCACGAAAATACCCTGTGCAACCTCATGCGCCAAGCATTGAAAATAGTGGAGGACTGGTGCAACAAACACCAGCTATCTGTAAATCCTTCAAAAACCGAGCTGATTCTCTTCACAAAAAAGAGGAAGCTACCGACCCTACAGCTTCCACGTCTTCTTTGGAACCACCCTAAGCCTATCATATGAAACAAATATCTGGGCATCTTCTATGTTTTGGGCAAAACACATAAAGTACATCACCACTTATATGCATATCTCTTCTAAACTCAATGCTTGGCTTTCAGTCCCCCAGATCACTCACTGGCTATATACGCGACTGTCAAGTACGGCGAGAGTCACGTACGGCGCATTGGTCTGGTGGCCCAGAACTCAAACAGAGCACAACGCGACCTGGAAGAAACCATCGATTTGCTTGTATGGACAAGTTACTGCTGCTCATGAGAACTGCACTCACCGCTAAGCCCTATTATGCAATAGTTTGGTCTGCTGTTTCTCCTATATTTCCATTTTGGCCTGAAGGTCTAGTGGTTAGCCGACCTTGACTGCTTCATGCCCTGGAACCCTAAACGTGGGTTCCAGAATTAAACACACCAGGACAAGTTTGATGCGATCGAACATGCCATTGATTTGTTCACCATGTCTGACAAAGCCCCAAGTCAAATCACTTTATTTACAATTAGGCACATGCGGAAGAGCACTGACTATTCAGAACGAGCGAGGATATAACAGATATAAAGAAATTCCGGAACCGGGGCTGGAGTGATTCTCACATTCTGGGTGTAATTTATCATAAATATTTATCCAGCCCGCTGGGAATATACAAGTATGTCTATCAGTTGGAATCAGTACCCATTATACAAGCAGCATATGCGATAGAGGACTAAGATTACGGATAATATACGTATACTCTTGATTAGTGCCAAAGTACCTATAATCGTCTGGGACATGATACCACTGTAGTAACTAGATTAAATACTACTGAAGAGTTTAACGGTTTCTTTAAACGTGTTAATCAAAGTGAACTACAAGTTTCGAATTGACATAGCGGATTTGTTAACAAGGCTGCAAAGTTTATTTTTAGCGCGAAAGCACGAAGCGGAGATCGAAATATAGAATCCTGAGCGTAGCGAAGTTTTCAGGAGCGCACTTTACCGCCGACAAATTTCTTCTTTCACTTTACACAATCACTCGATTAATTGTGCTCGATTTTAGTGTAGCCAGGGGTGATTGCTGAAGGGAGCCTTAAATACGGACTTAACTTTTCTCCCAGGTGGAACAAGGCATTCAAAAGCCCAGGGCATGATGAAGAGGAGCAAGCTCGCCGGAAGTCAGCGGCGTCACACAGATCAGGACAGAAACGGAGAGACTTACAGCAGTACAGAAAGAGGGAGATGGAGAGAATCACTGGAGAGAGGAGAAGAGAAACCGCGCCCTGCACGATGGTCACAGAGGTAAGGCTGAATATCATCACCTGCCTAACCTAGTCCCAACTATATTGTGGTCACGCTTCCAGTCGAATTATTGCCCGTGATACTATCGGGGTGTTTACCTAGAGATCTAGCACGGCAAAGTTCTTTATTTACTGCGCGTATACAGGGTGGAATTTTGTAATGCCACCTGGAGGGAAAAGGTACTCTTTATACTGCAGATAGAAACATTTATATCAAAGGAAACATTCCTTTATTTTTGAATAGAAAGCAAACTTCATTCAAAGATTTATTGAAAATTCTCTTCTCCCACAACCTGGAATCGAACCGGCTAAAATCTGAAAAAAATTATACCCTGTACTTTTATACACCGATCGTTAGGGTCAGGGGTGATTGAGAAAAAGTAGCCTTAAATACTGACTTAACTTTTCTCCCAGGTGGAACAAGCATTCAAAACCCAGCGTGATGAAGAGGAGCAAGCTCGCCGGAAGTCAGCGGAGAGACAGGAAGCGGAGAGATTGCAGCAGTACAGGAAGAGGGAGATGGAGAGAATCACTGAAGAGAGGAGAAGAGAAACCGCGCCCGTGCCTATGGTCAGAGAGGTAAGAACTAGATACCTTCACCTGCCTGTCTTTTCCCAACTATACTGTGGTCGGCTTCCAGTCGTTCATTGCCCGTGATACTACCGATTGTTTTACCTAGCGATCTAGCACGGCACGAGTTTTTATTTACTAGCGCGTATACATATAACAGGCCTTTCTGTCCCCTCCTGTACCCTTAGCACGAATTTTCACTCTTTTACTTTACAGCGTCTTTCCAGTATTTACAGCGTTTTTGTATGAAAAAATGGAACAGCGCCTCTGGTGTGCGAAGACAGAACCAATTTTTTCCTTGAAAATTGTCAAAGTTCCAGTTTACTTTACGTCTCAAATACTGAAAATTCGTGCTAAGGAGTACTTAGGTCGGAGGACCCATTTGATGATTTTACCACGATACCACTTACAAAGTTACTTCTTACCCTCAGTCGGAGCGCATGCAGACGTCAGTAGCCCCAGCGTCCTCTGAGGAGACCCTCTCCCCCGCGCCGCAGTTCGAGCGACTGCCCAAGACCGACCAGCATGTCAAGCGAGCTGAGAGCATGAGTGTGAGTAGACATATAAATAAAATACCCAGATATCTCTTCCTTTGTTATTTGACGCCTTAGGCGCCTGCTGACATGATTTCTTGCTACCGTATAAACAATTCCACAAATTCATAAAAGCCCCTTGTCACTCATGGAGACTGAGGAAACCGTCGTCTACCTTCGTAACCCATTAGGACAACCCTCGTTCCCAGGACTTACACAGATGTTCTCCACAGACGAAATCATTCTGGAGGGAGGTGGGCTGGTTGGAATAAGCACCAAGGCCACTTGGCTCACGCACAATGGTCCACATGAAGGACTAAGTGCGGAAACCAAAACCCCTAACATAGAACATATCTCTTCCTATGTTATTCGAGACTAGGAGACACTAAATTGTCTACAGTAGCATTTTAATTCACTTCATTGTCTACAATAACATTACAAATTCATTTCATTGTCTACAGTAACGTTACAAATTCACTTCATTGTCTACCGTAACATTACAAATTCACTCCATTGTTTACCAAAACATTATACATTCACTTCACTGTCTACCGAAACATTATACATTCACTTCATTGTCTACAGTAACATTATACATTCACTTCATTGTCAACCAAAACATTATACATTCACTTATTGTCTACTGAAACATTACACATTCACTCCATTGTTTACCAAAACATTATACATTCACTTCATTGTCTGCCGAAACATTATACATTCACTCCATTGTTTCTGTCGATAGCTACCGCGTTAACCGTGCCATTTATTATTTTTTATTTTCTCAGGTGGTGAAGACACCGAAGCGTACTCCGTCCTTCACAACTCGTAGACGAACACAGAGCTTCAGAAGACATCGCAGGGGTGATATCGCTGAACTACCGCCTGTAGAGATTGAAGGTAAGACAACTCTAAGGGACTTTTCTCATGGCGCGTAGCGTGCGATTTGCAATTTCTACTAACTAAAAAAGGAAAATCGTCCTTGCTACTACTATACAGGGTGACTTTTTTAACACCGTCCAAATTTTTTCTAGGCTTTAGGTATCAATCACTTACCTTGTTAATAATTTACACTTGCCGACGCATGAAACGGGCAGAGCGCACCCGCTCCCCCCCGCCCCGCCCCGCTACACCTGAGCGACACATCACAACGCGGTGTCCAGATTCATCAACTTAAAATTGAGACGTGATATCTCGATATTTTTGTATTGAGTGATGCAAAAGGAAAAACACGTATTCACTGATTTTCGCCAAAGATTAATATTTGGATGGTGACTAAAAAAACACCCTGTATAATGATGCAAATCCCTCGCTTCGCTCGTGATTGAACTTTTTAACACCCTCGCTACGCTCGGGAGCTAATCCTCGAGTCCTTCGTTACGCTCGAGATTTAAATCGTCACCCGCGACGGAAGACACTGCTTTATCCCCTTGGTTGATAATTTACTAAAATAGCTAATAATGGGGATGGCAACTGGGGAACTAATGGCGCTAGTATAGCTTCCAAGCATCGTCATTGGTACAAATCTTATAGGTACTTCAAAATAATAATAATAATATTCCAAAACTATCACACAACGCCATCTAGTTCCAAGCTAAGCAGAGCTTGTGTTATGGGTACTAGACAACTGATAAACATACTTATATATTTCTAAATACATACATATTATAGATAAATTACACCCAGACACACAACAAATGACCGTGCTCATCACACAAACATTTGTCCTGGGTGGGAATCGAACCCAAGACCTCCGGCATAGAAGTTAGGATCACTAACCACTACTCCAACAGGCCAGTTAAGTACTACGTCATTGGTCGGATTAGGACTAAGCTATGGTGGCGCCATCTACAATACTATCGCATTGTGAAATACCTCTCTTAGTTCCCATAATAATTCCCAATTCCTACTCAGGTTACCTGGAACGCAAACAAGAAGCCGGTTGCGGCGGCAAGCGCGCCACCGTGCGGTCCTGGAGGGCGTACTACTCCGTGCTGTGTGGACAGTTGCTGTGTTTCTTCCGGGACGAACTTGACTTCGCTAGTGCTAAGGCCGCGGCGCCGCCTGTGGCTATACTCAATGTAAGTATTCATCATCTGCCTGCCTTTTCCCAACTATATTGTGGTCTGCTTCCAGTCGAACCAGATGCAGCTGAATATCAGTATTTTACATGGAGCAACTGACTATCGGACCTCCACTATACAGTAACTGGGCAATACGATACCCCATGGTAGGACTGGTTGTAAGACTTTAGAGCTTCTGACTAACAGTAACGACTGTCAAAGAGTTTACGTGCTTTCCGAGGCACGGAGGAAACTCTCTATGATAGATAGTCACCCATCTACAAACCAACCTCGGCAAGCGTGGCTTAACCGGGAAGATCGGCTTATGCGGCTGTAATTATTTAGTTACTGTGCGATCCAGAAGCGCTATATTTCTGGTTACAAATAAGTAAAAATCTTTCAAAAGTGTCGATTTTAATTTTACATTTTCACCTCACACGCTCGGAAAGATTCTATTTTCATTCAAAATCTGAGCGCAAAACTCCATTTTGTGCTCTAGAGCACAAAGTGTTGTTCAAAATTCGAACACGTCTTGTATTCAATTATTTTCTACACTGACAGGCGATCCACTACATTTCCTCACTGTGTGAGGTGAAAAGTTGTGTGTTGCACTCGGCAGCAAAGTTTTTCTGCGTCTCGTACCTTTCGCTCAGGATTCTATATTTGAACCTCTCGTTTCTCTCGCGGTTCAATCTTAGAATCCTTCGCTCGCTCAGTTCTCAAGTACTCGCGGCAAAAATCAACTTTGCACTCTTGTTTATCAAATAACTATATTCCACCAGGCCCGCTGTGAACCGGCCGGTGACTACACGAAGCGCGCCAACGTGTTCCGTCTAGCGTGTGGAGACGGAGCTGAGTACCTGTTCGCATGCTCCTCCAAGGACCTGATGAAGGTACACTTCTAAAAAACAGTATAGGGTAGTTTCCAGGGTCAAAATAATTACATTCTATTTCATCCGTATTTTAGATTATAAAAAAATATTGGACACGTATTTTTTCTTTTTTTCGATTAAACAAAAAAGAACAAAGATAATAGCCTATTTAAGTTACCTGTGACGTCACTCTGCGCGAAAAATGCCACGCATCGTGACGTCACACGTAACTTTAATAGGCTATATCTTTGTCATTTTTGGTCTAATTTACAAATAAAAAAATACGTGTCTCTTATTTTTGAATAATCTAAAAGACGGACTAATTTACATTTTTTTAGGCAACTAGCCTATTGTAATGGACGCCCGATTAACTTTTAAAAATTTAGATTTTTTCTAGGTATCTTTGAAATCATGATGTAACAAAGGTTCTGTAATATTTCTGGCGATCTAAAAAGAATGTCCATGGAGTTTCTTGTCCCTTCTTCTCCATAGAGATCTACTTCTTGGAATGGACATCTACGGTACTTTCACAGTTATTATGTCTTGTGACTGAGACTGTAGCACTATAATTATTTTGAACGATTTTTTTTGTCTTTTGTCAATTCAAAATGACCTGGTGGCCGACAATAAATTAGTTATTAAAACTGTATGTAATGAAATTATTCTTTTTCCATCAGGAATGGGTAGCCAAACTGTCTTTCCACGCCCAGCTACCACCAGAACTACAACTGACTCCATACTCCGCCGTACCACCTGGAGAATCCCCCACAGCCGAAATCAGGAGGAGATTGCACGAGTAAGTAAAAATTAATGAGTTTCTTCTACAAAAATTTACCTACAACAATTCTACCATTACACATCATCTCCGAACCCTGAAACACTACCACAACCGTAAAATCAGCAAAACAATTCAACAGTTTCTTCAACGAAAACTAAACTACCCTAATTCCACCACCACGCATCAGCCCCAAACCCTGGTACACTACCACAGCCGTAACGTCAACCTCCTAACTCCTCAGGAACGCAGAGTCTTCATCATCAGCCGGATCTTCTCCCGAGCCTGAACGCCGACCGCGCACACAAGCCGAGATCCTGCAGGAACATAGGAATAGTCAGCAGTCACAGCAGCGAACGTCTTCTACTACCCCTGAGAGAGTCATAGGTAAGACCAACGATTGTCTTTATTTCGCATAATACATTCTCAGCTCAGGTATACCTTTCATATCGAAATAGTACTATATGAAATATACACAAAGTAATGGGCCTGGCGGGGTTCGAACCCACGACCTACAATTCGTATGGGACCGATACCACTGGGCCACCACTATTTGTAACTAATTATTGTAAAATTTGACAGCCATTAAACTAAATACGCGCTCTTAATGGTACACATAGATTAAAGCGCGAATTATTTTGTAAAATGATACGATTGATGAGCTGGTAGTCATGTATCTTTGACTTCTATTTCGGAAGCTATACTATTACAAACAAACTAGGTCTTATTTCAAAGTGGAAATCAGTATTTCTCAAGCAATTTGCGTTTGAATTTTGTTAAGTGTTATTACTCGTGACTTGTATCGTTCTCATAAACTTTAATCACATTTTAATGACTTAATTATTAATCTCGGTAAACCACAGGCAAAATCAATAACTTAAGAGGGCTTTCACACGGTTCGTTGATTTTGTACGACTTTTGGAACCTGATTCTGGGTATGACATTGCCACAAATAAAAAAAGTACATATACTCGAGAAAGTTTGATTCTTTCTGCGTGGAGTGCTTTAAACACATTTTTAGATTTGTTTACATACATATGTAAAAACCTTGTCTCTGTAAAGGATGTTTCATAAAATTCTACTTTTTGTCATAGTTTGGTACCGAATTACATAGAAGGTATAGTAGTAAAATAATATTTGAAAATGTCCTTGGTACATCTGAAAGATTATAATTGGACTGCATTAATCACTTTTTTATTTTTCATTCAGAAATAAACCAAAAATAATTTTTCAAAACAGGAAGAATTTGACATTTTTTCGTCCGAAATTATATTTTTTATCTATCAAGATTTACTGAATATTCAATCAAAAAGTATTGAATAACTAAGGTTACTATGTTAGCTTGCATTAAAAAAATAATTAGCTCATTTAAAAGTAAAATAATAGTATTAAACAATTATAATATGCAATGACAAAATTCAGTATAAAACCAAGAACGGTTTCTTCTTTGATTTAGACGGCGCGGGGCGCCTTCTGAGGGAGGACGTATCGCTCGCAACCATTTTGACATTAGTTGCGTAATTATTAAAATTTAAAATACACGCCACCATTCATGACCTTTACACGCGGCGCCAGTGTCTTTGTCATGACATCAAATTCCATGTGAAAAATGTAGTACCTCGAATTTTCCGCAGGTCATGAGTGGTGGCCAGTAATTTTCCCAGTCGCCAAGAATACAGTTTAACCTACCTTTCTTGATACAAGCTAATATTTTGAATTAATTTGATTGAATTTTCCGACTATATTCGAATGTGGATATAATTGTAAAAAAAAAAAATGTAAATAATACAAAAAAAAAACAATTTAAATAATTCTGATACCTTTTTATTATATGTAATTTCAGACTTGCTAACTTCCCAAACATTCCAGTTCGTTTGGATAATATAGCTCGCTGCGGGACCCACCATACCACCGGTCATGCCCCTGGTGGTATGGCTTTTTATTACGTGGTAAAATCATCAGATCAGCCCTTCCACCCAGGGAAGGACAGGAGGGACTAGTGATGGGCCGGAGGGAAGAAAAAAATGGGAGGGAAAAAAAAGATTGGGAAAATATGGGAAAATAAAATAAATTCCCGGAATTTTCCCAAACGACGGGAAAATAAATATTGATCAAATAACAATGTTAAAAATATGTAAATATTTATTGTATTTGGCGGTAATAAGGTGGTAGTACGGCCTGCAACGGCTGGGTCATGCCAGTATTGATGTAGGTACTCTTTTGACATACTCATGGACTCAAACAGAACTTAATCGTACAGGCCCTCGTATCCAAGGCGATAGGAGAGTCCGTACATTGCTTACTGCATATCGAATGGATCACTCACGGTCTTCGGTTATGAGATTGTATATTCGAGGTTGAGATTTTCTAAACGTTAAGACTTTCCACAATCGTGAGATATGCAATCTCAATGCATATTTCCTAAAAGCCGACGTGGGAATGCATCGAGATGTAGTAGCGGTAGACAAGGGCCTTACCCCACTCTCCTGGGCTAAAGAGAACTGGCGCAAACCTGCAGTGCTTGACACTAATGGTCACATGGAAATATGACAGAACAAGGAGCTTCACGAACGTTACCGGGCCGTACATAGGCCTGATGCAGATGTAGACATATCTACTTCGGTAGCCTGGCTACGATCCGGAGATTCCTTTGGAGAAACCAAAGGTTTTGTCAGAGCAATAATGGATGGAGTTATGATGACATATAACTACTGGAGATTTATTGTGAAGGATAGCAGAGCTGACATATGTCGGGCATGCCACCGTGTCAGGGCGAATCAATCTATCATATTTCTCCGGGTGTTCTCGTCTCGCTAACGGAGAATATTTCCATAGACACAACCCTGTAGCCAGAATAATCCATCAACTTGCTCTAAAAGACAACCTTGTGGAATCAGAAGTGCCGTACTACAGGTATGTGCTCGACCCAGTTCTTGAAAGTGGCAATATGACACTGCGATATGCACGCGCTACGGAAAGAGCTCCGTCGCGATCTCAGGGCAGTATGGAGGGAGCCACGGCCGCAACAGAGGTCCGGGTATGCTACAATCGCGGCGGTAACACCCTCTCTTAGAGGAGTGGCTGGATAGGCGGCTCCGCGTCCTGACCTACCGCATGACACAGGTCCTCGCCGGACACGGAAGTTTCATGAAGTACATGTGTCGGACGGGGAAGCAGGAAACGCCTGGGTGTCACCACTGCGAGGACCGCCCGGAGGACACGGTGGAGCATACGGTGCAGTACTGGCCCGCTTGAGCAGAGCACCGCCGTGTCCTCATGGCAATAGGCAGAGACTTCTCGCGCCCGGCTTTGGTCGAAGCTATGTTTCGGGGCGAGACGGTGTGGGATGAGGTGGACTACTTTAGCGAAGCAGTCATGCATGGGCAGTGAGGGAGAAGACAACGTCAGCGTCCGTCCACCCCAGCCGCACTTCGGCAGACGGATCTCCAGCCACCGTAGGCGCGGGCAAGCGGGCGGCGAGTAATGGGCGACTCGCTGTTCGACCATAGACTATGGCCGGGTCAACGGCGTGTTGTGTTACACGCGCGCCTTTTCAAGCATTTATTTTTGACCTTATTAGGTAATGAATTTGATTTCTGTTCGAGTTCGTTCACCCGTGTGTAGCGTTCACAGCTGATTCCAATGTTTCCATCACATTTAGCAGACTTTGAACTGGCAATTCATCGAAATGAAAAAAAAAACTTATTTTATTGACCATATTAATAGGTCAAGAGAAAAAGCTTGAAAACATTTTTTTTTTAAATGATAATTGAAAAAAAAATTGAAAAAAAAATTTTTTTTGCAATGTACTTGGTTACTGATACGAGTAATCACACTAAATTCATGCAGTTACTTTTTTAAGACCATATATTACGTTGAAAATCTGTTAGAGACTCGAGAGTTTACGTTTACCATTTGTCTACAAAGCAAGACTAAAAAAAATATAAATTGTTAGATTAGAGCTATGAATAATTGAATATGTGGCTGTTTATACGTACAATACCCACTTTTCAACGCACCAAGTAATAAATCTATCTTCAAAGTCAACTGATTACTATTATTGGTATAAAGCCGCATTTATAGCAAAATTAATATTCAAAAAACAACCTAATAATCAGAAAAAGATCGGTGTGATACTTTTGATTTTAAGTCTTTTTAAATAAATACGTATCAACAAACATTTCCATACATAAAATTCCTTACTTTTATACTGTTACCGTACTTTTACAATGAATGTCTTTTTTTTTAACCACGAAATGCATGCACAGACTCACACAAATGCAAAACTTTGTAAAAAATAAATTAAATTGCATAATTTTATACGAAAAATATTTTCCCGTCATTTGGGAATATTCCCGGGAAGAAATGGGAAAGTATCGGGAATTTTCCCAACTCGGGAAAATTCCCGGGCAAAAACCCATCACTAGGAGGGACATACAAACTTGTAATGACTAAAATCTACGGTGTCCTTTAATAACCCATTGCGATCCGAGGCTATGGATACCCGATAAGACAATTCCGCGACGCCCGGCAGGATTTGGCTCTCTAACGTGCGCCCCGAAAATCCGTGAAAAATTGATCTGATCGTTTTGAGGTAGCGGTTTACCAGAGAAAAGTTTTGTTTTAAACTTTTTGTATTCGTTTTTGATGTCGGTACTTTTTTCAAAAAGTTTTTTTTTTCATCAATGTATTTTTATTAGGTTTGATCGAAGAGAGTTGAAGTCTTGTATCAGGTTCGGCATCCAGTCAATTGCGGTATTCCGTTTTGGCAGCTGCATTGTATTTTTTTTTTTTTGGTAAAATCATCAAATGTGTCCTCCCGAGCGGGACGGGATTTATTACCAGACTCTAGTACTGACTAATATCCATGGTGATCCTTAAATAGCCCTTTACGTTCCAGGGCCACCGTTACCTGATAAGACAGTCCAGTGACCAAGGCATGCTCCTACTCTCAAATAGAAATCGCTTCTCGGCGTCGTACGTCACGCGGCTGTTCTCCCTCACGTGTTCCACCTCCTACTTCGCTAGCATGACTGCTTTGCATAAGGATTCGAGGTGACTACTTCCTATTCCGTCTTGCCCCGCAGATCGTGGCCTCGATCAATGCCGGGTGCTATTAAATTGAATCAAGTGCATCGAGTTGGGATTTGGCAAACCTGTACCACTTCATGTACCTAACTTTTTTGCAGCCAACTCAATAAGAGGACTAATATTGTGGGTCGATGTCAACGGCACCCCAAAAAGGTCAAGATAGCCTGTCATTTTTACGGTTACACCTCAGAAAGATAGAACCGAGTCGGATTGGCTCCTTTTTGCGGAAAAATTCACGTCTTAGCAGCATTGAAGCTCAAGCACTCAACCGGCCATGGCTCTTTTGCCTGATATTATTTTGTGAATTTTATTCATGAATAAAATTCACAAAAAACAGATACTACTCAGGAACCCCGAAGACTTTCAACTTGAACTGCACAATCGCTTCCAGTGCCTAACCGAATGAGAAACTGTGGACGAGATTAATAATGGGTTGGTGGAAACTGTCCAAGCTGTGGGGTCCAAGTTTTTTAAGACCCCGCGCCGCAATAAGCCTCAAAAGCTCTCGAACGGAAAAATCCGGTTGATGCAGGACCGGACCGAGATGAGGCTGCAATCTTCAGCTGATATGTCGGAATATGGCAAACTCAATAGACGAATCTCTAAATGAATGCAACGTGACCTGCGCTCCTTTAGTGCGGCATGGATCAAAGAGGCAATCGAGCGGAACCGGGGCTCAAAAGTGTTCGCAAAGAATTCGTCTATTGGGCAGAGCCAAATGACAAAGCTGAAGATTAACGACGGCAGCATCATTTCGACTAAACCAGAGAACCTAAGGGAGCTTGAGAGGTTTTACGGACAGTTATATACATCAATACGACAACCCAGTGTCGGTACATCTTGAGACGCAAGAGCTAAACTGACTTGACACTACACTGAGGATATCCCAGACACCAGCCTGTACGAGATTAGAATGGCTCAACAGCTCAAGAATAACAAGTCGCCGGGTGAGGACGGAATCTCAACAGAACTTCTGAGAGCGGGTGGAAAACCGGTACTACTCTAGTCCTCCAGAAGTTATTTAATTCCGTCATACTCAAAGGTTCTACGCCAGAAGCATGGCACAGGAGTGTGGTTGTTCTTTTCTTCAAAAAAGGTGACAACACCTTGTTGAAGAACTACAGCCCAATCTCACTTCTGAGCCATGTATACAAGCTGTTCTGAAGAGTCATTACGAACCGTCTCGAACGCAGGTTTGAGGACTTCCAGCCTCCCGAACAAGCCGGTTTCCGAAAAGGTTTTAGTACTATAAACCACATACACACGCTCTGCCAGATTATACAGAAGACAGAGGACTATAATCGGCCATTGTGTTTAGCGTTTGTGGACTATGAAAAAGCCTTCGATTCAATCGAAACCTGGGCAGTATTGCAGTCCCTCCAACGATGTCACGACTATAGGTATATCGAAGTGTCGAAGTGTTTGTATAGAAACGCCACCATGTCCATCCGATTTCAGCAGGCGTAGCATGGCGCCGTAGAAAGGGGTTTTGTCGACGAAAGAATAGACAAAATAACAGAACGTAAAAATATTTTTATCGTTTTAAGCATGGTAATGTAAAAAATATAGAAAATAAACGTCCTTTTCTTCAATAGTGTTCAAATGGTGTCACATTTGTGCAAAAAAAACAGTCGATTTGTGTAGAAATAACGATGAAATAACGCCATGCTACGCGTGCAGGAAGAGAGCACGAAACCAATCCAATAAAAGGCGTGAGACAGGGAGACGTTATTTCTCCGAAACTGTTCACGAACGCGTTGGAGGACATTTTCAAGCTCTTGGAATGGAACGGATTCGGCATCAACATCAATGGTGAATACATCACTCACCTTCATTTTGCCGAGATGATATAGTCATCATGGCAGAATCGTTGGAGCACCTCAATGCTATGCTCAGCGACCTCAGTATCGTTTCCCAACGGGATGGCCTTAAAATGAACTTGGACAGGACGAAAGTCATGTCGAATGTCCATGTGGCACCCTTACCGGTTGTTGTTGGGAGCGATACTCTCGAAGTTGTAGACCATTATACTTACCTTGGACAGATTGTTCAGTTAGGTAGGTCCAACTTCGAGAAAGAGGTCGCCCGAAGAATCCAACTCGGATGGGCAGCGTTTGGGAAGCTACGTGATATTTTCTCATCGAGAATCCCACAGTGTCTCAAGACAAGGGTGTTTGACCAGTGTATGTTGCCAGTGATGATATATGGCTCCGAAACGTGGTCATTGACTGCTGGCCTTTAAGAGAGACTAAGAGTCACTCAACGAGCAATGGAAAGAGCTATGCTCGGAGTATCTTTGCGGTATAAAATCCGGAACATGGATATTCGGCAAAGAACCAGAGTCACCGACATAGCTCATAAAATTTGCAAGTTGAACTGGTAATGGGCAGGCCACAGCGCTCGTAGAACTGACAACCGATGGGGAAGAAAAGTTCTCGAGTGGCGACCACGGACCGGAAACGCAGCGTAGGCAGGCCTTCCACCAGGTGGACCGACGACATATTGAGGGTCGAGGGCAGCCGATGGATGCAAGTGGCGAATTGTCGTTCGGCGTGGCGGTATACGGGGGAGGCCTATGTTCAGCAGTGGACGTCCTCCGGCTAATGATGATGATGATGATGAGATACTACTCAGAATAGAACATACAAAAAAATAAGTTAGCATTCCAATAAATCGTAAAAATAAGCGAAATTGAATGAAAAGTGAGAAATTACAGGAATGTGTCAAGTTTCATATAAAATAATGAAATCGAAAAAATAATGTTCTTTTTTCTCTTAAACCCTGTGTTATTTTACTAAAGGTGAAATGTTATCTATTAAATAACGAACATGTTCTATACCGTTTCAATAGAAATTAGGTAAAAAGCCTGAGTGACCAATTGTAGCATCGTAATTCGAGCATAAACGAATCTATGCACTGGTAGTCGCGATTGATCGAAGATGAACTCAGGTACTACTTGCTGTGCGAATGGAATAATGTGGAGTTGAACCACCTTTTCTACGCAATTTTGAGCAGTTACGTAACTTCGTTAGGAAGTAAAAGCTCAGTTTTGCGAGATAGAGATTATAATTTAGAGCTCACCGAAACATTCTGTTTCAAGAGTTAAATGATCTGAAACCCTGTTGTTTAGATCTTCTCTACACTCTAATAGATGTGTCCTTATTAAAAAAATAACCCAGCTGTAACCCAGTATAAGAAGCACTGAAGCCCAGTCAAAACAGTTCAATAAATATTCTCCTTTGTAAATGTTTAACGAGTTGCACCGTCCGCTCACAGTTAACTGCAGGGGAACCAAGAATCTTCTCGAATATTTTTAATCTTCATAGTGTCGATTCGAAATTGTCTTGTCAATTCTATGGGAGCTTGTTGCTGGTCGAAATGGACTTCGTATGATCTGCGTAGTAGATTATCGTTCTCTTTGCGCGGTTTAACGTCTTCTCTGGTCTTGCTCACTTTCTTCCTGGATCACGGCGTTTGGTGATATTACCCGTCTCTTAATTGACACTAGTTTCAAATATTTTGAACCACTGGTTGGAAATATTCGAGCATTAAACCGACCATTTCTGGTTATATCTCCTTATCTATGTCACCTTAATCACCCCAATGGCTGGTTTTGCGTCCATAATTATGTCTCTAGATGGCATAAATGACTGTTTGATGTAAAAGTCAAAGAAAAAGTTTGAAAAATTTTAAACACCAAATCGTAAATTCTAAATAATTTCAAAAATCTAATTAAAAAGTTATGAATTCCAATTAGTCACTAGAAACAAAATCAACACCTGAAAGATGTCATAACAAGATAATTTACTCGTATAATACGAGTAAATTATCTTGTTAAGAATGAAATTGAATAATCTCTATAATGCACACTTTGTAAATTACAAACATATCCAATTCGTGACACAATGTGCGGTTTAAAGTGTTATTTATTGAGTGGCACTTATTTTATTTTGATAGGTACCTATATATTTATCATATTATCCATTCGTTTATGAAAATAAGTAGTGTCTAGAAGACCGGGATCTTACTTTGTTTATTCGAAACAAAATAGTCCGGTCAATTTAGACATTCGAGGTTACATAAAGTCCCAGCAAGCTGAATTTCTGTGAAGTTGTTCAAAACATAATTATAAACAATGTCTAAAAGTTCCCCATCATTCCCCTGTAAGGAAAAAAAAATATTCAAGGTCAAAGGTAAAAAAAAAAACTTCAACACTTTTTTTTCATTTACATCGCTTTTATCTTTGCCAATCTTTGAAAATTTCCGTTATTTTGCAATAGTTTTACAATAAACAGGATCACAACTGACCCGTGGAGTAGGCCTACTGGGGAAACCACGTTAAAAAAAAACGCGCTAAGTACACTACCTCATTAGATGCATATGACGATAACAACTTTTATAACTTTTTGAATCGTTATATCTCTGAAACGGTGGCTCGTAAGAAAAAAAGTATTAACACATTTTTATAGATAATTTTATGATCTACAATTTTTGTCTGAGGTACTTGTATGATAAAACTTACCGTTTTGCTGAAAATCGCGAAAAACTCATTTTTTTTACCTTTGACCTTGAATATTTTTTTTTCCTTACAGGGGAATGATGGGGAACTTCTAGACATTGTTTATAATTATGTTTTGAACAACTTCACAAAAATTCAGCTTGCTGGGACTTTATGTAATTTCACTCACATTTTTTTGTCTAAATTGACCGGACTAAAAGTGGCAAAAGCTCATTATTGTTTGCTTTCTGGTATACGAGGCATAGCTGTTTCGTTAGTGTTTTGTTTTTATGCGGGGGGCATCACGATGTCAAATTGACAGGAATTGTGTTCTTTCAGTATGTCAAAGCGCCCTTAAATACTAGTTTAAGAGTTAAACCTAAAACTGTGTTACATATTAAACTTGCCACGTATTTCACTCGTGTGCGTCCATTGATCCACATCTCTTTCATATCGCACGCTGCGATCTACAAAATTATTTTTTGTTTATGCGAAACCCTATACACCTCTCCAATATTTTTGTGTAAAACGTATCATAAAAAGTCACAAAGTTATAAGCTTGTTTATTACCTGGTTGTCTGTTCAAAAATATGCTCATTTCGCGGTACACCCACGTTAATTGTGTCTCCTGTGTTATACACTCGTGATAATAGTTTGGCAATAGATACCTAACCGTACGGTGATTGTATTGTAATAAACAGGTTATAAAATTTAATAAAAATATTTTGAAAAAAAAATATAACATGGTGTAAAAACTATTGGAATCGAATCAGGTACTGATTCTGAACAATCTATATTCAGGTTTCGCATAATATACTAAAAATAATGTTGTTTATGATAGTCGTCACAGACTTCGCACTTATAATAAAGTGCATATTTTCTACCAAACAGTTTTATAGAAGTGTTGCTAATATTACATCAATAATTTCTGTAGTAAATAAATATAGTAAACAGTTAAAAATTAAATGGAAATGTCTGTAATATCAGAATCAACGGTGCTGCCATCTTTGCCGCCAAGACAACCGCCTCAGGAAGAAGATGCCACGGAAGTTGTACTCAGGTAAATACTTTTTTAACATAGTAAAATCATCAAATGAGTCCTCCCATACAGGGCAGGAGGGACTGTCAGACTTGTACTGACTAAAATCCACGGTGTCCTTTAATAGACCTTGATGTTCCGGGGTCACGGTAGCTCGTTTTTCCCGCGACCCCCTCAGGTTTTGACCCTCTAAGCCTTATAATTATTCTCCTTTACTCATTTTTATTCACTTAACCGTTACATTTTTAAATATTTTTAATCATCAGTACCCTTAGCACGATTTTTCAGTATTTGAGACGTAAAGTAAACTGGAACTTTGACAGTTTTCAAGGAAAAAAATAGTTCCTTCTTCGCACACCAGAGGCGCTGTTCCATTTTTTCATACAAAAAACGCTGTAAATACTGGAAAGACGCTGTAAAGTAAAAGAGTGAAAACTCGTGCTAAGGGTACTGCATGCCTTTTCCCAACTATATTACATGGAGCGACTGTCTATCACACCTCCACAACACAGTACCAGTAACTAGGTAAAACAAAACCCCATAGAGATTGCTTGTCAAACTTTAGAGTTTCTGACTAACAGTAACGACTGTCAAAGATCTACAAATGACAGCCGGGACCAAGTTTTACGTGCTTTCCTCGCACGGAGGAAACTCGCTATGACGGATGGTCAACCATCCACAGACCAACCTCGGCAAGCGCGGCTTAACCCGGAAGATCGGCCTGTGCGGCTGTAATTATTTAGCCACGAGCTTCTCATAGCTAATGATGATGTTTAATACCAAATCATCTTTCTTCAACACAGGAGTCAGGTGGAATCCTCAGGGTCCAGCTCCTGGGGTAGAACAAGATTCTCAAACGGACGTGATATTAACGCTGAATTCATCAGATCACAGCAGAACGGTGAGTAGATTTTATCTATAATATATTTTATAGAGTTAAACATTCTGCACATTTTTTTTTATTTAATTGAAAAATTATGGGGTAAAATAGTGAAATTTATTAGAAGGGTAATTTTGATGAAAAGAAGGGGTAATTACGATTAAAGGAACGGTAATTACGATTAAAACAAGGGGTAATCATGATTAAAAGAAGGGGTAATTACGATTAAAAGAAGGGGTAATTATGATTAAAGAGCGGGTAATTTTAATTAAATGAGTGGGTAATTCTTTAGGTTATGTTTTGTTTTTTCTTGTGTCGTTCTCGCACTGTGTTTTGTTTTTGTGATTGTCCTATTACGTTTATTGTCATAAGTAAATTGTTATCTAATTTGTGAGTATTTTGTTAAACGTAGTCTTGCAATACTTGTAGTATCACCAGCACAAGTTATCTAAAATTAGGTATGTCTAATTGATAATTTATATAGTCAAACCAGTTTTATTATAACCATTTTTAAATTAATTTCACGCAAAAATCACCTTTAATTAGCACAAACTGACAGTTAATAAATAATATATTCACGTAACATCACAGTTAACGAAATTTACCCATAATTAACAACATTTACCCTGCGGTAAAAACCATCAACACGAATTTAACAACTTTTACCTACTAGCTAACTTCGGAGCACCGCCATTACCCCTCTCCGGGCCACCAGACCGTCCGCCATTACCCGAAAGAGCGCCGAACATACCCGAACGCGCGCCGATCTTACCCGAGCGAAACCCGAACTTGGAACGAAACGCTCAGGGAGAAAAGCAATCAGTTTCGGCCCTAGTGAATAGTTACCAGCAAAGAATGTCTGGAGGTAACTGGGTACAAGGAAGAGATGCTAATGCGAATGCTCAGGTGACTCAAGTGAGGAACACGACGTCGTGGCAAGGATATCCGTCGGGACAGAACAATAACTGGCAGAATGTTGAAACTACGTCACACTTTTATTCTACGAGTGAAACTGGTCAGTTTTATGGTCGAAATGGTATACTTGAAGTTAGGGTTGGGTGGTACTTTTAGGAATAGAGTATATAAATAAATTTATCCCGGCAGTTAGAGTGTTGAAAAATAATGAACACGTATTTTTGTTTTTTTTTTTTTATCAAAGAATATTGCCGTACATAAAACGCTTCCAAGTTCTGAAGTGGTGGCTTGTGTCGTCATAACGCCGGTAAAATAATACCGACCGGGTGACGTTTTGGGATTTTAAGAAGCGTTGTATCTTTGTCAATTTTGTTTAACGTAACAAACGAAAAAATACAGATCAAATGTTTTTTTAAATTTATGATCTATCTTTCTACGAGTTTTTTTGAGTAAAATATTCTATAAAGATTTAATTTCAAAGTAACATTATTTCAGGCAATTATCTATTTTTTTTATTAGAGAATTCACTTAATATTATTTGATTTCGAAAAAGCTAAAAATCATAGAACGTTGGGTTAAAAATTACTTCCAATTATTCTGTAAAATTATCTTCAAAATTTACATAAAAATTAACAGTAGTGGGGCGGTCTTTTATATAATATTATCAGTATTGATATAAGTCGTAAAAAACCAGTAAATATTGAAAAATATAGCCGTAGAAGCACCTTAGTTTCAGTTTCTAAAAGTACCACAACACCCTTTTGGCGTACCGAATAGCCGGGTTTTGGAGCTTGGTAGACACTACTAACATTTAGCTCCTAACTTACTGTATTTTGGCTAGAAATTATTTTGTATTTATCTTTTATTTAGTTACGGCTCATATGTGCTTAGATATAGAGACGAAATTAATAAAAAAAAAACACTAGATTTAGACATTTAATATACGCTAAGAGCCGTACCTAAATAATTTAACGTTTAGTGTATTTTTTGGTAATTAAAATTAAAAAGCAAAATGCCTTTAGTGTATTGTATTAACTTTGGTTGGCAATGCCGACTTCCAGATCTACCAAAATATACTGAACGCTTGATACCTTAGCACGAAAATTTACTATAATTAAATACTGCTGACCCGGCAAATTTCGTACAGCCTCATACTTTGATTTCTGAACGACGCGCGACGGGATTAACATCAAATATTTGACAAGTACAAATAGTTTATAATATGGGAAAATGAAACTGTTGCTATAACTATGTTCCTAATATATTTATCATATTTACTCACCTTTTAAACCTTTCCTAGTTGGTCGCAGGATTATTTCCTTACCGTAACCCCGGAACAGAAAGGGCTATTGAAGGACACCGTGGATTTTAGTCAGTAGAAGTCTGACAGTCCCTCCCGCCCTGCCCGGGGTGGGAGGACTCATTTGATGATTTTACCACGCTAAAAAAAAAATACCAAATCGGTCCAGCCATTTTCGAGATTTGGCGAGACTAACGAACAGCAATTGATTTCTGTATTATAGATATAAAGATTATCGTGCTAAGGTCGCTATAAATGTAGTTTTCCTAATCCTTAGTTATTAAGAGCAATGTTCTTTGCTTAGTTTTCCTAAATTTTATTTTTCGTTTTTCTGGCTTATAAATTTGCCGCCAAACATTGTTTTCTTTGCTTTGGGAAGCTTAGCTATGTGCTACATTATTATTTTTATAGTATTTGTAATTTTCTTTCTGTTATTTTGTAAAATATAACGAAATTCTTTTTGTATTAGAAATTGTTGATATCTTTTTGAAAATATATCTTTCTTTCTTGCGATTTTCCTGTAATTTGATCTATTGCTCTTTTACTTTATTGCATTGTAATTCTTTTCAAAATTCTGTAGTTTATTTCTATACTCTGAATATTTTCTTTCTTTCAATTATTTGTTTATAATTATCGCCAATAAGTTTTATAGTTCTTAGCTTATATCCTTGCCTAGCTTAAGTACAGCCTTACTCAAATATAAATAGGTTTCTACTAATTTAGTTTATAATACGAGTTTTCGGTTCCAAAAGACCAAATTATTAATATGGCATATTGGTCAAAAATATACTTTCAAACAGTTTGCACTGTTTCAACTCAGCAGGGTAATTTTTTTTCTCAATAGTACTCATAGCTCAAGCCTCAAGCTGTGTAAAACCAGTATAAGTTGAACGTTCACTGTGTGAATGGATCATACAAATCGAGGCCAAGATGAACTGGTTTTCTTATAGCTTGATGTATAGCCATACATTGGTCTTTTGGCACAGTAGGATGTACGTCAGTGGTAATTTAACCTCGAGCTGGCCCAATGTTCAAACGCCAGCACAAACTCATATTTTTCTGATTGAATATGAACTTTCTTCTTTTGTAATAAAGTTAAAAATATACTAAAGTTTGACCGATTCGGGTATCTCGATGTGCTGTCGTCTATTAAAAAAACCGGAGGTTATTTTATTACAGTTTTATTACCAAAGACGTATAAAAAGCGATGCTTTATCCAAAATTAACTGTTTTTTTTTTTTCTAACAACTGTTTATATTTCTCACATGCAATCAGGAGCAAGCCACCTTCTCTACATACTGCATCGTCTGCAGTGTATGATATTATATTTAATTTATTACGTAATTATCTATATTGGACTAATAACTGAGTAACTTAAAAAAAAAAATTTCACTGTTTACTACACATGCAAAAATAAAAATACCGTACGAGATTTTTCATTAATTTATGACTCTCTTGGTCATAAATATAAAAGCCACCTGCTATGTTTGTTTCTCTGCACCACCCTAAGGTTAGACTGGTAGAGAATGCCTATGGCATTAAGTCCGCCTATGTACTGTTTTTTACAAGTGCATGAAGTTTAAATAAATAAATAAAAGTAAAAACTTATAAGTAATCATCATCATCATCAGCCGGAAGACGTCCACTGCTGAACATAGGCCTCCCTCTTAGACCGTCACGCTGAACGACAATCCTCCATTTGCACCCATCGCTTGCCCGCGACTCTCACGATGTCGTCGGTCCATCTAGTGGGAGGCCTACGCTGCGGCTTCCGGTCCGTGGTCGCCACTACTCGAGACCTTTTTTCCCATCCGTTATCAGTTCTACGAGCCTTACAAATATTATGAGCGATGTCGGTGACTCTGCTTCTTCGCCGAATATCCATGTTCCGGATTTTATCCCGCAAAGAAACTCCGAGCGTAGCTCTTTCCATTGCTCTTCGAATAAAATTTAACCTGCCTTAAAATCTGCTAAAATATTGACAGTGTGTCCAATATAGAAAATTATGTACCTACCTTTATATTATTATGCTATGTAAAATACTAAAATAAGTATTGTTATTTAAGTATGTAATTATGCTATGCTTAGTTTACATCAATTAATATTACGGTAAATATAATTAATACGGTAATTAACATTAAATCGGCTTCTTTAGTGTTTAATTTGTGAATTATTTTGATGTATGCTTCCCTTACGTTGGTAGAATTTAAGATTTTTAAGTAGTTTGTTTTTAGATAGATTTGTTTCGTTTTTTTGTGTGCTTTTGTTTATATTTTTGGGTGTTGGTTTTCTAACTGTATCTTCTAGACAAAGGAGTTATATTTTGTTGTTACATCACAAGCTTTTTCAGTAGTTTAACTCATAAAACTAATAAACCAGATCCTGGCTTTTAGGCAGCTAATTTATTTACTTCCCTTTTTTACACTACATTCACTATTAACATTTTTCCTTTTCTATTACTTTTTGGAGTTTAAATAAACTGAAAATTCATACTCTAAATGCAATCCATTAGTAATAAAATCAGGCATTATTGCATAAAGAGAAGATCATTATCTATCTTCTAATACCCAACATTACACAACAAAATATAACTTCTTTACTTTCAACTAGAGACATGCTACCGGTTCCACAAAAACCTTGAAAAAAATCAGTTAATATCGGGAATTTCAGGTTCTCTCCGGGTATTTGTAGAACCGTAAGGATGCCTACTCTAAACCATTCTCTTCATCGTTCCCTCTTAGAGACTTTACTCATGTCGCGACGCAGTTACAATACGACCGTTACCAACTACAAGTGAAAATCAACCTTACCACTACGACATATGACATGAAACACGTTGTTATCTACGGGTAAATGAAAAACAAAACACCATCGCCACGACGATGTCAAGTCAATCGAATTGCATCTTTATTTCTTAGTGGCAAGGTTGATTTTCACTTGTAGTTGAAATCGGTCGCATCGCGCCATGGATAAATTCCCTAAGATTATAGACTGTCCAGATTCCTAACGGTGCGTACAGACTATATAACATAACATGTTATATAACATTGTTATATAACATTTTACATAGAGTTGTAGTGTTAAATAACACATGTTTTCTAACATGTTACATGGTCTGTACGCACCTTAAAAGGTCACTGTGAATTGAAGCCAAAACCACGTTAGAAAAATTACTTCCGTCGTTCGATTCCTACGTAAGACAAGTGTGAACATCTCAAAGGAAAACATTTTTAAATGTGTGCGTGGCGCTCTCTCACTTATTTAAAAAAAGTGGCTTCACTAGAAACGTAAAGGCGTTCCCTCACCGCGAGCATTCACCTGTAATGTAACGTTACAGATTCGAACATTTCATCGGTGTGGGAAAACAATCGAGCATCACAATGCGCACCTTGTATCAAATATATACTAAATGTACGCGAATGCTCGTCAGTCAGGGAGGTAGTATTGTAATGTAATGCTCAAAGTCGAATCTATAATGTTACATTACACGCGAATGCTCCCGATGAAGAAGCGCCTTTACGTTTTATTTCGAACACGGAATCTAGGCATTTTATAATATAAGAAATCTCTATAAACTTACGTCTTCAAGATACTAAAGTTTTGTATTAATTTTCTAGCTTACGGCGGAAGTAGTGGAGGCAATACTCGTCCAGCATCCGTCGCCGGCAGTGGAGGCTCGCCCGCGCTAGACCAGAGACCCGCTTCTAGGTAAGAACTATTTTATGATCTGTATTTTACTTCTACACGGTTCAAATTAGCTTGGCAATCGAGGAAATTTTTTTTGGCCATTTGTAGTCCATCGCAGTCGTATCAATGCAGGATTTGCTTTATTAGTGCTGTAATTCGTTGAGATTTTCTTTATAATTTGTCGTTAAGGTTGGCGCAATAGCTGCGCTGTTGACTGCTCCGCAGAGTAGCGCGGGTTCAATCCCCGCACAGTACTTAATATTTGTATGTTCTGCAAGTAATTGTTCCGGGTCTATGTTTTTGTTTGTGTATTTGAATTTATATGTTTGTAAACTTACCCACGATACAGGAGAAACTCATAAAGTGGGGATACGCTTAATAATTTCTTGACAATTCAAAAGTACTATGTAGTATTAGAAATCATCTAGCTGTGCCCGCGGGTTTGCCCGCGTGGATATACAAAGTTTACCTAGGGTAAAAAAGATTAAAAAAGGGTAAAAACGATTAACTTTACCGCAACTTTTTTTTTAAATTCAGGTCTTCAGGCGAGTCCGAACTTTCAGTCAGCGGCGTAACAAAGGATAAGAAAGACAAGAAGGGCGTCTTCGGAGGCCTATTCAGCAGGAAGAAGAGACCACAGAGTCATATGTAATGTCACTGTCAATGTCACTTTGACAGCTGTCAAATTATTAATTCATAAATACAATTTTGTTGGATTTATTGTTTAAAAAAAGGCTATACGTATTTACTGTTTGCTGTAAATCTTATTGTGTTTATTGATTTATAATAATACAAAAATGCATGGTACAATGCAATTTTTATGTCAACTTTTAGTGTTATTGACAGTTTTATTGTAATCTGTCAAAACTTTCTGTTATTTGACATCTTTTCTTGAATAATTTGACAGTTGACAGTTTTGTATATAAGTTTATCGAGTATACATACATAAATCATATTTTTTAGATTAAATTTAATTGGAATAGATGTTAAAAATCGTGCCTTTTCGAAAATTAATATGATTTTTTGTCGTTTCTTAGGATTATTTTAAACAATGACTTGTTATGTCATATTTTGACGTAATATTCAAAATGGTGGACATTTTTCTTTTGACACTTCAAACGGTATGACAAGTCATTGTTCAAAAGAAATTTTCGTCGTATGTACAGTCACGAGCAATAACATGTATACACTCAACAAAATTCAAACGCAAATTACTCGTGAAATACTGATTTCCACTTTGAAAAAAGACCTATTTCGTAATAGTATGGCTTCCAAAACAGAAGTCTAATGAAATGGCAAAAGTTTAATAAATATGGTAGCAGTAAATCGCTTTTGAATACTGCTTAGTGTATACATACTATTGCTCGTGACTGTAAGTAAATATTTATATAGAATAGTTTTTTTCTGTTTTTATTCTATTTTTTATATATTTACGTATTGTTTAACATTCCTATACGCGATCTTAGTTGAAAAGTATTAGATTGTAAAAAAATGTATCGTTTTTTTAAATTCCAGACAATAATAGAATAATGTTGCCAATTAAAAAAAAGTATTATTAGAGTTTTGGCGTAAATAAAACAAAAAATTCATGCAAGTTGTTATCAATGCATTTGTTAATCATGTTTAAGAAGTCATTATTGAAGTTAAGCAACTGCTGTGCGTTCGCGAATCGGATGGGTGTGCATTCTAAGATCGTGAGACGACGTCACAAATCGGGACCAAATAATTAAGTCAATGGTCTAAAGGTTGAGACGTGATTTTAAAATGTAACTTTTTGAGTTGAGTAAGTCTTTTACGGGCTAAACTAACAAAAATATCTTAAAAAAAATAAAAATTGGAATAATATTGATTCTGATTAAATTCGACAATAATAAATAAGTAAGTCACTGTTTTAAAAAAAAAAGTAACATTTTAAAAACACGTCTAAATAAAATCGAAAGCAATTCTTTTAAATAATATTTTACAGTTTTTTAGCGTAAGAAAACATTTCTTTTAAGAATCATTTTTATTATTCATTATTTTCGGTACTGGAAACTCAAAAATATTTAGAAAAAAAAAACATCTCGAGAAAAGAACGAGTGAATTGAACTAGGTATATCATGATTTCATTCATTCATTCAACAAATCAAATTAGTTCATTGAAACATAATAACAGTATTTTACGTAATTTTTAACCAATTTCATTATGTTAAAATATTTCAAGTAATTTTTAGAGTTTCGGTTTCCGATTTTTATCATAATACACACATCAACAGAATCTAGGGATATTTTATATTTCATCAAATATCTAAAAATCTATGAAGAATTTTCTGATAGAGTAAAGGGCAGAATGATAGGTTATTTTAAGGTCTTTATTAAAAAATAAAAAACATTTCGTGATTCTTTTGTTTTAAATAAAAATGTTTATTTTTTTAATCGCCGTAGCAAATTAATGTGGTAAAAAACTTCATTTCTTCTTATAAAACTAATAAATTTAATGAAAATTGAAAAATTCTTATAAAATCTTATTACTAATAATCAGTGTTGCCACCTCTTACATTAATTACACATCGACATCGGTTGTCCATGCTTAAAATTACATTGTCAATGTCTTGCTGCGGTATGAGGTCCCATGTTCTTTGCAGGTGTTCGTAAAGTTGTTCTGTCGTCTAATTTGGCGGGAAATCTCTCAAAGCTTTTCGTTGTAACATGTCCCAGGCATGCTCGATAGGATTTAAGTCGGGCGACTGTGCAGGTCAATCCAAAACTTAAATATCGTGGTCTCGGAGAGCGCCAAACAGCATGCCGCGCCGTATGGGGAGGAGCATTATCGTGCATGAGTAGAAATTACTGGCCCATTTGGATTCTGTGTGGGACAATAACAGGCTCTACTACCTCCTCATGGTATTTTTGTGCAGTCAGGCTACCTTGGATCCAAATGAGCTGGGTTCGTCCGCCAAGACGAATTCCTGCCCACACCACGATTGTCCCGCCTTGGTATGAGTGCACCTCCTGAGGGTGCCGTAGACGGCTGACTATCCCTGGAGTTCTCCAAAAGTGTGTTCTTCGTGAATCCAGATGAAACCCAAACCGGGACTCGCCGGTGAACAGCACCAAAGACCATTGTTCGTCACTCCATGATAAATGCTCCCGAGCCCGCGAAAGCCGCCGACCGCGATTGCCACGTCGCAATGCTGGAACACGTAGCTGTCTTCGAGTACGAAGACCAACTTCATGCAAACTCCTTCGCACGGTTTGGTCGCTTACCAGCAGCTGATGGTCCGCCTGGAGCCTTTGTACTAGTTGCATCGCTGTGATATTGGGTTGTCTTCTAGCGGTCATTTGGAGAAATCCATCTTGTCTCTGCGTAGTAACGCGATATTTACTCGTGTGCCGTTCAGCTACATCCCCAACGAAAAGCTTTGAGAGATTTCCCGCCAAATTAAACGACAGAGCAACAACTTTACGAACACTTGCAAAGAACATGGGACCTCATACTGCAGCAAGACATTGACAATCTAATTTTAAGCATAAACAATCGATGTCGATGTGTTATTAATGTAAGAGGTGGCAACACTGATTATAAATAATAAGATTTTATAAGAATTTTTCAATTTTCATCAAAATTAATAGTTTTATAAGAAGAAATGAATTTTTTTACCACATTAATTTGCTACGGCGATTAATAAAATAAACATTTTTATTTAAAACAAAAGAATCACGAAATGTTTTTTATTTTTTAATAAAGACCTTAAAATAACCTATCATTCTTCCATTTACTCTATCAAAAAATTCTTCATAGATTTTTAGATATTTGATGAAATATAAAATATCCCTAGATTCTGTTGATGTGTGTATTGTTAAAAACCTTAGCATAATGTAAGATATGACATCATATTTTTTTTTGTTCTATACCGTCAAAGTTATAATAAAAACATCACTATTATATGAAAATATGTCGTTTTTATTTCGATTAATAAAATAATGTACAAAGCTGATGACTTGCATAATATGAATATTTTAAACAAATGAATATGAATATTTCAAAATTATGGGGAAAACCTAAAACATTTAGTGGAATAATGTCTGACACTGGCTTAGCCAATCATGGATTTTAAGAAGCATACATACATTTAAGTGTGTTATATTTACATAGTCTTAAAGTTTCTAGCCTGTGCTTAAAAATATTGCTGTTTTGACTGATCAAACTCTAAAAGTTAAAGAATTTCGGTATTTAAATTTGATAATTACTTGTAAAAGAACTTTAGTTACCAACGGGGATGGCAACTGGGGAACTAATGGCGCTAGTGTAGCTAGTTCCAAGCATCGTCATTGGTTCAAATCTTAAAGGTACTTCAAAATAGTACTACGTCATTAGTCGGATTAGGACTACTCTATGGTGGCGCCATCTACAATATCTTTGCATTGCCAACCCCATTCCAAAGGTAAAGATATCTATAGAAAATTGTCGTCTGTGTGTCGTGTCTACTACCTTATTTATAGATATGATATTTTTTGAGTATTTAGTAAACCTACGCAGGCAGAAAACTTTTTGACCTATAGTCATTTAATTACCTAGTGCTTTAGATATCAGCAACACTGGCCAATAAGCCAGAATAAAATGGTGCAGGATTCAAAGGATTATAATTGGCGCCAAAACGCCTGACAACCTCAATGTTGCCAGTCTGAAATATCTGTTCCAAACCTAACCTAACTTGAGCAGCTTGGACCAAATCGGGATTAAAATTCGTCCCTTCTTTATTTTTCACATAATAACTAATATCTCCTTGTGGATCTGCAGAAATTCGCGGTAAATACATATGTTCGTAATGTAAAGATCTTTTAGCAATTTTGTGTTTCTTTTCTAACTTTTTATGCTTCAAATCGTGTAGTTTTCGCAACTGAGCAAGAATTTTTGGTTTCTGAACGCTGTGTGTGTGGTGGTGCTTGTAACTTTGAGCGTAAGTGCGAATTGCTTCAAAAGGTTTGGGTACATTCAAATGTATAACCTTTTTCTTAAATAAAGAACGTTTCTGTATTTTTTTCGGTTCGTTCAAATTATTTTTGACATCAAAAACTCCAGTTTTTTTATTAAAATTCTTTTTTTGAAAAATCGGGTTCGAATTATCCCAGACTTTGTATTTTATGTAATAGTTTGCTAGTTTTGAAAAAGGATCGTCTGTAAAACGTTTTTTAATTGATTTTATATCTACAATAGGATACTTCAACGATTTTTTACCGAAGTTAGTAGACGAAAGGAAGTGTTCGAACTTTTTTCTGAACACCGGACCTTTTGAAACCGTTTTAAAAACGGATTTAAAATTTGACAGCTTGCTAACATGATTCGTCGTTACTCTACGTTCATCAATAGAACGTTTTTTAAATGATTTTGTATTAATAACCGAAACATCTGAGACAGGATAATGTATAAATGGAGAATTTACTTCCCGCGGTTTTTCAATAGATTTGACAGATATTTTCCCTCCATCTGTCAAAGGGATCGAATTTGACGTTTCGCCATTACTGTCATCTATGGAACGCTTGTCAAAGTGATGTTTTTCTCCTTTTTTTTCTGCAAGATGGGCTAAGCGTCTTTCTACAATCGTTTTGACAACCGATTTTATATTCGACAATCGATGTTTTATTAATTTTATAACAGGGACTGGATATGTAAGCTCATGTAAAGGTTTAGCAGGATAATAATAAGTATAGTCGGTAGATCTTTTAGAAATTCGAGATGGTGGGACGAAGTTGTTAGTAGATGTAACGAGAATCTCGGATTGGTCTGAAAAGCTATCTGGTTGGTTGCTCATCGGGACCACGCTGTCTGGATTTGGCTGAGATGATTCGGTTGTATCTGTAATAAAAATAGTATCATCATCATCAGCTGATATTGTTCCAACTTGGACAAAGCCCGGTGGTGTAGAATAACGTCAAATATTGAAAAGTTTTAATTAATTTGTCAATGTTACTGTATGGAAATAAGAAATATGGCTCTGTAGTGCACTAGAAAACTGATATAGGGATGCAATTATGACACTGAATTTAATGTTCTAACCGTTTCAGGTGTATAAAGGGCATTTGGAATGTTTCCTTTTTACATCAAAAACTATATTTCCGGTGTTACAATATTAATTATTGCATTCCCCAATAAAGTATTTTAGTGCACTACAGAGCAATATTTCTTATTTTCATAAATAAAATGTGTAAAATTAATCAAAAGTTGTTAATATTTGACAACTATTTGCGACGTTACCAACTTTCTGAATAAGCACTCTTAAAATAAGAGTAGTTTCCACTGTGGCACACACGCTAACCCACACATAAAAAAGTGGCTTCACTAAAAACTTTAAGTTATTGACGGTAGTTATACATATAGTGTCGAACGCAAAAAACGATCAAAAAAGAGGGTAGGCCGATTTTTCTACTTATAAACATCCACCCGCAATATCTTCAGTTCATCCGTGATCGTGGCGCTTGCAACAGTGCCGAAATATCAAATACACATGGTAGATATTTATATACCCTCATAATACCGTTTTAAATTCAAATAATAGTGTAAGCAACCATGTCATTTTCAAAAATATAGATAAATCGCATATTGTGTCAGAATAGTGTAACGTTACGTGATTAGAATACGCGTAAAAAGTGTCGATTTCGAAGTCTTTCGAAGTCTGAGGCGCTGGATACACAGAAAAGACGTAAGACGTAGACGGGTCGCGGACATTTTTCTGTACAGCGTCCGTTTCATACAATCCGTATAGAAGCGTCGCGACACAAAACATACAGAAAACTCGGGTTGCGAGCGCAACGCTTAGTTACTTATACATCTGGGCATGTCTGCGACACGTCCTCGTCTTACGACTTTTGTCTAACCTGCGCTTGACGTTTCTGATGAAGTGAAAGGACGCGATTGTTATCCATGTGTGTGTGAGAAAGAAAAAAACCGCCGCACGAGTCCATCTTCAAGCAACAGCATTTGACAAGGTCAGTAAATAGATGGATGGCATTTACCTGTGTCGATTTTTCGGTCGATGTTCCTGTTTTTTTTTACCTTTTTTTTTTCCTCCCAGGGCAGGGCAGGAGGTACTGTTAGACTTGTACTGACTAAAATCCACGGTGGCCTTCAATAGCCCTTTACGCGGTACGGTTACTTGATAAGACTGACCCGCGACCCAAGCAGGATTTGGACCTCTATTTCCGTCAGATTGTAGACTACTACAGCTCTTTGAGGCGCGCGTGAAATAAGACGCACATTCGACCCGACAGACGTAACCGTGCGGCGAAAGTTGATCTTGTTATTGTATTTCATTTAGGGTCAATTTATACTAGCGCAGAGTCGAAGCCCATCGAAGCGTCTTTCCAAAACTGAACATTCGTTGTACACACTCCACAGCGTAACACACACATTACTTGTGAGATTTTAAAAAGTCGCGCGCATTCTTCGGAATTCACGCGTCTGCGCTTGAACAACGCTGATAGTGAATCGTGCGGCTTCGCTTTAGTTGTAAGGAATTTGGCGCTTCGATGCGCTTCGACTCTGCACTAGTATAAATTGACCCTATAAGGTCTGACTAAAATCACAAGCTCTAACATCCGATTCTTGCGGGTGAATAAATTTCCTCCGTGGCTTCTAAAATCGGACGAGTCTTATACCATCATATTTCTCAGTACTGTGTTGTGGAGGTCCGATAGACAGTCGCTCCATATAAAATACTGATATTCAGCTGCATCTGGTTCGATTGGAAGCAGACCACAGTCCACAATAATTATATTTATGAAGGTAGGAAGGTGGGAATTTAGGTCTCAGTGATTTTTATTTGTGGTGCTAGGCAACTGGGCTTATGCGGTATCCCAGTTTCCCTTTGTGGTCTTGTTTTGTTTTCTTTTTCCCCACTGCTCAACTAAACTGCCCAGCTGCTCAAAACTGCTCAACTGAGTTGTGCCGCTATTCCTCCACTGCTCAACTTCAAACTGCTCTACTCGTTTCTGTCTCCTGCTTGCATGGAGGGAAGTGGAAACATATTTTTCGTACTCCTCCACTATTCTTTTCTGATTAATTTCGTTGCAGGATCCAAGACAGGTAAATTCATTCTCCGGGACACGTCGAGCTTCATTGTCTCGGCGCTTTTCTGGTGGTTGCCACTGTTGATTCTGGCGCAAAGGAGTTGCAGTGGTGCAGAGAAAAGTGATATGTGATTGTCTTGTCCCAAAAAAAATGAAAGCTAGATAGTTGACTCACCTAAACCCATGGCCTGCCGCATCAAGTCAGGTATCTCCATGGGATACCGGCACCGCTCGGTGGCTGGCTCCGAAGAGTTCCGTTTGAGGCAGTCCATCATCTCCCTCGTCAGGTCATCTGATGAAGGGACCAGGGTCTGTGCTGTGGGACTTGTGGTTGGAGTACCTAAGACAAGAGTGGAATAATTAGGATTATTAATAATAATAATAAATCATTTATTTTCAGGTAACAAAGACCCATAGATAAATACCTTAACCTAAGTATACATACGTTTTATTACAATTGTATTAGTAAATATAACTTAAAACTATGTTAGTATCACTGAAATAGCACTAAGTCTTTGTGCGTTCTGGTGGCACTTGACCGCGAAAACGGCGAAATACCACATCCTGTGGCCAAAAACTTTCTTCCATCACTTGAGGCAGGTAGCATGTTGGGACGCGCACCACAAACGCCTTAAAGTTGACGTTGCGATGGGACTCCAGCAACTGCACTCTCGGCGAGTAATTCAGCCTTTGGCGCACGTACTTCGCGATGTCTTCCGCGTCAGTGGTGTAATGGAGACGCGAAATATACACCGGAGTATTCGGCTTCGCAGCACGCAGTTTCATGTTAGGCTCTATAGGAGCCTTGCCGCAGCGGTTCTTACAGCTCTGTCGGCGCTTCCTCCTTTGCATCGTCACAAAGCCGTCATCAGCCCGTTCCGTGTCTTTTGAAGACATGGGCTTAGCGGGGGGAGCAGGGGGTGTGACCACCGGGTTCGATGGTTGCATCAGTCGGGCAGCGCGGGGAGGAGCTGCGGGGGCGGGGGCAGGGCAGCGAGGCACACTTGTAGCGCTCATCGCTGGCTCAGCAATCGGCGCCGGCGACAAAACTGCTGACGCAAAACTCGTGACCGATGTATCGAGGCAGCCTACACCTCGGCGCGTATTCACGTTACTTACACGCGCCGCTGGTGACCCAATTAACGCCACAGAGTTGCGCAACTCATCGAGCTCTGAGCGCAGGTCCGCGACGGTGTTCTGGGATGTCTCCAACTTCCTCTGTACATCTGTCAGACTTGCCTTCAAAGAAACAATGTCCCTCAATAGGCTCGTAACGTCGACGTGGTCGAATGTGACCGGGGGTAACTTGTTCAGATCCCTCGCCACAAATGTCGGCACGTCATCTGGATCGGTAGCCTTAAGAAGCGTGATGATATCTTGCACACTCTTCTTGGTCCCGTCACGCCGACGAGACACCATCTGGTCGACTTTGTTAAGTGACCGGAACAGCAGCAGCTTTGCAGCAGCAATATCTTCCTCGCTGAAGCCCGTTACACAGATCTGGGTGGCGGACACCTCGTCCGTCACGTCCAGCTTCTGCTGCAGGAACGCCAGCAGTTCATTTGGCACAAGTTTATCACTCATGGCAATAAAATTACGAGCGTCGGCTTGCGCCGCGCTGTACGATATTAATAATAATAATATGCACCTTGTTGCAACGTCCGCCTCAGACTTATTGAAATCAGTTTCTGAGTGGTGTCGCGAATTTGATCCCGTACGGAACAAATATTTTTATAATCTGCAGTTGTTTTTCCGGGTCGGGGTGTTTGTGTATGTGAGTTTCGAGGCGAAGCGAAAACATCTTAAATAAAACAAACCGGCCAAGTGCGAGTCGGACTCGCCCTTAAAGAGTTCCGTAGCAGCAAGAACTTTGCAAGGTAAATTGCGGTTTACGATTTAAGACGTATTAAAAAACAACATTACTCGATCTCGTTCAAACCAATTTTTAGTTGAAGTTTGCATGGTCCTTACCATGTTTACTTCACCATATTTTTTTTTTAGTTTTATCATTCTCTTATTTTAGAAGTTACAGGGGGGGGGACATTTTCAAATTTGGTTTTTGTTTTACTTTTGTATGAAAATCGTAATGCGGTTCACATAATACATCTATTTGTCAAGTTTCAACAGGATAACTCTTATACTTTCGTCAAAAAATGGCTGTGTGACATACGGACGGACAGACAGACAGACATGACGAATCTATAAGGGTTCCGTTTTTAGCCTATTTGGCTACGGAACCCTAAAAACCATCTTAAAACAATACTTACGACTGGTTCCTCTAGGTTCGTAGTAATTATAATCCTTGTACTCTGGTTCGTAGCCACTGAGGTAGGCCAGTCGGTCCAGGAACCACGCCAGCTTGAGGATCAACTCATTCTCTTCTTGTTCGTCTGTCTGTAGAGCATTATTAAACTTATTAAGAGCGTATATTCCGAAAGCTGGCAACGTCGCAAATGGTTGTCAAATATTGTTGTTTTAATTAATTTAGCATTGTTACTGTATGAAAATAAGAAATATGGCTCTGCAGTGCACTAAAAATTGATAAGGGAATGCAATAATTAATATCATAACACCGAATATATAGTTTTAGATGTAAAAAAAAGCATTTGGAGGCTTTCCAAATGCCTTTTATACACTTGAAACGGTTATAACATAAAATTCAGTGTTTTAATTTTTTGCATTATTCCTTTAACATTTTTTTAGTGCACTACAGAGCGATATTTCTTGTTTTCATACAGAAAAATTGCCAAATTAATTAAAACTTTTAAATATTTGACAGCTTTTTGCGACGTTGCCAACTTTCAGAATAAGCAGCCTTAATACAATGGATGCATGAGGAGCTCGTGGCTAAATAATTACAGCCGCACAGGCCAGTCTTTCAGTACCCTTAATTAGCACGAATTTTCACTCTTTTACTTTACAGTATTTACAGCGTTTCTTGTATGAAAAAAACCGGCCAAGTGCGTGTCGGGCCACGCACAGTGTAGGGTTCCGTAGTTGCCCATCAAAATACTTATGCAAACTAACTAAACTGATTCGCTGAATTTAATTTTAAAAAGAAGAATTTTCAAAATCGGTCCAGGAGTCTTTGAGAAATCGGGGAAAAGAAAAAGATAAAAAGACTACAACTAATTTAGAACCTCCTCCTTTTTTTTGAATTTAGTTAAAAATAGTTGACGATAAAAACCTACCTATCCCCAAAAAACATACCTGTAGAAGTAAAAATAAAGTTGACAAACTTACATTTGCAGTTGTCTCCGATACATTTTGTTTAAGAAAATATGATATCAAGTACATTTTATAAGTTGGTCGACTATTACTCGTAAAGTTGTAAAGCCTACTTAGTCATGATAATTTTCTTTTAAACTTCGTTATATGTACTACTGTTGTGAATTTTTTCACACCCCCAAACATAACCGTATAGCTGATAGAGGGGGGGGACACTCGAATCGAGCAAAATTTAGCACTTTAAAGCTTAATATTTCACAAACGAATTTTTTTATCAAAAAATTGTAAATGGAAACTATCATTATTTTTTAAAGGCCTATTTAATGATACCCCACACTAAGGGGTACGCGAGAAAAAAAAAATCCTCACTTTACGTGTAAGTACTGGAGGTACCCTAAAAAAAAATATTTTACTAGATTTTATTTTACCACTTTTTTGGCACAACAAATCCGTATATTTACACCAAATTACAGCTCTCTAGTACTGTGCGTCTCTGAGCTAAACTGCGGACAGACGGACGGACGGACGGACGGACGGACATGGCGGAACTATAAGGGTTCCTTGTTGACTACGGAACCCTAAAAATGGAACAGCGCCTCTGGTGTGCGAAGAAAAAAACACAAGAAAAAAACTTTGACAATTTCAAATTGAAAATTTTCAAGAAAAAAAAATTGTTCCTTCTTCGCACACCAGAGGCGCTGTTCCATTTTTAGGGTTCCGTAGTCAACAAGGAACCCTTATAGTTTCGCCATGTCCGTCCGTCCGTCCGTCCGTCCGTCCGTCCGTCTGTCCGCAGTTTAGCTCAGAGACGCACAGTACTAGAGAGCTGTAATTTGGTGTAAATATACGGATTTGTTGTGCCGAAAAAGTGGTAAAATAAAATCTCGTAAAATATTTTTTTTTAGGGTACCTCCTGTACTTACACGTAAAGTGAGGATTTTACGTCTCAAATACTGAAAACTCGTGCTAAGGGTACAGGTTAAGCCACGCATGCAGATATTAGTCTGTGGTAGGTGACCATCTATCATAGCGAGTTTCCTCCGTGCCTCGGAAAGCACGTAAAGCCGTTGGTCCCGGCTGTCATTTGTAGATCTTTGACAGTCGAAACTATTAGTCAGAAGTTGTAAAGTCTGACAACCAGTCTTACCATGAGAGGTATCGTATTACCCGCAGTGTGTTGTAGAGGTCCGCTAGTCAGTCGCTCCATGTAAAATACTGATATTCAGATGCATCTGGTTCGACTGGAAGCCAACCACAATAGAATAGAATAGAATAGAATAAGATTTATTTTCTCACCACAATATACATCGAATACAGCAATACTGATGGAAAAAAACTCGATACAGTAAGTATATTGTGGGAGACTGGTGCCTAAACTAGGCTTGAGGCCTGTATTTCAGGACACCAGGTCTCCCCATCGGATTATAATAATTTATTCTTCTAGAAGACAGTGGTTGCGATTCATTTAACAATTTAAGCTTTATTATTTCTAAATCTATATATTTCTAAATCTATATTGTTAGTATGGTTAGTATTTTGGGGCTAGTGGAGGGTAAGTGCCTTGTTGAGTGTCGGTGTTTTTGTGTAGTGTGTGGTAGTGTGATAGTGAAATAAAAATTAAAATCCAAGTTAAAATAATAGATTAATTTAGTAATATTGAATACTCGTACTACACTGAGACAGCTAGAATTTTTTCAGTTTCTTGGTAGTTTAATTCTTGAATCCAGCTTGTTAATTTCATTTTGCATTTGATCCCATTGAGGTCATAAATAGGCAGAATCCTGTTAATTTTATTATAGAGGTAATGGCCGAGGTGGCAGAAGAATCGTTGCGAAAACCTTGTCTTGAGCCGGTTGCGAGAACTATCCACGGGATTGTATCGCCTTTTGCCTCGTGATAGGGTAGGAGAATATGTTAAGAGGCTATGCTGCTTCATAATTATTCCTTGTATGAATAGTTGGCGCACCGTCAAAACTTTTGCCTCCCTGTAAAGGAGTGTGGTAGGGTATCTAAAAGGAAGGCCTAATGATACCTTCAAGATAGCTCTCTGCGCTCTTTCTAATTCAAGGATGGTGTATTTTGGGGCGCCACCCCAAGAGGTGATGCAATAGGTTAGCAAGGATTGAGCGAGGGCAAAATACACCGATCTCTTTACCTTATCCTCGGCTACCGGTCTAAGAGTCTTAAAGACGTAAATTAACTTTCGCAACCTGCCACTCATTACGGAGATATGCTCGTGAAATTTGAGTGTATTATCCAGGATAATACCCAGATATTTAACATTATAAGCTTTTTTGATGCGAACGCAAGTGCAGGTGGCGCAGTATGGCATCGGACAAGTGTGAGCTACGATGGAAAGTGGAGTAGATGAAGGACTAATTCTGTTATCTTTTATGGAGAAAGTGACATAATTGGTTTTTTCAGCGTTCAGAGTAAGAATATTATTTCTTAGCCACTCCGTTACCATATTGAAGCCTGACTGAGCAAACCCATAGACTTCATTCCACGTGGCGGCGCTGAATAACAGAGCAGTGTCGTCTGCGAAAGATATAATTTTACCCTCAGGGAGAGAAAGCATACCCAGATCATTTATGTAAATGAGAAAGAGGATTGGACCCAATACGCTGCCTTGAGGCACACCGTAGGTAACTTGGCGCTCGTCACTGACGTACTCTCCCATTTTTACGCTCTGTGTACGTCCTCTCAGATAGTCCTCAAACAGATCTAATTGGATTCCCCTTATTCCCAGGCGTTCCATCTTTCGAATCAGTAGAGGAACAGAAACCGTGTCAAACGCCTTTGCGAGGTCCAGAAAAATTCCCAAGACCTTACGACCCGCATCCATGTTGGTGACAATAAAATTAGTGAGATCATGGACAGCATCACATGTTGATTTACCGGCCCTAAAGCCGTATTGGGAGGAAGAAAGAAGGTTATGGCTCTCCAAGTAATCAACTAGCCTACTGCATATGATTCGTTCAAGAATCTTGGACAGCGCGGGCAGCACTGCTATTGGTCTATAATTGTTGACACGGCTTCTGTCCCCCCCTTTAAAAACTGGATAGACAATCGACTTTTTGAATGCTTTCGGAAATTTGCCTGTGTCAAGAGCGAGGTTACATATGTGCGTCAAAGGTGGAGCTATGATAGCAATATGTTTTTTGAGGAATCTATTAGAAATTTGGTCCCACCCAATGGCACAGTCATCACGGAGACACATAATTAATTTAGTAACCTCCACTTCATCCGTAGGCAAAAGTACCATAGATTGTGAATTATCACACGAAGCAATTCTAGGAGTTGATGCTGCCCCAGTCACAATTTTTTCAGCCAGGCTTTTACCTACATCTGCGAAGAAGTTATTGACTTCATTGACCGATTGCTTAGGTGTTGTTGAAATCGAAAGCAATTCTGAAGTGCCTTCTTTCTTTTTGACCCTATTCGTAATGCTGTTTATAGCCGACCACAGGTGCTTAGTGTTGTTGCCCGCATCATTAATTTCTTTTCTATCATGGTCAAGTTTAGCTTTCTTCAATAACTTATTACAGTAGTTCCTGTATCTTGTGTATGACGTGTTTAAGATTAAGTTATCAGGATCCTCTTTAGTTTTTTTGTGCAAATTATCTCTATGTTGAATACAACGGAGAAGACCACGAGTAATCCATGGCTTTATAATTTTTTTACGGTTCGGGACTTTAATTGATTTTGTGTTAGAATTAATTACCTGCCTAATGAGACTAATAAATAAATCTGCTGCCACATGCGAATCATTCGCCAGATATACCGGACTAAAGTCAACTAGTTTCAGATCTTCGTCCAACTGGACGTGATTGATGCGATCAACTATTTTTCTCGCCATGGGTTTAGGGGTATTTTTTGCTAGGAATAATAAGACTGTTTCATGGTCAGTAAGTGCTGAGTGGGCAACCAATGTCATAGCAGGAAAAGTAGTTTTTAGCATAAAGTGATCTAGACACGCAAGCTGACGTGTGGGCAGGACATGTGCGGGCAAAATACCATGTGAGGCCAATAGGTTTAAATAGCTATTTTTTACTGAATCATGGCACTGATCGTGAATGTTTATGTTTATATCACCACAAATTATGATATTCCTATAACTCGCCAAGTTAAGAAGTGTCGTGTCCAATGAGTTAAGGAAAATGTTAACGTCTTTATAACCTGGTGGACGATAAATTGCCAGTAAGACAGTATTGTGGTCAATCTTTATTTGGAGACAATTAGCTTCTATGATTGAAGGTTCTTCGACCGAGACTTTAAGATGTTCCTGTACATAAACAACGATACCTTCATTTTGGGTAAGATTTTTAACCGTCTTAAAGTAATTGTAGCCCTCCAGGTTTGGAATGAAGTGTGTGCTCGGAAGCCAGCATTCTGTTAACGTGATTATATCCCAATCAACCTTTGTTCTAGCGAGTATAGTGTGAAACCCTGGCATGTTTTTAGTTATACTCCTAATATTTTGGTTTAGAATTTTTAACGATTGATTGGGTGAGAATTTAGTTGGAAGACAATTATCAAGATCACACGTAGATGATTCAGACACAGACACAGAATCTATATTGGTAGTATTATTTTGTGCGTTATCGAATTTTAATATAATGACTTCGATTATTTACATTTCGGCGTCTACAATTCATTGTAATTTTCATAGTGGCATCGTGAGCATTTGATAGTACACACGTATAATTGGACGATAGTATCTTCACAATTAGTGAACGGCTATAATGATTTAGGATACAGGCAGATGTTACGAAAGGAGAATGTGTCATAATATAATATAGGAGTGAATGTATGTCACTGTTTAAGTAATTATGGTGACTAATAAGCATATTTAAATAATAATAATATAGTGGACTGTGAGTAGTTTCTTGTGTAGTAATTAGTGAACATAAGTGTAGCTTAGGTATATAACTAAACAGCAATTCTGAAATGTAAGGTTTGTTAGTGTCTGGGGTTAGTAACAGTGATTTATAACATTGATAAAAATAGAAGAACACAACTTTGGATAGGAGGCTGACAAATTTAGAGATATATGTTAGTCATTTTTCCCTTCGTAATTTAACCAGGTCATCTTCAGTCTTTATAAGCCGACTGGGCATACCCTCTTTTTCGCGCACGTACACTTTCCCATTTGCAATCCAACATTGCTCATAAGTACTTGTTTTGATGAATTCCCTGCTGAGATAATGGAGGCGTTTTGTCATGGTAGTGAGAGCCTCTGATACATAAATAGGTTTTTCCGGTCCCGTAGCTTGCAGATGGGTAGTATTCAGACGATTTGTGTTATTAGTTTTGTTGTAGTTTCTGGACGACTTCAGGAACTGTTCCTTGGTTGATGGTGAAATGAATTCGACGAGAACGGTGCCCACTGAGTCCTTTTTACTCATTACACGGAAAATGTTTTTAATTTCAGAAGTCTTCACTGGCTGATTTACGATATCACCTAATTTTTTAATTGAATTCGTGAGCGTTTCTTGAGTTTCCGGTTTTGCGATGGGTATATTTTTCAACTCAATTGTAGCCGATTTCAAATTTTTCTCCAAGTGGTCGACTTTAAGTTCTAATATTTTTATAATTTTATTATTATGAGAACACGCAGTTTTTACGTGATTTAATTCTTTCATGGCATCATCGTATTTATCGGATAAAAACTGAACCGAAGCCCTGATTCCTTCAATTTGTGTCTGGATCTCTGAGTTCTGAGTAGTGATCAGTGTGTTTTGAGATCTGATACTCTCAAGAGCTGCGTGAAGAGAATCAATTTTTGAATTTTGTTGGGTTTGTTGCGACATCATTTCAGAAAACTTATTTTTCATTTCCAACATCATTTTTCCCATCCGTTCAAGTTCCACATCCTCACCACGCTTGCGTTTCCTTTGAGTAATGCTATCATTTTTTTCAGAACTCGAAGTCAGATTCGGCTCAGACTTGTGTAAAGACGGCGATAAGGCAGTTTTAGGCGACGACGATGCAGTTTTTGGGGGCGAACGGCTAATCATTGTCTTACTTTTGAAAAGTGCACCAACAAAATAGGAGTTAATTTATAGCCAAACGTAAACAGGTATTCAATCGATATCATTAAGTAGGAAACAGTGAGTCACCCGTCACACTGTGCGTCGGCGCTCCGTAGTTATTACACGCTCACCTTCGTAAATCTTCGTTAGCCGAACCACAGCCGAACTATCTCCGAATGGGCCACAGTAGCGTTGTCCTTGAAGATTGAACGCGTACTAGGCCAGTCGTTGACCTCGGCGCGTCGATCAGCTGCTAGCGACACGATGATTCACGCACTTCGCAGCGTAAAGTTAAAATTTTTGCAACCGATTTTTGCAAAAACTCAGTTTATTTGTTGGTTTCTTGAGATTTCACAAAACTGTTTCGCGCACTATAAAGCTTTTGAACTGGGCTACACAACCGTATAATATTTGAAAGCCGGAGATTGCTTTAGTGTCTATATAGATTTTTTATATACGAGCTCACTGTAAGTACGTGTGGCCGCTCACAAGTCCGCGGGGGGAGTTAATTACTACTAAATAACAATGTAGTTGGAAAAAACAAAACATAGATTTGGCATCAGAATCGTTCTCTTGGATCTTAAAAGAAATACAAAATGTAAAAAATATTCAATTTACAGGAATGAAAGCTACGATTTTATTATATTTTTAGGTAAGTATAGTTACCTACAGATATATCTCTATTACGGTTTCTAATAAAACTAGATTGCGTTACGTTCTAAAAGCGTTTTTAACAATATGTATCTATTTTCCGTAAGACGTTACTCAGCTATTAAGCACCGACCTTGCAGATAAATAAAGTAACTGAATCCGGTGTTTCAATAGATACCTAATATTCAGTATCATAGCAATTTTGCACACTTTTTACGAATTTGGATATATCTAAGATTAAACTATATTGTACTTCAATTTTTTTTTATACAAATCCTGCATTTTCCCAACTACATTGTGGTCGACTTCCAGTCGAACCAGATGCAGCTGAATATCAGTATTATACTCGTACATGGAGCGACTGACTATCGGACCTCCACAACCCAGTAACTTGGGTAATACGATACCCCATGGCAAGACTGGTTGTCAGACTTTAGAGCTTCTGACTAACAGTAACGACTGTCAAAGATCTACAAATGACAGCCGAGAACAACGGCTTTACGTGCTTTTCGAGGCACGGAGGAAACTCGCTAATTCTTACCTTCTGGTACTTTTTCGCATAAGCCAAATCTTGCAACCGTCCAGTAGCCCACAGAGCCAGCTCAGCATACCTTCGAACCTGCTCACTGGACTCAGTAGCCTCCTGACAGGACATTCTTCTGCCAGTCCTGTTCCTCATGCTAGGTCTTCGACCTTCAGTAGTACTCTCTGGTCTCATAAGAACAGTGGAATTGGAGTAATTTTGGGAATTAAGGAAAGATGTGGAACTGTTAGATGGTGGGAAAGATGAGGAGTTAGAACTTGGTGGGTCGTATGGTGGTCGCCAGGATGTTGAATTTGATGAGGTGGAGTTCTGTTTTAAAATTAAAAACTATGAGTAGTTAGAAAGAAAGAAAAAAACTTGAGAGGTGTCAAGGGACACCCGGATGGAATGAAGTTAACAAAAATAATCGTCGCAACACCACACTGTTCAATGCGAAATAGAAAGACGAAACGAAAATATCTGGCTTGCTTTCTATTAGAGAGAGAGACAGAGAAACATGTGCACGCCGCAATACGACAAGAATCACGAGGAACGGGGGTTGAGTGAGGGGTACGGTGCGCGGGGTGCAGGCGCGAGGTGCGGGGCGAGGCAAAAAAGTGTCGTGCCAACTTTTCGTAAGATTTTTTTCCGTCTAGCCCTCTTTCACAACGCGCGGTAAGGAACTTCGTTCCAAAAACATTTATTTGGCGGAAATGGACCACGATAGACACAAACATTTAAAATAAAATAAAATAACACATTATAGAAAGCAGAGAAAAACAAACTTATTATCTAAAACAAGAAAAATAAAAGACTAGGTAGCTTTTGTGTGTCTCACGGCTGCACCAAAAAGCCAAGTTCAGCAAAAATTCGGGTAACTACGAGTAAGTGCTCTACGCTGGTTTTATTTACTTTATTTTACAAATATTAGGTGTATTTTAAATGGGGATGGCAACTGGGGAGCTAATGACGCTAGTATAGTTTGTTCCAAGCATCGTCATTGGTACAAATCTTATAGGTACTTCAAAATAGTACTACGTCATTGGTCGGATTGGGACTAAGCTATGGTGGCGCCATCTACAATTAACTTTCACCGGCCTTCCCCATTGGTTTCAGGGAATTTTCAATATATTAAGTACCACGACCGTGTGAAACGCAAAAGGGTAATTGAAAAGTCGGAATGGGTTTTTGAACAATTAAAAAAAAATGGTTTCTCAGTTAGACCTGTATGGATGATGTTTGTCCACGATTATATCGCGTTTGGTAGAACCGATTTTGATGCGATTTTCAGAAAAGTATTCGTTACATTTCGAATAAGGTTGAGTACACAGCTTGACAAAAAACAGTAGAAAACCGGAAGTCGCCCCTGTGCTCTCGCTACCAGCACTTTGAATGATTTTATTTATTTTCACTTATTACGTTAGCTTTGTTTACATCATATGTCAAAGATTTTAAAACGTTGTCAGCAAACAAAAAGATTAGTTCCGTTTCAAGACGTTATGGCCAAGCTGTACCATGGTAATAGCTACTTACCGTGCTCGAATTTCGTCGGTTACAGCTTTGTAGAAACATGCTGTACTCTTCTAGAGATCTCCGAAGTCCTTCCAAGTACGAACTGCCGTCCTTTACTATGTTTTGAACCTAAACATAATAATTAATTAGTTAAAATATAAATAAGGGTCTTGCCAGCAAAGTCGGCTCCGTTTATGTCGAATTTCCCACGGGAACTTAACACTTTTTTTTTACGTGGTAAAATCATCAAATGAATCCTCCCACCCAGGGCAGGGCGGGAAGGTCTGTCAGACTCGTACTGACTAAAATCCATGATATCTTTAAATAGCCCTTTACGTTCAGGGTCACGGTAATGCGATAAGTCCCGCAATCACGGGAATTTAACACTGGGATAAAAAGTATTTTAAATGCTTTTCCGGACTATCTGATTTCTTTGGGTATACTATAATAGGTACTCATCATCAGCCTATAAAAGATCCCACTGCTGGGACAAAGGCCTCCTCTATGTGAGGGGGAGTAGGCCATAATCCACCACGCGGGCCCAGTGCGGACGTGGATGTCACATGTCTTCGAATGTTTGGTTCTAGGACATGTCGGTTTCCTCACGATGTTTTCCTTCACCGTTTTGAAAGCAGTGGTGATGAAATAAATTACACTCGTGATACCACGGGCCACCACTGCTATACTATAGCAAATTATACTTCAAACCCATTCAATCGTTTTTGTGCAAAAGAGAAATAAACATCCATCGATCCATTCTCCATCCTTACTTTCTCATTTATAATATTAGTTATAATTATGTATCAGTTACTGTGTTGTGGAGGTCCGATTAGTCAGTTACTCCATGTAAAATACTGATATTTAGCTGCATCTGGATCGACTAGAAGCAGACCACGATATAGTTGGGAACAGGCAGGCAGATGAAAGGTAAAACCCGTGTTTGATAGATGACCAACTCAACACATCTATTTTTTTGAAAAAAATAACGTTGCCTCTTTCTTAAATTTTATCCGTGCCGAAGATGCGCCTATCAACAATCCGCTTAACTACACAGACAGCTAAATCTCGAACAACTAAGTCTTAGAAAATATTTGTTCCGTGCAGGAATCGAACTATACCGTGCGATCACATTGTGAATATTACTAACCGTCTATTAAACATATTAAATTAATTAATTATAATTTGCCAAAAATATTCCCACTGTTAGGACAATGACTTCCTTTGTCTTTGAAAGCACGCTACGGTTAATGCAGTTGGAGCGATCGACTGATGTGCTGCTTATCGCAGGTTCGATTCCCGCTCGGCACAAATGTTTGTATGGCCTGCAGATAGTTGTTCCGGGTCTGTTTGTTTGTGTATCTGACGTAAACCCCACAATATAGGAGAAAAATTGAAATTTAAAAATTAAAAGTGTGAGACGCGTATTAGAAAAAAAATGCGTAAGTATTTGCTTTGATTAATCGTAGCGTCCGAAACTATCAGAGATTTTTCAAAAAATATTATTACAAAAGAGATTTTTCATATAATATAATTATAACAATCCCAGTTTTCAAAAAAAAGTAGGATCAAATTAGCTAGGTAGTGAAACTACGCAGTCAAATTAAATATAAAATCCAAATTTTCAAAATTTCATATAAATTGCTTCTCATTGCACCCTACATTTAACCATATAGGGGTAGTTCTTCGAAATTTGATTCTTTGACTGATTCATATGGTCAAATTTTAATTTCACTTTCAGCTCAGTAACACATGTTCATATGAAAATAGATATTCCAAATAACATTTATTTGTTTGAGGGACTTCTTTTTACAAAGTAGTTTTTAAGATATCGACGTTTAAAAATTTTGTGCCTAGATGAATCAGAATTTTTTACAGATGTAAATAAAAATGGGCTTTGTAATAAGAAAATAATCATAATATTATAACAACAATATTATTTTTTTATAAAACAATTAATTTATTAACAGTGATCATATTATCAAGGAAAAAATCTGGTCAATTCAACAATAAAATTCTTGTTTTTAAACTAACAATTACAGAAATAAATACTTACTTACAGAAAAGCGAGAATTTTGTTATAAATAGATACTAGATAGTTATTTTAATGATACGTTATAATATTCTCTTTGTTTACTTTTGTTTTTCTCTCTATTTTTTCAAATATAATTCTTTCATTTCTAATTTCCACGCAGCATACTTGCCTGGAACTTTTCTTATTTTCCATCTTAGAAAGATGAAAAATTCGTACGTTCTGTGAGTCTCTTTTTCTCATAGTATATTTTGTTCCATCTTTTCTACTATTGATAGTGGCATTGTTGTAAACAGCAATATAAAATAAAATAGATAGAGTTTGACTTTGAGAGTTTGACTGGTCAATAAAAACCGAAGAATAATGTCAAAATTAATGTCACACACACTCTACTGACATGAAAAAGTAAAATAACGTAACAAAAGTGCTCCTTTCTGGCTGGAAAAGAGGAAAACTAATTTATTATCAGATTCATATGGGTTTTTGAACATATAAATCAGGCACAGATGAATCATGATTTTGCCTAAAATCATGCTTAACTCATCATTCATGCAGACTTCAGTATTATCATTTTTCTACACGAATCTGTAACCCAAAAGCATCACACGAAACTCAGATTAAAGTCTTAAAACAGGAAAATAAAAATTAATAAATTAGGCATTGTAATCAGCAAGGTACCTAAACCAAGCACAGATGAATCAGACATTTACCAGTGTTTCACCAGGTTCTCAGCCAACCAGCCTCATGTCCACCTTCTAGCACGTCCGTTGTACGACAGGTTTCCCCCCACGTGGGATCCCAGACTCTATCATCATTATTCCTCGACCAAGTACAGTGACGCAAAGCTTACTCCACATGAATCAGTATTATACACCGGACACTTCTTATTTACTTAATTAAAATTACACTAACGTAGTTATATCTAATATGTATTTTTTTTGTAAGAGGTCAATTAATTACCTTTCGATATAAGTATAATTTATATTGATGAATCAAAAGGAAAATGCGACATCGACCATTTTGTTCCGGAAAATGGGAAACGGACGCCCTATATGAATCAGGAGAACAGACTTCAAAATTTTTTATTTTGTATCTAGATAGCTACTATTAAAAAAATAGAATTTGTCCCAGGTAGAGCTAAAGCTAAACTGTACAGAAAAAAATATTACATGCCGTTTTGTTAGTTGGTTACAGAAATATATCCACAGACATCGAAAATTTTGTCTCTGAAGAACTACCCATAGGTAGTCTGAAGTAATTTCTCGAGATTATGAACACATCACTTTTTTTAGTCCTGAGCAAATGTCTGACCCGATTTCTTAAAAGAATTATATTATTAGATTAAAAAATATATGCCCATTACGTCTAATGAGTTTCCCTAACTAATTTAGATGCCTGCCGGGGTCGCGGGACTAACGAGCTATCGTTGCCCCGGCCCCCGGGACGTAAAGGGCTATTGAAGGACACCGTGGATTTTAGTCAGTACAAGTCTGACAGTCCCTCCTGTCCTGCCCTAGGATGGGAGGAATCATTTGATGGTTTTACCACGCTAAAAAAAAACTCATTTAGATTCTGTTCGTAATACTTACTTTCTTCTCCATATAAGACGTATGGTAGCCATATTCGTCCGCGTAATTCTCATTTTCGTGATGTTTTTCATGTTTATAATCTTCAGAATGATGTTTACTATTTCCCTCAATGTTACTATAAAACTTCTGGTCGCTATTTAAATAATCTTCATACTCATGCTTATTATATTTCTTGTATTTTTCGTTTTTCTCAAATAAAAATTTTCTCACTTCCGGCAAATCGATTGTCCACGTCGCAACTTGTGTGAACGCGACTGTTAAAATTACTAGATTAATTATGAACGCATTTTTTTGGAACGTCATTTTTCCCGCCCTTTTTCTGACAGTTATTTTTTTTTAAGTTTTGGAATCACAAATTCATTATTTATAGGTAATTTATTTTTTTTGAGAAAAAATGAAGATTTTAGTTAAATGAAAATACGTGGTTTTTCACAAACACTTCGCTTAGTACTGTGTAGAAACAAACGGATGGGATTTTTTCTTGTAATTACAAGTTTCCCGCGGCATATATTGTTCGAGGCTGAATTGAGCAATACCTTTTCATCGACTGTTGACCGCTGACTTCGCTTGTGTATTACATAATTAAAATAATGTTTTACAGATTTTGTTTTGAACGAAACAATGGACTGCCTCATTGATGGTCTAGTCGTCACAAGCCCGACTGAAGAGAATAAGGTCTCGGTTTCGATTCCCGAGTAAAACAAAGTGATACAGGGTGATGCCCTGATTGATGGCAATACGGTCACCCTAATATGGCGCAATTTCATTGGTCGTTAACTCGTACGGTATACAGCATACGGGAAGTCCTCGCATGCGAGATATATAACAACTAATGAAAGTCAAATCGATTGTTCGTTAAACCGTCTGCGATAATTCTCTGCTTGCTTTATAACGATCGTGTAATCGAGCAATGAAATTCATCGGTCGATATACAGCATGCGGGTCTGCCACTTTTGTCAATAAATAGCGTCGAACATAGAGGTTTTCCTACAGCCCGCATAAGGGCTATCGACTACCTAATGAAAACGGTTCCCCGAATGCGGGCCCTGTGGCATGCGTTACAGAAAACTCTCACAGCCCGCATGCGGGCCCTAACAACTAGATAATGAATGCACACAGGCCACAACCACAAAAAACGCCGCCACTGACATATTTCTTGTAGTTTTCATACATTATTTAAACTTACGTGTAACGCCAAGCGCATTTGAGGGGCAACTCAGTCCAAGTGGTACTAAAAAAAAATGGTTTTTCATGGAAAATGAGAAATTGGTCGGGCACATCTTTCTGTATGAAATACCAAATTATTTTTGCGAATTTCTAAAAGTCTTAGAACAAAAATTGTTCAGCAACATGGGCACTGAGTTACACCACGAGATTTTGTTTTGCCGTAATTTTTTTAGTTATCATCATCAATATGTCCCCCATGTCTCATGAATAACAATAAGATGGTAAATATAGAGTACCAACGAAATTAATAATAGACTATCTTCTATAATTAATAGGTATTCAAAACTACTGCTGATCCTTTTAGCAGAACTAGCGTGAAGTTCCGCTCAAATACGATATGAATCTAGACTATTATTAATGCTGAATAATAATGTAATGAGCTTCAGTTCTGATCGGTAACACAATAATTATACATACCGTTTCAATTTACTGGCCAAGGCAATATTAATTAATACCAAATTAATTTGTATTTAAAAGTACCGGCCATAAAAATACACATACAGTGCGAAAATACTCGTATTGCGCCATATTTATTCATTTTATGAGGGATTTCCACGGGATCTTTCTTCTTATTACTTCTTTCCTTTTTTAAAACGTTGCCCCAGCCTCGGATTTTTCCTTTCTTACAAAAAAAAAATAAAAAATACTCTCATCCACATCAAACACCCAGAAGATGGCGAGATAAGCTGGACAAAACCAATGATCAGTGGTAGAACGCGATAACTGGAGTTCACAGGAAGATCCTTTGCCCAGCAGTGGGATGAAGTAGGCTAGCAGTATCAGTATTTGTAGCGTGCGGGAAATGCCATCGATCAACCACTTGATATCAATCATCATCATGATGTGTTAATCAGTCGATGAGCATTCTTTATAGCCGGTACCTGTAGTTTAATTACGTATTCATGTTTTAAAGCGCTCGTGGCTTAACAATAACATCAGAAAGGATTGTTTTTCAAGGTGAAACGGGGTTTACCAAGGTTGTACTTTGGATGGACGATCATCTACTACTATACCCTTCTTCAGAAAACATTTTAACTGTCGGGAACAACGCTCCGAAAAATGTAAAAAAGTTGCCGTGGTCGTCAAAGCTCTAAAAGATACCCTGCGCGCGCGTGGCATAGCGATTCTTTCTTTAGTCTACCAAGATCTTTCTTCAATCCGTCATTTTCTCCCGTCGATAGTCAGTCAGCCGCCGCGACCCCGGCAGGCTTTGGCCCTAAGGGGCCCCGTCATTGTGCTGAGTGCTCTTTTTATATGCCCGTGCCTACGGTGGCCGGAAGTCGCCTCGCGACATCTAATGCCGTGGTCGTCTCCCTCACGCGTCCCGCCTTCCCCTTCGCTAGTATGACTGCTTCGCAGGAGGCGACCGCTTCCCATTCCGTCTAGCGGTGGTTGTCGACCAATGCTGGGATGCTAGAAGTCACTGCCTGTTGGCGTCCATAAAGTAGTGACCGCGCACTATCAGGCATTCCGTATTTTTTTATGGTATAAAAAAGTAGATAGTTGGGAATTCAATCAGTAAATAAAACAAAAAACTTGGTATTAATAGTTATTATTAATATAATTAATAGGTAATACTATAATAACTTAGTTCTAAAGCATGAAGTGACCAATCCATTGTTTTATCAGTTTTCAATTCAAAACTTAATGCTGAGACATCATCCATCGCCGCGAGCATTCACCTGTAATGTAACGTTACAGATTCGAACATTTCATCAGTGAGTGAAGACCAACGGATAATACTAGACTCCGCATGCACGATCTAAGGAACAAAAACTATTCTGTCAACTCGCTGAGGTACTACGTAAGCGAGGGGGACGGGGTACTGCGTTGTGATTGGATAACTCAAGGTCTGTTCTGTCTCAACGTATGTTTACGGCTCACAGGATTGGTCGAAATGAGACGGATATTAGACTTTTTTGCCTAATGTGTTGACAGACATCGGTCGCCTGTTATTACGAGTCTAGTATTATAATTATCGTCGTTGGTGAAGACAATCGAGCATCACAATGCGCACCTTGTATCAAATATATACTAAATGTACGCGAATGCTCGTCAGTCAGGGAGGTAGTATTGTAATGTAATGCTCAAAGTCGAATCTATAATGTTACATTACACGCGAATGCACCCTATTACCTATTTGGTTATTAATAAATGCGAAAATAAGTCTGTATGAATGTGACATTACTGATTCGATACGTCCCGCGCAGTCAATATTTAGTTCTGTCTCAATTATATAAAACTCAATCAACACGATTTATAAAGAAGCTAGCTTTTCTAGCAAGGATTTTGGCAAAAAAAACAATTAAATAGTTTTGGGAGTGGGCCATAATCCACCACGCGAGCCCAGTGCAGTACCCTTAGCACGAGTTTTCAGTATTTGAGCAGACATAGTAGTCATATGGACTTGAAATACCTATACAAAAAATGTGCCTACCTACAAGTTAGCCGAGCGCATAAAATGGCGGCCAATGCTAGGGTTGTGCCAATCAAGAAACAGTGTTACTGTAACAAGTATCGATACTAGTATCCCTAGTACTTTTAGGCAGGGACCGAAAACCTTTATAAATTACGGTACAGGTATTGAAGAATTTTGGTTATTTTTCAGACTTAGCTTACCGCTATCTGGGTAACCAGACCGAAGAAAAATGTAACCTCTATTCAGGTAACCGTTTTAATACCGTTTACCTAAAGATGACGACTCTTTGTCAAACACACATGCGATGCGCGCCCTGTGACTATTGCCGACGGGACGTGTGAAGTGTGCAAGATAGGGGTAATTTTATTTCGGTAGCCGGTATTAATACTGGTTATGTATTCACTTTAATAATAAAGGTAATCTTTAAAATTACCTGTAAAAGAAAAAAGGTTGTTACCGAAAAAATACCCGTATTGATCATACCGGTTTCGGTCCCTGCTTTTAGGATTACATAAGTTATCCTATTAAGTCAGTACTTTTCAGAGTTTCCAGGTAATTTAAAAAAAACTTATGACTGGATACGTTATTGACGAATTCATACACCCAAAAACAGCACAATATTTCCTACTCGTCATATTAAATTATGGCCTTGAACTGATTTCGTTAAAAAAACAACACACCGTCCGTTCATCACTACGGTACGGCCGTGACTGTCAGCGCGCCGAGTGCGCCCCGACATCGAGCCACGTAGGTATAGCTCGCGTTTCGTCCGTTTGTATGAAGCCCAAACATACATGCGGCGTGTACAAGCACCCTTACTGAAAACTCGTGCTAAGGGTACTGGTTGGTGGATGTCACATATCTTCGAATATTGAGAAAATTTTATTTTTCTAACTATCTATGACAGAATACGTTCAAAATGCTAAGCAGATGATGAAAAAGTTTTGTTCAACTGTTAAACATGGTAAGACTGGTCATAAAGGCGTTATAATGCGGTTGAGTGGTGATGTTAGGTGTTGACGTCATCAGCCCATGCGTGGGCGTCCCATCCCACGTCCCATGGGCGCTCCCGCTGTCGGCATGTCAGCTCCTTTCACGTTCTTTATCGTTTCGTCTACCGAGAGGATCTGTGGAAGAAATTTTTATATTAGTAAACTTCTTTTTTTTTAGCATGGTAATATTGTCAAATGAGTCCTCCCACCTAGGCCGAGGAGGGACTGTCGGGCTTGTACTGACTAAAATCCACGGTGTCCTTCAATATTTCGGGTGCTCCCACATTTATCGACGCGGAATAGGCTTAAGCCGGTCAAAAAATCCTTTATGTCAACGTAATAAGGGTGTTACCAATGCCATTGCATGCCGCAACGGCTCAGCTCAGACGACGTGAGGCGATGCGAATGGTATTTACTAATACCATTCGCATCGGCTTCACCACGTTCTTATTACGTTGACATAAAGGATTTTTTGACCTAAGCCGGTCAAAAAATCCAATTCCGCGTCAATAAATGTGGGAGCAGCCTTACTTTCCATGTATTTATTAGTCACGCGACCCCAGCAGGCTTTGGCCCTCTAGAGGCCTCCATCATTTTGGTGACGCTCTTTGAGGCGCGCGTGGAACACAACGCGCCGTCGACTAGAGCATGGTCCATGGTCGGACAGCGAGTCGCCCATTACTCGCCACCCACATGCCCGCGCCTACATCGTCCGGTGACATCCGTAGCCGTGGGCGTCTACCACCGGAGCTAGGTTCTGAGGTGGACGCCGTCTTCTCAATTAAATCACATCAAAACATTTATTTCAAATAAGCCACTTCAGGCACTTTTGAATGAGGGATTTTCTTTTTATGTTTTCCCTAGTCAATGGATAGATGGCGCTGAACTTGAAATGTTACTGGAATGGACGAACGTCACGTCATATTTTTATTTTTTTCACTTGGATGTAATTTTGAGATCGTAAATCAAAAAGTACATGTCATGTCATTGTCAGTCACATCACATCACACAAATGGCATTTTGAAAATAAATAACAACAAGGAAAAAGAAAAAATATTCATTTACCAGTCTTTTTAATTTATGAGTTTTCCACGCCAGAAAGAAAATGTCCCAAGAGAAAAAGAAGAGAAGAAGTCTGTGCCTCGTGGATTTGTGCAAAAATGAAGGCATACATCTTTTTCCTAGAGTAACATCGTCAGTTCAACGCCATCTATAGAGTCCTTGGAAACTACTTTTTTTTTTAAACTCCAAAAAGAAAACCTCTCATTGTCAAAATTTTGTATCAAATAAAAACATACTTCAAAAATAGTTATGACTAGCATGACTGCTTCGCAGTAGGAGGCGACCGCTTCCCTTTCCGTCTCGTACCGTCGTGGCGTAAAAGTTTATTTTGAGGCAGTACAAAGTTTTCCAGATCAACTAGTAGTTAGATAAAGGCTTGGCCGATGATGGTGATGATGATGAGGTACCTGTGCAGCAGCCTCGCAGGCGGCGGTGATGGCGTTGATCTTGACGACGGCGGGCTCCCACACGCAGGACAAGTAGTTGTCTCCGATGTCTTCCTTCTGGATGTCGATACCGTACCATATTTCTCCTGCAACAAGCGAGGCGTAGTCGTGAGCCACACAATATTTCATTTTTACCTTTAATGGTAAGCGTCCACAGGTCCGCATCGCACGTATCGTACGGACGGCTCATCGGCAATGCCTACATTCGATGCGTACCGATGACGTCATACGGAATGCCGATCATTGGACGCGATGAAGGTGGCATCGACAATCCGATCGCTGCCGACACAGAAATCCGTTTGATGCGATGCGTTCGATACGTACGATGCGGACCTGTGGACGCTTACCTTTAAGGCGCTCCTCTCTCACCGCGAGCATTCACCTGTAATGTAACGTTACAGATTCGAACATTTCATCAGTGAGTGAAGACAATCGAGCATCACAATGCGCACCTTGTATCAAATATACAGGGTGAATTTTTCAACTGGGCGTGGATGGCTATCTCCGAAACTATGAGGAATATCGAAAAACGTTGAAAGGAGTCTCGAGGCCGATTTTGACGAAAACTAAAACTGCATTATTCTCGATTTCGAAAAAATCGATAATCCTGGCCAGGAATCGAACCCGCTGATTTTGAAAAAAAAAATCACACCCTGTATTATTACACCATTTCATAGTGTTGCTAACAAGGATCAAATTCTGGGAAGTAACCATATACGACAAACTTAAGGGAATAGTTATTTTTTATAAAATTGCGTTTATCTATGTCACTTTACCAACTTTACTCCTACTGAGCCATATTCATTCAAAAATTATAAAAATTTCATTGTTTTCAATGTTAAACTGGATTTGACGTCTCAATAATCCCACTGCATGCAGCAATAATAAATTATTGAGTTGAATAAAAAATAGCAATGTTTCAAAGAAGAAACGGTTAACTTATGTTTCGAATTAAGTCATTGCTTTGAAGATTGATCAGTTTTTTTTAAATTATACCTTTTCCTTAAGTTTGCCGTTTATGATTACTTCACAGAATTTTATCCTTACCAGCAACACTATCGAATGGCTTTATAATATAGGGTGTGATTTTTTATCCAAAATCAGCGGGTTCGATTCCTGGCTAAGACGATTGATTTTTCTAAAATCCAATGATGCAGTTTTAGTTTTCGTCAAAATCGGCCTCGAGACTCCTTTCAACGTTTTTTGATATTCCTCATAGTTTCGGAAATAGCCATCCACGCCCAGTTGAAAAATTCACCCTGTATACTAAATGTACGCGAATGCTCGTCAGTCAGGGAGGTAGTATTGTGATGTAATGCTCAAAGTCGAATAATGTTACATTACACGCGAATGCGCCTTAACTTTACAGATTCAAACATTCGAAGACAATAGAACATCAAATTGCGCTCTTTTATGTTACATTACAGGTGAATGAATTTGGTGATAAAGCGTCTTTAGGTTTATTTCGTTAGGTTAATTTTCGTTATGGAATTTCTTGATTCGGTGGCCGCGCTCAGAGCCCTTGATAAAAGCTATGCTTAAAACTACTTATCTCCTAGTATAGTCCAGTCATTTTAGCTTAAATTAGGTAAGAATCTCGGAATTCGAGATACCCAGCTGTAAGTTTGTAAATACTTGTATTTGGACACCCTTAAGGTTGTCTCAAAACCTACATATGGTAGGGTGTACGCAACTATAAAATTTCAAGGTCAATATATCATATACAGGGGTCCTGGTTAAGTCGACCGCTAGATCCTTGAGGGGTTATAGTAGACGTCATTCTTGACTGATTTTACTATGGGAACCCCTATCCCAATCCTTACCGTTTTTGAGTTACGGTTAAAAGAGTATTGACGAGTTTGGTTAAAAAACCACCTTGTCAGTATCAACCTTTGTTTTCTGGACACTAATTAATAAAAGTGGATATTGTGATACCATTTAAAAAAGCTAATGAGACAGCAGTGTTTTTGCTGCAATCTGTCAATCTAATACGGTACATTTATTTTGAGAAATTCGGCCCGAAAGACAAGGGGAGCTCCAGTAAAAATTCAATCTTTGAATCTTCCAGTCATTTATTTCCAAAGATATGAGTAATTTATCAAATATACTGATTTCAATAGAATGAGTCGTTCGTAAGCTATCAAAAAAGTATCACTTTAGCGTCCTAAACGTCGTACAATTCTTACAATAACTAGTTTATGACGCAGAGGCGGAATATTTTTGAAAAAAATCAAAAGTCTAATAACTCAAAAACGGTAAGGATTGGGATAGGGGTTTCCATAGTAAAATCAGTCAAGAATAACGTCTACTATAACCCCTCAAAGGATCTAGGTCGACTTAACCAGGACACCTGTATAAGATATATTGACCTTGAAATTTTATAGTTGCGTACACCCTACCATATGTTGGTTTTGAGACAACTTTTAGGGTGTCCAAATACAAGTATTTACAGACTTACAGCTGGGTATCTTGAAGTCCGAGGTGAACTTACTAATTTGACTGGACTAAGTACTGTAACTCACCATTATGATGCTTGTTCCTCAGCTTATTCAACAGATTGGTAGCGTCAAACCCGGCGTTGTCGCACAGTTGCCGCGGCACCGCCTCGAAGGCGCGCGCCACCATCGCCACCAGCAGCTGTTCCTTGCCCGCGACACCCTTCGCGTACTCACGGAGGTGCTTTGAGATCTCCATGTCGATGGCACCGCCACCTGACAATGATGGAAGTCAATTCAAATCATTTATAGCAGCTAGGCTTATTACAGGCACTTTTGAAGGGAACTAAATGATCCGACACACGCGCCACCATCAGCGAGACAATAGGCTAGTTGCCCTAAAAAATGTAATTAGTCCGTCTTTTATATTATTCAAAAATAAGGGACACGTATTTTTTTATTTGTAAATTAGATCAAAAATTACAAAGATATAGCCTATTAAAGTTACGTGTGACGTCACGATGCGTGGTATTTTTCGCGCAGGGTGACCTCACAGGTAACTTAAATAGGCTATTATCTTTGTTCTTTTTTGTTTATTCGAAAAAAAAAATACGTGTCCAATATTTTTTTATAATCTAAAATACGGACTAAATAGAATGTAATTATTTTGACCCTGGAAACTACCCTATTGAATGAGCATGACATACTATCCATCGCCAGGGTCAAAAAAGCATGTCATGTTTTTTTATTTCCTGACAGCTATAACCTTGTGGTCTTCAAGTCAAGAGTGAACAGGTTACTTCTAGAAAAGCGAGCTTCACCGTCGACATGTATAAGCCTCATTTCTACTATCATGATCCACATAGCTCTTCAGAAATTGGATCCGATTGTTATAATCATTGGCTTACAACTTTAAGGCGGCGCTACTCGCAAGCTCGAACTCACTGGCAGGCATGGTCAAAAACCATGATATTTCACCGGAAATCGAGCCATATTGTTCATGTGTGCGCGAGCGTCATCCCCCCGTGGAGAAAACAGGGGAAAACATTATTCAGTGACATGCACGATCATTTAGAGTAAAAGCGCGTAAAAAAATACGAAACGGCCTTTGGAAGAAGGGGTGTTATGAAAAAACCACTGCATCAATCAATTTCAAATAAAATTAATGGAATTCTTCGATAAATTTGCTGTGTCGGTACGGACTTTGGAAATTTGATGCTTCTTTAATTTCTAATATACGCCCAAAGTTGCGTTAAAATTAGCAATAAAAACGAAACTTTGGAAGCTCGTAACTTTTTAATGCTTGCTTGTTCCGTATTTAATGAGAACAAATGATTGTTTTAACTGCTTCTGTACAGACAAAATAAATCGTTTGAATAAATGACAAAGACAAAGTCGTTACGATACCGTATGTTTAATGTGTGTAGGAAAATGAGCTTATGGATGTCGACCTTGTCAAATAGTGGCGTAAAACCCCAACGAAGTTTCTATGGAAAAAAATGTTGAGTTGTTTCACCTTAAAGTGGCAGTTTTATAACAATTTTACGAACTCACCGGCGACCACGGCATCGTTCTTGATGGTACGTCTGACGATCATGATGGCGTCGTGGAGAGAGCGCTCCGTCTCCTCCAGGAACTGTTCCGCTCCTCCTCGCAGCAGGAGGGTGCAGGTCTTGGCAGCTGGACAACCTGGGTTGAAGGAGGAAAGTGGTTAATGAGGGTTTGAATACATGACATGAGTTGTAATAAATACATGTATAAATATGATTTTACTAATATTTACCGAGATACCTACAAAAGTGTTTCTTTTGTTCTATGCAATATACAGCTTGGCAAAAAACTGTAGAAAACCGGAAGTCGCCACTGTCTTCGCGCTAAATCATTCAAAGTGCTGGCACTTTGAATGATTTTATTCTATTTTATTTCACTTATTACGTTGGTTTTATGGCACAATAATTAATCTAACAAGCCTACGGTCTTTGTTTACATCAAATATCAAAGATTTTAAAACGTTGTCAGAAACAAAAAGATTAGTTCTGTTTCAATCCGTTCTGGCCAAGCTGTACATGCAATTTGGTCCCGCAAAAATTTCATGCAATTTGGTTCAGTACTTTTTATTTTGTCAACATTTTTTCCCTATTGAATTTAAACAAACGTCTTTGCTATGCTGAATCATGCTGAAACAAGTGCACCCTAGCACCCTATTTAACCCCAACGGAAAAAAAGAGAAAGAAAATAAGAGGAAGACATGTCAAACAGACAGACACGTCAAACTTATAACACCCATAAGTTTGACGTGTCTGTCTGTTTGTCTGTCTGTCTGTGGCACCATAGAGCCCGAACGAATGAAGTGATTTCAATTTAGTTTTTTTTATATAAGTTGTAAACCTCATTTCTACTATCATGATCCACATAATTCTTCAGAAATTGGATCCGATTGTTATAATCATTGGCTTACAACATGAACTAGACACTAGATTACATATTACATTACGATTTTCGTCTAGAAAATAAACCGGAAACAAAGTTACAAAATAAAACAATGATACACACCCAGATGAAAGAAATAAGCAGATAGAACGCTCAGAACACGCGAGTGTCTCCACCAAAGTTAATACAAAATCAAATTGAATTACATTCCATAATGTTTTCTTTGTTTTTGAGAACAACTTTTACGATGGTTAAAGACACGAGGCGGCATATTTTGGGAAACAACAACAACGACGCACAGCTTGGTACGACGCGTAGCTTGGTACTGTCGCGACTTTGTATTCTATTTTGATTTTGTATTAACTTTGGTGGACCCACTCGCGTGTTCTGAGCGCTCTATCTGCCATTTTCTTTGATCTGAGGATACACCTAAGTACTTTGGAACCAAACTACTTGTAATTAATAATTCTTACCAGGAGGCGCATTTTCTTTTTCATAACCTGAGGGAAAAGATTGGATTAGGAAAAAGGGAATTATAGGAAATAGTAACAAGGATTAAAGGAAGGTAATTGGTTTTCATTTTATACTAGCTGTGCGCCCGACTTCGTTCGCGTAGATGACGGAACTAAACAACGTATTTTTCAAAGGATTTTTTAAAAATAAAAGTAACCTAAGTTACTCCTTATTACAGCTTTTTTTTTTTTTTTAGCGTGGTAAAATCATCAAATGAGTCCTCCAACCCCGGGCAGGGCGGGAGGGACTGTCAGACTTCTACTGACTAAAATCCACGGTGTCCTTCATAGCCTGTTACGTTCCGGGGTTACGGTTAGGGAATAATCCCGCGACCCCGGCAGGCTTTGGCCCTCTGAGAGGGGGGCCCCGTCATTATGCTGACGCTCTTTGAGGCGCGCGTGGGACACAACGCGCCATCGACCCGGGCATGGTCCTTGGTCGGGCAGCGAGTTGCCCTTTACTCGCTGCCCGCATGCCCGCGCCTACGGTGGCCGGAGATCATCTTGCGACGTCCGTCGCCGTGGGCGCCTACCACTGCGGCTGGGGCGGAGGGAGGACGCTGTCCTCTCTCGCTCGCGGCCTGCCTCCTCCTTGACGAGCATCCTTATTACAGCTTGGCAAAAAACTGTAGAAAACCGGAAGTCGCCACTGTCTTCTTGCTACCAGCACTTTGAATGTTTTTTTTTCACTCATTACGTTTGTTTTATGGCACAATAATAAATCTAACAAACCTGCAGTCTTTGTTTACATCAAATAACAAAGATTTTAAAACGTTTTCAGAAACAAAAAGATTAGTTCCGTTTCAATCCGTTCTGGCCAAGCTGTAAATCAAGCTACGTGCCAATAAAAGTCCCGTCAAAATCGGCCCAGCCGTTTCAGATATTAGCCATTACAAACAGACAGACAATTTTATTTATATGTATAGTTTGTTCATAGGGTTCTCTTTTCTTTAGCGTGATAAAATCATCAAATGAGTCCTCCCACCCAGGTCAGGGCGGGGCGTGAGGGACTGTAAGATTTGTACAACGGTGATCCTACAATAGCCCTTTAAGTTTCGGGGTCACGGTAGCTCGTTAGTCCCGCGACCAGAAAGCTCATTCACGTAATTTTATGACGCGTCGATGAAGTAGTAGTGCAGTTGTAGTTAAGTTCAAGTTCGAGTGATAAGCGGTATTTTTGTAATCTTTGAACTGCGCGTAAGCTGCGCGTGAACTGCACGTCAACTGTACCCTTAGCACGAATTTTCACTCTTTTACTTTACAGTATTTACAGCGTTTCTTGTATGAAAAAATGGAACAGCGCCTCTGGTGCGCGAAGACGGAACTATTTTTTTCCTTGAAAAATGTCAACTTGAAATTGTCAAAGTTCCAGTTTACATTACGTCTTAAATACTGAAAATTCGTGCTAAGGGTATTATACGACAACCAAAATGTACCAAACTTACTCACGGTGTGGCCACAGGAGAGAAAAATTATTGCCCACTAAATAATCGAATGAAATCGATTAAATTTTAATGAATATGACATTAAAAAAATTTGAAATAATACCCAGATTTTATTGTTTTTGATGATTCACAATCAACATTCACGATCATGTTGCGATCCGAAACACTCACCAAAGACGCGCAACAGTAGAATACCGATGATGCGCTCGCGTGATGCGAACTTGACGCGAGCGTGTCTGACACGAATTACCAAAGGCGCGTACAGACATCGCGAGGCATGCGACACGAATGGTTCGTATCGCATACCTCAACCTGAGGCATACGATGGTACATTTATACGTGCGTCCCGAACGAAACATGCTCAAGCTGAGCTAGCAAACAACACCTGTCCGGAGCGCACGGCTCGTACTGAGGCGGCGTTCGCAACGATCGTATGGCGCGAATGCTCACTGTGAGCACACACGTCCACACAGCCCGAGGCATGCGAGACGAACCATTCGTGTCGCACGCCTCGCGATGTCTGTACGCGGCTCAAAAGTCGCAGAACAAAAATTGTTCAGTAACATGGGCTGAGTTACGCCACGAGAGATTTTGCGGTTTTGGCATTTCACGTTGTATAGATGGTACTCACCAGTGAAGATATTATACCGCTCCCCTCCGACCTGCCTCTCAGTGAAGTGCGCACAGCTGCCGAGCGCGGTCGGCGCCAGCTCGCGCACCGAGCTGAGGACCGCGCCGCCGCACGCGCGCTGGGTGCGCTTCAGGTCCTCGTCTGGCACGCGACCAGCACAGAACATGTCACTGGGAGGAGAATATCACGGTTACAATAGAGTCATTACCGTCATCAGCCGGAAGACGTATACTGCTGAACATAAGAGGGGGGTCTGTTCTTCATCAGTGAACGCTAAGTAGGAACAGACCTCCTACTTCTTTCTTGCCTTAACTGGCTGGCTAGAAACCTTCCAAATGCTTTTTTTACCTCACACGCTCGGAAAGATACTATTTTTCATTCAAAATCTGAGCGTAAAACTCCATTTTGTGCTCTAGAGTATAAAGTGTTGTTCAAAATTCGAACACGTCTTGTATTCAATTGTTTTCTACACTGACAGTCGACCCACTACATTTCCTCGCTGTGTGAGGTGAAAAGTTGTGTGTTGCGAGGCAGCAAAGTTTTCTGCGTCTCGTGTTTGAAAACTTCGCTTCGCTCAGGACACTATATTTGAACCCCTCATTTCTCTCGCGGTTCAATCTTAGAATCCTTCGCCCGCTCAGTTTTTTCAATTCAAGTTTAAAATCAACTTTGCAGCCTTGCATAACAAATAACTATTTTACATCTAAAACTATGTTTTCCGTGTTACGATATTAAGAATTGCATTCCCTAATCTATTTCTAGTGCACTACAGAGCCATATTTGTTATTTCCATACAGTAACATTGCAAAATGAATTAAAACTTGTTAATATTTGACAGCTATTTGCGACGTTGCCAACTTTCAGAATAAGCGCTCTCAAGTACAGGCCCTTCTCTTTTTCATATCAGGTTTTTTTTCTATATCAGCACCATTTAATGGAACTAAATGATCAGACACACGCGCCACCATCAGCAAGACATTTAGGGGCACTACAATATGCTACACTCACCGGTCAGCGAAGTACTGTGTAGCCACGTCTCCTATGGGCAGTTTACTCAGCACCACATTAGCTCCACTGGCATGCAGGGCTGCTAACTTCTCGTACAAGATCTGCCATTCAGCGTCCACTACTTTTTGGTATTCCTTTACGTTGTCGACGCGTACCTGTGAAGATGTTTTTCAATTTTAGTAGCTGTATATATTTTGGGTTGTATATATTCTGAGCAGTGGTGGCCCAGTGGTATCGGCCCCGACTTACGAATTTTAAGTCGTGGGTTCGAATCCAGGCAGGCGCATTACTTTGTGTAATTCATTTCATCACCACTGCTCACAAAACGGTGAAGGAAAACATCGTGAGGAAACCAGCATGTCTTAGAAGCAAAAATTCTAAGGTATGTGACATCTACCAACCCGCAGTGGGCCCGCGTGGTGGATTAAGGCCCACTCCCTCTCATAGAGAGGAGGCCTGTGTCCCAGCAGTGGGAACATTAACAGGCTGATGATGATGATGATGATATATTTTGGGACACCAGCTTCTTCTCTGTGAGAGGGAGTGGGCCATAATCCACCACGGGGGTCCAGTGCGGGTTGGTAGATGTCACATGTCTTCAAATGTTTGGTTCTAGGACATGTCGGTTTCTGATATTTTCCTTCACCGTTTTGAGAGCAGTGTTGATGAAATAAATTACACAAAGTAATGCGCCTGGCTTGGTTCGAACTCACGATCTCGTAAGTCGGGACCGATGCCACTGGGCCACCTTTGGTCTTATAATATAATAACGACTATGATATTTCAATTCTTGTAAAAGGCCTCATAAAACGTGTGATCCTCACGAACATTCAGAAATTGGATCCGTTGTTTATAATCATTGGCCAAGACATCTACTCTAATATATGGCTTGTGTTTAAACACCACCCAAAAAAGTACCTATTTTACTACCAAAAAAATTCTAAATGGTCACCAAATATCGTTTCCTAAGTAATAAAGAAATAAACCTATTATGTGTAATAAAAAAAAATCTAACTAAGTCGATCGGTCGGCGAAGCCCCGCATCGCGGGGCTTCTATTGTGTACAAGGTTTTAAAAGAACCTAACCAAACCGAACTTCGGGATGTCCCTGAAATCTTGCTAAAGCGAGTTTTGGATTTGGTGACCATTTATTCATTTTGGTATACAAAAAGAATTATTGATGCGCATTTAAATTTTAGCCCTAATATATTATAGACGAAATATTGTATTTTTCCGTGTGTGTGTGTGTGTGTGTATGTTTGTAATGAATAAACTCAAAAACTACTTTGCCGATTTCAATTTCTTTTTAACCATTATAATATTTATAATGCTACATTCACCCTAAATTACATAGGCTATATTTATCACTGATAGTCCACCCTTGCAAATCTGGGTCGCCTATTTCCAAAGCCTATACTATTTCAGTCACGAGTCGTACTCTAATCGATTAGCTTTTGTTTGTGCATATTTCTCAACAATACCTAATCTATCTCAGTAAAAAACTTGACTCAAATAGATTAGCTTTTTGTTTTGATATTTTCAAAGAAAATACAGCAATTAACCAATCACATGGCTTGAAATCCACATCTCTTCTCTACTCAAGGCGTGTTATTGGTAAATCGCTCTCTGCTCTGCTCCGCTCCGCCTCAATGACAACGCAGCCTTAAAAGGTGAGTAAATGTGATCAATAAATAAACATGATAAAGGAATTAGAAAAAGCAATAATTTCATTTTCCTTTATAAACTATTCCTACCAACGGACAGTCCCCTATGCAGGACTTGCATGGAGATTGAGGAAACCGTCGCGCATGTGCTCTTCGAGTGCACAGGTGTCACACAGATCAGGACAGAGACCCTCGGGACACCCAGGACTTACACAGATGTTCTCCACAGACCAAAGAACCTGATCAACTTCTGGAGGGAGGTGGGCTGGTTGGAATAAGCCACCAAGGCCACTATGGCCCACGCACAATGGTCCACATGAAGGACTAAGTGCGGAAACCAAAACCCCTAACATAGAGAACATAGAGATAGAGAACTATTCCTACCTTTCAAATATTTGATTGTTTCAACATACAAATAGATTTAAAAGTCGTTCAGAAATCAAGTTTGTCGGGTCAGCTAGTATATTATAAAAACTCAATATCTCGTTTTATTAAAGTGTCATAACTCGTATTTCCTATAGAAAGAATTCTCCAACGACGATATAATACTAGACTCCGCATGCACGATCTAAGGAACAAAAACTATTCTGTCAACTCGCTGAGGTACTACGTAAGCGAGGGGGACGGGGTACTGCGTTGTGATTGGCTAACTCAAGGTCTGTTCTGTCTCAACGTATGTTTACGCCTCACAGGATTGGTCGAAATGAGACGAATATAAGACTTTTTTGCCTAATGTGTTGACAGACATCGGTCGCCTGTTATTAGGAGTCTAGTATTATATCGTCGTTGGAATTCTCAATGTTTTTGCCACTAACCTCAGCATTATCCCTTTCCGCTTTCAACTCCAACTCGATGTTCAAGAGGGCGATCTTGCAGTTGTCATAACTCTTGGGCTGCATCTCGAAGCCAGCGTAGGAGAAAGTCTTCTTGAATGCTACTCCAGCGACCAAGAAGGAGTCTTCTAGGGCTCCGCCTGAGATCTTCTTAATACCTGGGGAATGGAGAGGATATAATCAGGGTTTTTGTTGGAAAGTAGTACGTTTATGGACCTATTAGTAAGCGCCAGGAAAATTTAAAAAACTTTTTTTTTTGATGTTTAGAAAAATCTGTCGATTTCAAGGAAATTCTTGCATTGATATGAAATTCAATGCACTTCAAATTTGTCTGTTTTTTTTTTTCTTTCTGAGAGAATCTAAGTAAGCACCTAAATTAAAAAGAAAAACATTTTAAAAGTAAATAATAATCATGAAAATTGAAAACATTAAAAGTGGTGATATTACTAAAATAACAAAAAAAAAACTTGAGAGGTGTCAAGGGACACCCGGATGGAACGAAGTTAACAAAAATAATCGTCGCAACACCACACTGTTCAATGCGAAATAAAAAGACGAAACGAAAATATCTGGCTTGCTTTCTATTAGAGAGAGAGAGAGACAGAGAAACATGTGCACGCCGCAATACGACAAGAGTCACGAGGAACGGGGGTTGAGTGAGGGGTACGGGGCGCGGGGTGCAGGCGCGAGGTGCGGGGCGAGGGAAAAGTGTCGTGACAACTTTTCGTAACAATTTTTTCCGTCTAGCCTCCTTTCACAACGCGCGATAAGGAACTTCGTTCCAAAAAAAAAAACATCTTTAAGAGCGATTTTTAGCGTCGCGCCATGAGTGAAGTCTCTAAAGGCGCATCCACACATGCCGCCGGCTTATGCCGCCGGGGTTTCAGACCGCCTTGAAGAAACAAAGACAAGACGGTAAGTTTTTGCGGCAAATGCCGGCGGCACGGCCGCCGGCCATGCCGCCGGCCGTGCCGCCGGGCATGTGTGGATGCGCCTTAAAAGGCAGTGGTAGACCAAGTGGTTTCCAAAAATTGGTGTTTGCATTCTTTCCACTTACCAATCATATCCAGCGGCAATAGAGGAGCGTCCAGAGACAGTACAGCATCAACCACCATCTTGGAGAAGTGGTCTTTCTGCTGGTGGAATCAGTTTTGAGGACATAGCTGTGGCTGCGCACTTGGTCAACAGTTCCCTGGTGGAAAGAAGTTAATATAAGCAATAAACATAAGCTACAATTGAGATTTGGGTAGAGTTGGTAGACTTGGGTAAAGTTTGTAGACTTGGATAAAGTTAACAGTCTTGGATAATGTTGACAGTGTTGAAAAAAGTTGTCAGGTATGGGTAATTTTGATAACCCTGGGGAAAAGTTGATAGTCTTGTGATAAAATAGATAGTCTTGTTTCCAGCTGATTGTGTTGGATAAAGTTGAAAGTCTTGGATAAAGTTGATAGTCTTGGGTAAAGTTGACTAGTGTTGGATAAAGTTGATAGTCTTGGATAAAGTTGATAGTCTTGGATAAAGTGGATAGTCTTGGATAAAGTTGATAGTGCTTTTTTAAAGTTAATAGTCTTGGATAAAGATTAAAGTCTTGGATAAAGTTAATAGTCTTGATTACAGTTGATAGTCTTGGTTAAAGTTGATAGTGTTGGATAAAGTTGATAGTCTTTTTTACAGTTGATAGTCTTGGTTAAAGTTGATAGTGTTGGAGAAAGTTGAAAGGGTTGAATAAAGTTGAGTCTTGGGTAAAGTTGATGGTATTGCATAAAGTAGATAGTATTGAATCAAGATGATACTCTTAGGCAAAGTTAATAGTCTTGTTGGGTAAAGTTGATAGTCATGCATAAAGTTGATAGATTTAAGTAAATTGAGCATCTAAATTGATTATTGTAAGCCTCATTTCTACTATCATGATCCACATGATTCTTCAGAAATTGGATCCGATTGTTTTAATCATTGGCTTACATACCTACAAATATTTTTCGAGCAATTTTTTATGACTTTGTTCCGCGATTGTCTCACTCAATACGAGATTCACGTCAGACGACATCGCGCGGGACTTTTGTGGAGCCGCGCAACTTGTATGTTGACTCTAGTAGAAACTGGCCAATGTGAACAAGGGTTTCGAGCGACCTTGTGTGGGACAAGAGATTAGGCCAAAGATACACTAAGGGACAAATGTCGTGCGACACGGGTCGCCTGCGACGTCAGTTGAGACAGCGCGACGTTGCCGGATTTCAGTCGACATGTCTGGCAACATCGGACATAAGTCTAGTATATTTGTCACGCGAAATCGGCCGACTTCGCTTGACATGTTGCCGATACATGATCAATAGAAACAAAATTGTCTGGACTTTAAAAGAGACTGTGACCTCTGAGTTTGTTTCGGATGTTTCTTCTCAGAGTAGTCAGGTACGAAACACCGGCCTCATCTAGTGTAAAAAAAGTGTCTTTTTGACGTGTAAAAGAGTTTGAGAAAACCAATTTGCTGAATAAATATCATTTATCATGCTGCACTTTTGTCCCCTAGTGTACCCTTGGCTATATGTATACCACGTAAAAGTTGGGCGATATGTTTCCGCGACATAATTATCTCGTAGTGTAAATACGGTTTTTTTTTTATGTGACATGGGTTTGCTCTTGACCTTAGTCTAGGTCAGGAATGACTAAGACAAGGTCGACGATGGAGCGAGCTTACCCAGAAGAAGTAAGAATGACAGGCCTGTTGGTCTAGTGGTTAGCGATCCTGACTGCTATGCCGTAGGTCGAGGGTTCGATTCACACCCAGGACAAATGTTTGTGTGATGAGCACGATCATTTTGTTCTGTGTCCGGGTGCAATTTATCTATAATATGTATGTATTTAGAAATATACATATAAGTATGTTTATCAGTTGTCTAGTACCCATAACACAAGCTCTGCTTAGCTTGGGACTAGATGGCGTTGTGTGATAGTTGTGGAATATTATTATTATTACATACCTTTGTTCCTCGATAGATCTGTTATCAATCTTTACAGCCAATTCCTTGACACGGTCTACAGCCAGCTTAGCAGCCACACGGATAGCTCGGATGATGATACGAGGGTGTACTCCTGAAATAGATGAAGAATTTGATGAAGATTTGTTGTTGTTTTGTGGTGGAAGTGTAGAGGGAGAAGTAAGACTCATAGATAATAGTGTGGTCCTCACTGGGAGGTCAGAAATTGGATCCGTTTGTTTTAATCATTGGTGGCAAGGAGCAAAGAGTCTATCATCATCATCATCAGCCGGAAGACGTCTACTGTTGAAAATATGCCTCTCCCTTAGACCGCTACACTGAACGACAATCCTCTACTTGCATCCATCGGCTGCCCACGACCCTCTCTGTCTGTGGTCCACCTAGTGGGAGGCCTACGCTGCGTCTTCCGGTCCGTGGTCACGTACTCGTCAGGTGGGACATCTTTTGTCTTTGGTTTGCGCCTTTATGTCGTAGTAGTAAGGTGGATTTTTAATGTGCACGGTCGAATTTCATCGCATCACTCCATTTGTAAACACGTGCGACTTAAAGGCTGGAGCAGACCAAATGCGGATGCGTAGACGAAAGCGTAAACGTGCGCGTACCACTGACTTGTAATGTATAGAACTGTATAAGGGTGCTCCCACATCTAACGACGCGGATTCGGATTTTCCCGTCGCCCTTTCTCTTTCTGTCGCTTAGAGCTGCCATTTGCTAGACCGAGACAAAGCGATAACACACGGCCGCCTTGAAGATTCCGTCGCATGCGATCGCATTATGCTTTCTGTCTTGGTCTAGCAAATGGCAGTTCTAAGCGACAGAAAGAGAAAGGGCGACGGAAAAATCCGAATCCGCGTCGTTAGATGTGGGAGCACCCTAAGACAGCATACACCGCAGGACATCCACTTGCACGTCTACGTTACGCAAGCGGTGTGTCCTGTCTTATACAGTTCCATACATTACAACTCAGTGGTACGCACATGTTTACGCTTTCGTCTACGCATACGTATTTGGTCTGCTCCAGCCTTATCGGCATTCGACTCGATATCGCACTAATCGCGTTGCGTCGCGCCATGAGTAAAGTCCCTAAGTCTTTTTATTACCCGACTGCGCGACGCAAAGGAGGGTAATGTGTTTATCAGTCTAGTATGTATGTTTGTTTCTATGTGGCGTTCTAGAGACCAAATGCGTAGGCCGATTTTGATAATTTTTACGTCAATCGATTCGTCTTAACCTTGCGAGTGTCACTAAAGACATAACAGTAATTAAAATTCACCACAGCGACAACCAGACGCCATATTGTCAAAATGAAAAAAAAAAATGTCTATGAACTATGTCATGTGGGGTATCGTTGAATAGGTATTTTTAAATCATCTTTAGGTTTCCTTTATCATTTTTCATTTTAAATAATAGTTTTTGACATACCTTCTTCAACAAAGGGCTTCAGCCTTTTCAGGAGTTCTCCAGCCAAGATGACGACTGATGTGGTGCCATCGCCAACCTTAAAATAAATATTATAGTGTTATATCGGTACTTTATTAATTTTGTGGTACTACTTTCATACAATTTATTATAAGCCTCATTTCTACTATCATAAACCACACAGTTTCTTCAGAAATTGGATCCGTTGTTATAATCATTGGCTAATAATATAATTTTCTCATAAAAGGTGCTCTTTCACCGCGATCATTCACCTGTAATGTAACGTAAGGGTGCGTCCACATCTGGCGAATGCGCCGCAAATGCGCAGCTCGCACGCCGCTTCCGAGATGCGCGCGAGCCTGCGCGAGCATTCTCGGCAATGAGTATGAGAATTTAGTATGCCAAAAGGCGGGCGCGCGGCACGCGATCTGCACGCGTGCAGCTTGCAAACGGCGCGCGAGCTGCGCATTCGCCAGATGTGGACGCACCCTTACAGATTCGAACATTTCATCAGTGAGTGAAGACAATCGAGCATCACAATGCGCACCTTGTATCAAATATATACTAAATGTACGCGAATGCTCGTCAGTCAGGAAGGTAGTATTGTAATGTAATGCTCAAAGTCAAATCTACAACATTATTTTTAGTATATGCGAAACCTGAACATAGTTTGTTCAGAATCAGTTACAAATTCCAAAAATGTTTACACCATGTTTTACAATACAATCACCATACGGTTAGCTACCTATTAATCACCATACGGTTAGGTACATATTGCCAAACTATTATCACGAGTTTATAACACAGGAGACGCGGTTTACGCGGCTGTACCGCGAAATGAGCATGTTTTTGAACGGACAACCAGGCAGAATATACAAGCTTTTGATTTTTATGATATGTATTTCAAATATTGTACATAATCTTTACACAAAAATATTGGACAGGTGTATTGGGTTTCACATAAACAAAAAATAATGTTATATGTTACATTCCACGCGAATGCTCCCAGTGAGGTAGCGCCTTCGTAAAAAATACAATAAAATACTCACCTCAGCATCCTGAGACTTTGCGATGTCCACCAGCGTCTTTGCAGCGGGGTGCACGATGTCCAACAACTTCATAATAGTGGCTCCATCGTTGGAGATCACTGCCTTGCCGTTGTGGTCCACGATGAGTTTGTCCATGCCTCGGGGACCGAGGGTGGTACGGACCTAAAAAGTGTAATTTTGTTTACGTTATATGGGAGAAGTGTCTGTTGGAATAAAAGTTGAGAATTTAAGGGTAATTTTTCGATCAATGAAAATCAATAATATAATAAATAGCCTTTTATCTCCGAATTTCATTTACAGTAAAAGAAGTTATAAGCCTCATTTCTACTATCATGATCCACACAGCTTTTCAGAAATTGGATCCGATTGTTTTAATCATTGGCTTACAACTTTTTTCTTCTCTTTCTGTAGTAAATTTCTTCATGTGTGAAGCAGGGGCAGATTACTTGTATTTAATAATAAAAATAAAAAAAAACTATATAAATGAGTATTCCAGAATTTCTGAAGGAAAACTAGTACGCTACCAAAGTTGTCAAATCCGTAACATAGTTTTGAGATGACTCAATTTAGACAGCCATTGACACTACAACCACCCTTACAAGAAATGCGTTTATATAAACAGTTTTAACCGACGAAAAAAAAGGAGGAGGTTCTCAATTCGACATGTATATTTTTTTTCACAATATTAAACAGCATCTACAGCTTGGCAAATTAGAGCAGAAAACCGGAAGTCGCAACTGTGGTCTCGCTACCAGCACTTCAAATCCTTTTTTTGTCACTTATTACATTAGTTTTATGGCACAATAATAAATCTAACAAACCTGCGTTCTATATTTACATCAAATGTCAAAGATTTTCTGGACAATCTGTACATAAGTGTGGCCCTAAACTAATAAGTTTTGTATACTCACAGCATCGACAACCAGTTGGCACGCATTGATGTTTGAAATGAGCTGCGGTTTGCCTTGAGACTGGTCCGTCCCCTCCTTCAACACGAGAATCTGTGGTTGCTGCAAAAGAATAATAGTTTGTCATTATTCCTGTTTTTCTCTACGGAATCAACTATCAAGTAGTACCGATGGATGCAATTGGCGAATTGTCGTTCGGTGTGGCGGTCTAACGGGGAGGCCTATGTTCAGCAGTGGACGTCCTCCGGCTGATGATGATGATGAATCGACTAACCCGAACCAAGGACTAGTTGTCGACGTTTTATAAGTGCCCTCATGGGCCTATGTGGAATATGAACATTTTATTTTGATTTCTGGTTTAATTACAACAACATGTAACCAGATTTTGAGGTTTGACGCAGTGACACTAAGGCCTATTTTCCACATAACTGCAAGTCATACGGACGCTTTGACAATTGCACGACAAATGCTTGCATCTTACGAATTTGCAGAAACAATCAAATCTGTGTCAACGAAACGACAACGTCGTGTCAGCCACTCAGGTTGAATCAGTCATGCATTTTTACAACAAAAGATGTCCTTTCTCAATGCTAGTAGAAAGAAAACTGAGACCTTTTGTAGTGCAAGCAGAGTGGACTTACAAATATGCAAATACGCCTATCTTCATTTGTAAGTTACATGCACCCTACGAAAGACAACTGTGAGGACAGTAGGCGTAACGGTGAACTGTTTTTTTTTTTTTCAAATTCAGATTGTGCTTGTTTAGTTCTCCATAAATTAAATAAATAAATAAGTTTCTGACTGTTTATATCGATGTTTGGACAGCAAATTACATTAGGGCTCAACACAGTATCAAAAAAAAGGTTGTATCATTTTGTTATTTATTTTCGTTGAATACTTTTGTGCAGATATGAGATTTTATTAATAGTAGAAATACTAATTTTCATATGAATTTTTGCTGTGGGTTTACTGAATAAAAACCACTGTATTGCAACAAAGTACTTGAGTCAAATCTTGCAGATTATAACCAAAATCGAGCTTTATATCGCACACCTAGATCTAAAGGGAGTTAACTCAAAAATTGTCAAATTTGAGTTATGCACACCATCAAATTACCGAACCAAAAGCCTATCGACCAATAAAACAGATTTAAAAATATGTCTGCTACTCGATGCTAGGTGCCGTCAAGTATCTGTTTAGTTGAATGAGCGAGTCCGATAATCTCCCACCAAAACTGAGACATTCCTGGTTGCAATCAGAAACATGAGCAAAGTCTATGTGCCCCATATAAACAAATTGGAGTTATTTTGTGTTCCACTTGTATTGTTGAATTTTTGAGCGGTATTATTTTGAGTTAACGCTTTGTAGGTGGTTGCTGCTGAGTGAAATAATACAACATTTTGAATTGAACCCATTTTGCTGGCCAGGTGAACATATTTTTTATTTTCATTTTGAGTTGTTGCCATATTGTTGATACATTTTCGAATTTGTAATTAACTCTGTTTTGTAGAGTCATATTTTAAACTCTTAAATTTCTTTAAAGACCTGCCTAAATTGAACTCTTTTGCTATTGAAAATAAGGATCTTTATAAATTCGCATAATTTTATATTCGTCTTTGAAATTCATGGCTTTGTTCCCTTTTTAATGCAAAATTTTGAGTTAGCTCTCTTTAGATGGTTGTCCCAAAATATTACTCTAGAATATCGTTTATGGGGTAAAAATATTACATTGATGACTGCTTAAACAAATTACCCTTTAAGTAAGTACAATAAATGTACCTGCCTTTTGCAGGAAAATAGGAGACGTGAGCGGTTTGTAGTAAATATGATAGAAAATAAGGATATCGAAAACGTCACTCCTCCATAATTTCTACGCAACATAAATCTCTAGAGCAGTGGTTCTTAACAGGTGGTCCCCGAACGTATTGAAAGTATTGGTCAGTGGAGCCATTCTTATTAATAAATGACAATATACAAGTGATTCAACACAGCGCGACTCGTATGACATGTGGAACAAGCAAATGCAACAGTCTATGATCTGGTCTTTAATCTCGATTTTGCCGAGATAAAAGTAGAAATTCAGAAAAACATTAACGGGAGGATTCGCTCGGGTGTCACCACTGTGTGTGGACCGCCCGGAGGATACGTTGAAAGTCTGTGCGACTTCGGCAGAGTATCGCCGTGACCTAAAGCAGGCGACAGGCGGTGGCAGTGACCGCACGCGTCCAGAAGTGGTTCAGGCCATTGTTGGCTTATAAAATAGACACTTCTTTCTGCGAGTAATGGAAAGCTCGCTGTCCGATTGAGGACCAGACGGATTATTAACAATTATAAGAATAAGAATAGCGAAATGCTTGGATGCCACTGCTGAGATGCATTTGGCTTTATTATAATCATTGAACCAAAGATTTAAAGCATCATCATCATCATCATCAACAGCCGGAGGACGTCCACTGCTGAACATAGGCCTCCCCCTTAGACCGCCACGCCGAACGACAATTCGCCACTTGCATCCATTGGCTGCCCGCGACCCTCATGATATCGTCGGTCCACCTAGTGGGAGGCCTGCCGACGCTGCGTTTTCCGGTCCGTGGTCGCCACTCGAGAACTTTTCTTCCCCATCGGTTGTCAGTTCTACGAGCGATGTGGCCTGCCCATTGCCATTTCAACTTGCAAATTTTAAAGCATTAAAACGCAATCACATAAATCTTATTGGAATCTGTTTCATTATGATAATTTTATCGTAAAAAAATGTTTTTAATAATCTATGGCGTGTTTCATAAACCTCCTAATCAACTAAGTGACCCATGGCAAGACAGAAATTTTGTGTGATCAAATGAAATATCTACAAAAGTAACATGGAAAGACCTAAATATCAAAGTACAGTATAATCAAAAAATGTCCTAAATATCGATTTTTTTGCACAATTCACTTTACCATATTCTCGAAAATTGAACATTTTGTGGACAGTTTGGATCTTGAACATTTTTAGATTTAGGTATTATGGGAATTGGACGTTTTGAGAATTGGACATTTTGGCACCACTGGACATTTTGAGAATTGGACACTATTCATGCTGCCCCTGAACGGCAACTAATAAAGCCTAAATAACGACAAGAGTACACAAAATCCCAAGACTAATACCGCCGTTTATGATGATGTAATTCTACAAAAGAGAGCTAACTAACAACTTGATTCACCAACACAGGTTCAACTCAAAATAACCCAATAAATATAAATAAATTGTCTAACAAAAGGGAAATAACTCCGAAAATCCAGTTTTTAGCCCAAATATCTGAGATAAAAACCAGATTTCTATAACATCCTTGTTCTAGCTGCGTAATAAAAGATTTTTTCTATTCAGAACACTTCTGAAGTGCACAGAGACACAGTAATCAGTTTTTCGCCTTTTCTGAAAAAAATGCTTTTTTGAGTTATACCTCTTTAGATCTAGATGTGCGATATAATATAATATTTACAAAAATAATGGAATTTTAAATGACAAAGGTTGTATTACAGGGCAAAATGTACAGTAAAGTAGATAAAAAGGTTTTAATATAATTATTTATAGGTAAAATCGCGGGTCACATGAACAGTTGTGATTCTGAAGTCATAGACAATGAACAGTTGAAGAACGATATGCCGGAATAAGCATTTTCCAAATTAATTATGACTTTTTGCAATCATTCGGTGTGATAATAAATGTTTTAGGACACTCTTTCATACCCATATTGGCTGTATAACACGAGAAATTCAGTCAGAATCCATAAAAAGTGACTACTTCTCGAATTTTAACCCTCAACTTTTTGTATCACTTTTTCACAAGAAAATACACACAAATCACACAAAATATCAATGCGGCCGTATTATATACACCATGCGCTTTAAACCTGTGTTAATTAATAGTCGAAAATATCAAAGATTATGCTAGAAAAATTAAATTGAATTACCATTTTGACTTAGATTTTTCCACAAACAAAACTGAATGAATGACTTTGACACTTTTTTGACATTTTCGTTAACTTTGACAGCTGACTCAGAATCGAATGTTGCTAGATTTTATATTGTAACCTGTTTAAAGGGAAAATTTTGTGCAACATAATTCAGTTTTGAAACAGCAAGGCGTAGGAACTAGAAGGAAACAATGACTACCATCCCAGTGTAATTTTTATACTACTCATTCGGAACCAGTTGAATAGTATTTTCGTAAAATAAGTGGATAATTCATTTAGGAGATGGATCGTTGAAGATGGGTATTCAAAGTTTTGGTGTAGTAACTAAACGTGATTCTGATTGGTGAGAAATGGAACGGTCTTGTTTAGAGAAGGAACATGTCAATGTATTGACTGTTGAGTCATATCGATTAAATAATTATCCTGTTAGAAAAGAAAGAAAAGAAAAGAAAGAAAAAACGTTTATTTGGGAGCCCGTACACACAACAAACAAGCAAATAAAGATAACAAAGGACAAACAAACCGTACATAAAAAACATTTTTTATTTATTTACAAATCGTAAATAAAAAAAAAAAGACAGAAAATCAAAGATAACAATATAATATTATTGTGTGTCCCACGGGTCCATCAAATAGGTCCAGTTCAGCAAATTGTCGAGCAGCTAGTGCTCGACGCTGGTTTTCAACTTGACCTGGACGGTGACGTGACGGACGCAAAGCAGACTTAAAACATCCAAACGAGTTATGTGTGTGTGTGTGTGTTTGTAAAATACATAAATACTTATATTGACTTGGGAATCATGAATATACATATTAAAATAATTCAAATATACATGTACCTACACGATAATAAATAAAGGGTAGTAAGAAAAAAATAATTAAATAAATAGGACAGATAGACGCTTAATACGATCTTTACGCCCATTGAACGGTCTACTTTAAACTAGTTTTGCACGTTGCCAGACTTGATGTGTAGCCGTGTGTAACTGTCTTGTACATTTTCATTCTTGCCAAAATTAAAATGAATGAAACAGCAAGTTTTGGAGTATAATCTTTTTATATTATAAATAACGACGCAAGCCAAAATGACTATGCTACGAGCTAAGCTATTTCCGTAGCGAGCGACACCAGTCTATTTCTTATAAATAGTGCAAAATTACAAAATTAGTTTTAAAGTTTTTTTTTAGTTAAACTAATTTTGTGCATCTATATTCTGTGTCTGAAAATATTGCCTTAATAAAGTAGAAATTTAGCAAAATCATTCACATAATCACTAAGTTATATAAATAAACAATACTTCTCAATTCATGTTAAAAACCAACCAATCCAGTGGCGATAAGCAAATCATTCAAAAAAATATTTAATCGATTCTGTACCCGAGTCTTATCGAGTAAATCGACATTTTGACAACTATGCACCTCACTATTTCAAAACGTCAAAAAAATCACACAGCGGCGCGTGTGACGTACTGAATTCAGAAATTATTGAAAAATCATTGGAAAAACTATTAATAATTATTGTAAAGATAAAAGAACACCAAAAATGAGCCGGCAAGTGGATATAAAGGCGTTGGTATCCCATATAGTGCGAGGAGATGGGTCTGATAAATGCCGAATTTGCATGGGTGATACGAGCGAGGGGCAAGTTCATTTGGAAGACACGGTTATGATGGATGGAGACAAGCCTGTGACGCTCGCTGAGCTGCTAGAAGTCATCACAGGAGTCGAGGTACGTTATTTTGGCAATTCCAAGAGCTCAACATCAAACGATTTGTTTATTTTCTGTGCGAAACGGAACGGCGTCTTCCCGCCGCGGTTGTAGCAAGATGGCGCCGATAGAATTTTTCGTGAATTAAAATTTACATTTTTTCCTTATTTCGTTTGATGTTGATGCTTATATTATTAATTTGATTATTCATTAATCTCATCATTTATTGAAATGATCTAGAACTTTCCCGAATGTTATAACCTTTAGAATCCTTTTTCTCTAGTAGGCGTTTACGGGGTCAGTTAGTATGACGTCACACAACATAATGCTAGATTGATAGGTTATTGTGTCTGTAGTAAAGAATGAGTTACATTCATAAAAATACTATTTAATTATTATCCACTTTATTTGAATATTTTCTGTATATTTCCATAAGAATAATTAAGTTTTGACTATAACTAGCTTTGTAAATACAACAACAGTTTGATATTTTTAAAATATCATGGATATTTATTTATCTTTACTTCTTTAGAAAGTAAACAAAAAGGAACTTGACACCGTCTTCTAAACCAAATATTCTAATGGTTTACCTCCAATTGAATCCTACCTCAAGGAAAATATATTATTGACGGAGCAAGGCCTTGTAAAAAAATATGTCCTATGAAATATTGTACCAAACTATGATTCACTGCACTGTAAAAAATCATGGCTCTTCTAACCAAACCTACAGACAGATGTTTTGCTGAAGAGTTTATTCCGCCATTTATTCCCAGCTAAAACACTAGGAAATGTTGAACGGGGTCGCTGTGGGGGACGGTCTTATAAATGTAAAAACCTTTTAAAAGTTTTGATAAATCAGCCAATATAGTGAGCTCGACGAAGACCTTCTGGCGGGTAAAACCGTACAATAAGCAATAAATAAAGTCTGAACAACCACAGCAATTAAATGAAAAATGGTTTTTAAAACTGTTAAAACTTAATTGTTTGTAGTTCGGGTTGTCTTGCTGTGGTTATTCAGACCTTGTTGTATTGCTTATTGTACGGTCCTACCCGATGGTCTATACCGAGTTGAACTTATTTGAATTTAAAATGACTCTTTGTTTGATTGTTGAAAAATATTCACATAAAACAAATTAACAATTAGTTCTTCATCATTAGTAGCTTCACTAATTCTATCTCTATTGTTCCAAAAATAGACAGAGTTATTTTTGTACAGTTAAAATTATTGCCCGTTAATGGTAAAACCCGTAGACTTCTCTTCAAAGTTCTTCTGGTTAAGTTTGCTCACTTTATCATTAGCTTTGTCTCAGTCACCTTTAACCGGGACTTGAGTAAAGCGCAAACCAACATCAAATAAAAAAAAACATTTAAGAATAGCAACATTTATTTTTTATATTTCAAACATTGCCATACTTAGGATAACAGAAATTGTTCCGTATTCTGTATTTTTATTGATTCTTCCTTCAGTAAAGTCATGAGACTCAAAAAAATATTATTTTTTGAAAATGATTAGTTGGCAGGAAGGCACATAAGATTTTTACTGTATTGGTTCATCAACTTGGTAGACAATGTTACAATGCGCTTGTGTATTACTAATTCTTTAAATAAATAATGAATATGTTGAAACTTAATATCACTCCTATGAATCCAGAGATCATTCACGAAGTTCATTATGTTTAAGTTCCATGTAATAGGGAGCTATTGCCTTCAACCGGTCACAAATCCATATGCAATCCCTTGTTGGTCTGATAGTTAACACAACTGGAATCTGGATTTATGCCTGGTTGATGGCTATATAACATAATATGATGTATGATGGAAGTACAAAAGTAAAAATGAAAAAGAGCGGAGATGTGTTTAATTTGCCATTTATTTTTCAAGTATGTTAATATAAGACAAGTCTTCTATTCAAACTTCCGACAGTATTAAAATATAAATTCTGCTGACAAACATAGTAATAACAAGAAAAGACTCCCAACATCAAAATATCTCTAAAAGAGGAATACAGCTTATTGGCCGTTTGATTAGTCCGGTGGTTGCAGGTGCGGCTGGATGATGACCTGCCTCTAGGACTGTGCTCCGTATGCTCAGTGTCAGCTCTCCAAGCAGCAGAGTTCAGGACCCAATGCCGAAGAGCTGCCTTACAGTGGAACACCACCCTGGAACTACTGAACAGCATACCAGACCAGACAGCCTTTAACAACCGAATAATTGCCATAGTCACTGAGGATACAATCTTTATCACAAAGCAAGATGAAGAGGAGAAAAAACCAGTTTTTACATCACCACCGAAGTTGCCAAAGCTGAAAACTAGGTCTGAACCCGTAAAAAGTAACAAATGTCAATGCCCAGCGTGTGGGAAGCGGTTCTTGTATGCCCAACATTTGTGCCAGCATTTGAAGGAGTCCTCCAATAACCAACACGCTTGCCACATTTGTGCTAAAATCATGACAAGACAAGAGCTGATTTCGCATTTGATTGAAACGCATAATAGAGAGCCATATGACTGTAAAAATGTCCAGCAATGTTCCGAACTTATATGCAGTATAAGATGCATTTATCGAAGGCCCACGCATCTGGAGCGTGTACTTGTGGGGAATGTGGCCGGAACTTCCAAAGCCAGCAAGCTTACTATGCCCATTTGTCAGTCCACACCCCAAAAACATGTCCTGGCTGCGACGAACTGTTCAGAAACCAGAAATGCTACCACTATCATGTAAAACGTTGCTGTAATTTGGACAAAACACGCTTAGATATACACAAAACTAAAAATAAAGCTACTATTACGGTTAAAAAGAGGAATAAAACCATTAAAGTTGGCATGAGAGGCAGCGCTGATTCGGAATGCATTTGCGATTACTGTAAGAAGAAATTCGCTGGAAAGAAGTTCGTCGCTGCTCACATACAAATCGTGCATATGAAAAATACTCACCGACCTTGCATTTACTGCGGGAAATTGCTAGCAGCGGCGCACATGACCACTCACGTTAAAAAACACGAGTCAACTGAGTCTTACCAATGTGGACACTGCGGCATAGTCTTAAAAACTAAGTTAGGATATATACAACATGTCCGATTACACACTGGAGAGCGTCCTTACCCTTGCAAATTTTGCGGGGAATCTTTCTCGGCGTCTTCTAGACGGTCAGAACATATCAGAAAATGTCATAGAGAGACTGATATAGTTTTGAAACACGCCTGTGAGTTCTGTCCAGCAAAGTTCAGATTGCCATATCGGCTGAAAAAACACGTGAATTCGGTACATGCTAAAGGCAAACCGCAGTCGTTGCAGTTTGAATGTAATGATTGTCATCAGAAGTTTACAAGCTGTAGGGCATTGCTGTATCATAGTAGAAAGCATCAGAGTGAGGGTACTCCTGATAAAATTCCTAGGTTGAAGGAGGTTGTATAGGCCAATAGTTAAAAAAAAACGTACTTAAAAAGTTAAATCCTTATTTCATAACTGGCCGTAAACCGTAAGTTGTATTTTTTCACAAAGTGCACTTCTATGAAATAGATAAACTAAAAATTTTATTTTGTTAACTATAAAAAAATATTTAAATATCAAATAAGCTCCAGTCAGCTCTAAACTAAACACTAACTATGATAAACTTCTGCATTTATTATACAGTTAATATCTGGTTGGCCGAGCTTCGCTCGGTTTTTAAAATGTCTATTTCTTGGGAACCGAGCTTTTCTCGAACCTGGGACCTTAATATAAATCGAGAAACAATCCTTGAGCCCATCTGAAAATATAAAAGTATAACCCCTAATCTGTAACTTTCATGAAAATCCTTGGAGTCGTTTCCGAAATCCTGATTATATGTATATACAAGATACAAGAATTGCTCGTTTACAGATATTAGATAGATAAAAGTATAAAAGCGCGCGTGTCAATGGTAACAAAACTAGTATAATGTGGTCCCGCTATTGAGATTAAGCCAAAATCAATACTTCTTCATCTGAAGTGGTGAATGAATGGTGAATCAGACTTCAAATCTGGACAACTTTTCCTAAAAATACCCACATTCCACAAAATAAAAATTGACATAGTAAACTGCGTTAGACGTGTGAAATTTTGTATGGGAAATAAAATTATATTTTCGACACAAGTTCTTTAGAGAAAGTTGTTCAGACTTCAGACCATCAAGTCTGAATCGCCATAAGAATTCTCGTTCAATTGCACTCAATTTTAAAACTGTAATAAGTCAGTCCAGTTCAATGCGACAATGTACGTTTAGTAAAAATTTATTCACTTCATTCTTTCAAACGTTTTAATTTTAAGCTCATATCATTGCTTATAAAAGAATGATAATGTTTTGAGAAGTTTTAAAAGATGCCCTTCGCATGAAACAAGGGGTTTATAGAGTCCCAACTGTGGAAACGTTATAGGCTGATTATGTTTTTATACTTTCAATAATTCTAAGGACACATCTAAGACCAAAAACTCATTGTTTTAGGTCGAGCACACATCACCGCTGCCTAACAAAATCTGTTTCCGATGCAATTGGGAGTTAACATCAATAATACCTTTCATAAAACGTTGCAAGGAGGCCGCAAAACGTTGGAATCAAATCACTGATCATTTGCTCAAGCTAGTACCCGCAAATAATGCTAAAAATATTTATATAGAAATTGGTGATGCAATTGAGACATATACAGACACGTCGAGATGTCACATTGGTAAAATAACAACGAAAAAAGAGGCTTTATTGGGTTTTAAAATGCGAATTCGGCGGCAAAACATCTACAAAAGTCGATTGGTTCAAGATGAAGCAGTTGGACAGAGGAATAATAGGCACAGGAAAACCGAAAATGTCCTGTCCAAATTGTTCTGCACAATTCTTATGCTTCTTCCAGTTCAATCGGCACTTGCGCGGATTTCGCAAAAAGATCTGCAGAGTCTGCTTCGAAATATTAGATATTCCTGCATTTGTAGAGCACTGTAAAAGCCACAATATGACTTTTTACGCTTGCTCGATTTGCTCGGAAAGTTTTGAAAAGGAAACCGCTCTTGCTGCTCATAAACTTATCCACGAGAAAGGGACAGAAGAATGTTTGGAATGTCTTGAAACCTTTGCAAATTCCGGGCACCTTAATAAGCACATGAACATAAAACACAAACCCATCGTTTGCGGATGCGGAAAGAAACTTCCGAATCGCGTTTGTTTTTCTAAACATAAGAAAATATGTGTCCAACATAAAACTACGTCTTCAGTCTTCATTTGTGATTACTGCAAAGTAGAATACGCAAAGAAAAAATCATTGAGTATCCACATAAGGTTGAAACATACAGTAGGCAGGCTTTTCCAATGCGATAAGTGCGGAAAGCAGTTATCAAATCTAGCGCATTTGATAGAACATAATACTACTCACGAGAAAATCACAGATAGATATGTATGTCATTGTGGTGCTAAATACTGTTCAAGAAGGGGTTATGAAAGGCACATGAAAAAGCATACGAATGCGAAAAAGCTGAATCCCCCCAAAAAGTTGAAACACGCAGTTGGCGGGTTTTTCCAGTGCGACAAGTGTGGAAAGCAATTATTAAGTCGAGCGCATTTGATTGAACATAGTAATACTCATGAGAAAATCGCAGATAGATATGTATGTCATTGTGGAGCCAAATATTGTTCAAAAAGGGGTTATGAAAGGCATATGAAAAAGCATTCGGATCTGAAAAAGTTGAAGACTTCAAAAGGGAAGTCGAAATCAGACAGCCTTGATGGAGGCAGATGTATAGTGATACTTTAGTGCTATGTACTGTGTCTTGATGGCGAGGCTCATGTACCATGCCAGCATCAAAGCCTGCCGGGGCCATGGGACTGTCTCATTAGGCAACTGGGACCCTGAAACGTAAAGGGTATTGAAGGATCACGCTGAATTTCAGTCAGTACAAGTCTGATTCCTGTCCCGCCCCGGGTAGGAGGACACATTTGATGATTTCACCACGACAAAAAAATTTATTGTGTGTATGAAACGTTTTATTAGAATCCATTTCTTGCATAATCAGTCTATTATGTTTCCATTGCCTGGATATAGGCGTCTCAGTGCGGTTTAGGTGGGTACTTATTTAAACCCTTATTCCAATTTAATTCCGGGTCGTTGCAGTATGACGATTTCGTCTTTCATACTTCTCTGAAACATATAAACATCAAAAATAAAATGTCTTTTGGCATGTTAAGAAATGAGCAACGTCAAAAAACACGGTCAGACTCGTACTGACTAAAATCCACGGTGTCCTTCAATAGCCCTTTATGTTCCGAGGTCACGGTAATGATATAAGTCCCACTACCCCGGCAGGCTTTGGCCCTCTTGAGTCATTAAGCTGACGCTCTTTGAGGCGCGCGTGGAACACAACGCGCCGTCGACCCGGGCATGGTCCATGGTCGGACAGCGCGATGTCCTTTACTTGCCGCCCGCATGCCCGCGCCTACAGTGGCCGTAGATCGTCTTGCGACGTCCGTCGCCGTGGGCGTCCACCACCGCGGGTGGGGTGGAGGGAGGACATTGTCCTCTCCCCTACGCGGCCCGCCTCCTCCTTCGCGAGCAAGTCTGCTTCGCAGAAGGAGGCGACCGCTTCTCACTCCGTCTCGCCCCGCAGCATGGCCGCGACCAAACCGGACGCGAGAGGTCTCCGCCTATCGCCGCCGTGAGGATACGTCGGTGCTCTGCCCAAGCGGGGCAGTTTTGCACCGTATGCTCTCCTGTGTCCTCCGGGCGATCTTCGCAGTGGTGACACCCAGGCGTTTCCTCCTTTCTCATCAGACACAGGTACCTCCCGAACTTCCGTGTCCGGTGAGGACCGGCGTCATGCGATAGGTCAGGACGCCGTGACGCCTACCCCGCCACTCCTCGAAGAGGGGTCTTACCACCGCGATTGTGGCGTGCCCGACGATTCAGGATTTGAATTAAGATACAATATTTTAATAAACTGGTTGGGTTTACTGTCGTTCGGTTTGTTAGAATTGGATTTTTATCGTAACCTAACCATGCAAATAGTTCTTTATAAAGTATGGTAAAATTTCTCGTGAATGGTCTGTTATTTGGGGTAGTCGACGAAGTTTAGTACCTATTCAAAAATCAGTTCATCAAATACCTTTTTTCCGAAACAAAGCTGATTTTTATCGCGTTTCTGATGCATGTAAACCTCTGAAAGTGTAAACGTATCAATATGTTGTATATTTTTTTAAATCTGCTGTTTGTTGTACTTAAATGTATCTTTACAATAAAACTATTTAAAAATTTACACGATTAATTTACTTTTTACCTTGCAATAAACCTATAGCTCTAAGAAATAGCATTAAAATTAATTGTAGGTAGGAATTTATGTGTCGTACGCCTAATCTACCGATTAATCAGTTTTTTTATCCAATTATAATCACGGTTACAGTTACATAAGAATATACAACAGCTTTAAACCTTACCTACTTTATAATTGCCGATATTGGCCAAACCAAAGATTGGCCACATTACAAACATCAACTTTAAAACAAGAGGAGCGGACTGATTGAAAACGTAATTTCAGATGGAGTTGGACCCCGCGCTCCCCGGCGGCTTATGCCGAAGCTGTTCTGACGACACCCTCGCAGCCATTACCTTCAAGAACCTCTGTGCAATGTCCGCACACCACTGGGAAGAAGGAACGAACTTCATCTCCCAATCACCGTCCTCCACTGAAGACGATAAAGCCTTTTTCATTCTATATAACGACGAAAAAACCATAGTGAAAGACCAAATAGCCCGAGTTTCAAACAAAAAGGAAGCTCTGGAAAGATTGAACATGAGGTGGGTCAAACCAGTAAAAAATAAAAAGTCCAGACGTCAACGAGGCTTGAATAATGAATCTTGCAGATGTCCTGATTGTGGCAAGAAGTTTCCGACGCCAGACTATTTGAACTACCATCTTAGAAACACTTTAAAAAGAGCATGTCGTCGATGTAGACTAGTTCTTCACAAGAAGAAGCTGGGCAAACATTTGTTGAACAGTCACAACGTACTTGTATTTGAATGCTGTGTCTGTAATAGGTTGTTTAATGAGGAAGAGTTAGTTAAGCAGCATGTTGATGTGGCCCACGGGAAGCTTATGCACACTTGCAGTCACTGCGGGAATAGTTTTAACAACGAAAGAGCGTTAAGAGCTCATGTGCATTCCCACTCTCTCTTTCACTGCAGCTCCTGTAACATGAGCTTCGATAACGTCAAGTGCTTCAAATATCACCAACAAACATGTGAATACATGCATCGTTCACCAGTCGAATTCAAACACTTCACTTGCGATTATTGTGGTGTCACTTACAACCGAAAACCGTCACTCAAGATACATATCATCCAAAAACATCTGAATGTACTGCCTTACGTTTGCCAAACGTGCGGAAAACGGACTTCTACGCTAGCTCATTTGAGGTCTCACGAAAAAGTGCATAAAACTGAACGGAAAATTTTCCAGTGCGTTTGTGGGGCTCAACTGACTACTGAGCTAGGTTTCCAGTTGCACCAAAGGATCCATACTGGGGAAAGACCGTACAAATGCGAACATTGCGGAGACAGATTCTTATCATCTTCAAGAAGACTGGATCATATAAAAAGACGCCATAGAGGTGCTAAGGACTTTAAGTATGGCTGCGAGCAGTGTTCGGCTCGCTTTGTGAGACCGTGTGAATTGAAGAAGCATTACTTGTCTGTCCATTATTCGGTAGTTGAAGTAAAACCTGCGCAAAGAGAGATCAATCCTTTGACGAGACGACTCAGAAATACTATTGAGAAAGAGTAAAAAGTATTATTTCAACTGTGAAGGGTAAAGATGTGTTTTTTGATCGGTGAGTTGAAAATCTTCTCAAATACAGGGTTCGACGCAACAGCTTGCGGGATCTCTAGACTGCCAAAGCATTATGGCAAGAAAGGGCAATTACATAATGAGAAGCAAAGGGCAAAAAAATTATGAAGACAAGTGTGTAATACAAGTCAAGCTAAAGGGCTTGTATGAATCATCCGCTGTGCTGCCGCTACAGCGGATGAATTAAATTGCTTAGAACATGACACTGCGACTATTCTTAGGAAGAAAACAAAATGACACGCATGTAACCATTGTATCGAAGAGTATGGCCTGAGCAATACCCTCATGTAATTTATCACATGCATATCCACGGTTTCTGATATAATTTTGATTAATGTTATTCAAAAATCAGTACCAGTCACAAAACATAATAACTGAAAGTACTGTAGTTTACAAAACGTTTATCTCTATGGAAAGAACGGGCAGGAAACTCCATGGACATTCTTTTTAAATCGCCAAAATGATTACAGAGCCTTTGCTACATCATTCATTTTGAGATGGTACATTATGTGAGAACGATGTAGGACCTTAAAAATGTAGACTAGCTGTGCCCGCGACTTCGTTCGCGTGGATGTCGGAACTTAACAATGTATTTTTTATCAAATTGACAAAGTTTCATAAAAACTTTCAGTCCCTATTTTATCACCTTGGGGGTAGAATTGATCAAAATCCGTTCTTAGCAGATGCCTACGTCATAACATCTACCTGCATGCCAAATTTCAGCCCGATCCGTCCAGTGGTTTGGGCTGTGCGTTGATAGATCACTATGTCAGTCAGTCACCTTTAAGTTATTATATTTAGAAGATGTTTAGTCCCACTGAGACGTCTGCCGTCTGTCCTAAGAAATTGCTAATAGGTTACTTCCGGAACTTTCTCTGGAAAGAAAGTGATTGATACCTACGGCAAACAACTCTTTTTTAAGTTCTGTAGTGACAAAACACTGACCAAGTCATTGCTTTCTCCATCTTACACTTTTCAGTATTTACTTAAAATCTAGATAATGCTCAGACCGTTCTTTGTCTACTCTAGACGATTGCATTCTAACGGCGCTCCCTCAACGAGAGCATTCACGTGTAATGTAACATTATAGATTTGACTTTGAGCATAACATTATAATACTACCTCCCTGACTGACGAGTATTCGCGTACATTTAGAATAGATTTGATACATTTTGATATTGTGATGCTCAATTGTCTTCCTTCACTAATGAAATGTTCGAATCTGTAACGTTACATTACAGGTGAATGCTCGCTGTGAGGAAGCGCTTTTACATTTATTTTGTGAGTTTGTGATAAACTGACTATTAAACTAAGTTGTGTACTGTTATTTTGGCAAATTGATTTAATTGTATAGAAATGTAAATATATCTAGATTTTTATGAATAATGCGCATTACTTTTATTTGATAAAAGACTGAAATGATTGTAGCACAACATTGTTTGCATAAAGTAATGATGATTGTTTTTCGTCTCTGCTATTTTTAGCTGCTTTTAATAAATTATGGACATACTGAATAGATTTGACCTAGATAAACCTATATAAAAGTACCCTCGGAAGCTTATTTTTGTGTCTAGATATATGGTATAAGGACAACAAGAGATGGCAGCTGGTTTTCATTTTATACCTTTGACTTAAATATAAGACCGACGCTCCATTTAAAATACTGATATCCAGCTGCATCTGGTTGAACTGAAATCCGACCCTGATATAGTTGGGAAAAGGCTAGGCAAATGATTAGATCGACACTGTGTCATTAGAATGATCACCCTACTTGTGTAACATTACCTATATTCTCATTTTCGATCCCCATAACATGTATAATGTCTAGGAATATTGCGGTGATAGGGACCTTTAAAAGTTACTTGAACAATATTACTATTTCCTAATTATTTGTTTCCAGATGAGAGAAGAATCCTTTGTACCACTAGGTGCTTGCGTCGCATGCGCCAGCACAGCACTAGCAGCGCAAGAATTCCGACTCTTCGTCAGGAATTCCGAGAAACTTTGGAGGAAAGCCCTCATCAACTTATCCACCTTACCAAACTCAGCAACTCCTGCCGTCAAATCTGTGTGCGCATTCTTGAAAACAGACCTCTCGATGCAAACATTCAAAGACTACAACACTAATGATGCCAAAACGATTATAAATCGATTAAAAAATCGAGTCACGAAGAAACCAGTTGAAAGGAAACCTAGAGGAGCACGCACTGGACCTTCCTGCAGTTGTCCTGATTGTGGAAAGGGATTTTTAAGTCCATACTACTTAAATATGCATTTACGAAATAGTGGGCATAAAGAGGCTTGTCTTACATGTGGATCAGTGCTCGTTAGAGGCAAAGATATGCAAGAACATTTAGCTTCCGTACACAATGAGGTTGTATTATTATGTAAAAAGTGCCCAATTCTATGCCCAAATGAAACCCAGTTGAAAAAACACGTGAAAAAAGCTCACAAAGCTGGAGCATTGACTTGTGCAGATTGTGGCAGGACGTTTCCCAGAAATGCTTCTTTCGAGTGCCACGCCCAAATGCATGCGGTCAGGACTTGCCGTGCTTGTGGTGTACAGTTCACCAATAGAGGCTGTTATAGAGAACATAGGGCTCAATGCGAACCAGATGCCAAGCCTAACGCTCAAGACGTACCCAGAAATCGACGCTCTAACCTCCGTGACCCTGCTACCTTCACCTGCGATCATTGTGGCAAAACTTACAACTCTAGACCTCAACTGAAAAACCACATACTCTGGATTCACATGGATATACGACCTCATCAGTGCCAATGGTGCGGAAAAAGGTTCTATACACCCGCAAGACTGGCTGAACACACCGTTGTCCATACGCGCGTTCGAAATTTCGAATGTGACATTTGTGGCGCGAAACTCGTTTCGAAAATGGCTGCCGTTTATCATAGACGAAGGCATACGGGTGAGAGGCCTTATGAGTGTGAAGACTGTGGGGAAAAGTTTATTTCTGCATCTCGTAGATCGGAGCATGCTAAGCGTAGACATAATAAAGGTTATAGGTTGCCCTGTTCAAAATGCTCAGCGAATTTCGTTAGGAGACATGAATTGATGAGGCATATGGAAAAGGCGCATAAAGCTCCCGAAGATGCTTTGGTTTGGCCACAATGAAAGCTATGAGTTTGTTGTTAATTTAAAGTCAAAGAGATTTAAAAGAACCTATAGAGCGGGCGTTGGGAAAATTGGAGCCGTGTGTCAGTAGCACTATCTAGCGTTGCATAGTAACGCGACTACTAGACTGAGCGACTTTTTACCTATTGGTAAAAAGTTTTGGATCACAACTTTCTTCGTGATGTCCCGTCTATTGCTCGTATAAAGTTTAAATGTCTTTGTTTAAAGTCAAAGTTTACTTATTTCTGTACTTTGCATCAAAGTGAGAATAAAATTGATCTTGCGGCACATACTCGCGGTTGCGGGCTATATTTACCAAGATTTTAAAGATTAATTTGGGGTTTTTCCACTGTGCTATAAAAGCTAGCGTTTCTTCGTCAAAATGGGTAGATAGCCTGTAAAAATCTGATTCTAAAATCTATTTCACTTGTTTAACTAAATCAAATGTGTTTTTAATCAGTTTTATTGCGGTTCTGTGCTATTTTCGGTGGACAAATACCTTTGCTTTAGATTTTAGAATGTCAAAATTTCCAGCTGCCCACTGAGAATTGAAGCCATAACTTTGTTTCGAAAACGGAATCTGCTACCATGACGTCTTAAAGTAGTTCTGCTGAGGGAAAGAGACAACTATACAAGTCATCTAGCGCCATTTCGCTCCCACATTGTAACTACTTTGCTTTAAGGGGGATGCTCCAACCAGCCCGCGAAATTCAAATTTTTTTACGTTTTTCCAATTTGCAGGCCAGTGACATGTTGTAATTTATAAAAATATGAGTTGCGGTAATAACAAGTATAATTCTAAATATAAAAAATATCAAAAAATTCGCTCCATCAGCTCTCACATAGAAAAGCTGCATCATGTTAAAATCTCCGAAATCTAACTTCGATGCACCTTTTCTATGTGAGAGCTGATGGAGCGATTTTTTTGATAATTTTTATATTTAAAATTATACTTGTTATTACCGCAACTCATTTAATTATAAAGTTACAACATGTCACTGGCCTGCAAATTGCAAAAAACGTAAAAATATTTAAATTTCGCGGGCTACATCGACGCAATCACCTTAACACGTTATGGTTGGCCACCAGATTAAGAATAGGCTAGTTGCCCAAAAAAATGTAATTAGTCCGTCTTTTAGATTATTCAAAAATAAGGGATACGTATTTTTTTATTTGTAAATTAGACCAAAAATGGCAAAGATATAGCCTATTATTAAAGTTACGTGTGACGTCACGGTGCGTGGCAGTTTTCGCGCAGGGTGGCGTCACAGGTAACTTTTTATCTTTGTTATTTTTTGTTAAATCGAAAAAAAAATACGTGTCCAAAATTTTTTTTAAATCTAAAATGCGGACTAAATAGAATGTAATTATTTTGACCCTGGAAACTACCCTATTAACTGAATAAGGTATTTTCAAATACCGCCATTGCCCTAATGGAGGAAGGTCGGTCAAAGCTAATTGTAGATGGCGCGACCATAGCCAAGTCCTAATCCAACCAATGAGGTAGTACTATTTTGATTTGAACCAATGACGATGCTTGGAACAAGCTATACTAGCGCCATTAGTTCCCCATTTGCATCATTCTTTTGTAATCAATAATTTTGCTCAATTCTACTAAGTCGATTTGGTATTCAAAATTTTTAGGTCATTGATAAGTGGTGGTTTCTTTCAGTCTGTATACCTAGTAAATGCTGCGCTGTTTATTTTTGTAAATAAGTATTTTTTTAGCGTGTCTGCATACTGTAATTTTCTGTTAGAAAAATTCTGATTCTCGCTGGATGCAATCAGACAAATTATGATCCGGCAAGTTTTTGCAAAATGTGTGCTTGCCGCACATTTTGGAAAAACTTGCCGGATCGCACTCGCTCCATTTTGTAATATTATACACTGAAGAAAAATTCTGACGGATCGTCCGCTTTTGTGATGCTCAGCGGACGACGCTCTGTGCACACATTTTCAAATTTTCTGAGACATGTTATAAGCGCTCAACCATCAGAATTATTCTGCCAGATTTTTTTATAGTACGCGCTACGCGGTCGCCCAATGACCGCTATAAAAAAACAGGAAATGAATAACCAAAATTTTAGAAAATACAATTAATTTTATGGTAGTTAGTAATAAATTATATTATTGTATAGTCAAAATCTCCATAAATACAATAATGTTACCTAATTTAAGTTTGAATATTAAAATATTTTTTTATAAAATCTTTGTGTTTTTTTCCGAAGATCAAGCCCTGATTAAGGATCAGAATAGGCCTCTCAAGTGTCAGACTATCATCATCATCAGCTTATAATGTTCCCACTGCTGGGACACAGGCCTCCTCTCTGTGAGAGGGAGTGCGCCATAATCCACCACGCGAGCCCAATGCGGATTGGTGGATGTCACATGTCTTCGAATTTTTGGTTCTAGGACAATCCGGTTTCCTCACGATGTTTTCCTACACCGTTTTGAGAGACTATAGTTGGATGAAATATTTAGGCAGACGAAACAAAGCCTGTTGGGTCGCAGGACTGTGTCATCAAGTTACCGTGAGTCCTTGACCCTGGAACGTAAAGAGCTATTGAATAATCACGGATTTATGTCAGGCTTGACAGTCCGCTTTCTGACCCGGCCTGAGAGGAAGGACCCATTTTATTATTTTTACAACGATAAAAAAGGCAGTCGAGATAAGTTTTACCGATCGCCAAAGAAATACTGGATAGTCGCAGAGTGTCTATAAGAGGCCTTTTCCGTGGAGTATCGGAAATGGAGGCAATGGGTAGGTACATTGAAGAGTGTGATATCATGAAATGACGCCAGGCAAAAAGGTGTATAAATTATGAATGAAAATCTATTTCAATATCTACTTTAACTTCAGCATTACAAAAATAAAACAGTTTATGATATTTTAAAACACCCTTCCACGAAATGAATACTGTTACACAAACTTGTTTTTGGTACCTAACAGGGTGTCTCTTTTACTCTCACAAGAAAATCATATTGCCATCCTGTTGTCACTGTGTCAATCTATATCTGTAATTCACACCGTGGAACAGGGTATTAGCCCGGATGAGAGTTGCCAGTTAGAAGACATTTTCCAATTTTTGAGAAAAATTGGGCTTTCTCAATGGCACACAATTTGCACAACAACAAGAAAAGCTGCAAGGAGCATATAATTTAAAACTAAAGAAATCAAGACGAAGGCTGGCACAAAAAATGCGTGTATTGTTTGTTATTGATTTACTTAGTATTTCAAAATTAAATTGGAAAATAAAAGGTAAACTCATGGACCTAAAAAAAAAGCCGGACGGAACTTCACTAAGAAACAAGTGAAGCACCAAAATGGCCGCTGCTTTACTATGTGTGGGTTTCTAAAGGGTTGCCAGATGAAGGAAAAAATTACCCATTTTCAAACAATATTTTAATAAGATCTCCCCTCGAACTTAGTTTTAATCATGGACCTAAAAAAAAAAGGTCCATGGGTTTAATTACAAGTTTTTGTGACGTATACCTATTGTTAAAATAAAGGTAAAATAATTAAAACAAGATTAAAATAATAGTAGATTGTATGACAAAGTAATATTTTTACGGCGAGGGCGCTATTTTGTATCCAGAGCGAAGTGAGGGATTCTACAGTAGAATCCTGAGCGTAGCGCTCTTATAAAGAGGATTAAAAACTCATTAGTGCCCGCTAAAAGCTTCCTATCAAAAGTGCGCGGCAAAGTTATTTGCGGCGCACTTATAAAGAGGATTAAAAACTCATTACTGCCCGCTAAAAGTTCCCTATAGAAAACACCAGTTTTGGGCGCACTTAAAGGCGAACCAAGTCGTCCTTTTCGAATAGGTGGAATGAAATAGTAGATTATTAACCAAGGGGATAAAGTAGTGTCTTCTGTCGCGGGTGACGATTTAAATCGCGAGCATAACGAAGGACTCGAGGCTTACTCCCGAGCGTAGCGAGGGTGTTAGAAACTGGTTTGAGCCATGTCTCACAGAGAGCGACAACAAATAAATCACGAGCGAAGCGAGGGATTTAACACGCGTCCTGAGTGTAGCGAGGGATTTAAGTTCACCCAAGACTAAGACAGCTTTATCACTGAGGAAAATACTCTACTTTTCGTACCACTTGCGAAAAAATTAACATAATAATAATATGAGATAAGCATTATTTAACCATTTAAATTTAACAATAACTTGAAGAAAACAAAACGCGGCAAATTCCTAGTCGGAAAAGCAAAGGCATCAAGATCATACGGCCTCTTCGGTTTTAAAGTTTATAACTAAGAGGTTAGGTTGTAAGAAGAGGACCTTAAATTAATTGAAATTTTAATTACCTTTGTTGGTACGGCGTAAGCAACAACGCGAACAAGTCCGCCTTTAGTTGAGTACAATGCTTCTCAAAATGTATACTGCAGATTACACTAGATTTTGATGGATTCCAATTATTTTCACGTCTACACTCCCTTATTATTTTAATCCAATCATTTTTCCAATCATCATTTGAGGGAAATCTGTAAAAATATAGAAGAATACAATAGGTAGCGATAAATAGTAACATAAAATATAAATCTCCCCATTTTAAAATAATTTGAACCTTGAAATAGTTGCAACACTGATTGATTTCGAGATGTTTATTAAATTTATTGACGTAAAATCGAGAAATAAGCTTCAAATTGACATGCTTACCTATGAAAAGTGATCCCCTGGCTTTTTTTGATTGAACCACTGTGGTTTCGGCAACTTTTCACAACACATGACGGCATAGTTTGATTTTTATTAGACAAAATAACACCGTATAAAACCGCGAGTGTCGTTCGAAGCGTAATGGCCGACGGCTGACTTACTATGGTATGAATGTGTGTGTTCTGGCGTGTACATATAAGCGACTTACTATGGGTGCTTCACTTGTTTCTTCGTGAAGTTCCGTCCGACTTTTTTTTTAGGTCCATGGGTAAACTATGTAGTTAAAATTCGCAAGTTTGCTATAGCAACACTGCTCCGGACATTATAATTTACAACATTGGTCCTTGTGAATTGTGATTTCAAAATCGAAATTTTAACTAATAACAATGTCTTACAAAGCCGATTTAAAGCAATTATTAAAGCCATATTACTGGTTTAACATACTATTGAGTCTTTCTTACGTTACGTGTAAGAGAACAGGTTATATTTGCAATTTTTTGTTCCCAAGTGCTGACTGCGAACTGGACAGTCGTGAGACGGAAATCCTCTTTTTCCTAATTATTGTCGTAATGTTAAGGACTAGGAAGGCGGGAAGCGTTACTATGGTTAACTATCTGTCGTCTTCATTCGTCTACACGAAGATTGCGAACTTAATTCTTTGGTTTTATGCTGATATTCGGTAAGTCGATTTTTGATGTATTTTTCTCATAATCTCTTAAGTTTTTACTTCATTCAAGAGTTTTATGTGGTTATTATTATTGTTTTGAACCGGTTATACGCTGGAGATTTAAAGAATTGAGGGTCACAATCAGGTTTTATCAATATTTTTAACCGACTTCCAAAAGGAGGAGATTCTCAATTCGGATGTTTTTCTACCAAAGTTCTATGTAAAGAAGGATAAAAAATGACTTTGGCCTGTTTACTATAAAGGCTCTACAATAGTGGCATACCAGTTAATAAATATATAAGCTGGTAATAATGTTGCCTAGCCTGAGAACTGACCAGTAGCTTAGCGTTCACCCTTCTGACCAGAAGATCATTCATTATATCAGTTGTAGGACATCCACTGATGAACATTATAGACTTCCAATAGGACCGTTTGGAAGCAGCATGCATTTTATAATAATATTCCACAACTATCACACAACGCCATCTAGTCCCAAGCTAAGCAGAGCTTGTGTTATGGGTACTAGACAACTGATAAACATACTTATATATTTCTAAATACAAAAATATTATATTATAGATAAATAAAATACACCCAGACACAGAACAAATGATCATACTCATCACACAAACATTTGCCCTGGGTGAGAATGGAAACCCCGGCCTTTGGCATAGCAGTCGGGATCACTAATGACTAGACCAACAGGCCTGTCTAATAATAATGTCTTTGAATCAGTCCTTGTATTTATCAGCTTAGTGATAATGAGTAGTTTTAGTGTTAATTAGTATACTTACAATGCTAATGTAGTACTGTGGTAGTACCTAGTAAGGCAGCTTCGCTAGACGATCTCCGGCCACCGTAGGCACGGGCATGCGGGTAAAGCAGCGAGTAAAGGGCGACTCGCTGCCCGACCATGGACCATGCTAGGGTCGACGGCGCGTTGTGCGCGCCTCAAAGAGCGTCAGCATAATGACGGGGCCCCCCCTCTCAGAGGGCCAAAGCCTGCCGGGGTCGCGGGATTTTTTACTTACCGTGACCCCTGAACAGAAAGGGCTATTGAAGGACACCTTACCGCCGCGGCCTGTAACTAGTCTACTTGAAATAAATATTTTTATTTTGAGTGGAAATTACATGTTTCTCCTATTCCTCCACTATTCTTTACTTATTCATTACGTTATAACATCCAAGGTTTTTAATAAAAAAACTCACATTTAATACCTAAAAAATTCTTCTTTCACAGCTATGGCCTCCCCTACGGTGCGATCCTGATACTTTCAGCGCTCCTCCTCCCAGAACCAACCTACATGGGCCCAGAGCTGGTCACCTACTTCCGAGGCCCCCAGGTCTTGGAGGACGAGCTCAAACACCACAAGAGTACCACCTGGATCGTCTGCCTCTACGCTGCATGGCATCCAGCCTGTGTCAACTTCGCTCCGGTCTTTGCAGAGCTTTCTGCAAGTTATAGCTTGGAGAATTTGAAGTTTGGGAAGCTGGATGTTGGAAGGTATGGGTTTTATTTTAATACTTATTGCTTTACCGCCAATTCGCACTAAACGTTTCCAAACGTCTTTTATAATGCGGACAGTGAAGGAGTGGAACTCTCTGCCTGCGTCTGTGTTTCCGAACACATACAACCCTAAGCTCTTCAAAGTTATAGTGAACACGCTTCTTCTGGGTAAGCTCGCTCCATCGTCGACCTTGTCTTAGTCATTCCTGACCTAGACTAAGGTCAAGAGCAAACCCATCACAAATAAAAAAATTAAAAAAATACTAGTTTTTGGCCACGGGTTAACTTGCGTTATCAGCTTCTTTTTTTTTAATGTTGCCCCTCACCTCACAAATTAAAACTCACATACCTCAGATCAAAGAAATCGGCAGATAGAACGCTCCGAACACTTGAGTGTGTCCACTAAAGCAAATACAAAATCAAATCGAATTATCTCTAATCTGAGGTTCAAACAAACAAATTCAACGTAATATTAGTATAGCATTAGATTAGCATACATGGGACGTCACAAAATGGCGCCAAAGCCCTCCTATTCTTAAATGAACCCTTTACCCTAATAACTCCTTTTCTCCTCAGGTACCCAGAATCGGCCACGAAGTACAGAGTCCAGGATGGTCCCACCAGCAGGCAGCTACCCACAGTACTCCTGCTTTCTGAGGGTCAGGAGAAGATGAGGAGACCACAGGCAGATCATACCGGGAAGCTTCAGAAGTGAGTTTATGATCCTACGTCTTTGATGATATGAGATCAAGTGCCACATCGTATTTTTAGGGCTCAAGGGTAAAATGGGACCCTATTATTAACTAAGGGACTTTACTCATGGCGCGACGCGATATCGAATTGCATCGATTGACGATATCGGTCAGATATCACACAAGCGTCCGGCTGAAGAAAATGTATGGACGTTCGTTAGTGTTTGATAATGGAGTCGCACAGATTGACGATATCGCTCACAGATCTCCTCGATATCGAATCGCATGTACGTCCTAATGACAATGCACAATCATGATTCTCTGTTCGAAATTCTATTAAGTACAAACTATTCTTCTCTGGCGATATTCTTTGTCTTTGGTTTGCAGCACCTTATGTCGTAGTAGTAAGGTGAATTTTTGAAGTGCAAGTCGAATTTCATCGCATCACTCCACTAGTAGGTAAATACGTGCGACTTAAATCGGCAATCGACTCGATATCGCGCCATGAGTAAAGTCCCTAAGATTTCGCTATCCATTTGTCTGTCTGTCCGTATTATTACCATGCTATATCACACGAAACGTGATAGACAGTTTACATTTTCACAAATGATTGTATTTCTGTTGCTGCTATAGCAAGAAATACTAAAAAACAGTATAAAAAAAAATATATTTCTTCTTCTATACAACAGACCTTTTTGCCTATTTTTTATTATACTTTAAATGTTGCCCCACACTATGAATTTCTCCCTGTATCGGGGGTTCGTTTACAAACATATAAACTCACATAAACAAACACCCTGACCTGAAACAAATACTTGTAGATTATACAAATACTTTTTCCAAACGGGGATTGAAACTGCGACACGTTAGGCTGCTCCCACATTTGTCGACGCGGAGTCGGCTTAAGCCGGTCAAAAAATCCTTTATGTCGACGTAATAAGGGTGTTACTAATGCCATTCGCATTGGCTCGGCTTGGACGACGCGAGCTGGTGCGAATGGTATTGGATTCCGCATCGATAAATGTGGGAGCAGCCTTACACAGCACTCTAATCTCTCAGCCATTAACCGTAACGTCGACAATTGACTGTAAAGGGCGTACAGACGGTCACACAAAGTGATCTTATAAACACACCTCACTAATTTTTTTTTTTCAGGTTCCTTTTCTCAAAAGACAACGTGAAGGCAGCGTTTGACCTGGACGGCATCTACCAGGAATGCAAGAAGAAACTATCAGCCAGCAAGACTGCCAAGAAAGATGAGTAGAATAAGAGTAGTCAGTAGATCCTAATTTATTTGTTGTAGAATTAATAACTGTGGTTGAAATAACTGGAAACTTCTTCAGACCATTTTTTTTTTAATTGGCACAAACCCACCGCGATATTCCCTGCACCACTGCAATTCCTGAAAGCCAGAATCAACAGTGGCAACCACCAGAAAAGCGCCGAGACAATGAAGCTCGACGTGTCCCGAAGAATGAATTTACCTGTCTTGGATCCTGCAACGAAATTAATCAGAAAAGAATAGTGGAGGAGTAGAAAAAATATGTTTCCAGAACAAAACAAGGCTAATAAGCACAAAGGGACATTACAACTGGGAGAAGCCCAGTTGCCTAGCACCACGGGTAAAATGACTAATAATATTAATGGGTCCTAAATTGTGTCCTACAACTTCTTCAGCCTTTTATAGTCTACTCCTGGTCAGAGGAGTAACTACTCACCGCGAGCATACGCCTGCCCCACTATACAAGTCACAAACGATAATCGTTAACGCTCGGTTCTCCCCAATAGATTTTCAACCTTATTCCTTCGAGTCTTTAGTTGAAAATCTATTTATTATTTCTAAGCGTTTGCGACTGGAACGAACGACAACGCCATGAAATCTTCAATAGATTTTCAACTAAAGACTCGAAGGAATAAGGTTGAAAATCTATTGGGGAGAACCGAGCGTTAACGATTATCGTTTGCGACTTGTCTATGGGGGCTGTAATGTAACTAGAGTTGAGTCAGTAGAAGTGTTTTCAGTTATTTAAATTACATCTTTTAAAAGCCATAGTTTTGACATTGTGTTGTGATGCAATCTTGCACGCGAGTCATAAAAAAAAGTAATTTAAACAATATATTTAAAAAAAACCGCCATATGAGATTTTCAACTCAAGGGAGTAAAGTTGAAGACCTGTTTTACACGTTGACAGTCCAATCCCTAGAAAGTCAAGTCAAGTCCCTAGAAAATCATAGTTCTAACTCACACGTCCAGCCCAGAAAACGCAGTTCAGTACAGCTTGGCCAGAACGGATTGAAACGGAACTAAATTTTTTATTTCTGACAGCGTTTTAAAATCTTTGATATTTGATGTAAACAAAGACCGCAGGTTTGTTAGATTTATTATTGTGACATAAAAATAACGTAATAAGTGAAAAAAATTAAAATAAAATCATTCGAAGTGCTGATAGCGCGAAGACAGTGGCGACTTCCGGTTTTCTACATTTTTATGTCAAGCTGTACCCTTTTTTTTAACGTGGTAAAATCATCAAATGAGTCCTCCACCCCGGGCAGGGCGGGAGGGACTGGCAGACCGACTGACTGTGTGACTAAAATCCACGGTGTCCTTCAATGGCCCTTACGTTCCGAGGTTACGGTAATGAGATAAGTCCCGCGACCCCGGCAGGCTTTGGCCCTCTAGGGGCCCCTGTCATGATGCTGACACTGCGTAATTCAGTACCCTTATCACGAGTTTTCACTCTTTTACTTTACAGCGTCTTTCCAGTATTTACAACGTTTCTGGTATGAAAAAATGGAACAGCGCCTCTGGTGTGCGAAGAAGGAACTAATTTTTTCCTTGAAAATTGACAATTTGAAATAGGCTAGTTGCCTAAAAAATGTAATTAGTCCGTCTTTTAGATTATCCAAAAATACACGTATTTTTATTTGTAATTATTTTTATTTGTAAATTAGACCAAAAATGACAAAGATATAGCCTATTAAAGTTACGTGTGACGTCACGATGCGTGGCATTTTTCGCGCAGAGTGACGTCACAGGTAACTTAAATAGGCTATTATCTTTGTTCTTTTTTGTTTAATCGAAAAAAGGAAAAATACGTGTCCAATATTTTTTTATAATCTAAAATACGGACTAAATAGAATGTAATTATTTTGACCCTGGAAACTACCCCATTGTCAAAGTTCCAGTTTACTTTACGTCTCAAATACTGAAAACTCGTGCTAAGGATACAGTTGTCTTCGGCGAAATTATTACGTGTAATGCACGAACAGGTGTTAAAATTGCTGCCCTTCGTGTCTGTAAGAGATTTCCAACTTCACCCTCTAAAGAATAAAGTTGAAAATTGTCTATGGGCTGTAATTTTAAAGTTATAAAATGAAGGTAGCTAAGTAATGTTTGTACCAAAATATTTATTTAATTAAGTTTAATAAAGAGTGATCTGATTTTTAGTCAATTATAAGCTTTGCACAAAGACTTAAAACTATATACGAGCAATAGACGGGACATCACGAAGAAAATTGTGATCCAAAACTTTTTACCAATGGGTAATAAGTCGCTCAGTCTAGTAGTCGAGTTGCTATGCAACGCTAGATAGTGCTACTGACGCACGGCATCAACAATTTTGTATGACAATTTTCCCAATGCCCGCTCTATAGGTTCTTTTAAATCTCTTTGGCTTTGCATGTTATTTTTGCATTTTTTGTACACTTATTTTTAAGGTTTTTTTTTTATGTTCACCAATGTATTTATTTATACTTTAATGTAAGATATTCTTGTTGTAGTCATTGTAACACAAATGAATGATAATTAATCTAAGTATGTAATTATGTTTTTACTCCCTAGACCATAAAGTATGGAATGTGTTCAAATCAGTGTATAATTGTGTTGTTATAGTTTGTAAATAAAAATGAAATCACGCTTGCATTTTGTATTTTTTTTTATCAAGTTCCTGTTAACGCTGGCGGACGGCGAGTAAAAGGTAGCTCGCCGTCCAATCAAGAGCCTGCCGGGGTAGGACTGGTTTTAAAAAGTCACCGCCATCTAGGCTCAAGCTAAGCAGAGCTTGTGTTATGGGTACTAGACAACTGATAAACATACTTATATATTTCTAAATACATACATATTATAGATAAATTACACCCAGACACAGAACAAATGATCTTGCTCATCACACAAATATTTGTCCTGGGTGGGAATCGAACCCATGACCTCCGGCATAGCAGCCACACTAACCACTCTAGACCCGTGGTGCTAGGCAACTGGGCTTCTCCCAGTTGTAATGTCCCTTTGTGCCTATTGGCCTTGTTTTGTTCTATCTCCTGCTTGCATGGAGGGAAGTGGAAACATATTTTTCCTACTCCTCCACTATTCTTTTCTGATTAATTTCGTTGCAGGATCCAAGACAGGTAAATTCATTCTCCGGGACACGTCGAGGTTAATGTCTCGGCGCTTTTCTGGTGGTTGCCACTGTTGATTCCGGCTTTCAGAAATGAGTTGGGAATAGTGTGGTGGGTTTGTCCCATAAAAAATAATCAAATAACATCAATTAAAATACTTAATTTCATTTATTGACTAGATAAAAAATACAATAAGTAATGTCTTTATTGATTCAAATGAAGGTAAACGCTACGCTTAGAAATCACACACACAAGTACTGGCAATATAGCCAAACGGCAAGCGACAATCGCTAACGTTCAGCAGTCGCTAATACATTTTCAACTTTATACCCCATTGCATAAAGTTGAAAATCTATCAAAGATTACAGATCGTTTTCGTTTGTTTCGTTCGCTATCGTTCAAGGGTCAATCTCTAATTTTTGAACTTCCGTTGAGGATAATGACGCCCGATACTTTTACTGCTAGTGCAACCATCCATTGGCAAAAAACAAAAATAAAATTTATTTTAACTACGTTTAACTAAAATGAAATTAAAATCCTACTACTATTATAAAGGCGAAAGCAGGGACCGTACAACCCCGAATATAAGTTAATTCCTTCGAAAGTGTTACATGTTATATGGCTACAGTCAATAAAAGTGTTACCTCTTGGTAGTGGTAGCCTTTTCAAAACCCTAACGTTAGGGTAACCCTTTCAATAAGTTAACTAGTTCAAGATGTTACTGGCTCTTGTATGATTTCCAATTGAAGTAGATAATCCTTTAAAAGGGTTTGTTGGGGTAATCAAAGGGTTTTAAATAAAATAATTTAAAATTACGTTGGAGTGTAGAAATAGGTTGGCCTTGGAAGTTCGGAATCATGATAGAATCGTTCATATGGTGCTCCCACATTGCCGTTAGAAAATGTTTAATAACGTTAGTAAACATTTGTTAGCAAACATTTAATCACAAATAAATTTTCATGTTAGAAAATGTTTAGTAATGTTAGTAAACATTTTATAACAAAACAAATTATAACAAAATAAAACATGTGTTATCTTTTGTTTGTAAACATTTTATAAGGGTGATGGCGGGATAGGCGGTGCGGTGCGGTGGCCGTCAGAAGGCGAAACCAAACTGCGAGCCAATACTAGATGTTATAAAATGTTTAAACATTTTCCATCAATGTAGGAGCACTTATAACATGTAACAGATTCTAACAAAGTGCAACAATTGTTAACATTTGTTAGTAAATGTTTTGGTGTTATAAAATGTTTACAAACATTTTATAACGGCAATGTGGGAGCACCATTAGAGAGGGTCAGGATACGATACAGTAGCTCGGTAGTAGTCGCCCGGAGGACACAGTAGAGCATACGGTGCAAGACTGCCCCGCTTGGGCAGAGCACCGACGTGTCCTCACGGCGGCGATAGGAGACCTCTCGCGCCCGGCATTGGTTGCGGCCATGCTGCGGGACGAGACGGAGTGGGAAGCGGTCGCCTCCTTCTGCGAAGCAGTAATGCTCGCGAAGGAGGAGGCGGGCCGCGAGCGAGAGAGGACAGTGTCCTCCCTCCGCCCCACCGGCGGTGGTGGACGCCCACGGTGACGGACGTCACTAGACTATCTCCGGCCGACTATGGACCATGCCCGGGTCGACGGCGCGTTGTGTCCCACGCGCGCCTCAAAGAGCGTCAGCATAATGACGGGGCCCCCCTCTCAGAGGGCCAAAGCCTGCCGCGGGATTATTTAGGACACCGTGGATTTTAGTCAGTAGAAGTCTGACAGTCCCTCCCACCGTGCCCGGGGTGGGAGGACTCATTTGATCGCTAAAAAGTTGTAGACCGTGATCTTCTCATCGAGAATTCCTCAGTGTCTTCAGACAAGGGTGTGTTGCCAGTGATATGACTTATATGGCACTGAAACGTGGTCTTTGACTGCTGGCCTTTTAGAGTTACTCAACGAGCAACTGCTTTCCGTTGCTCTTTAGCAAAGCTCGGAGTTTCTTTGCGGGATTAAATCCGGAACTCATAAAAGTAACAACCTATGTAGAAGAAAACTTCTCGAATGGCGACGTCGTCGGCCAGCCGTAAGATGTCTACGTCCAAAATTAATACTGACATTATTCTCTAACATTTAAAATTCCGTAAATCTCAGCAATAATAACTATAATTTTATTGTATGTGTCGCAAGGCCCAAGACTGCATTTTGCAACTTGACGCATATCATGCGAATGCATACAGTTTAGTACTTTAAAGTAAAGGCACGAGAGATAAAATTACATTACTTGTTGACCGAATGGGTAACTCTGTTATAGTCGTTGAAGGGGTAACCTGTTCAAAACGTTTTAACGTTCAAAAGTATAACCCCCAAGAACAGGTTTTCGAATAAACAGCTATCAAATCGAAAGGGTTTTGAAGGGGTTACCCATTGATGGGGGTTTTCGTAAAAAAGTGTTATCAATATGAAATGGGTTTTAAAACAACACTTTTCCAAAACCCTATCAAAAACCCTTTGAATGGGTAACCAAAGTGGTCCCTGGGCGAAAGTTTGTAAGTATGGATGTATGGATGTTTGTTACTCTTTCACGCAAAAACCACTGAACGGATTTGGCTAAAATTTGGTACACACATAGTTTATAATCTGGATTAACACATAGGATAGTTTTTATCCCGATTTTATGTTCCCGTGGGATAACTTTCGAGTAGTAGCGGGTGAAGCCGCTGGCAACAGCTAGTAATTTATATTTTTGTTTTTTGTCAATGGATGGTTGCACTAGCAGTAAAAGTATCGGGCGTCATTGTCCTAAACGGAAGTCCAAAAATTGAAGATTGGCCCTCAACAGTCTTTACTAGATTTTCAACTTTATGCGATGGGGTATAAAGTTGAAAATGTATTAGCGACAGCTGAACGTTAACGAATGACGTTTGCCGTTTGGCTACAGGATCTGGCAATATATATCTACCACGTCGAGTTTTAGAAAGAGATATAATCCGTCGGGTCGTATCGGCTAGTTTCAGCTTCTTAGAACACTACCGTCAAACGGGTTGAATAGTGACGCAGGGGTGAATCTCAATATTTGATAGGTTTCCTACAATAGGCTAGTTGCCTAAAAAAATGTAATTAGTCCGTCTTTTAGATTATTCAAAAATAAGGGACACGTATTTTTTTATTTGTAAATTAGACCAAAAATGACAAAGATATAGCCTATTAAAGTTACGTGTGACGTCACGATGCGTGGCATTTTTCGCGCAGAGTGACGTCACAGGTAACTTAAATAGGCTATTATCTTTGTTCTTTTTTGTTTAATCGAAAAAAGAAAAAATACGTGTCCAATATTTTTTTATAATCTAAAATACGGACTAAATAGAATGTATTTATTTTGAACCTGGAAACTACCCTATTACTCAATTTTATTTTTTGTATAATCTATCTATCTAATATCTTTAAACAAGCAATTCTTTTATATTTATTTATATATAATCAGGATCTCGGAAACGGCTCCAAGGATTTTCATGAAAGTTACAGATTAGGGGTTTTTCGGCTCAAGGAATCGATTTATAAAGGTTCCAGGTTCGAGAAAAGCTCGGTTCCCAAGATAAAGACATTTTAAAAACCGCGTTTTAAGAAGCGCCATCTATAACGCCATGACCAATGAGGGCCAAAAACAAAAAACCGAGCAAAGGTTGATCAACCAGTATATTACTATATTATTTTGAGACCTAGTTGGCAACACACCATCATAATTTATCGTTAAAAATCGCTTTCAAAGTTTTATTCCGATTCACCCCTTCTGTGTCCTTTTTCACCCTGTTTGACTGTATCAAAAAAAAAAAGAGAAAGCTACAACGGTAGTCGCTATCTCTTTCTAAAGATCGATGTGCAATATAACCACAGATACTAATAGTTTTATTCTAACAATTAATTCTACAGATAAAAAAACTACAAATAATTTAGTAAAAAAAAAACAGCCCGTCATATATTTATTTACAATCAATTTTGTCTTATTTTAAAACAGGAAGCATTGTTATTACTAAATCTAGAATTCATTGATCTAACTAGTATAAACACGAGATGTTATGAATATTCGCAAATTTTTAGGCATTCGCATTAATAACAATGATGACAATTGTTTACGAATACAAACTACCGAAAAAATGCCAATATTTGGTACTATTCTTCATGGGCGTAGCGAGGGGGAGGCAGGGGGGGGCAGCTGCCCCCCCTAGCAAGCGGGCGGGCTGGCGAACTGAGCGAATTTTATTTCACCTCTTTATAGAAATTTACTGAGCTAAGCTATGTCATACTCATAATTATGGTAATATTGTTATCTTTCGCCTCGCTAGCACAGTTTAGTGTTATTCTATAGTTTATTCATCGTAATGTGTTCAGACGCTTTTGCTTGAAAGAGGTAACAAACATGCATCCGTCCACACACACTCACAAACTTTCACCTTTATACCTAATGTATGAAAACATAAATTCAGTTTCTCTATGATTTTCTCAACCTGCCCCCCCCTGTACAAAATCCTGGCTACGCCCTTGCTATTCTTCCACACACACCATTCATTCTTATCTTTTTTATTCCTCTCCTAGGATAATGTGATAAATCGGTAAAAAACAAGACAGCCATTTTAATTCGGGCGCATTAACAGTGATTTCGGAAGTCGATTATTTTTGCTGAGTGTAGTCAGTACAGATTGGCCAGAACGGATTGAAACGGAACTAAATTTTTTATTTCTGACAGCGTTTTAAAATCTTTCTAATTTGATGTAAACATATACCGCAGGTTTGTTAGATTTATTATTGTGCCATAAAACTAACGTAATAAGTGAAAACAATAAAAATAAAATCATTCAAAGTGCTGGTAGCGCAAAGACAGTGTTGACTTCCGGTTTTCTACATTTTTATGTCAAGCTGTAACTTCGTTCCATCCGGGTGTCCCTTGACACCTCTCAAGTATTATCATTCATATCATTCCTTTGACAATCCATCCATCTTTTCTTTTCCTTCCTCTTCCTCTCCATCCATCAATAAAGTAGAAGCAGAAAAAAATATAGTTGGGAAAAAGTCCATTGCGACACTGCCGTTGAAGTCTGCCGTCGTCAACAAAATTGTACCTTTAATACAAAAAGGCATCACTTTCGGCCCTATCAGAAAACCAGCGCTGTGACATTTTAAGTTGATTGCTTCGATGTAGCCCGCGAAATTCATTTTTTTTTTACGTTTTTTGCAATTTGCAGGCCAGTGACATGTTGTAACTTTATAAATATATGAGTTGCGGTAATAACAAGTATTCTGTTATTCTGTCCTGTCAGGGCCGCGCCGCCCCTATGTGCGAAGTGTGCGGCGCACACAGGCGCCAGGGTAATAGAGGCACCGGATGACTAGTGACAATTGTTTAAATTATTTTTGTCAAATTACAACATATTTACATTTATATAATACTTGAGTATGGATAAGTAAGTAGATACAAGTCTCCCAAGACGATACTAATCTAAACTATTTCAATTGACCCACTGTATATATTTTTTCATCCCCCCATCTCGGAAAGGCTATTTTTCCTCTTCGATATCTGAGGGTAAATGCCGTTTTTATCCTCTAGTGGATAAAGTAAATTGAATTTGGAACATGCACGTGCACTAAAGTGTACCAGTAAAGGCGGCTGCTGACCCCTACAGCTGATCGCTTGTTGTGGTGCCCATTGGGCTAACTTGAATCCCGAACCAGAATCCTTTAGCGTAATCTACTATTAATTTATTACAATCTAAAAAGAATAGAATAGAAAACATTTATTTTAAATTGACACACACACAGACATAATAAAAAATAAAATCTCAGACTCGGAACCTTCTTGACTCAGAACTTTTCCTTTTGCGGTTTTCTTTTCACGTCCTACTTATTGTTAAGAAAAACCAAGATAAAAATAAGAAACTTAAAAACATACTAAACTATATTTTATTTTCTGTAATACTTACCTATAATAACGTAGTAAGTAGTTATTACCTAAACTTTTTTGCATCTACTCATTTCCTCGCTGAGGTGGGATGAAAAGTTACGTGTTGCACTCGAGTGCAAAGATTTTTCACCTTGTGCTCTTTTGATTCCCTCGCTACCGCTCATGATTCTAATTTTTGAATCACTCGTTGCACTCGTGATTCAATTTTAGAATCATTCGCTTGCTCGGTCATCAAAATTGAGCACGCGGTTAAAAAGCAACTTTGCACTCTTGTATAACAAATAACTATGGGTTTTATTTACATGAGTTACGAGCTCTGCTTTAAAAATCAAAAGAACCGCCGGCCGCACCGCATTCGCTATGATAGCCGTTTTTTTTTTACAAAGTAAGAAAACTATGTATTTTATTACAAAGGCCGTGCCGTGGTTATAAACGTAACCCGATGCGACCCAACGGGGATTCCCCACAATTACAAACATTTTATCGAAATTGGGTTTATTCTAGTGGAGTCGCGGGTTCGGCGCGTACTGGCAGGAAACTCATAAATTGATCAGTAAAACCAATGAAAATATATCGGCAAAAAAATTGAATTTATGAAAGAAATTCGAAAGACGACACGTAAAAGGCGCTTCATAGGTTTTGCACACAGGCGCTTCATAGGCTTTGCGCACAGCCGCTGCAAGGGGTTGGCGCGGCCCTGTGTCCTGTGTAGGTGTCAATAAATCTTTTTTCTTTCTTTCTAATACCACCATTTTCATCCACGTTCAACCAACACGTTATTCTGCTTACCGCCAGTACAAAACGTTGCCGTGATAGTATCTATCACGCTGAGTCACGCTTTCGTAATAGCGCAATAGCCAGATTAAACTCTGAAACAAATAATTCATTAATCTCAGATTAAAGAAATAGGCAGATAGAGCGCTCAGAACACGCGAGTGTGTCCACCAAAGTTAATACAAAATCAAAATCGAATACAAAGTCGCGACAGTACCAAGCTACGCGTCGTACCAGGCTGCGCGTCGTAGTTTTTTTTGCCAAAATATGCCGTCTCGTGTCTTTAACCATCGTAAAAGTTGTTCTGAAAAACAAAGAAAACATTAAGGAATTTAATTCTATTTGATTTTGTATTAACTTGGGTGGAGACACTCGCGTGTTCTGAGCGTTCTATCTGTCTATTTCTTTGATTGATCTGATGTCTGCCTATTTTTTTGATCTGAGTCATTCATTAAAATTATTGTCACTATGAATCGACTTATTTGTTTGTATGTATGTGTGTTTGTCCGCGATTATCTAGAATTTTTTGAAATGATTTTGTTGCGCTTTTGATGGACCCGTGCTGGCATTATTGTTATTATGTTATGGAGTGAGAGCAGTGGTATCGGTCTCGACTTACGAGTTGTAGGTCGTTGGTTCGAACCCAACGACGATATAACACTAGACTCCTAATAACAGGCGACCGATGGCTGCCAACACATTAGGCAAAAAAGTCTCATTTCGACCAATCCTGTGAGCCGTAAACATACGTTGAGACAGAACAGACCTTGAGTTAGCCAATCACAACGCAGTACCCCGTCCCCCTCGCTTACGTAGTACCTCAGCGAGTTGACAGAATAGTTTTTGTTCCTTAGATCGTGCATGCGGAGTCTAGTATTATATCGTCGTTGTTCGAACCCCGGCAGGCGCATTACTTTGTGTAATTTATTTCTTCACCACTGCTCTCAAAACGGTGAAGGAAAACATCGTGAGGAAACCGACATGTCCTGGAACCAAACATTCGAAGACATGTGACATCCACCAACCCGCACTGGGCTCTGGCGTGGTGGATTTTGGCCCACAGGCTTTGGCCCTCTATTCCCTCTAGACTAGGCCCCGTCATCTTGCTGACGCTCTTTGAGGCGCGCGTGAGACACAACGCACCGTCGACCCGGGCATGGTCCATGGTTGGACAGCGAGTTGCCCTTTACTCACCGCCCGCTTGGTGGCCGGCAACGACGATATAATACGTGGCCGGAGATAGTCTTCCGGAAAAAAAAAACCTAGTTTTGCTCACTTACCTATAAAACGAACATCTCAAAGATCATATCGAGGATGTTGAGTAGCTTCAAGAAGCGAGGTTTCGGCTCCTCCTCGGCCTTACGGGTCGCTGGCTTCTCCTTGCGTTTGTCCAGTTCTGTGGAAACAGGAGAATTATTTATAATACACTAGCAAACTCGGCGAACTCCGTTTCGCCACGCTTTTCTGTTAACATTTTTCCTGAATTTTCTTTGCTATAAACCTCACAGAGCCCGAGACCTTTCCAACGAATGCAAAACCGTGGAAATCGGTTCGTGCGTTCTGGAGTTATAGCGTCAGGAAGGAAAACCCGACTTATTTTTATATATGTAGTAGACTAGTTTTTTATTCGTAGGTGAAATTAACGATATAGGTTGTTCATCATCTGCCTGCCTATTCCCAACCATATTGTGGTCTGCTTCCAGTCGAACCAGATGCAGCTGAATATCAGTATTTTACATGGAGCGACTGACTGTCGGACCTCCACAACACAGTAACTGAGTAATACGATACTCCATGGTAAGACTGGTTGTCAGACTTTAGAGCTTCTGACTAATAGTAACGACTGTCAAAGATCTACAAAAACACAGCCGGGACCATAGGCTTTACATGCTTTCAGAAAACTCGCTATGACAGATGGTCACCCATCCACAGACTAACCTCGGTTAGCGCGGCTTAACCCAGAAGATAGCCTGTGCGGCTGTAATTATTAAGCCACGAGCTCCTGCTTGTACAAGCTTTTATTTACTTTCTCGTTTGTTCTCTGTGATCAAATCTTGCAAGTTTAATTTGATACACTTCCCGGTTTCCGATTGAGCTGAAATTTTGCACGTATATGTATATCGTGTGACAATGCAATATTATGATGATATGGAACTGGTCTGATGATGGAGCTGGAAGGTGGTCATAGGAACTTTGTAATGAAACGACGCAAACCCATTGAGTTTGGACTCGTTTGATTCGTCTTGACGAGTACTTTGTCTATTGTAAGTATTTTTTGATAATAACAATATTCCACAACTATCACACAATGCCATCTAGTCCCAAGCTAAGAAGAGCTTGTGTTATGGGTACTAGACAACTGATAGACATACTTATATATTTCTAAATACATACATATTATGGATAAATTACACCCAGACACAGAGAACAAATGATCGTGTTCATCACACAAACATTAAAATTTGTCCTGGGTGGGAATCGTGCCCACGACCTCCGGCATAGCAGTCAGGGTCACTAACCATTAGACCAACAGGCCAGACAAATGATAATTAGGTTTTTTTCGTCAAATGTTAGGAATTAGCTTATTCAGACAGTTACCTCCATATTTTTCTCCAAGTCCTCGGTGCGCCTTTTCTATAGCCAGAACTTGTTCTTCGCTGAGCACTGCTGAGGTGTCCAGAAACACTTGGATGCTGTACTCCGAGAGGTAATGGGACCAGTGACCAAACACTCCGATACCTGGAAGATTGATGAAGAAACCTGAGTTGGGAAGCCTACCCTTGATACGATTCGTTCCATTTACAATTTCTACTAACTAAAAATGAATATCGTCCTTGCTACTACGATATAATGATACAATTCGATTGATTTGACGTCTCGTCGTGGCGAGCGTGTTTTATTTTTCATCTACTCGTAGATAACCGCACGTTTTATGTCATATGTCGTAGTGGTAAGGATGGTTTTCACTTGTAGTTGGAATAGTTTGAATTACGTCGCATCGCGTCGTGGGGATGGGAAATTTCCCTTAGGGACTACTCATGGCGCGATGCGATATCGAATTGCATCCATTGACGACATCGGTCAGATATCACACAAAACACGTGCAACTGAAATCGGCAGTCGACTCGATATCGCACGTATCGCGTCGCGTCGCATCGCGTCATAGGAAAGTTCTCTTAGTGGTCTGAAGAGCTTAAAACATATTTCAGTAACACCTTTCAAGGGATAATTAAAATTCTTGTTCATAACATAGAGCTCATTTTCTAAATTTTTAAAAAAGAATTAGAAATACGATTGTCATATATTTTATTTTCTACTGTAAATTCACGAAAAATTGGTGTTAGTATTAGGAACAATTTTGTTTTTTTTTTTTTTTGTAGTAATGGAAGTTAAAGAGTAAAACTAAGTAATACGCCCTAGTTGACAAAACGCCCCGTCATTCTAGAATTCAAACTCACTGCTCCAAACACACGCAAGTGTAGCCAATGTGAAACAGTGTCAGTGTCTTGCCCGTTCTTCTCCATAGAGATCTACTTCTTGGAATAGGCATCTACAGTACTATCACAGTTTTTATGTCTTGTGACTGGGACTGTATGTAGCACCATAATTTTGTAGTGTTTTATAATATTTTATTTGAAATAAATGCTTTGATTTTGACAGTGTATAACATGACCCTCGACCTCGGCCATGTTTTACGGCGTTTTTTCAACTGGGGTGTATTACCCTAAAAATTAGTATTGAAGGAATGTTGACCATCATCAGTCGGAAGATGACTACTGCTGAACAAAGGCCACCCCGAAGACCACCACGCCAAATGATAATTCGTCACTTGCATCCATTGGTTGCCCGTAACTCTCACGAAACATTATTTACAATTTGTTACTTCATTGTAATTTGTGACCATTTACTGATTTCTTACAGGAGAAAAATGTGGAGGCCTTTTCCCAGCTGTGGGACACGGAACACAGTCCCACAACAGACTATCAATTAAAAGAGTAATAAAATCAACTTGGAAATACCCATAAGCTGTAGGTACTTACCAATTGGTCTAGGGAATTCTGATGGTATGCTGACCATATCGGGACCACATGTCACGGAGCTGAAGTTGTTCTTATCAACTTCATAACCGGGCCTGAGAACAATATTAGTTGAAGAGGCTAGTGCGAGTAGGGTTGCCACCTTTAGGGGGAAAAAAATCGGGACGATCGCATTCTTAATTCGGAGCTTGGTGAAAAAATAAAATACCCATCAGATGAGACAGTCAAAGGAAAAGTAAACTTTATTTGTGTTTTTATTTATATTTATTTTTTCCATGTGTAAGTATTTCTTGTTGTTACGAGCCGCTTTTACAAAATTTATATCATTTTCGTATTTATGAAGTCTGAACAATACACATATTGTGCATATTCAAAGAAATTAGCAATTCTGCTTTTATCAAATCTACCGAGCAACGATTTCTGATATTAGACCATTTTATGATCATTAGTGAAAATACGCGTTTAACATAGTACGCATTTGAAGGAGGTATGCTCAAAGTACGAGATATAACACTAAATAATGTGTTCAACTTCTGCTCCTTTGCGACTTTATATCGACGCTTGAAAGTCAAAAATTACCAAGCGACATGTTGGCTACATGTCGCTTCCCGGGTTCGAGTTCCAAGTATATACTTGGACTAGGTAGGGAACCCGTGAATGTATTGATTGAGTCTGTCGCATATTAATGTTAAAAATCGGGACAAAATCGATAGGCCGTCGAGACGCGGGACAATGTCTTCGAAATCGGGACTGTCCCGGCAAAATCGGGACGGGTGGCAACTCTGTAATGGGTAATCTTAGGGGCAGTTGTCAGTATGCCCCTAAGATGACCCGAATCTGACACTTATCGTACATAATGAAACCTGAAATATACACCTAGGTTACTTATAGAGATAGACTGAATTGTAGCCACAAAATAACAAACAAAACAATATTTTTGACCAGAAACGCCGATCATAAAAAAAGGAAAAATACAAATGAAAATCACTACTTCCCTCAACGTACCTCACAGTATCAGACACGTAAAGGTCCGCATCACCAGATAACGACGTCAGTTCTACCAGAAGAGGCCCAGTATGCCCTAATTGCCAGTACGAAAAGTTGCCCGCACCGACAGCTCCTACAACGGTGTCTAACAGTATTTTATCCGTTTCTATCTGCACATATCCGGATAGCAAAGATGACAGGGTCGATATGCAAATGATTCCCAACAAAACTAATATAAATTCCCTTCGCATTTCGATTTATTCGTAAATAAATTGGGTCATCAGGTAGGTAATGAAAATCTCAATGAAAATTGCCGTCAAACTGACGTTTGGCTTGTCATTGTCAGTTTGACAGTAGAGGTCATTGAACGTTTCGTTCAGAAATAAAGAAACCTCACAAAGTTTTAGAAAACATAATTTCATACTTTTTGGAGAAAAGAAGCTGCAATTAAGTAATGAGAAAGGAGATGGCTAAGTTGAAGTATGGACTGCAATTCAGCCGGCTATAGACATGGGACCTAGCACAGTATAACGCTGAATAGCTCAATATTAATATTTCACATAAAAAAAGTTCCAACAACTTGTCAAAAGATAGATATTTAAAGATATTTTAGATATTTTAATTTTTTTTATTTCACATAATAAATCATAGTCTTAAAGGGTAAGTACGACGCGACGGACTGTGTTTAGTGTCATTTTATTTACGTGATGGAAATCTGGGTATGATGTTGTCAAATTCTTCAACTTTGAATTGTTTCTGTTGGCGTACTGCATGGCGTTGTAAACTTCTCACTGAACGGCCAAGTTATGCACACCATTGCATGACCGAATTTTAACATACGAACTTCACAAGTTGCTCCTGAATTCAGCAGTTCATGACAAGAATGACAAATGTTGGTATTCCCTGGAACCTAGAAAAAACGTAATTACTTTAGTAACTACATGAATTAACTTTACTGTTTACCTACACATCTGAATATTATGCCATCTAAGGCAACCAATCTGTTGGGTAACACAATCGCGGCCGCAGCATCCTCATCTTCCGCCTGACGTTACGGATTGGGTGGAAAATAAAACCGTGTTGCCACTGCGAGGACACGGTGTGGAGATTGGGTTTGGGCCGAGCATCGCTGTGACCATCTGAAAATATCTTACCTCTATTGTTAACCATCGTGATACGATGGTGAGTAGAACAGTTTATATTTATTCCATGAATAATTGAATGCAAGTCCGTGTCGAGTGGCGATAGTTCGGTAGGTAAGCAAGCAGAAAGTCCAATAAATAAGAGCACGGGTTGAAGATAGCCAAAATAAAGAATTACAACGAACAAAACTGCAGAGCGTTCAAATGACATCTGACGTTTGTTTTTTTTTTTTCTTAAAGTGGGGACCGAACTAAGTTTGCAGAATCGATAAAAAAATCGATTGGTTAGAAACTACATAGTTTCGGTTGATCACATTCATTAATATTATTCGACACAAAATATGAACTAAGATTAAACGAAGTAGCCTATTCAGAATATTTTAAAGAAAAAAAAAAGAAGTTGAGCTTAGTGGACGAATCACTTTTTATTTCCGTTGTAAAATCGTTAAATGAGTCCTCCCTCCCACACAGGGTAAGGCAGGAGGGTCTGTCGGACTTGTACTGACTAAAAACTACGGTGTCCTTCAACAGCACTTTATGTTCCAGGGTCAGGATATTCATTTTGCCGAATCAAAACGTGTAACATAATAACAAGAAACTAAATAGGCCACTAAATTGAACTCTTTCGATTCAAATTCAAAAACTCAACTTCAAAAAAATCGTTCTTAATGTCTTTAGTGAAAATCGATAAAGTACAGTTGCATTTTGACAATCTGGAAAAGCTCTACGACCCTTCCATATTTTACATTATTTCATCGCGACTTTGTCATGTCAATAAAAAATGCACAAAAAGCAATTCAGATACTTTTTTATGTTTAACAGTTTATATAAGTATTAGGAAATTATTAAACACTCAACAATTCATTAATGAATTTTAAAATACTACGAGTTAATGTGAAAGTCATATAGACGACTGGGGCACTCATTTAGCCATCTCCTTTCTATTTAATCAATTCAATAAAACCATAAAAATTTGCACATCAATCATGTTGTTACCAAAGATAGTCTTGAGACCATGGACCTAAAAAAAAAGGCGGACGGAACTTCACTAAGAAACAATTGAAGCACCCATAGTAAGTCAGTGCGCTAATGTGGACAAGCCAGCACGCACACATTCACACCATAGTAAGTCAGCCGTCGGCCATTACGCTTCGAACGACGCTCGCGTGTTAAATGGCGTTATTTTGTCTAATAAAAATCAAAGTATGCCGTCATGTGTTGCAAAAAGTTGTCTAAACCATAATAGTTCAATTAAAAAAGCCAGGAGATCACTTTTCATAGTTAAGCATGTCATTTTGAAGCTTATTTCTCGATTTTACGTCAATAAATTTAATAAACATCTCAAAATCAATCAGTGTTGCAACTATTTAAAGGTTCAAATTATTTTAAAATTGGGAGATTTCTATTTTGATATTTTATGTTACTATTTATCGTTATTGTATTTTTTCTGTATTTTTACAGATTTCCCTCGGCAAATGATGCATGGAAAAATGATTGTATAAAAATAATAAGGGAGTGTAGACATGGAATAGGAATGTAGACGTGTAGGAATGGAACATAAAATAGCTTTTAATTAAATATTTATAGCCGAAAAATACTTAAACATTCGTTTTCACCACTTCAGTAAATAGAAGGGAATGAGAGGTTTTCTTTTTGGAGTTTAAAAAAAAAAGTAGTTTCCAAGGACTCTATAGATGGCGTTGAACTGACGGTGTTACTCTAGGAAAAAGATGTATGCCTTCATTTTTGCACAAATCCACGAGGCACAGACTTCTCTTCTTTTTCTCTTGGGACATTTTCTTTCTGGCGTGGAAAACTCATAAATTAAAAAGACTGGTAAATGAATATTTTTTTTCTTTTTCCTTGTTGTTATTAATTTGACTTGACCGTTATTCGAAGCTTATTTAATTGAGATAGGCCCTGCGTTTCTCGCTCTTCGTATTTCTATATATCTGTCTCTTTCTAGTACGTCACTTCCGCTTGGCAGTGGTAGGGAGGCTCGTTAAACGAGAGGCGCCATTTTGAATTCATTGGCGTCTTGTTTCTCGCCGTGAACGGTCGTGTCCTACCGACACAGATACCTTCAAAGTATTATAATATAAAATTATAATATAATTTAAAGTACACAAGTGCGTGGAAAAATCCTCACGATTTTTATTCGAATTAAAAGTGAATAAAGTTTAATCTTTCGATATTCAGTATGGAAAATTCGTGTGAAAACGCCGATAGGGCGGTTAGTGATGTGCTTCCAGGACCTTCTTCGCCGCAGAAGCGGCGAGCTCGGTCAAGAAGTTCCAGTAGCTCAAGCTCTAGTAGCTCAAGTTCCAGTAATAGCTCCTCGTCTAGCGGAGACAACCCAAAGAGAAGTCGCCGCTACAAAAGAAGGGGAGGCAAACACAAGCGGAGTTCTAAACATAAGGTTCGAAAATTAGCCAAAGAGGTACGTAACCTTCGACGGCAAATAGATTGCAAAAGCACCGGTCAACACGTGAGTACAAATTTGGATTACGATGCTATCTCACTATTGTCAGGTGTTAGTGAAAACCGTTACGAAAAATTCTTGATGTTGAACCTGATAATGCTAGTGCACGTGGTAATCAAGAATTTACCTTAAATTTTGAAACTAAGCTTAAGGAACCTATGGTGCCTAAGACTTCCGAGAACTATTTGAAGTTGTTATGTGATTTGCAACATTTAGATAAAAGTGACTGGAACGAAATTAGGTATTCTGAAACCCAAAAATTGTATAATTATTCGCCGGGTTATACAGATATTGAAATGAACGAGGAAGTGAAAGCATACGAGTCTCCTCGTCACCTCGTTCATGCTGATAAAGCTTTCGCAGCCTTGACCATGTGTGTGCTCAAACAAAGAGAGGTTTTGCAAGGAACTCTTTAGGAACTGTTAATATGGGCAAGGAATAATGACTCTGTCACGTCTGACACTCTGCTTCAAAAAGTAAATGACCTTTTTTCCACAGGGGATTTTAATAAGTGTTCTTCAGACTTATTACAGATTGTTTGTGGACATCGTGCTGAGATTCTCCAAATGAGGAGAGATTGTGTTATAAAACAGGCAAAGGACCCTTTGATGAAGGCAAGTTTAAAGAAAATTCCACCGACATGTACCAACCTGTTCAATGCTGAGAAGTTTACTGCTGCTGTAGAAAAAGCTGGTGGCGTACGAAAATGTTTTTGGCCATTGCAAAAGGCTCATACAAGTTCTACCTCGCAGGTGGATGCAAAAAAGTTTCGTGGCCCCTCGCAGGGGTCAAAGCCGTACAATAAGTCCTTGCAGGGCTTTGCTCATACAGCTCAGGCTTGTCAACACAATAACGCACATTCGCAATGTGCTGGCAGTAACCCACCTACGCAAGGTGGTTGCAGCAACGGTAACCCACCTCCGCAAGGTGGATGTAACGCTCATAGTCATGCTGTTCAATATAATTCGGTCGCACCGAATAATCGCAATACCTTTCGAGGTCGATCTCGGCAATATAATCAACCAAGGCATGGGCGAAAGCGCGCGTCATCGCCCCTCCAGAACAATAATGACAACAAACGACGTAAGTATTGACTCGTTCAGAGCAGGCCGTCTCCTTCAGTTTCGAGGCCAATGGGAACAAATGAATGCACCAAGTTACATTCTAAAAATAATAACAGGGTATCGCATACTCTTTTGCCGGAAACCACCGCTTTTACATCCAAGCGTGGTCAGAACCAAGCTAAACGTTCCAGAATCTGCCGTAATGACATCTGTCATAAACAAAATGATAGAACAGGGTGTTCTGGAGCGAGCTGCTGTTTCGCCAAGCTTCCTCTCATCGATGTTTCTTGACCCCAAAGGCGACGGCTCAAATCGGCCAGTATTCAATTTGAAAGCTCTGAATCCTTACGTCATAACAGATCGATTGAAGCTAATAAATGCTTGTCGCATTCCCGATTTTCTACAACCACAGGATTGGCTGTGCAAAATCGACCTCTCACAGGCGTACTTTCATTTACCTGTGGCCCACAGCCACAGAAGGTTTCTGCGCCTGATTTATCGCAACGAATTGCTAGAAATGACCTGCTTACCTTTTGGCCTGAGCACAGCGCCCAAGACCTTTGCTGCGCTTACCAATTGGATAGCTCAGACACTCAGACAACGAGGTGTCAGAATAATAGTTTTTCTCGACGATTTCTTGATCGCTCACCAGAACGAAGATCAGCTTCGGAGTCATGTGAAAATTGTGCTCGACACTTTAGAAAAATTAGGTTGGCTGATCAATTACAGAAAGTCGATAATCACACCGTCGAAAAACATAGTTTTCCTAGGAATACATTGGGATCCATGGGCGAATCGGAAGCGCCTTCCCGAAGAGAAGATTCCGGGTCTTTCAGACAAAATCAAACATTTGTTGTGGAAGCAGAGCACGACGCTCAAAGAGCTCCAGAGCCTAGTTGGTCTACTCAATTTTGCCAGCTTTGTAGTTCCGAAAGGAAGACTCAACTTTCGAGCGCTTCTGAACTTTCTGAACAAAATCTTGAAGTCAGACAACAGGCTACTACACATCTTACCTCGTGCTGCCATAGACAATCTGTTGTGGTGGAGTCAGAATTGTCATCTTCCATCGGACATACACATGTCGCCTCCAGCTCATTTCCTCACAACAGATGCGTCAGACATCGCTTGGGGAGCTCGCCTGGACAATCTCTCTCTCTCAGGTCTGTGGTCAGAAGCCGAGAAAGATCTTCATTGCAACCAAAAGGAAATGTTAGCAATCCTAAGAGTTTTGGAAGATCATTATCAGCTCCTGAGACACAGGACAGTTTTGATTCAGAGCGACAACAAGTCGGTAGTTGCATATCTCCGCCACGAGGGCGGGACCAAGTCGGCTCCTCTCCTAGACTTGACTTACAAAGTCTACCAAATAACGGAGAATTATCAAATTCACCTGAACGCCTTTTATATACCAGGTATATACAACGGCCACGCGGATCACTTGTCGAGGCTTCGTCTGACTCCAGAGTGGCATCTGTCCGTGGAATGCACGAACAAAATATTCTCCAAATGGGGAGTTCCACTGATCGACCTATTTGCGTCCAACCGAGCACATGTAGTGACCAATTACGTGTCCTTGGACCAAAACGACAACCAAGCCCTGTTTTGCGACGCGTTCTCCCAGATATGGGATTACAACCTAGCGTGGGTGTTCCCTCCACCCTTTCTGATTCCCAAGGTGCTAGGTTATCTCAATCAAGCACAGGGAACATACCTGCTAATAGTTCCACGATGGGAGCGAGTATTTTGGCGACCCGACATCAAATTGCGTGCCCTAGCAGCCCCATTTACAATATACCACCTAGACAAAGTCCTGATCGACACGACAACAGGACTGCCTCCGCCGAACGTCCACGAAATGACTCTGGAAGTGTGGAAATGTGGGGGTGGTCTGGGATGCTAACATCCTGGAATAGTAGTCAATTAGAACTTCTTGAGAAGTCATGGCGTCCCTCAACACGTAAAGTTTATAGCGTTGCTTGGAGGAGATGGCTAGTTTGGTGCGAAACGCACCAAGTTAACCCCTCAACTCCGGCAGGGAGCGATTTAGCTAGATTTTTATCTGACCTCCATTTAATTAATAACTTATCGTACAATTCGATTTTGTTACACAAATCTGTGGTCGCAACCCTTTGCAACCCAGAGTCATCCGGCCAGTTAAGCTCAAATGTCCTAGTAAAACATGTGCTTAAATCGATCGCGTTGCATAAACCGGTCAGCAATGTCAAACCTCCCGTTTGGAACATTGACGACCTTGAAGTAAATAGAAAATAATTTCCTAGAAAGTAAACGCATTGATGAAAATAACATTTTTCAAGTGCAGAGACATACAGCTGCTCTATTTCTGTTATGTACCGGAAGAAGAATCCACGATTTAACTTTGCTCAGAGTTGATTCAAATAATTACTGTAATCAAAATGATGCTTTAGTTTTTTGGCCGATTTTTGGATCAAAAACTGATTCTGCAGATTACAGGCAATCTGGTTGGAGGTTTATTTCTAATGACGATAACAAAAACTTAGACCCGGTCTACTGGGCCAAGCATACGATCTCACTTCTTGAGAATCGTAGAAATGCTGCAAATTGTAGTAATTTGTTTATTAACATTAGAGGTGAACCTAAGCCTGCATCGAAAACCCTGATTGCTGGCTGGATCAAGTCCTTACTAGTAGAAGCCGGTATTAAGGCATCTCCTGGGAGTTTTAGGTCAGCGGTGGCCTCAAAAAATTGGGTAGATAATTATCCCCTTCAGGAAATCCTAGCCAGAGGTAACTGGCGATCACAAAATACATTTTGCAAATTTTATAGACGTGAGGTTAGACCCACTGTAAATCCTATTTCTGTGACCGCTTTATTTAATCCAGTTGATTAGAAATATGTTGGTAATTAATGACCTGATTTACTGTTATTATTACCTATAAAAGGTGTTGGTGTTGGGATCAAATATAATTATATTTTCTATTAATTAAACTGTCTTTATCTTAAATAAATCAATGTCTCCAAATCTCTGTATGTTTTTTAGATCCAAGTAACTGTTTTACTAAATCATAGCTACAGTACATTTTATTAATAGTCATACTAGCTCACATTGGCGTCTTCGTCACTTCCACCAGGCGATAACAAACACGTCTCAATTAAATAAGCTTCGAATAACGGTCAAGTCAAATTAATAGAAGCGTTTTACCTCACAATAAAACGCATATTAATTTACTTACCTTATTCGAAGCTTATGTTCAAGCTCTGCCTGGTAATTAGACTCAATGAATTCAAAATGGCGCCTCTCGTTTAACGAGCCTCCCTACCACTGCCAAGCGGAAGTGACGTACTAGAAAGAGACAGATATATAGAAATACGAAGAGCGAGAAACGCAGGGCCTATCTCAATTAAATAAGCTTCGAATAAGGTAAGTAAATTAATATGCGTTTTATTGTGAGGTAAAACGCTTCTATTTATTTTCAAAATGCCATTTGTGTGATGTGATGTGACTGACAATGACATGACATGTACTTTTTGTTTTACGATCTCAAAATTACATCCAAGTGAAAAAAATAAAAAAATGACGTGACGTTCGTTCATTGCAGTAACATATCAAGTTTAGCGCCATCTATCCATTGACAAGGGAAAACATAAAAAGAAAATCCCTCATTCTAGATGTCGTGTCGATAGCAAAAGACGAGTCTACAAAAATTTGAATCAACAAAAGGGTTTGTAAAACTTTATTAACATTAAACGAGTTGTAAATATTTTAATGTCCAATGTGTTTAAATTTTTTTACCTTTATTTAAAAAAAAGATATCCGTAACAAAAAAAATGTAATTAAACTTAAGTTCAAGGGAAATCTTATAAAATATTTTATATCCAATGTGCTTAAATTATTTTACCTTTATTTTAAAAATAGGTATCTGTCACAAAAAAATTGTAATTAAACTTAAGTTCAAGGGAGCATGGACCTAAAAAAAAAGTCGGACGGAACTTCACTAAGAAACAATTGAAGCACCCATAGTAAGTCAGTGCGCTTGTCCATACACGCCAGCACACACACACTCACACCATAGTAAGTCAGCCGTCGGCCATTACGCTTCGAACGACACTCGCGGTTTCATACGGTGCTAATTTGTCTAATAAAAACCAAAGTATGCCGTCATGTGTTGCAAAAAGTTGTCTAAACCATAGTAGTTCAATTTAAAAAGCCAGGGGATCACTTTTCATAGTTAAACATGTCATTTTGAAGCTTATTTCTCGATTTTACGTCAATAAATTTTACAAACATCTCGAAATCAATCAGTGTTGCAACTATTTCAAGGTTCAAATTATTTTAAAATCGGGAGATTTATATTTTGTTACTATTTATCGTTATTGTATTCTTCTGTATTTTTACAAGTTTCCCCACGGCAAATGATGCATGGAAAAATGATTGTATAAAAAACAATAGTCATTATTAATCTGTTAAAAACAGGGAAAGAAAGTTGTACTGAATTTCATTCATCCTCTAGGGAGAGAATGTGATTTGAATTTCGAATACTTACCGATAGTGAACTACATCAGTCTGTCTTTACACCATTGAGTTTGTATGTAAAGCAATATACAACTTTTTGAAAAAGGAATACGCATTTTTATTATGCAGTTATGATTTAATAAAATTACGAAAACCAACGAGGCCGTATGATCTTGATGCCTTTGCTTTTCCGACCCGCGTTTTGTTTTCTTCAAATACATAAACGTTTAGTTTGTTTTAATTTATTTTTTTAAATAAGTTATTGTTAAATTTAAATGGTTAAATAATGCTTATCTCATATTATTATTATGTTAATTTTTTCGCAAGTGGTACGAAAAGTAGAGTATTTTCCTCGGTGATAAAGCTGTCTTAGTCTTGGGTGAACTTAATCCCTCGCTCCACTCAGGACTCGTGTTAAATCCCTCGCTTCGCTCGTGATTTAAGTTTCTAACACCCTCGCTACGCTCGGGAGTAAGCCTCGAGTCCTTCGTTATGCTCGCGATTTAAATCGTCACCCGCGACAGAAGACACTGCTTTATCCCCTTGGTTAATAATCTACTATTTCATTACACCTATTCGAAAAGGACGACTTGGTTCGCCTTTAAGTGCGCCCAAAACTGGTGTTTTCTATGGGGAACTTTTAGCGGGCAGTAATGAGTTTTTAATCCTCTTTATAAATGCGCTACGCTCAGGATTCTACTGTAGAATCCCTCACTTCGCTCTGGATACAAAATAGCGCCCTCGCCGTAAAAATATTACTTTGTCATACAATCTACTATTATTTTAATCTTGTTTTAATTATTTTACCTTTATTTTAACAATAGGTATACGTCACAAAAACTTTTTTGGTCCATGATTAAAACTAAGTTCGAGGGGAGATCTTATTAAAATATTGTTTGAAAATGGGTATTTTTTTCCTTCATCTGGCAACCCTTTAGAAACCTACACATAGTAAAGCAGTCGCCATTTTGGTGCTTCACTTGTTTCTTAGTGAAGTTCCGTCCGGCTTTTTTTTAGGTCCATGCAAGGGAGATCTTAATTAAATATTGTTTAAAAATGGGTAATTTTTTCCTTCATCTGGCATCCCTATTCAAACGCACACATACATAAGCAGCCGCCATTGTGGTGCTTCACTTGTTTCTTAGTGAAGTCAGGAACTGAAGTAAACATACCTACGTAAACAATTTAAACTTCGATAGTGATGATAATAATAAGATTAGAATCGCTTTATTATTTTCCCGTTTCTATTTCACAATCACTCAAATTGTTGACTTTATCTCTGACAACTCTTGGGTCTTTATTTATTTTTTGTCGCTGTAAAAGCATCAAATGAGTCCTCCCGCCCAGGGCGGGACAAGGGGCTGACAAATTCGTACTGACAAAAAACTAGTAGGTAGCAATATTTACTCGTGATGCTAGGCAACTGGGCTTCTCCCAGTTGTAATGTCCCTTTGTGCCTATTGGCCTTTGTTTTGTTCTCCTGCTTGCATGGAGGGAAGTGGGAACATATGTTTTTTTCCTACTCCTCCACTATTCTTTTCTGATTAATTTCGTTGCAGGATCCAAGACAGGTAAATTCATTCTCCGGGACACGTCGAGCTTCATTGTCACGACGCTTTTCTGGTGGTTACCACTGTTGATTCTGGCGCACAGGAGTTGCAGTGGTTTGGAATAAGTGGAGGGTTTGTCCCAAAAAAAAAAAGAACTAAATTATACGGTGATCCTTCAATAACCATTTACGTTCCAGGGTCACGATTAAATGATCAGACAGTCCCGCGACCCATATTGTTTAGATTTAGAGGTAAATTCGATTCAGATTTCAATGAAAGTGTGTACTATAATACTTAAACAAATAAAAAAAACCGGCCAAGTGCGTGTCGAGCCACACACAGTGTAGGGTTCCACAGTTGCCCATCAAAATACTTAAGCGAACTAACGAAACTGATTCGCTCAATTTAATTTTAATTTAATTTACGTCATATGGCCACCTAGAATAATATCCCGCAGCAAAAACATCGACTTTGACTTCGATTCGACTTCTAGTCGATTCATTACTGAATCAGCTGTAGGTAGGTATGTTGTACTGATTATAAACGGATTTAGAGCTTTGTATATTATTTGATATAAAAATATTAATAACAAAAATACTAGTTTTGTTTATTTTTTGTGATAGTGATGTTTATATAACGCTTATCTCTATAGGTACATAGCATACCTACTTACTATATTTCTTACTAATATTATAAAACGCGAATTTTTTTGAGTATGAACGTATGTTTGTTGGTCTTAGACAAAACTACTGAACGGACTTTAATGAAATTTTGTACACTCATAGTTTCAAACGTAGATTAGAACTTACTTTACGTTTTATTCCGGTATTCCATGCCAGTGAAGTAATAATCGAGATAAGTGTGGGTAAAGTAAAGACGCTGGCAAGAACTAAGTAACGATATTTTTATCAAAACTCTTCTCTTATCAAATTGTTCTGGCAATTTCGGTCACTGCCGTCATAAAAATGAGACCATTTTTATGATTAAATCTTAACAAAACATAAATAACTTTACGCCTGTAGTCTTCGTGTTAGTCAGAGATGTACCTACCTAATGGTACAGCTTGGCCATTTTAGACTTTTTATTTCTTTGTAGAGGCTTTAGTATCCACTATGTCAGCCTCATAGGGGCTCTCTTACATTACATCTAAAGAAAGAAAACAATTTTGCTTCTTCGGACTTGAAACGAAACTAATATTTTCGTTTACCGACAACGTTTTAAAATCTTTGATGTAAATAAAGAACGCAGGTTTGTTAGATTTAATATCGGGTAACCGTGGCCCCCAGAACGTAAAGGGCTATTGAAGAACACCTTGAATTTTAGTCAGTACAAATCTGACAGTCCCTCCCGTGCGGCCCCGGGCGTGAAAACCCATTTGATGATTTCACCAAGAAAATAAAAAAGAAAACAGGTTGGTAAATCGTCGAATGAGTTCTCCCACCCAGGGCAGGGCGGGAGGGACTGTCAGACTTGTACTGACTAAAATCCACGGTGTCCGGTGAAACATAAAGGGCTATTGAATAGCCCTTTATGTTTCAAGGTCTCTGATAGGTACCTGTGTAGGCAGTCCCGCGACCCCGGAAAGTATGATACATGCGGCTGATGTTTTACTTAGCAACAAAAAGTTTTTTTTAAGGTGTCTCGTGACGATGACGAATTTCTCAAAAAAAGGGGTTAAATAATCGAAATAAAAGTGACTCACACACAGTGGTAATTTCTAAAAAAACAACTCACAGGAAATTACTATTTTATCATTATCAATGAGGATATCATTTTGATAAGAATTGTAAATTATACAATTTAAGTTTTATTTCAATTTGATATAATTTCAATTCAAACGAATATCAACTATATAAAAATTGTTTTAAAGTTCATTTTAAAATGACGTGAAGTTTTGATAATGTTGTCAAACATTTTGTAAACGTTTCAACGTAAATTAAACTTTACTATTTGGTGCTAAAGCTTGTTTTTCTTTGAAGATATGTCTGTTATTCGTTTAGAAATGTTCATGTTCTTATTTGAACAAGTTTTATCAAAATTTTATGAAATAACAAATAAGAAACGTTGATAAGTTTAAATCAAGATTAATATCTTTACAAGTGACGTATTTATGAATTGAAACAAACAATGAAAATGTTGATTTCCAAGAAATATGTCTTTTATTAATCATTAATGAATCTTATTGATTTTACTCACAAAACATGAATGTACTCAATCTATATTCTAACCATTTATTAAAATGATAGGAAAATAAAAACTGGTAGGCGCACCCACGATACGCGAGAAATTTATAGTGTGGGGCAAATTTTTTTATTTAAAAAAACAAACGTGTTTCTTTGTTTTTAACCAACTTCAAAAAAAGGAGGAGGTTTTTTTTTCCAAATTAAGTACATTACGTCAAGGAAAAATCAATATGATGGATGACACACAACACAACGTAAAGATAACGACTCTATCACAGTAAAATCACACAATCATTCTTATTCAGGTAAAATATTATTCAGCTTATTGAAAATAATATTATCCTGTGCCTACAGCTAAAAAAAAAGCAATAGCTACCAGAGACTCAAAAGCTTGCTTGTCTGAATCAGCTGTAGACAGGGTTAGAAAGTTTGGAACTTTTCCCTTTTTCTGGGGAAAAAATGGTTCTTTGAGGATCTGAAATTCTGTCTTAAATTAAAAATTGAGTAAGGAAATACTAGCTGGGAACAGAACAGAGTGCAGTGACATATTTTTTGTCCAAAATTAAATTAATGGAACCAATTTTTTGCGCATCAACTGTGTTGACATATATTTACAACAGCTATGCAGCTGCACCCCTCTGAAGGTATATAATTATTTTAAAAAACAACTAATATTTTTAAAAGGATAACTTTTGACTATCTTGTTGACTTACCCGATCTCTGTATGATTTTGTGGGGTTTTATAAGTGCCCAAGAAAACCTACGTAAAATAAAATAATTAGGGAAAACTCAGTAACAGCTCTAGCAACCCTGTCTGCCTCAACATTCCATTTCCCATTTTTTATCAAAATGTTCATTGGGACCCGGGAACAAGCTCCCACACGAAGTATACCTTTCTCTATCACTCTTAACGTGTTAGAAAGAGAGGACACAACAAAAACAAAACACATATCAGCTGTTAGCCCACATCCTGGCAGGTTTTACAGCTGGCCCAATGTTTATATTCAAAGCGACCAGTTTACTGTGACATTTAATGGAGGCGCTAGTTGTTCAACAATAATTAACAATATTCGGATTTCAATACAATAGGCAATGATATTATAAAGAAAGATACGCCATGTTCATACTAAATGGCGTTCAGATTTCGTTGCGTTGTTATTATAAGTACTAACTTAGATGTATACAGTAATTTAAAACTACGACAGCGATAGATAATACGGAACGTATTATAAGATAGAAAGAGATAGCTAGTTTTAGTGTGTTGCGCTTGAAGTACAGTCCACACTACAATAGAGTATCATAGAGTGACATGACGGATGCTATTTGTCTCTGTCACGCAGCAGATTGCCATCCTATTATCTATCCTTTTCGAACCATTACGTCAATAATACGAAATTTATTTGAAAATGAGGAATAACTCGTAAAAAAATACAAAATTGATATATTTTTAATAGACTTGCTTATGGTATGTCACTCCACAACTCTTATTTTTCTTGGCACCATAGTTTTTGCACTTTCTGAAGACACAACTTGGCGTTTTTGTTACGCCGCGCACTCACGTTACCTCGCTCGCTGTTGTAATCCGACTAAATCAAGAAGGCAACAATTGGGTTTCATTCGCCTCAACACTTTGTGCGTGCTAGTGCGATATCTACCTCTTTTTATTTATAATATCATTGACAATAGGTAATTTTAGTTCAAAATTTTGCCGCATGTCTTTCTAAGTTGGGCACATAAAAGATGCGTTCTAAAAAAGGTAAATCAGCTGGGTTTCCTGTAATTTACGGCCGCCATATTGGGTGAATGCAGACGAAAGCGATTTTGGTGGAATTTTGGTTAGACTGAATCTAAATAAGAACCGACTGTCAATTTTAACTTATATTATGACTCCATTAGGCTTTGTCCGCAATTTTCTTATTTTACTCCATAAAACCTTTGTAAGAATTTCTAAATAATAATATTTACATTAGGTATTAAAAAAAATGCCTTAAAAGAGTAACAAATATCCAACTATCGCATTATGTTCTATGCATGTTAATTTTATTATTAAAGCGCCTCGTTAAAACAATCAAAGTCGAAAGACATTTATTCTAACTAGACTACGTAATCAGTGGATCGAAAGGCACCACGGCCCCGGAGCGCAAAGGAATGAGAATGAGAAAGAAAACGGTGGTTTTTAGTTCCAGAAAGGGAGGAATTGACGGTTTTAACATGCTAAAAAAGTCAGTCACTTTCGCTCCACCAAAATTATTGTTACAAGCGAAGAAAAGTAATAATCGGCACTTTTTAAAAGTCAAATCAAATCGTTGTACTAATAATACTATAATAATATGCTATAGAAGTAGTGAGCTAAGGACCATTTTTGTTTGACCATTCATTGTGTTTATCGACCCGTATACTTACTTATTATTATTTAAGCACCCCGCAAGTTCCATTGTTACGCTATGGGGGCACCCTTTCACTCACACAGCGTTTGAAGGGTTTTTAAAGTTTGAAAAGCTTCACGTGGGGTTAAAAGTAATGAGTGTATGTAGAACGAATGAACGATGTTAAAATAAAATAATAAATGGAAGGCGTGAGTCGATTTTGTAAGCGATGGGTTCTGTTTATTTTTATACCAATATCATCATCATGGCCCCCGCTACCATATGTGCAATGTGTGCAATGCACACGGGCGCCATCCTTTAGGGGCGCCAAAGCCCAGAAAAAAAATGAAAAATAATTGTTAAAAGAAAAGTTGAGAACCTAACTAGGATTACTTTTAAGTACCTACTAAAGACTTCAAATATTTGATCTCACTTTTAGATTAAAACTTGAAGTCCTATAACGTTAAACTTTTAGAGCTCACTGCGTTCTTCTATGAAGAATTGCCTTGTCCTATTCCATAAAGCAAAAAACCGGCCAAGTGCGTATCGGGCCACGCACAGTGTAGGGTTCCGTAGTTGCCCATCAAAATACTTATGCGAACTTACTAAACTGATTCGCTGAATTTAATTTTAAAAAGAAGAATTTTCAAAATCGGTCCAGGAGTCTTTGAGAAATCAGGGAAAATACATAAGAAAAAAGATTACGACGAATTTAGAACCTCCTCCATTTTTAGAAGTTAGTTAAAAGTAGTTGACGATAAAAACCTACCTATCCACAAAAAACATACCGTAAAAACATACCTATTACAGCTGTAAAAATAAAGTTGACAAACTTACATTTGCAGTTGAAGAAGATGTTCTCCGATACATTTTGTTTAAGAAAACATTTATCCAAGTACATTTTATAAGTTGGTCGACTATTACTCGTAAAGTTGTAAAGCCTACTTAGTCGTGATAATTTTCTTTTAAACTTCGTTATATGTATATACTACTACTAGCACTCCGCCCGCGACTTCGTCCGCGTGATTTTCGAACTTTGCTTTTTTGAATTTCGACTTCCAGCCCAGCCCACTTTTTATGAGATGCTTTTGAAAAATCTAAATCAATATTTAACAAAAATTCTATCACCCCGTCTTGGGTGGCACCCACGCCTAATACAAATGACCCCATTGCACGATTACCATTATAACCCCTTACGGGACGAATTTCACAAAATTTCCACCTCTTGGTAACCATTTACGTCTTAAAAAGAACCAATATGCAAGATTTGTAGTGACCTGTAGTACCTAACGGAGTTGCGTACAAACTATCAAGATCAACCCCAAAAACCAACCCCTTAGTGGTCGAATTTCTCAAAATCCCGTCATGGTGAGCATTTATGTCCTAAAAATAAACCCGATGCAAAATTTGAGGCTCCTAGCACATGTGGTAACAAAGTTTCATACAAACTTTCAACCCAAAAAACAACCCTTTAGGGGACGAATATCACAAAATTTCCGCCTTAGTGAGCGCTAACGTCTTAAAAAGAACCGCCATGCAAGATTTGAGACGCCTAGCACTTCTAATAACAAAGTTTCATACAAACTGTCAATCCCAAAAACAAACCCCTTGGGGGTCGAATTTCGCAAAATCCTGTCATAGGTAACTCTTACGTCCTCAAAAGAACCTATATTCCAAATTTAAACTTCCTAGCACTTGTAGTAACGAAGTTTCATACAAACTATCATCCCCAAAAACAACCCCTTAGGGGCCGAATTTCGCAAAATCCGTTCTTAGTGCTCACCTACGTAGTATAAGGAGAGCTTATGCCAAATTTCACGTTTCTAGGCCCAGCGGTTTGGGCTGTGCGTTGTCAGATCAGTCAGTCAGTTTTGAATTTTATATATATAGATTGTGAATTTTTTCACACCCCCAAACATAACCGTTTAGCTGGTAGAGGGGGGGGACACTCGAATCGAGCAAAATTTAGAACTTTAAAGCTTAATATTTCACAAACGAATTTTTTTATCAAAAAACTGTTAATGGAAACTATCATTATTTTTTAAAGGCCTATTTAATGATACCCCCACACTAAGGGGTACGCGAGAAAAAAAAAATCCTCACTTTACGTGTAAGTACAGGAGGTACCCTATAAAAAAATATTTTAAGAGATTTTATTTTACCACTTTTTCGGCACAACAAATCCGTATATTTACACCAAATTACAGCTCTCTAGTACTGTGCGTCTCTGAGCTAAACTGCGGACAGACGGACGGACGGACGGACATAGCGAAACTATAAGGGTTCCTTGTTGACTACGGAACCCTAAAAAAATTTCGCGCTCGCTTCGCTCGCCCTTCAGCACATTACCATTTGCTTTTCATGACCTCGCTTTTGTTAGCTCTTTTTTTCAACAGCAAATGCTTGTTAGTTGATCTTGTATTGATCTACAAAATATTTAATTTGTCTTCTCTAAGATGGTATGGAACTCTGGCTGTGAAGTTTGAGTAGCACTTGATGGTTTTTTTTGTGTTTAAGTTATGAAGCGCAGGGCGCTGAATTTTTAAATACGCCACTGACCGACATTAAATAAAAAAAAAAAGATAATTAGCGGCTGCCTTTTCAGAAAACAGAATTTAGAAAAATTCGTGCTGTCCCTAAAAAACCCCGATCGTGCGATAGAGAGCGTTGCAACTCGCGACTGACTGAAAGTATTTTTTATATGAAATTTGTCTCACGGGAGAAAACGTTTTTCACATACTAAATCACGACCAATCTTTAGATTCTGGCGTCAATCGTTTCAGCATATTATATTCTAGGTTTGTAGGTTTCGCTTTTTTTCTAAAACTTCTTTGTTTTTAAAATACAAAGGTTTTACTTCAATGAAGATTTTGTCATAAAAATAGTAACTTTTAGGCGCCTGTAACTTTCAAACTATTATAAATTATGAAAAAAAGAAAACCTATAAACCTAGTTTTTTAATGTGTCAGAAGCATTCTAATAAATCATTGAGATAGGATAACATTTAGGGGTAGGAAAACGTTTTCTCTTTTAGTATGGACGAGCGCTCGGTAGACGATCCTCTAAAGGGGCGCCAAAATCCTTTTTTGCACACAGGCGCCAGTAGACCTTACGGGGGCCCTGATCATCATTATCTCCCTGCCTTTTCCCAACTATATTGTGGTTTGCTTCCGAGTCGAACCAGATGCAGCTGAATATCAGTATTTTACATGGAGCGACTTACTATCGGACCTCCACATACGATACTCCATGGAACCTATCTAGTCTGTGCCCCATGATAAGACTGGTTGTCAGACCTCCGACTTCTCCGAGCGATGACTATCAGTAACGAATGTCAAAGATCTACAAATGACAGCCGGGAACAACGAATTTACGTGCTCTCCGAGTCACGGAGGAAACTTGTTATGACAGATGGTCACCCATCTTCAGACCAACCTCGGCAAGCGCGTTTAAGAAAGCGCAAACATAATAGAAATATTATTATAGTAAGCTACCTGGCTACCTATTAAAAAAATGGCTTGCAGGTTCATTCGATTTATAGCAAAATAAAGAATGATAAAAACAGACACGCTCATTTGATAAAAATATGGTTCGATCGATACATTATGATAAAATTGCAATTGTTATAAAGTTTATCGAATAGCAGATAATTGCAATTTTGAAATTAAATAATAATTGCTGCACACTCACAGATCTTCAAGGTTAAGCATTTGCCGAGGTTGGTCTGTGGATGTGTGACCATATATCTGTCATAGCGAGTTTCCTCCGCGTCTCGGAAAGCACGTAAAAGCCGTTGGTCCCGGCTGTCATTTGTAGATCTTTGACAGTCGTTATAGGTTCATTACCACGGGTTGTCGTATTTGGTAAGTAACAGGGTTATGAGTTATCCCTGAAACGTAAAGGACTACTGAAGGACACCGTGGATTTTAGCCAGTACGAGTCTGACAGCCCTTCCCGCTCTACGCTCACGTACGTAGGTGGACTCATTTGATAATTTTATCACGATAAAAAAAAGGCTTTGGTCTGGTCTCGGCTGTCATTTGTAGATCTTTGATAGCAATTGATAGTCGATAAAGGCAGCACATAGGCCATATAGCACGCCGAACTGTTGGCCGATAGGGCCGTAAGGTTCTCAAATGGAGAGCACGCACAAGCGCAGCGTAGGACGTCCACCCACTAGGTGGGCAGATGATCTTATGAAGGCCACAGGATCACGCTGGATGCAGGCCGCTTACAACCGGTCCTACTGGAAGTCTAAAGGGAGGCCTATGTTCAGCAGTGGACGTCTTACGGCTGATATGATGATAGGCAGCCCACGGGGCATCGCATTTGGTATTTACAGAGAGTAATTCTTGTGAAAAGGTTTTGCAAAATCTTCACCGTCTAAAGATTTAGCCAATACAACGCGTAAATAAAATAAATGACTAGCTAGAGCAAATAGGTCGAATTCATCAGCGTCAATAAAGTAAAAAAAAAACTTGTGCCAGAATTTATTGAATGGTGCAGTGGCGAATAATGGATTTAACTATGAAATTACTGAATTTTAGTTTTATCGTTTTATTGACATTTGGATAAAGCAAGTGGCGAAGATCTCGTGGCTTAATAATTACAACCGCACAGGCCGATCTTCCGGGTTAAGCCGCGCTTGCCGAGTTTATTTTGTGGATAGGTGACCATCTGTTATAGCGAGTTTCCTCCGTGTCTCGGAAAGCACGTAAAGCCGTTGGTCCCGGCTGTCATTTGTAGATCTTTCTGACCATGGGGTATCGTATTACCCAGTCACTGTGTTGTGGAGGTCCGATAGTCAGTCGCTTCATGTAAAATACTAATATTTAGCTGCATCTGGTTCGACTGGAAGCAGATCTCCTCAATACAGTTGGGAAAAGGCAGGCAGATGATGAAAAACAATTTTATTCTCTTTGATGATAAAGCAAGTGGCGCCACCATGAACTGTCAAGTTATACTGGACAACTGGTCTAAATAATAAAGTTGTTTTGCTAAAGTTAACCACAGTTTCTGATAACATTAATTGGGCCGAATGTAAATTTAATCGTGACCTTATTTAACCCCACGCTACATAAACAGCAACGACGAATAATAATTTGATAATAATTAAAAATAACTGTGTGGACTCGTTGCTAGGCAACATAATTTGAATTGAATGCGTTCATTAAACAAAAATTGTTAAAATAATTGGTAAAATCATCAAATGAGTCCTCCCACCCAGGGCAGGGCAGGAGGGACTGTCAGACTTGTACTGACTAAAATCCACGGTGTCCTTCAATAGCCCTTTACGTTCCGGGGTCCCCGGCAGGCTTTGGTTAAGGGAGCCCCGTCATTGTGCTGACCTGTATAGTAGCACGGGTATAAGTTAGCGCGGGGGCACAATCTTCGAAGCGCGTGGAACACAACACACCGTCGCGCGTCGCGTCGCTCGACTCGGGCATGGTCGGACAGCGAGTCGCTCATTACTCGCCACCTGCATGCACAAACAACAAAGACTCAAAAGTCTCGTATTATTTAAATGTCTTTGGTAAACAAGGACGATTAATATTATAAACTCATGACATTGTCGTAAAACACAAACAACTCCTGAATATTTTTCCTGTTTACTCTTCTTCAGACTTAGCTGGTATTTTTAGAAGATATGGGGGAGCATGCGGGTTGCGAGTCGGGCGACTTGCTGTCCGAACATGCACGCGTACCTCATAGAGCTGTCAGCATAAAGACGGCAGGATTTGGATTGGGCCAAATCCTGCTGGGGTCCCGAGACTAACGAGCTACCGTGACCCCGGAACGTAAAGCGCTATTGACAAATCTGACAGTACCTCCTGCCCCGCCCCTGGGTGGGAGGACCCATTGGATGAACTTACCGCATTTTTTTTTTTTAAGGGCGCTATGACATACTGAAAGAACACAATTCCTGTCAATTTGACATCGTGATGCCGCCCGCATAAAAACAAAACACTAACGAAACAGCTATGCCTCGTATACCAGAAAGCAAACAATAATGAGCTTTTGCCACTTTTGTTTCGAATAAACAAAGTAAGATCCCGGTCTTCTAGACACTACTTATTTTCATAAACGAATGGATAATATGATAAATATATACCTATCAAAATAAAATAAGTGCCACTCAATAAATAACACTTTAAACCGCACATTGTGTCACGAATTGGATATGTTTGTAATTTACAAAGTGTGCATTATAGAGATTATTCAATTTCATTCTTAACAAGATAATTTACTCGTATTATACGAGTAAATTATCTTGTTATGACATCTTTCAGGTGTTGATTTTGTTTCTAGTGACTAATTGGAATTCATAACTTTTTAATTAGATTTTTGAAATTATTTAGAATTTACGATTTGGTGTTTAAAATTTTTCAAACTTTTTCTTTGACTTTTACATCAAACAGTCATTTATGCCATCTAGAGACATAATTATGGACGCAAAACCAGCCATTGGGGTGATTAAGGTGACATAGATAAGGAGATATAACCAGAAATGGTCGGTTTAATGCTCGAATATTTCCAACCAGTGGTTCAAAATATTTGAAACTAGTGTCAATTAAGAGACGGGTAATATCACCAAACGCCGTGATCCAGGAAGAAAGTGAGCAAGGCCAGAGAAGACGTTAAACCGCGCAAAGAGAACGATAATCTACTACGCAGATCATACAAAGTCCATTGCGACCAGCAACAAGCTCCCATAGAATTGACAAGACAATTTCGAATCGACACTATGAAGATTAAAAATATTCGAGAAGATTCTTGGTTCCCCTGCAGTTAACTGTGAGCGGACGGTGCAACTCGTTAAACATTTACAAAGGAGAATATTTATTGAACTGTTTTGACTGGGCTTCAGTGCTTCTTATACTGGGTTACAGCTGGGTTATTTTTTTAATAAGGACACATCTATTAGAGTGTAGAGAAGATCTAAACAACAGGGTTTCAGATCATTTAACTCTTGAAACAGAATGTTTCGGTGAGCTCTAAATTATAATCTCTATCTCGCAAAACTGAGCTTTTACTTCCTAACGAAGTTACGTAACTGCTCAAAATTGCGTAGAAAAGGTGGTTCAACTCCACATTATTCCATTCGCACAGCAAGTAGTACCTGAGTTCATCTTCGATCAATCGCGACTACCAGTGCATAGATTCGTTTATGCTCGAATTACGATGCTACAATTGGTCACTCAGGCTTTTTACCTAATTTCTATTGAAACGGTATAGAACATGTTCGTTATTTAATAGATAACATTTCACCTTTAGTAAAATAACACAGGGTTTAAGAGAAAAAAGAACATTATTTTTTCGATTTCATTATTTTATATGAAACTTGACACATTCCTGTAATTTCTCACTTTTCATTCAATTTCGCTTATTTTTACGATTTATTGGAATGCTAACTTATTTTTTTGTATGTTCTATTCTGAGTAGTATCTCATCATCATCATCATCATTAGCCGGAGGACGTCCACTGCTGAACATAGGCCTCCCCCGTATACCGCCACGCCGAACGACAATTCGCCACTTGCATCCATCGGCTGCCCTCGACCCTCAATATGTCGTCGGTCCACCTGGTGGGAGGCCTGCCTACGCTGCGTTTTCCGGTCCGTGGTCGCCACTCGAGAACTTTTCTTCCCCATCGGTTGTCAGTTCTACGAGCGCTGTGGCCTGCCCATTACCAGTTCAACTTGCAAATTTTATGAGCTATGTCGGTGACTCTGGTTCTTTGCCGAATATCCATGTTCCGGATTTTATCCCGCAAAGATACTCCGAGCATAGCTCTTTCCATTGCTCGTTGAGTGACTCTTAGTCTCTCTAAAAGGCCAGCAGTCAATGACCACGTTTCGGAGCCATATATCATCACTGGCAACATACACTGGTCAAACACCCTTGTCTTGAGACACTGTGGGATTCTCGATGAGAAAATATCACGTAGCTTCCCAAACGCTGCCCATCCGAGTTGGATTCTTCGGGCGACCTCTTTCTCGAAGTTGGACCTACCTAACTGAACAATCTGTCCAAGGTAAGTATAATGGTCTACAACTTCGAGAGTATCGCTCCCAACAACAACCGGTAAGGGTGCCACATGGACATTCGACATGACTTTCGTCCTGTCCATGTTCATTTTAAGGCCATCCCGTTGGGAAACGATACTGAGGTCGCTGAGCATAGCATTGAGGTGCTCCAACGATTCTGCCATGATGACTATATCATCGGCAAAATGAAGGTGAGTGATGTATTCACCATTGATGTTGATGCCGAATCCGTTCCATTCCAAGAGCTTGAAAATGTCCTCCAACGCGTTCGTGAACAGTTTCGGAGAAATAACGTCTCCCTGTCTCACGCCTTTTATTGGATTGGTTTCGTGCTCTCTTCCTGCACGCGTAGCATGGCGTTATTTCATCGTTATTTCTACACAAATCGACTGTTTTTTTTGCACAAATGTGACACCATTTGAACACTATTGAAGAAAAGGACGTTTATTTTCTATATTTTTCACATTACCATGCTTAAAACGATAAAAATATTTCTACGTTCTGTTATTTTGTCTATTCTTCCGTCGACAAAACCCCTTTCTACGGCGCCATGCTACGCCTGCTGAAATCGGATGGACATGGTGGCGTTTCTATACAAACACTTCGACACTTCGATATACCTATAGTCGTGACATCGTTGGAGGGACTGCAATACTGCCCAGGTTTCGATTGAATCGAAGGCTTTTTCATAGTCCACAAACGCTAAACACAATGGCCGATTATAGTCCTCTGTCTTCTGTATAATCTGGCAGAGCGTGTGTATGTGGTTTATAGTACTAAAACCTTTTCGGAAACCGGCTTGTTCGGGAGGCTGGAAGTCATCAAACCTGCGTTCGAGACGGTTCGTAATGACTCTTCAGAACAGCTTGTATACATGGCTCAGAAGTGAGATTGGCCTGTAGTTCTTCAACAAGGTGTTGTCACCTTTTTTGAAGAAAAGAACAACCACACTCCTGTGCCATGCTTCTGGCGTAGAACCTTTGAGTATGACGGAATTAAATAACTTCTGGAGGACTAGAGTAGTACCGGTTTTCCACCCGCTCTCAGAAGTTCTGTTGAGATTCCGTCCTCACCCGGCGACTTGTTATTCTTGAGCTGTTGAGCCATTCTAATCTCGTACAGGCTGGTGTCTGGGATATCCTCAGTGTAGTGTCAAGTCAGTTTAGCTCTTGCGTCTCAAGATGTACCGACACTGGGTTGTCGTATTGATGTATATAACTGTCCGTAAAACCTCTCAAGCTCCCTTAGGTTCTCTGGTTTAGTCGAAATGATGCTGCCGTCGTTAATCTTCAGCTTTGTCATTTGGCTCTGCCCAATAGACGAATTCTTTGCGAACACTTTTGAGCCCCGGTTCCGCTCGATTGCCTCTTTGATCCATGCCGCACTAAAGGAGCGCAGGTCACGTTGCATTCATTTAGAGATTCGTCTATTGAGTTTGCCATATTCCGACATATCAGCTGAAGATTGCAGCCTCATCTCGGTCCGGTCCTGCATCAACCGGATTTTTCCGTTCGAGAGCTTTTGAGGCTTATTGCGGCGCGGGGTCTTAAAAAACTTGGACCCCACAGCTTGGACAGTTTCCACCAACCCATTATTAATCTCGTCCACAGTTTCGCATTCGGTTAGGCACTGGAAGCGATTGTGCAGTTCAAGTTGAAAGTCTTCGGGGTTCCTGAGTAGTATCTGTTTTTTGTGAATTTTATTCATGAATAAAATTCACAAAATAATATCAGGCAAAAGAGCCATGGCCGGTTGAGTGCTTGAGCTTCAATGCTGCTAAGACGTGAATTTTTCCGCAAAAAGGAGCCAATCCGACTCGGTTCTATCTTTCTGAGGTGTAACCGTAAAAATGACAGGCTATCTTGACCTTTTTGGGGTGCCGTTGACATCGACCCACAATATTAGTCCTCTTATTGAGTTGGCTGCAAAAAAGTTAGGTACATGAAGTGGTACAGGTTTGCCAAATCCCAACTCGATGCACTTGAGTCAATTTAATAGCACCCGGCATTGATCGAGGCCACGATCTGCGGGGCAAGACGGAATAGGAAGTAGTCACCTCGAATCCTTATGCAAAGCAGTCATGCTAGCGAAGTAGGAGGTGGAACACGTGAGGGAGAACAGCCGCGTGACGTACGACGCCGAGAAGCGATTTCTATTTGAGAGTAGGAGCATGCCTTGGTCACTGGACTGTCTTATCAGGTAACGGTGGCCCTGGAACGTAAAGGGCTATTTAAGGATCACCATGGATATTAGTCAGTACTAGAGTCTGGTAATAAATCCCGTCCCGCTCGGGAGGACACATTTGATGATTTTACCAAAAAAAAAAAATACAATGCAGCTGCCAAAACGGAATACCGCAATTGACTGGATGCCGAACCTGATACAAGACTTCAACTCTCTTCGATCAAACCTAATAAAAATACATTGATGAAAAAAAAAACTTTTTGAAAAAAGTACCGACATCAAAAACGAATACAAAAAGTTTAAAACAAAACTTTTCTCTGGTAAACCGCTACCTCAAAACGATCAGATCAATTTTTCACGGATTTTCGGGGCGCACGTTAGAGAGCCAAATCCTGCCGGGCGTCGCGGAATTGTCTTATCGGGTATCCATAGCCTCGGATCGCAATGGGTTATTGAAGGACACCGTAGATTTTAGTCATTACAAGTTTGTATGTCCCTCCTGTCCTTCCCTGGGTGGAAGGGCTGATCTGATGATTTTACCACGTAATAAAAAGCCATACCACCAGGGGCATGACCGGTGGTATGGTGGGTCCCGCAGCGAGCTATATTATCCAAACGAACTGGAATGTTTGGGAAGTTAGCAAGTCTGAAATTACATATAATTACCAATTCAGAAAAAAAGGTATCAGAATTATTTAAATTGTTTTTTTTTTTTGTATTATTTACATTATTTTTTTTTTACAATTATATCCACATTCGAATATAGTCGGAAAATTCAATCAAATTAATTCAAAATATTAGCTTGTATCAAGAAAGGTAGGTTAAACTGTATTCTTGGCGACTGGGAAAATTACTGGCCACCACTCATGACCTGCGGAAAATTCGAGGTACTACATTTTTCACATGGAATTTGATGTCATGACAAAGACACTGGCGCCGCGTGTAAAGGTCATGAATGGTGGCGTGTATTTTAAATTTTAATAATTACGCAACTAATGTCAAAATGGTTGCGAGCGATACGTCCTCCCTCAGAAGGCGCCCCGCGCCGTCTAAATCAAAGAAGAAACCGTTCTTGGTTTTATATTGAATTTTGTCATTGCATATTATAATTGTTTAATACTATTATTTTACTTTTAAATGAGCTAATTATTTTTTTAATGCAAGCTAACATAGTAACCTTAGTTATTCAATACTTTTTGATTGAATATTCAGTAAATCTTGATAGATAAAAAATATAATTTCGGACGAAAAAATGTCAAATTCTTCCTGTTTTGAAAAATTATTTTTGGTTTATTTCTGAATGAAAAATAAAAAAGTGATTAATGCAGTCCAATTATAATCTTTCAGATGTACCAAGGACATTTTCAAATATTATTTTACTACTATACCTTCTATGTAATTCGGTACCAAAGTATGACAAAAAGTAGAATTTTATGAAACATCCTTTACAGAGACAAGGTTTTTACATATGTATGTAAACAAATCTAAAAATGTGTTTAAAGCACTCCACGCAGAAAGAATCAAACTTTCTCGAGTATATGTACTTTTTTTATTTGTGGCAATGTCATACCCAGAATCAGGTTCCAAAAGTCGCACAAAATCAACGAACCGTGTGAAAGCCCTCTTAAACTACAGGACTTCTTGAGTAGGTCTATTTTATTGTCAAATGAACTTTGTCAATAAAATAGACCGTTACAAACTAGCAGTACTTGTAATTAAATAAATACAAATAACAAAAGGTCAAACAAGAAAACGGTGAATGCTAATATAATAAATATACCCATAATACCCTATTGGATTAAAAAAAACACCTGTTTTTTTCATTGTCATTCAAACTCCTTTGAGAGGACGAATGGAACGTTGCCGTGTGCACTTTGCAAAGGAAGCAAAAAAAAATAACACGAGGGCTCGTTTACATTGGTAGAGTGAATCAACTAGCATGCTAGCTAGTCGTAAATCGAGTAGGTACTGGCTTATAAATACCTACTGGAAAAATTATAAAATTACAAAATAATTATCATTGGTTAGTTATTCTATTTTATTAGAAAGCATCAAGGAATAGGCCCTGCATTGGCTGTATTCAGGGAAGCCTTTTTTTTAGTGTGGTAAAATCATCATGACCTCTGACCCAGAGCAGGGCAGGAGGGACTGTCAGAATTGTACCTACTGACTAAAATCCACGGTGTCCTTCAATAGCCCTTTACGTTCTAGGGTCACGGTAGCTCGTAAAACCCGTCAGATCAAATAAGCCTTAATTTATTATGATCTAATTTTTTTTTTAAGTTGGCAACCAGACATCGTTACAGGACTATAATTTTTCGAATTTTGTTGGGGTCGGCTTCCAGTCTTACCAGATGAACATGAATGAATGAATACTGTTATTTTACATGTAGATGTAGCTACTGCCTTTAGGACTTTCTCAACTGAGCTAAATATTGAGTACGTTAGCTACCCCTTGGTAAGTCCCTGTATAGACTGTCAAAGTTGCCAACCATGCCAGGTTTTAACCAGAGGCCATACCAAGGGATTTTTTTTAATTTCACGAAATCAAAGGTCAGACTGATGCAGACGAAACAATACGCAATAACCCTGTCGCTCCGTGCGGTCACGTATTTAAATGACGTATGGTGTCGAATACTTCGTAACTTAGCAAAATTACTGTAGCATCGCTAACCAGCTATGAAACGAGCCGAGCCTAAATCCCTATAGGTATGTACTTTCTCTTTACAACTTGTAGGAGAGTGCAAACAAGATGGAAATAGCTCGAACGCCTACTAGTTAGCTTATTAAAATAGACTGTTTACATACTTCCACGAAAAAGGAACTTTATCGACTAATGTGTACATAGGTACAGTGTGCTCCTTGCTTCTTGATTGTTTATTCATACCTACTATATTATGTTACGTTAGTAGGTTGTTATGAAACAATGTAAATATAGTAGTACCGTAAAATGCTGCAACTTTGCACGGATTTTGACGTTTTTCTTCGATAAATCTTTAATCGTTAAGAAAGTCGTATGTTTTTTCAATTACTGTGCAATATTGGACCTTAAGCTATAGGAATACGTTTGCTACTAGTAAAAAAAACACCTATAAAGCACCAAAAAATTGCTTTGAAAACGTAGGCAAAGTTGAGGTAAAAACTACAACATTGCCTGTCATAATATCGTTTTAAATGAATAGGTTTTTTGGTAACGGATTTGACACCCATATTGCCATGAAGTTCTTTTCCACGTCAGACTTCACTGAATCTTGAATAGCTCAAGAAATTTTTTTTTACAATGCTAGGCAAAGTTGTGCAGGTTTCTCTAAAACTCCCATACAAAAGTGAGTTCGGTGTAGGGCTGCCCCAAAGGAAATGCAACAATTTTTCTTAATATTCAAATAAATTTTTAAGAAATCAAAATTGTTGTAAAATCTAATAACATTTTTTCATAGGAAAACAAGTATGTTGGTAGGTAATAACATTTAAAAAATAATAATGTTGGTACCTATTACGTATACTAAAATCTGTCGAACAATATGATAACATAGGTACTATAAATGACTTAATAAAATTAATTTCTGATCATGATAAATAAAGGAACAATAGTTCTAGCTTCTATAAAACGTTTTTAGATCAATTACAAAAAAACAATTACACAAACAAAACCACGGTCGATTAAGAGTTTGTTGAAAAAATTTAAAGTGGCAGCCCTAACCCTAGACAATGTTGAGTAAAAAGTTGCGAAAATTTGACACAACTTTTCCGACCATTATTTAACGGTTTAAATTAAGATATAATACAGAAAAAACAGTTTAAATACGTAAAAGAGCATATTTCCTTTGCTATATAACATATTACGCTAGAAAATAAAGCATAAATATTCACAAAATTAAATTTTCCTGAGAGCCGGTAAAAAGCGAGTATCCGCAGTGACAATGAAACTGACACTGACAGTTTGTTAACTAAAATTTGGAGTGACCTATGATCGAATGTTGCCATAGAGATTGCCGACTTTCTTTAGTAATACCATAGACAGTAAAAACATTTCGCAGCGGGAATAATTTAACTTTTTTGAATTTAGGCAATGTTGAGCTATAAAGGCAATGTTACAGCATTTTACGGTATTATAGGCATTAAATTACTTTTATTATTAGCTCTGATAACAAGGAGTCAGTTATTGAAACGAAAACAAACAATTCCTTATCTACCAATGGAGTAACAGCGAAAATATCACAAGTACACAAACGGCCATTTGCAATAACCCGTACGAATTAAAAATCTAGGGGAAATTACGGGAGTCTTTGTATGAACGCACTTCCGAGTTTGGTCGGATTTTACGCTCAACCTCCTTGTTTTCATCGTCATATTTTTTTTTCCAACGTTGCTAGCAGATTGGTACTAGGCGGTAAATAAAGCTGGCCATTCACGGCTAGCGGATGCGACTTTTTACAGATTGTTCTAGAAATCGCATTTATGTACAAAGTCGATAATTAATGAGAATGTCAATTTACATTTTTTTCTTTTATACTTTAAAATACAATTTCAGGTTTCTCTAAAAAAAGCAATGAATTTGAAAACATTCTCCTCTGAGAGTCCAATTCAAAGGAACACTAGCTCCAGTATAACGTACATACTTTCGCATGCAAAAAGTATGTATTTATGTTTACTTTATTCTATTTGATTGACTACTAATCATTTGTACAAACTATAAATAAAAACTTACTAGCAAAGTGTACAGGAAAAATTAAAATAAATAAATAAAAGAGAAAAAATTCATAGGGCGTCAAAGAAAACGTCCACATCGCTGTCAAAGGAACACTTGTGTTTTCCTAAAGTCGAGGTGATTATAAAAATCACTTTTGTAAGTTCCGTTTCAATGATGTTCAAACTAATGGTTCAAACTATTTAGAAAATTACTAACGCAAGATCGCTTTCTAATTAGGAATGGTCAATATTTAATAATCGAGTATATAACGTCATCCTTATCAGTTTGACAATTAATTATTTAAATTAACTAATTTAATGTATTTACACTTACAGTAGATTAATAAATGCGTATTGTCTCAAATGATTACCTAACTGAGTCAAGAACCAGTAATATATATCACTACCCTTGTTGCTTAGTTACAATATATTTATCATCGTCATCATTCTTTTGTCATTTATCCCTTGTTACATTTTTATCTTTAGGTGATAAAACATTAAATGAAGAGAACATTAGATGAAGTTTCATTGAATGTTTTTTTTTTTTATTATTGCGGAAGCAACTGTCAGATTCTTATTTGCTAAAATCCACCGAGTTCCACAAATAACTCTTTACGTTCCAGGGTCACACTAACCTGCTTAGAAACTCCCGCGACCCATTATGTCAATATGGATTTAATCCAGTGTGTTATTTTCCTCCATATTTCTTTATTCGTTAAAATTGTTGGACTTCATGTCGCAATAAAAACGATCTGTGTACCACTTCCTAATGCTTTCAGTATTTTTTATTCATTTTATTCATTATCCATCCTCACCACCATTCGTATTACAAGATTAATTAGATTTTAGCTTTTTTAGTACTATTAAGGGGTCTTAGAAATGTAACTGGGGAAATGTGGGTGGTATACAATAGTTTCACCTCTACCCAACTCTTCGAGCAATACACAAAGGCCGCTTTGTGTTTAATGTTAATAATCTTAATCATATTTCAAAAGAACCTAGTAAAGATAATGTTTCTTTCTAACGAAAAGAAGGCAATTATTAATACCTTTGCAACGAAAAAGAAAGTCTCTGTCTTTTGTTTCAGTTGCCGTCCTTGAATTAGCAGAAGTGAATGTACATATTTGTACTAAGTAACTACGTGAGTCACAATGGCATAAAATTCTTTAGAAATATTATGTTTTTGGCCAAAATATTATCTTTTATTATTCTTCTGTGTTAAGATGTGACAAATGATTTTATTTTTATAGTAAAGTAATAGTAATTCTGTTCTTGTTTGAGGGTTAGGATTAGTACTTAGACACTGCTATTGTTTGGCGACTTGTAAAATGTGGGTCTTGTAAAGTTATACAAAATAATGGCAAAATAATAATTACACTCAATCATAATACTGTCTAATACCTACCCATCTACCTAATTATCATTTCAGACTACGCTAAACTATTGCGCTATAAAGTATAGCAAAGAAGGACCTTATGCTAGCAAGCCAATAATATATAGTACTGTACAATGTGAACGTGTCCATAATAATGTACGGAGAGCGATATTATTGTGCCATGAGCTATATGCTATAAGCTATTATATTATAACGTAGTCTTAAATCAGCTTTACAGTGATAAGGTATGAGTTTATGCGTCGTAAGTTATGCAGATATTCATAAATTACGACGCATAAACATTCATACCTTTTCGTTGACCGAGCTTTGCTCGGTTTTAAAATGTCTATATCTTGGGAACCGAGCTTTTCTCGGACCTGGGATGATAAATCGATTCTATCGATATCGATTCCTTGAGGCGAAAAACCCCTAATCTGTAAATTTTATGAAAATCCTTGGAGCCGTTTCCGAGATCCTGATAATATATAAATATACAAGAATTGCTCGTTTAAAGATATAAGATAAGATGTTGTAAATTTTTCGTTTCTTTAAAAATATCTTTGCGAAGACGCGACGCAGACGTTATTGCGTTTAAAATATAACTTAAGATGTTGTAAGTTCGTAACTATCTAATGGCTGAGTCAGGTAGAGAAGGAATCTATTGTCTTTTAATTTCTCTTGAAATGTAATCATAAACGATGAGTACCACTTTGCTAATAACTTTAGATAAGAGATAAAGAAATGGTATTTCATATAATTATACTTAAGTACCTGTAAAAAGATAGAAATATTATGAGGAAATATTTCCATTGTTTTTTACTAATTAGCAGATAGATATTAAGGAATTTAAAATTCTTTTGGGATATTTTTCACAAAGGGAGACAAATATTTTTAAAGAATTAGTTTAATCTTTTCTGTTATAATACTTTAATGACTATAATGTGCTAACAGCAAAAATATATTCTGACTACTGCAAATGGTACAGAATATCAGGACATTTTATCAGAACGAATATATAATTATGTTGCCATCCTGTTTTTAATTGGATTTTCTTTATTCTTTTAAAATTTTAAATTTTCAAGTCGTTTTTATTAGTAACCAGCTGACCCGGCGAACTTTAAAGAATTTTAAACCTTCCCTGGACATTCCAAAATAATTAAAAACCAAAATCAGCCAATTCGGCCCAGCCGTTCTCGAGTTTTAATCAGACTAACGAACAACAATTCATTTTTATTTATACTACTATAGAAGATTTAAAATAATGGTATTTAATATGATTAAGTATACAGCCGACCCCAATAGGTATAGTTAGGTGCAGATGATGATGATGAGGTAGACAATGTCAAAGTTTGAGATTTACAATTTACATGCTTTCGGCCTTCGGGCGTAATATGATTGAAATACGCTAGATTTTTAACAACTTTATGATATCATAACTTCTACTTGTACTTGCTAATATGGGTAGGTACATATGTACCTACCCATATTAGCAAGTACAACATTTTGAATTTAAAATGAATATAATACGATAATACGTGGTTATTTTTCTTAAAAAAAACAAACACGTGTCATCAGTCATATACATGTCAACATGTGTTAGTTTTTCTCAAATAATGGTTAAATACCATGCGCACGTAGTGTTCAATAATTTCAAGTTAAATAATTTCTAAATGGATCAAAGTCAATAAATAAAAATAAATGTATAATTATGAAAAATAACCTGTACTACATGTACAAACATTTGTGTTTTTTTAACGTAACCAGCCAAATAAATAATGAAAATTGAAACCGGTTGTAAGGACACTGAAAAAGTCTTTCTCAAAATGTCAAATGTCAGGAGCCTTGCTGATATTTTAGAACCTATTTAATTAAAAAGTCACATCATGTTCATTGATAAGTATTGCGCAGTAACAGATACGATAGTTTAATTATTTCGCATTTGATCTCTCAGTTTAATTCTCTGATTTCTTTCTCCATAATGATCGCATCTTGAGAATATTGCTTTAAATTATAAACACGTGAAGTAAGAAAAAAAGTAACTAAGAAATTACTATAATTATGATCTCCATTGATTAAGGTACTTTTTAACCTCAGTTTTACACAGAAAATAACAAAAAGATAATTATTATTTACTGCGACAATCGCATCAATGGAAAAAAGTAGCATCACGAATGGCCCGCTTTATATCCCCACTGCGCAGCCGGAGTCGCGCAGCCGCCATTGCCATATAAATACCGCGAGCGCCACCGACGTCACGTAGTCGAAATCGAGAGGTGAAGGTGCGAATAATGGAGAGGTGGCGTCCATATTTTATTCCCATAATAATCGATCAACATCATAGGAGCTAGCAGTGCGACCGCCGACGTATTAAGTCGTGAAAGTGAAGCAGTTTAAGTGTTTCGACGTGTCATCCAAGCAGATCGACAGCGGTACGAGGCCGACCCGGGCGGATCGCGGCGATCGAGCGAAGCCACATACACAACCTCGCGTGCGAGCGTCGACCATCTTGTGAAACATCGTAGTCGCGCCCGGCTCAGGACGCGAGAAAGGCAGCGGAGCACCCCCGACTGAAACAACACAGTGCCCGTTGACATATAGAATAAGTGTCCGTGAAACGTAACAGTGCAGGAGCCGGAGTACCATCAACAACCCGACGAGGAAGACCCGGGGCCCTCCGACATGAACAGGCCCAGTCCCCCTACGGCCGTGGGCGCTCCTCAGGCCCGCGGCCGCCGCCGCTCGGCGTTGCGGCGTGATCGACGCGATGAGCGCTCAGAGCGCTGCGAACGGTACGCGGCCAGCAAGTGGGGCGCAGCCCCGGCCGCGTGCGCGCTGCCGCCGCCCCCCACACACTGGCGGCGCGAGGGCCGCTGCCGCCCGGAGCCCGACCGCGCGCTGCCACTCAAACTGCTCCTCAACGTGACGGCGTAGACGCCGCGTACGGACTCTAAGCTAGTGATAAGTGGCGCGGGCGCGACGCGGCGGCTCGCCGTCTCGTCGCGTCCGCCGCTCAGTGCTAAGTTTTTTATTTCGAGGCACGAGGCGCGGCCCCGGACGACCCAGTGCCGATCGCGGCCGCGCTCCGCTGCCGACCAAATTCCGGCGTTAGGTATTATTTTGTGAAAATTTTAGTAGGTAAGTGCAGCCGCGTCCCCTCGGGCGCTGGCGTCGTCGCTCTGACGCCCTAAACAAGAGAAAATACACAAAAAAATGAAAAGGGTGTCGGCGCAGCGCCCAGGGGCCGCCGGTAGCCGGCGCGGCAGGCGCGAGCGCTCGGCGGGGGCCTCTTATGTTGTCGGGCGCTCCGCCGGCCCAGGCGCGCGCCCTGCTGCGCCGCTAGTCGTATCGTTTATTTATCTTGAGAGCGATGTGTATTTTATTTGTGCGCGTCGGGCCCGCCTCCGGCGGGAGGACCTGCCGTCCAAAGCTTTAAACGTATACGTGTGTGAGGCCCGGCCCGGCGCACCCTAGTTGTAGATTTTAAAAATTTAACAATACGGTAAATGTGAAAACCGACTGTTGAAGATTGGGAGTCTATTATATATGTTTGTACAGTATAGTATATTGATCTCAGCTGCGGGCACTGCGGCCGCAACGTCTAGGAGCTTTCTGTGATGTACAAAAAAAAAACGAGTATATTTGGAATTTTACAAGTTTTTTATAATTAATTTGTAATGTAATACTTTAAGTGAAGATTGAGCGAGGGCGGTGGCCGCTCTACGCGAGACTGTCCGCAGCATCCTGTCCCACCTTGTCCCATCCCTTGTCCTGTCCTGTCCAACCTTGTCCCATCCCTTGTCCTGTCCTGTCCCACCTTGTCCTGTCCCAGGGCTCTTCGGAGCCCGCCAAATGGTTCAATATTTCTGAACAGAAATGTCAAAAACGTATCCACTCTATGAGTGGAAAAACCTTTTAGCTCAAGAAACATTGAAGTTGATGAAGCCACAAGAAACAAGTGATTCAACATGAAGCCGGGTTGAAAGAACATTCAGTTTATCAAAATGTGCATCCGTCAACAATTCAAGACACGGTCTGAAAATCAAGAATATCAAAAATCAAGACAGCCAAGATGAAAATTCAAGAAAGAAAATACCATTGGTGAGTTCTATAACATTACACTTTACATTACTCCACTCAAATCATCCAGGGTACACATCAACAAACATTGTTTTCATTTTGTTATCATTGCATGTTTCAACAAAATATAAACACAAACAATAAAAAAAGTATTCTTCTATATAACTCGTAAGACAAATTCATAATAAACACTACTTGTTGATAACGTTGCTTTATTAAAAAAAAACTAAAATCAACAACATACCAAGTACTAAAACAAACAAAAAAAAAATAACTTGTACAGTGTACTTATGAACAGTACTATAATAACATAATATTACAAATAAACAATAAAATATCACAATTATTTTTATCTATAAAATATTGGTTTCTTTAGATATTTTTTGTTTCTCTTTAAATCTGCCATTGGCTTTAACCATAATCAGATGCCCTCTTATTATTAAACATGGACTAAAGTGACAACCAGGATAATCCTCGGGTTAACCATACATTTTTTAAGGATTAACCTTGGCGTAACTTTAGTCCACTTTTATTAATAAGGGGGATGATGTTTTAGTTCAAGATAGTTTTTGTGATGATCCATCGAGCATTCACATTATAAAATCAAAAACAGCATTTATTTCAAGTACGCCAGTTACAGGCGCTTTTGGATTGTCATAGACAATCAAAGGAATATTATTAAACACTAAAAGCTATGGTGCTACAGTCCCAGTCACAAAACAAAAACTGTGAAAGTACCGTAGATGCACGTTCCAAGAAATAGAACTCCATGGACACTCTTTTTAGATTGCCAGAATTATTATGAATACTAGCTGTTGCCAGCGGCTTCACCCGCTACAACTCGAAAATTATCCCACGGCAACATAAAATCGGGATAAAAGCTATCCTATGTGTTAATCCAGGTTATAAACTATCTGTGTACCAAATTTTAGCCAAATCCGTTCAGTGGTTTTTGCGTGAAAGAGTAACAAACATCCATACATCCATACTTACTTACAAACTTTCGCCTTTATAATAGTAGTAGGATTATGGATTGTTGTTGTTATTTTAAAGTTTTCGTAGTATCTGATCAAAGTTCAGGATTTTCCATCTCTTTATGTGGACTTAGTCCCCTTGTCTTATATTATCAGCCTATTGCAGTCCACTGCTGAGCGTAAGCCCGCATAATGGTCCTGGGCAGCCCGCATCCATCCACTTCCTTAAATCATCAATCCATCTTGCAGCAGTCCTACACTACATTTGCCCATTTGTGGTCGCCACTCTAGCACATGTGTGCTCCAAAAAAATCAAAAGTCATTTATTCAAATTAGGCTGATTTATCAGCACTTTTTGAAGGTCAAATTTTATATAAGACAGTCCCCCAAAGCGCCCCCCCTTCGACACTTACCTAGTGTTTTGGCTGGGAAGAAGAAGTGGCGGAACAAACTCCCCGGCAACGCATCTGTCTGTACGGTTAGAAGAACCAAGATTTATACAACTTAATAGAAGCTCTATCTGCCGTCTGTCCGTCTATAGACGTGGCTGTCCCACTGGTCCACAGCATCTTGTCCTACCTTGTCCTGTCCTGTCCTGTCAGGGCTCTTCGGAGCCCGCCAAATGGTTCAATACTTCTGAACAGAAACATCAAAAACGTCTCTCCACAAAAGTTTTTACTCCACTGATGGAGTAAAAACTTTTTAGCTCAAGAAACATAGAAGTTATGAAGCCAGAAGAAACAAGTGATTCAATATGAAGTCTGCAAGAATGAAGAATCAGTTTATCAAGTCCATTGCATCTGTCAACAATTCAAGACTTCGAATATGGACTGAAAATCAAGAATATGAAAAATTAAGACTGGCGAAATGAAGATTCAAGAAAGAAAACGCTGTTTGGTGAGTTTCTATAAAAACTTTATTGACTTTACTCCACACAAATAATCCAGATTAAAAATCATAATAAAAACAATACTAAGTAGTCTTCTAGAATCTTGATAGGTAGTAAATACAAAACAAAGATTACTAAGGTTTAAAAACAAAATACAGCCAGAGTTACTTGTTGATTTAACTTTTTATGGGCGAGGGAATTAAAAAAAAAAAAAACAATTATCATTTTAATAAAATTTATTTTCAGTAACAGTTAAGAATAATACCTAGTTTGTTTACATTTTGTAAGAAACAGCTGTTTTTTGTTTCATTTTATTTACTAAATACAAGCAAAGGTAGCAATAATACAGCCTTTCGAAACAGCTGTTGGAACAATAATTTTAAAATTACCGACTTCAAAAAAAAGGAGGTTATCAATTCGACTTCCTCGATAATGGACTATCCAACACAAAAATATTTTTTAATTCGAAGCAGTAGTTCCTGAGATAAACGCGTTTAACTAAACAAAGTCTTCAGCTTTATTACATTATGTGAAGTTCCCCATGGCAGTTGTATAATAAATTGATATTTATTTTAATTTGGTGGTTCATTGCTCACTCAATTGAAAGAATTTAGGTCGAGCTGATGTTTGTATACAAGATAATTCATTATAATAATCCAGTAGTTATTAATTTTAATAGTAAACATTATTGCCTGTCTGTGGTATGGCCACAATGACTCATGAGGAAGGGATTGACACTCATTAGACTAAGAGCAGTGATGAGTATGAAAAATGATGGATGGAAGGAAGAGGAACTTTTTCTCAAAGAAAATGATGGATCGATTGTCCAAAATGATATGAAAATAAAACTAGTGAATGAACATGTGACGGTGCTGATAGGGGAGTCATGGATGTGGTGAACATAGGCCTCCCCTTTTGATCCCCATGGGTCATACCGTTTGGAAGCGACCTGCATCCAGCGTCTTTCGGCGACCTTTATAAGGTCGTCTGTACCACCTTGCTGGTGGAAGGCGTCCTACGCTGCGCTTGACTAGTTTGGTCTCCAATCTAGTACTGTAAAATCCCATCGGCCATCTGCTCTCAGGCAAAAAAACCTGCCCATTGCCACTTAAGCTTGCTAATCCGGTGGGCTATATCGGTGACTTTAGTTCGTCTACGGATCTCCTCGTTTCGGATTCGATCACGTAGAGAAACACCGAGCATAGCACTAATAAAAAAGAAATTAATTTAGTTCTAAGAAATTAAATAGTGTAGGCCAACCTTGATAAATGTGCTATCCAAACACAGTCATAATTTCAATTCAGACCAGCAGTTCCTGAGATTTGCCAGTGAAAACAAACAAAGTCAGTTTATAATATTAGTAAAAATAGCGTCTAATGACCAGACATAATCTAGCAACTTTCAAGTAGTTTCAAGCAATTGCTAAACATGTAAAACATTACCAAATCGACTCCATTTTGTAACTATAGTTGGCAAGGCAACTGGTAATGCCACATACATACTTACGAGATAATGGTTATAATAATACACCGGTTCGCCTTAGCAAATCTTTTTAATTTGTAATTTTAATTTTGTCACTTCTTGTAATAACATTCCACGCCATGGGTGTAGCAATGGCATGCGGATGACGAGTAACGGGCGACTCGCCGTCATACATTTCGCCATTTCATTTAAGTGCCAAAGTCAAATCATTTATTTTAATTAGGCCATCGAAGAGTCACTTTTGAACGTCGATTATTAAAATAAGTGGAAATAGGATGGAATGGGATTGATTCTATACTTCAATCTGATTAAAATATACACTGGTCATCAAAAAAATCGACCCACCCACTTTTTGTTTAACCCATTAAAGACTAGCGTTGCCATATGGCAACGTGAGTGATCCATTTCATTTACAGATTATATATCAGAAACTAACAACCTCAGCTATGCTTTTGTGATGACAATGTAAAGTTAGATATCCAAGTCACAGATAAGAAACGATTTGTGGTCATTTCTTGTTCTAGTTTGTGGGTAGTGGTTGATTTATTTATTGGTAATCAGAAATTTTGCAGAAATGGAGCACAAAAAAACAAAAGTTTCATTTATTTCTATATCGCGTAGATTTTTATTTTTTCTTTGTCTAATAAATGTTCAGATACATCTCAAGTTTACAATAACACTATAATTATGGTTTATATTTTTTATGCAGATTTGACGTCACGGAAGTTTTTTTGTATGTTGCCATATGGCAACGCTAGGTCTATAAAGGTACATTTTTCATGAAAGTGATAATTTATCTTTTTAGATTGCAGTTACATAAAATTGTAGATTTATTGGAAGAAGAACTTGATGATGATTTGCAAAATACATGTATTGAGCCGAATGAAGTGAGTCCAAGCCTTCGACTTCTGATTCACTTGAAAGAAATAGTATTTGGAGGAACAGGCACGCTTCACCAGAACAGATTGCCAAAAGAATGCCCAATTACAAAGGTTGCATCTATGAAGAAAATGCAAGAGGGTCATACGAATATGCCTCTCAAGGCGGTGTTGTTGTAATACGGTGGATGGATAATTCAGTTGTGACTGTCGCTTCTAGTGATCACAAAGTAAATCCTGTGGGATTGACGGATGGGTATTCCAAAGCCAGCCAACAAAATATAAAAGTACCGAGATCCAATCTCATGGGAGGGACGGACCTCATGGACCCTCATGTAAATAATTACAGGATTGGAATTCGAGTCAAAAAATGGTTTTGGACTACTTTTATGTCATCATCATCCGGAAGACGTCCACTGCTGAACATAGGCCTCCCCCTTAGACCGCCACGCCGGACGACAATTCGCCACTTGCATCCATCGGTTGACCGCGACCCTCACGATGTCGTCGGTCCACCTAGTAGGAGGCCTGCCTACGCTGCGCCTCCGGTCCGTGGTCGCCACTCGAGAACTTTTCTTCCCCATCGGTGGTCAGTTCTACGAGCGATGTGGCCTGCCCATTGCCACTTCAACTTGCAAATTTTATGAGCTATGTCGGTGACTTTGGTTCTTCGCCGAATATCCGTGTTCCGGATTTTATCCCGCAAAGAAACTACGAGCATAGCTCTTTCCATTGCTCGTTGACTAATTCTCAGTCTCTCTAAAAGGCCAGCAGTCAAAGGCCTACTTTTATGTGGCTAGTATTATTATAAACAATGTCTGGATCCTGATGTGCAAATCAGGAAAGGATATTGAGCAGCTGGTCTAAATCTGGTGGACGAGCATCTACCTCGAGATGTGGATGTAGGGTTTTGGAAGGAGTTAGATATGACGGAGCAAATCATTTTCCAAAATCAAATTATAAGCTTTTGAATATTCAAATGAATATTCAAAAGCTTATACTTTTTTTGAATCGGTAAAATATTGTACCTAGTTTGACCTAGCGTTGCCATATGGCAACAATCTAAAACTCAAAATTGGGAGATTAAGTTTTTTTTTTTAGTTAAAATAGTATTATCTGGTCAACATTTAACTAAAATCTAACGTCAAAACAAAAAAAAATGAGTTTCGAAAACTCAGTCCCTAATGGGTTAATATTTATCGATTGTTTCACAGATAAGCTGTTTCACGCGTTTGTTTTTTGTTTTAAGGGTCGGATAATGATGTTTGACATCTTATTTGTCGTAAATCTTGTTATGCCTCATTTACATTCAGCCCCTACCGCTGCCCCTCGCGCTGCCGGCAATAATTCCCTAAATACTGCTGCAGTAGGATCGAGAGGAGTGTGTGTTTACATTCTGCCCTACCACTCACTTCGCTTTCAAGATTCGGCAATGCCAGACGCCGAAATAATTACAGCGGCCGCGCTGTCTCTTTTTGCGATACTTAATTATGTTCGATATTTAAAAAGATATCGAATACCAAAAATTAATGTTCGTCGTAGACGATGCTGGATGATATCTATCCATCGAAATAGAACTTTATGTTATAACTGTTCATGTTGTTCATCCATAACATCCCAAATTACTTTTTCCGTTTCCAGTAGTTCTAAGAATTTTATTGTAAACTTGTTGCTCCATTCGTACAGCATGTTCGATGATGTAACCGAACGTCTTTCTCCTCCAGGCGCTCGTCGAGTACTGAGCGTCGGAGCAGAATGTAAACACGCACTGCCGCTCGCGCTGCCGGTCCTTTGACTTCCGCACAAAAAACCGCCTTTTTGGGGAGCGTCGGGCAGCGCGAGTGGCAATGGCAGTGGCATGAGAAGTATCGCGTTTACATACTCGTCCTGCCCACTTCCCTGCCCATTTCCCTGCTCACTACGGCTGAATGTAAATGCGGTATTACACTTGAAGGTACTTAACAATTTCTTTGAAGAAATACGTGTATGTCAAGTGCTGATTTAGTGGTTTTACGTCAGAACAAATACAATCCGTTACTTCAGTTCGAAACTGATTTTTGTAGGGTTTTCTTATGAATAACGTTGCGTTTATTTACTGTGGCTGTAATTTTGATTACTTTGACAAAAAAAAATGGACACTACTGAAGCTGAGTCGGCCCAAGTTGTAGCTTTGCTGCAACAAGGGTTAAGTCAACGTGCCGTGGCCAGGAGGTTAAATCTGAGCCGTTCTGCTGTACGGCGAGTTTACCAAAGGTTTGTGGAGACTGGGCAGTATCGAAGAAGATCTGGATCTGGAAGAAATAGGGTGACAAACCAAAGGGATGACCGCTTTATAGTGTTATCAGCGCTTCGAAATCGACAGTTGTCTGGTGTTGATCTCCAGCGACGCTTACGTGAAGTACGGGGTGTGGCTATAAGTGACAGTACTGTCAGAAGAAGACTTCGTAAGCAGAATTTAAGACCACACAAGCCAGCAACGGGACCACAATTGACCACAGCACATCGACAAGCCAGACTTCGATTTGCGCGTGATCACATCAACTGGACTATAGGGCAATGGGAGTCAGTTCTTTTTTGTGATGAAAGTCGAATGACTTTATATGGTTCTGATCGTTCTGATCGTTCTGATCGTAATGTCATGCGACGCCCAGGTGAGCGTTATACCCAGTGTTGTATAAGAGAAACTGTGAGTTATGGTGGGGGTTCTGTAATGTTTTGGGCTGGGATATCTTTGACTGGACGCACGGAGTTGGTTTTTATACGAAGAGGTGCTTTAACTGCTGCACGTTATATCACAGAGATCCTACAAGACCACGTGCTGCCATATGCCGGCTATATTGGAGAAAATTTTGAATTAATGCATGATAATGCACGACCAAACGTAGCTCGCATTACGACTGATTATCTTGAAGAGGTCGGCATTCGGGTTATGTCTTGGCCAGCAAGAAGCCCTGATCTCAACCCTATAGAGCACATGTGGGACACTATAAAACAAAAGGTTAGAGCCCGTAATCCAGTCCCTACAACATTAGGAGACCTGGAAATCGCTATTAGGGAAGAATGGGATCGGATTCCTCAAGAGACCATCAAAACACTGATAAGGTCATTAAAACGGCGAATGCAGGCCGTGATTCGGGCAAGAGGAGGAAACACCCAATACTAAACTGCAAAAATTTTTAGAAAAACATTTGAAACAAAAAAGTTAATAGGGTGTATTTTATAATGAATACAAAAATCGCTTAAAAGTAATTACCCTGTTTTTTTACTCTAAAATATTGTCAGAAAGTCATTTTGACGTTTAAGTTGTGATTAAATTCGTGTAATTAAACAAATTAAATAAAAAAAATAGTACTGAAACATGGTTTTGCTTAAGAAAAACGTGATTTGCGGTGAAAACGCAGGTGGGCCGATTTTTTTGATGACCAGTGTATTTAAATATGCCATGCCAAGACTTCATACTTTTAAGGTGGATGCTCCAACCAGCCCGTGAAATTCTAATTTTCTTACGTTTTTTGCAATTTGCAAGCCAGTGACTGTCCAATTGTCCATATGTGAGAGCTGTTGGAGCGAATGTTTTGATAATTTTTATATTTAAAATTATTATACTTGTTATTACCGCAATTCATATTTTGATAAAGTTATAACATGTCACTGGCCTGCAAATTGCAAAAAACGTCAGAAAAATGTGATTTCGCGGGCTGGTTGGAGCATTCACCTCCTCCTTTTTTTTGAAGTCAGTTATAATAATCGTCCGCGTATTTGTGTAATATCGATTGTTTTTCACCCCTTTTGCTTTAGTGATTATATTTCGCGCACCCCTCTGTTAAAAGTCTCGTGCATGACTCGTATTTTGCATTTATTATTTAGTTACGGACTTTAGACTGACTGATTTAGAATTTAAAGTTATCCCTAATTATTTAAGGGTTTTTCAATCTTAATATTGCTATCTCAGATCAAAGAAATAGGCAGATAAAACATAGAACGCTCAGAACACGCGAGTATCACCACCAAAGTTAGTACAAAATCAAATAGAATTACATTCCATAATGTTTTCTTTGTTTTTGGGAACAACTTTTACGATGGTTAAAGACACGAGACACACACATATTTTGGCAAAAAAACAACAACGACGCGCAGCTTGGTACTGTCGTGATTTTGTATTCTCTTTGATTTTGTATTAACTTTGGTGGACCCACTCGCGTGTTCTGAGCGCTCTATCTGACTATTTCTTTGATCTGAGATTGCTATATTGTAAAATTTGGGTACAGTGCTACAAAAATCTGCTCTAAATTGCTTGAGAAATATAATATTCTATTTGACAATTACAACACATATTCTTACAAGCAATAGCATGTTTGTGAGAGACAAGACTTTCTCTTTAAGATTGCAGGCGCAGAACACAAAAAAATTATTCTATTATCCCCTCTAAACAAACAAAGTTAGAAGGTTTTATAACAAGCAATAGCATGTGTCTTTTTCTTTGTTTTTCTCTATGAAAGAGACAAGTAGACCATTGAAACGCTTTCTCTCTTTCCTAAGATTGCAGGCGCAGTCCATTCTCTGTTTCTACGAATACTAAATACTCATCCGTTGCACTGCACGCACTTTGATCTAAGAGACTTAAATTATTCTATTGTTATATTGAACTGTCATACATAATTTATAAGCCCTCGGTAAACAAACAAAGTAAAGGGCTATTGACCTAAGAGCAGGGCCGGATTTAAACTATTATAGACCCATAGTTACTATGACAGACATTTTTCCCAGAACTTGTGACTGGGACTGTAGCACCATAACTATTTATGTACTAGTTTTATTTTATGTCTTTTGACTATTAAAAAGTGTCCACAATTCGCCTAGTTGAAATAAATGATTTGATTTGACAAACGTTATGAATTAATATGCAACTAGATTGGTTACAGACAAAGATCTAATCGAACGATGGCTTGGTTAATTTCGTGATTTTGTAGACATTTAAAACGTGAGACCCACTCTTTCTAAGTCCTCAGTGACTATTTCTTTGATCTGAGGGTAAATTGCAAAATTAAGGTTTGGGTACAGTGTGGTCAAAAATCTGCTCTGTGGTCCTGGAAATTGCTTGAGAACAGTGTGGATTCGGGTCTGACATATTCTAGTTTTGTCGGCGACGACAAACTCATACTTTGAAAGTCCATACTCTATATCTAGGGATAAGAATTGCGTTGTTTTTTTTACTAAAAAACCTGTTTGAGCTAAAATATTTTTAGACATTAAAATACAATGATTCTAATGTGTCTTTTTGACGAAAACCGTTCTTCTCTAATAAGTGGATAGGCAACAAAAAAAAGACCAAAATTCGAGTCAACTAAAACATAAACAGAAACTTCAGTTAATTTTCGCTGAATTTGATACAATTGCAAATTAGATGATTTTCATCAATTTGACATCAGTTTTCTAGGAATATAGTGTAAAAAATCAAATGAGTCCTCCCACGAAAACCGGGCACTGCGTTACTGTCAGCACTCAATGTACTTGACTAAAGTCCACTTAAATTTTCTATTTATATTAAAAATGTCACGGTAATACATAAAAAGCATTCTAGGTAGAGTGATTAGTTCCGATAAAATTAAAATAAAAACAAATTAATATCTAATTTAATTAAGGTTATGTTCACATGGTAAAAACGCGTGTTCTATTTTAGGATATCAAATTGATAATTAAGTACTTAACCAATTTGACCTAAAACTAACGTGGTCATTTTCAATGTCAAATGATTATGCAATTGCGGGAATTATTGTTTAAAATAAATGTAATGCACATTTGAAGGAGCATATGGGAATTTCGCTACCTACCGCATACTAAAAAAATTTATAGACTTTTATTGACATTAAAAGGACATGATATAATGTGACCTATTGTAAGTCTTCTCATTTTGTCCAACAAAAAAAAAAAAAATCGACTGGGACTCTGTAAACAGAAACAGCAATAAAACATTGAAAAAATTTCATGCTGTATGCATTTTATTTTAAAGGATCTTTTGCACTGTTAAAAAGTGTACACGGATTCGCCGTTTAGCTGAAATAAATGATTTGAATTAGACAAAATTTACGCAGCATCTTTAATTAATATGCAAAAGAATTGGTTTATCAGAAAAGATCTAATCGAAAGCTTGATGGATTAAACTTAATTTCAACCGGAAATGCAACTGAAAACCTCAGTCACTGAAGGGGTTTTTTTTAATCAGGACTGTCTTAAAATCCTCACTTTGGTCCTGGAAAAACAAAAATATTTCTATGCCGAAGAACACTTGGCACAAAAATCCTACAGTTACTTCCGCTCTAAGCAAAAATCTGAATAGTACGACAGATTTTAGTTTATCTGAGCTAAACATTTTTGATCAGTCCTCATACTCTAGTTTGGGCATCTAGGTAGGAATACTATAATTGCGTTGTTTTTTTTATTAACTAACATAAAAAACCTGTTTGAGCTAAAATAACAGTAGCCGATTCTAGAATCTTTAATTGACGAAAACCGGATTCAAAATTAATCAGTGGATAAATAAAAAAAGTACCAAGTCATTCTGAGTCATAAAATGTTCAGTTAATTTTTCGTTGACTTTGATACAAGAGGTTAAAAAAAATGTAATGAAATTAGCCTTTTTCATCATCATCAGTTTTTTTTTATAGTGTTAAAATAATCAAATGAGTCCTCCCACGCCGGGCAGAGCGTGAGGGACTGTCAGACTCGTACTGACTAAAGTCCACGGTGTCCTTCAACAGCCTTTTATGTTCTGGGGTCACGGTAATGAGATAAGTCCCGCGACCCCAGCAGGCTTTGGCCCTCTAGGTCTAGAGTGAGCCCCGATAAAATTAAAATAACAGTAGACTAACAATTTTTATTTCATTGTCACAGGCCCCGTATCTAATTTAATTTTGAAGGTTAGGTTTCAGATTTCATGATCACATAATTACCATCGTTTATTCGAAGTAAATATGCCAATTTTGGTTTAGCAAAGCAAGCAATGTTTTAATCTATCATTTCACCCGGTTAGGATTATAAACAAAAATGGGTAGTTATAAACTATTAATGACCATCGTTTTATTCACTTTTTATATAATTACCTAAAGGCACAAAGGCTTAATGTTGACAATAATATATTTACGGCGTAGTTTCTATGCACGTGGTCATTTTCAATGTCAAATGAATGTTTGACATAATAAACAAAAAACTAGTGAAGGATTGCGGGAATTATTGAGGCAACCACGGCTTTAAAATAAATGTAATGCGCATTTGAAGGACCAATGGGAATTATCGCTACCTACCGCATACTATAAAAAATTAAGTCAGAAAAATTCTGATGTTTTATATAAATAAAAATATTTTTACTGACATTAAAAATGTACAATGATAATAATGTGTGTTGTAACCCGGTGTCTTCTCCCATTTATGTCACTAAAGTGCAACAAAAAAACTTATTACGTTAACCATGGCACAGTAATAAATCTAAAAACCTGCGGTCTTTGTTTACATCAAAATCAAAACAACAACGCTGTCATAAATACCGCTTTTAGTTCCGTAACCCGTTCTGGCCAAGCTGAGGTATTTTTTATTTCTTAATAAGTGGTACCTTTAAGATTAACAAACCAATGACTTTGTTTACATCAAATATCAAACCCCCTTTTAAAATGGCAACTGGGAAACCCGATTATTCCGTTTCAATCCGTTCTATGCGCCATGCTGTAGTCATAACTTTAAAGCCATTGTTATCGTATTACGGACAAAATGGTAACTAGTCCTTTCTTTTCATTTATGCGGCCGCATTTCACAGGTTCGTGTCTTTGACAGGTAAGTAGGTAAATAGTCGCGAAGGAATTACGATTGTGCTTTGGAAATTAGACATGTACCGGCTAGTTTCTGCTTCATAGAGCATTTTCAGCAGTGGTTATTTCCACGACTTTGCACGTAATAAAGTCGTTGAGTTTGTACCCAGGGTGGCAATAAGTACTTTTTTCTACCGTAATTCGACCTACCCGTATTCAGCTTTCATCACCATAGGTTTGATAATCGTCTATTTTACACTTGGTCGTCTTGTAGGCCAAATTTGTAACCTAATCATGCTTAACATACTTGAATGACATTAATACAGCACGCACAAACACTAACTCGAGTTATAAACTTGGCCGCATTTTTAATCATAATCACTCTGTTTTTCAGTTATTTAGGTCAAAGCGGTAGTGTGTTGATGCTCCGTTCATCATTATTAAACCAAACGTTATGCGTGTTGTTATCAACATCTTTATATATTTTTTTAATTTTATGCAAATACTATACCTAGGTAGGTAGGTATTTCTTAGTAAGTGCGTGAACGTAGTGGGCGGTATGGATAACCGAATAAATAATGGGGTTAGATGTGTGGTAAATACAATGCTTGATTTGCAACCTAGTCAATTCAAGGACCAGTGCTTATACTCATGATTCTCGACCCAGTTTCAATTTAGACAATAAAATAGGTAGGTATTTTTTTATTTTATTTTTCCTTTTTGCTGAAATCCGTAAGTGTGAACTAGTTTCCACAAGAGCCTAGTTTAGATTTAATTCACGCACACCAGCTGCTCATCGCTGTGTGCGTACGCGCGGTTCGACTGCGAAGTAAAAACTACGTGTGATTCTCTTTCATTTGATTTTGAATTCATCAGCTCACGGTTTAATTTTCCCATACTGTAAACTTTAACAACAAAAAGAATACCAGCCCTGGATTAGTTTTGCCCGGTACTGTACTAATCTTATTTATTTATTTATGACTTTTCGTGACAAGTTTCTGAAGTTTGACGAAAATAAGCAAACAAAACAGCGTTTTAGAAGTGTAGAGAGATAATGCTCTCAAAATCATCAGTCTATAAAACGTTCCCACTCTGGACATGGCTCCACTCTGCGAGAAGTGGGCCAAAATTCACCACGCGTTAAGCGGTTTCGGCTGGTAGATGTCACATGTCTTCGAATTTTATATATCTAGGACATGCCAAAGTGACTTCCTTTACCTGCATGATAAAAAAGCCAAAATTCGTCCAGTGGTTTTAGCTTCATTCGCGTTCATAGATTACTATTACAGTCACTCAGTTCACAGTTAAATTAATTATATGAAAACAAAGGGTTTAAACCCCGTGTTTGCCTTCACAGACATAAACAAAGACTCGTATGGAAAAATCATAAAAATAATCTGAAATGTCACGTTCATGTATTTATAAGTCACGTTTATCTTGTCATAACTATAAGAATTTTGTCAGAAAAAATCTGATGCTCGCCGGAACAGACTCGCTGCTTACATTTTGTATTCATCCTCTGCTTGCCTTTTCCCAACTATATTGTGGTCTGCTTCCAGTCGAACCAGATGCAGCTGAATATCAGTATTTTACATGAAGCGACTGACTATCGGACCTCCACAACACAGTAACTGGGTATAATATACAGCACATTTGTAAGAAAAATTCTGACAGATCGTTCGCTTGTGATGCTCTACGGACATTTTGTATTATAGTAAATGTTGCCGGATCATAATTTCTGATAGTGTGCGGGGTACCTACATTCGCGATCATTAGAATTATTCTGACAGAGATTTCTAATAGTATGCGCTCACGTTTTGGAAACTAAAAAGCATTTATTTCAATTTGTCTGAATTAAGGTCTATTACATACGAGTTGAATAGGCTTTTTACAAAATACAGACTTTGTTCAGCTGATTAATAATTTCATAGGAGCTTGCCATTTTCTTTTCCCCGTACCAAGAAAACACTATTACGTAGTTAAAACTAGTTTTGCATTTCGTCGCGTATTTTCAATTTGTCTGAATTAAGGTTAACTTAGTGCGTTCTTGCTCTAAACTGTTTTCGTTACATACGATGGTTCAGCTTTGTTATCTTTATAGACTTGCCATTGTAAAATTGACGAACTGTATTAATGTAATGTAAACGTTAGTTTCTTGCTTAGGTATTGTTCTTTATCATACATTCGAATGTCTACAGTTGTCATTCAACAGAGTGGAATTGAAAATTACGTCTGTACAGTACGTCATTCATGCCTCCACGAGCTGTATAAAGTTCATTATGGCGTAAGGATTAAATAGTTTTTAGGTATTGACGAAACCGTGATTTACTGAACGGCAGTTTCTAAAATTTAGGTATTGTATCGTTTATCTACACGTTCGATGTCAAAGGGTTCGTCAGTCAACAGAGATAAGATAAAATGCTTCGTCTGTACGTCATATTTCAAAAATGGAATCTCACTTTTCCTCTTAGCGCATTGGAGGAGGAGGAGGAGATTGGTCGCCTCTTGCGAAGCAGTCATGTTAGCGAAAGAGGAGGCGTAGGATGGGTTTCAACCTACTAAAATACGAATTAAATTTTTTGAAGCCTTTTCCAACTATGTTTTATGGATTCAAAAAAATCTCAGTATGTTACACCCGGCAGTGGTAGACCTCACGGCAGACAAAATCATCGCAGGAAACGAACAAACAAATGAGTCCTCCTGGACTCATTGGATGATGTTATCACGATAAAAAAAAGTTATTTCACAAAAATTCTGATGTTCGCATGCGCGGTGCATCCCCATCTTGAGCATCAGAATTGTTCTGACAGAAATTTCTTACAGTATGCGGCCGCGCTTAATATTTTTTTAATAATTTTTTTGATTGTAAAATCATCATCCTCTCGCCGTGGGTAGAGCGGAAGGGACCGTCAGACTCGCACTGACTAAAATCCACCGTGTTCTTTTTTCATTCGTTTTTTACATTCTTGATCTTTTTTTAAGCAGATTTTTCATTTTAGTCAAATTATAAGCTTTATAAAACTGTATTTTAGCTATACGTCATCATCTGCCTGCCTTTTCCCAACTATATTGTGGTCTGCTTCCAGTCGAACCAGATGCAGATGAATATCAGTATTTTACATGGAGCGACTGACTATCGAATCTCATCATCATCACAGCCGGATATTCCTCACATAGGCCTCCCCCTTCAAATTACATTCGGTATTGCATCCATCGGCTATTATAGTGAGAACTACGTGGGAAAAAAAACACTGAGTGATCGGGCCTTAGTTTAGAACTCGAATAAATTTTCTTCCCCATCAAAGTTGGTTCACGTAAGTATTAAGTTTAACTTCAACAAAAATCGCGACGAATGCTTTGGTTCTCGCCGAACCTTGACTCAGATTTAGTTAGAATTTTATTTCGAATCGAAGAGTCGAATCGACAATCAAATTTTACAAACAGTTTTGCTGATTGTCAATAATAAGTAGTTAGGTAGGTATGTAGTAGGTGCATTGTTGAGTAATAGACTCAGTCGGAATCCGATCTCATTTAGCCATTCCTCTTTAATGCGCTTTTTCCCGAACTTTTTTTTTATTACGTTTTACTTGAAGCAGTTGGAATCCCAACTGTATCAAAAAATCCTACCGGGCCTCAAACAAGTTATAAAGGCGAAAGTTTGTAAGTATGGATGTATGGTGTACTCGGATGTTTAAAACAAAAATCTTTCCGAATGGCAAAAACAACCACTCGAACGGATTTGGCTAAAATTTGGTACACGGTATGATAGTCGATACGCAAAGTGGATTAACATATAAAGGTTAGTTTTTATCTCAAAGATTTTATGTTCTGTCAGAAATAAAGTAATTTTAGCTTTTTAGCGGGTGGCCAAGCCGCTTAATGTTACAGCTGGCACAATAATAAATTCATAGTTTTGAGTTTAGACATTTTCTTTTCCCCACTGCTCAACTAAAACAAATAGATAAATGTTTTATAGATACTAGCTTTTGCCCGCGGCTTCTACGCGCATAACGTTTTTTTTTGTTCCTTTGGGAATTTCGGGATAAAAAGTCTATCCTATGTCCATTCTCGGCTCTCAAACTGTTTTCTTACCAAATATCCAAATTGGTTCAGTGGTTTTTATTATCATTTTATAGACGGCCAGGCCTCTTGTCAAATACGGGTAGAGCAGTTTGTAGTTGAGCAGTTGGGAATGTAAACGGCACAACTCAGTTGGGCATGCTTTATACTTTTACAGGATCTGATATAAGGATGCTTTTCAACATTATAAGAAGAAGAATTATACATCATCATCTGCCTGCTTTTTCCCAACTATATTGTGGTCTGCTTCCAGTCGAACCAGATGCAGCTGAATATCAGTATTTTATATGGAGCGACTGACTATCGGACCTCCACAACTTAGTAACTGGGTAATACGATACCCCTCTATAAGACTGATTGTCAGACTTTAGAGTTTCAGACTAACAGTAACAGTAACGACTGTCAAAGATCTACAAATGACAGCCGGGAACAACGGCTTTAGAAGAAAAAAACAAGGATTCAAAAATCCAAAATACTTGGGTACATACTGTATCTACCACGAAAAGATAAATTAAAATGAATATCTACCTATCAGTATAACATCTTAAAGTTGTTCAAAATATAAACACCCTTTTATAAAACTGGTTTTATTATTCTATTGAGTAAATATTGACCCCTCAAAGAGCTTTTGAGAGCTAGTTGAAACTAGACAGAACCGGATTGAACAGGTTTCACTTTAGTCAACAAAATATGTTAATTCAGAGCCCCAATAATCTGAGAAAAGATTTATATTCATCTGCCATGGTAAGTCTCCCGATTTTTGAAAGTTAAGAGATTTTGAAGGACGCCGTGGATTACAACTACAAGTGAAAATCTACCTGGCGCCGAATGGGGATGGCAATTGGGAAACGAATGGCGCTTTTTTTTATCGTGGTAAAATCAATAAGTGAGTCCTCCCACCCCGGGCAGGGTGGGAGGGACTGTCAGACTTGTACTGACTAAAATCCACGGTGTCCTTCAATAGTCCTTTATGTTCCGGGGTCACGGTAAGGAAATAAATCCCGGCAGGCTTTGGCCCCCTGAGAGGTGACCCCGTCATTTGTTGCTGATGCTCTTTGAGGCTCGCGTGGGCCGCAACGCGCCGTCGACCCGGGTATGGTCCATGGTCGGACAGCGAGTTGACCTTTACTCGCTGTCCGCATGACCATCACACAGTCCGCTTTACCACAAAAAATAAACAACTACTACAACAAACAACTACTACGTATTAACTTTGGTGGACCCACTCGCGTTTCCTGAGCGCTCTATCTGCCTATTTCTTTGATCTGAGACTTACGTAAAATTATGCGTGTGAAATTAAAATGCCAATCCTTGTCATATTCAATTTATTTAAAGCAAGACTCTGTAGGTATTCTTATTAAAGAAAAATATTAAAAATTAAATCACTTGTCACTTGTCATTTTTTGAAATTCACCAAATAATAGAAACTGCGTCCGCATGGTGCTTTACAGCCCACTCCCGCTTTCAGAGAAGAGGCTCAATTGTCCCAACAGTGGGAATCAAACAATCACTAATTCTTCAATCAACTACTTTCTGTCTCATCTTGCTTTTGCGGGGCAACTGTTATCGTATAATTTTGCCCAACCATATTACTAGATATCGGCGAAATACCATCAACTGTTATTATATTGGAACAGGTATTTATCTGTTCCTTACTTAATAAAATACTCCTAGTATTTACAGCTTGAGCGTTGGCTTTTTGAATCGCGTTTATAATTTCCATTTGGACGCTCGAAAAGGCGTCTGGTGGTAGTTTTTTTAGTAAACAAGTTATATATTTTATGAAAGTGGATAATTCATCGTTTTCAACTTCTTCCTGTTTTGATTTTTTTATTGGAGTTTCGTCGGTGCTTTGAAAGCTTTGTATTCTCTCCCGTTTCTTTATGGGTTTTGAGAAAGGTTTGGTTTTTTCTTTCTTTGTGACATTTTCTGGTTCAGGATCCAGGTAGACCACCTCCGTGAAGACGTTCTCGTTGTCACTGTGTCCGTCGTTGGAGGACGCATCTGAGATCTGTTCCTTGTTCTGTTGGCAAACAAAAATATCGTGTTTACTATTTCTTCAACATAAATATGTACCAGTGTACCTATACAACGTGTAACGTTAATATAGCGCAAAACCTCTCGTGGGGTAACTCAGCCCATGTTACTGAACAATGTTTGTTATATTTTATTTTTCTAAAAGTTTTAGAACAAACATTGTCCAGTAACATAGGCTGAGTTACCCCACGAGAGGTTTTGCGCTATTAACGTTACATGTTGTATATTTATTTTACTTACGAATTTTAATTTATTGTGAAAGAATAACAACTTATTTAGTTGTTTTTCTTTCACAATAAATTAATTTTTTTTTACTAAAGCTTCGTGTTGTATTTATAATGTTTTTTTTTTTTCAATAATAAAAGGATAACCTTTTAATTAATTATATTCAGAGTGTTCTGCATCAGTTGTGGTTTTGTTCTCATTAATGTTTCTAATTAAATATCGTAAACAATTATACTTGAAAATATGTTTACTTCATTTAATTATTATTAACCTATAAGCCGACAGCGTACTGATACTTATTTTACATGGAGGCCATGGAGCGACTGCCCATCTGTTTTCCTCAACCCAGTTAGTACTGGGTAATATACGATACCTCTAGTAAAAAAAATTAGGAATCAGATACGGAAAATGAAATCTATAGGTACTTATAAGCCGAAGAGTTTGTTTGTCTAAACGCGCTAATCTCAAGAACTAATGATTCGAATAGAAAAAATATTTTTGCGTCAATTCATCGAGGAAGGCTTTTATAGGCTATAAAACCCCACGCTAAGACTAATAGTAGCCGAGCAGAGGGGCTGAAACTACAGGGCATAGCATGAGGATTTCGTACAGTTTTTAAGTAGCACAAATTTGGGAACAGTCTATAAGGCGGGGATGCAAGGTGTGCAGGGAAATAACATACTTAAGGCAATCTTAACACAATGATTACGTAGTGCAAACGCCAACAAGACGCCATTTGTTAATGGCCACTTGCAAAAGACGCCCTACGGCCGTAGTACAACGTCTTAAAACCAGGCTTGTTCTGGCGAGTAAAAGTGACAGAGCTATACAAGTCGTCTAGCGCCATCTTGTTCAGTCACTGGAACAAACCTGGTTTTAAGACGTTGTAATACGGCCCCTGATGGCGCTTGCGCTACGTTAGTGTTGTGTATGCCTAAGGAGTGTATATTGTCCCAGTTACACTTCAAGTCCTCGTCATATCACAGTTACTCTAAATCAAAATCAAATATTTTTATTTCACATTTTACTTATAAAACGTAGCCAACAGGTGCTCGTTCCTACCTACTAGGTGATGGTGAAAGAGTAATTCTCACCTGTAAAATTTGCAGTAATAGCTTCGGGTGATTGTCTTTCAAGTGTGCCTTGAGTTCGTCATACTCGTTAGCTACAGTGGCTTTGCAGGGCACGCACTGAGCTCTCTGCCCTGACGAGTCGATATCGAAGTAGCTCCACACGTCTGTGACTTTCAGCAGTTCTTCAGCTGCATCATCTGTGACAAAAGGAAAGGATGATTAAAATTAAACTTCATTTATTAAATTTGGTCGAGATTCAGCACTGGATGGAGAAGCTTGTAGCTAAATAATTACAGCCACACAGGTCCATCTTCCGGGTTACGCCGCGCTTGCCGAGGTTCGTCTGTGAGTGGATAACCATCTGTTACAGCGAGTTTCCTCCGTGTCTCGGAAAGCACGTAAAGCCGTTGGTCCCGGCCGTTGGTAACCGGTCATTTGTAGTTCTTTCACTGTCGTTACTCATAGTAAGAAGCTCTGAAAGTCTGACAACCAGTCACCATGAGGTATTGTATAACTCAAATACTGAGTTGGATGGGTAGTTGCCTTGGGTCCCATAGGCAGTCGCTCCATGTAAAATACTGATATTCAGCTGCATCTGTATCGACTGGAAGCCGACCACAATATAGTTGGGAAAAGGCAGGCAGATGATGTCGTGTTCTGAATCTCATATTCTTTGTTTTACAGGATCTGATAGAAGCTACTAACTAAAGGCGTCAATAATTCTAGAAATTTCTTGCTAAAACATTAAATAGGTACATTGAACTATGACAAACAATAATACAGAGAAAAAGGAAAAATAAACCTAATGCATAACGTTGATTCATTCACGAAGTACCTAAGCAACGCATAATAGAATACTTTTGTAAGTACGTATGTATTTTAAATAATAATACGTTTATAAAACTTAAACTTCGATGTGCGTCACGCATGTGTTAACTAGTACGTATTTACTCGTATCAGCACGAACTATTTATGGGAACACCTCATCATCTGCGTAGTTTTTTAGACCTCGCTGTCCGACCATGGACCATGCCCAGGTCGACGGCGCGTCGTGTTCCACGCGCGCCTCAAAGAGGATCAGCAAAATGACGGGGCCCCCTCTCAGAGGGCCAAAGCCTGCCGGGGACGCGGGACTTATTTCCTTACCCGGAACATAAGGGCTGCAGAATATTTAAAAAAAAACTATGGTGGGGTCGCTTTCCAGTCTAACTGGATGCTGTGGTAAAGTCATGAAATGAGTCCTCCCACCCAGGGCAGGACAGGAGGGACTGTCAGACATGTACAGTGTACCGACTAAAATCAACAGCGTTTTACGTTCAGGAGCCACGGTTCCCGCGACCTGCTGGAATCGGCTTTGAGGAGCCCCATCAGTTTGCTAAAAGCTTTTGAGGAACACAAGATTGTCAGGGTTTGTTTTCGAAAGGCATTCTTTGGAATTAGGAAGAGATACAGACGCCAACACACCAAGCTACAATAAACTATCGAACTGTAATAGATTTTCAACTTTATCACAAAACGAGAAAGTTCACATTCAATTGTCAAATTTTGACTTTCCGGGTATGTTGACGTGTTGACGCCTGTAACTATAGGTCCACTATTTGAACTATTGTTCAGACCACAGATGTCAACTCTGTTAAGGGAGAAATTAAACTTCAATATGTATACAAATACAGATTTATTTACTAAAGCGTTTTTTCTTAACTGTAAAATATTTATTCCTGTACAACATTGCCAGTAACAACATTTGTCTTATCACCAGCTTCATCTGAATGTACAACAGTATAAATAACAGGTTCTGGCACACTAGCGTCACTTTTATTATTTTGACTTATTTTAACTTCGTAAGTATTTACAACCGTTTGCGAGTTCAAAGCCATTTTACTTGAAAGAATTTGTTTTATTATTTCACTCTGAAGTTGATCGGACACGGCTTTAGGTAATTCTTTTAATAGAGACACGACGTATTGTCCAAAATAATCTATACTTCCCATAGTTTTGGGTGTATGTAGTAATTCTTTCTTGGGAACAGATACTTCCCGTTCCTCGTAACAGGTATCTCTGGTACTGTGAACCTGTTCTTCGGATATTTTTGAATAATTTCTTTTTGGTGCGAGTTTTGGTTGCTTTTTCTTTGGACTTTCGGTTGTTATTTTGTCTAAGGAGTCGTTACTCAGATATATTGGATCCATGTCTAGTGCTTCAACCTGTTGGAAAAATAATAAGTATCAGTTTATAGTTTAATACGTTATTTGAACCAATAATCAATTGACATACTTTTTATGAAGTGTCAAAGCGTAATTCTCTCGTATATTTTGAATGTTTTTGCCGCAAACTGTGACGTCAGTAACTAGTTAACTCAATGATTGATTTCTTAGGTATTTATTGATTTTAGAGCTACTAAAATTTAACGGTTTTCTGAAAGTTAAATGGGTTTTAGAGCCATAAATAAAGTCTGTATTTGAAAGATATTGTTTTTTGTTGTTATTGGTCAATTACGTAAAAAACCCACTTAGAAAAATCTGAGAATAAACGCTAAACAAAACAGCCTGTTTATATTAATTGTCTCTTACATTAAATGAAAGGGCTAGTGTATCCTTTAACTAATGAGAGTAATTTGCAGTAAAAAGGGTTCACATTAGCCAACAAACTTAAATTCTCATCGTTAAAACTTACATCTTCGTAAATGTCTTCCTGTTTTTGTTCATTTTCACTCGCAATCTCATACACTTCTCCGTTTAAGTATATTCTCTTAGCCTGAAACTAAAATACATTTTTAATAAAGATATTTAAAAGAACCTATAGAGCGGGTATTGGGAAAATTGTCATACAAAATTGTGGAGCCGTGCGTCAGTAGCACTATCTAGCGTTGCATAGCAACGCGACTAATAGACTGAGCGACTTGTTACCTATTGGTAAAAAGTTTTGGATCACAACTTTCTTCGTGATGTCCCGTCTATTGCTCGTATAATAGTTTAATGGCTTTGATTTTTAATGTCAATAGTTTGAAGAGAATTTTGTTTCGAGAAAAAAAAAAAGAATTTTGCTGTTTTTAACTGAACTTAATATTCAAATGACTGTTGATAGATGGAGGTTTTTCTTCTCCATAGAGATCTACGCTTTGGAAAGGGCGACTACAGTACTTTCACAGTTTTTATGTCTTGTGACTGGGACTGTAGCACCATAACTATTTTATTTTTTTCTTTTTATAATTCAAAAGTACCTGTAACTGGCTTACTTGAAATAAATTATTTGATTTATGACCAGTGGGTTACATCGTCTTAAAACCAGGTTTGTTCCAGTGAGTGAACGAGATGGCGCTAGACGACTTGTATAGCTCTGTCACTTTCACTCGCCGGAATAGGTCTGGCCGTGGCCTACTAGTCCGGTCAATTTAGACATAAAAATGTGAGTGAAATTACATAAAGTCCCAGCAAGCTGATTTTTTGTGAAGTTGTTCAAAACATAATTATAAACAATGTCTAAAAGTTCCCCATCATTCCCCTGTAAGGAAAAAAAAATATTCAAGGTCAAAGGTAAAAAAAATGAGTTTTTCACGATTTTCAGCAAAACGGTAAGTTTTATCATACAAGTACCTAAGACAAAAATTGTTAAAAAAACGCGCTAAGTACACTACCTCATTAGATGCATAAGACGATAACAACTTTTATAACTTTTTGAATCGTTATATCTCTGAAACGGTGGCTCGTAAGAAAAAAAGTATTAACACATTTTTATAGATAATTTTATGATCTACAATTTTTGTCTGAGGTACTTGTATGATAAAACTTACCGTTTTGCTGAAAATCGCGAAAAACTCATTTTTTTTACCTTTGACCTTGAATATTTTTTTTTCCTTACAGGGGAATGATGGGGAACTTTTAGACATTGCTTATAATTATGTTTTGAACAACTTCACAGAAATTCAGCTTGCTGGGACTTTATGTAACCTCGAATGTCTAAATTGACCGGACTATACTATGAGGAGTTAGGCTGTGGGAAAGAGACAGTCTTATAGCGCCATTTCTGTCTCTCAGCGGAACTACCCACGTCGTCGTGATAGACCAACTTTTATATCTCGGATGGATAGAAATAGTGAATTTTCACTTACACTACTGTTAGGTGTCATGTCTACTTCTTTATGTTTCCTTTGTATATGTTTCCTAAGGTTACTTATAGAGGACGCGAAGTTTAATACATTTTTGCACAGCGAACAGACGGCCATTTTTTCATCAATGGGCTTAAAATAGTTCCAGACTTGCGACTTGTATTTCCTTTTAAACCTAAAAAAGATTAATATTATTAGTCATCTTCAGCATATAATGTTCCCACTGCTGTGACACAGACCTCCTCTCTGTGAAAGGGAGTGGGCCATAATCCACCATGCGGGCCCAATGCGGATTGGTGGATGTCACATGTCTTCAAATTTTAGGTTCTAGGACAGAACATACCGGGTAACTCACCATGTTTTCCTTCACCGTTTTGAGAGCAGTGGTGATGAAATAAATTACACCAGAACCCACGACTTACGATTCGTATGTCGGGACCGATACCACTGGGCCACCACTGCTCTCAAAAACAGAAATTACAGTAATGGACAAAGTAAGGAATGAGTTTATAAAAGGGAAGTTTGAATGTGGCGCCTGTTACAGAAAAATTATAAGGGAATCGTCTGTCTTGTTATGGACATGTGATGAGGAGGGATGACACTCATGTGACTAAGAGAGTGATGATTATGAATGTTGATGGATGGAGAGGAAGAGGAAGGCCAAAAAAAGATAAGGATGTCTAAGGAATGATATGAAAGAAAAAGTAGTAAATGATACTGTGACGTCTTATAGAATGGTAGAAAAAAAACGTGTTGAATCAACCACAAGTAAAATGGGATAGGGGCAGGAAGATGATGTTGAAATATTTATGATTTTCAACTCACATCTTCTGACAGACCTCAGGCAGATATTCTTCATCGTCAGTATCCTTTGGACTCTCTCCATGGTCCTTCAGATGTTGGGTCAGCTCCGAAACGGAGTCGTATGACACTGTTTTCTCGCATACTTTGCAGGTGGCCTCAAATTTATCAGAATCCGTCACTTCGAAGTAGTTCCAAGTGGCCATTGGTTTCTTTTCTTTCTTTGTTAACTGGGCGACAGCTTTTTTTCTGAAAATAGAATTCTTTGTAGCGAGAATTTAATGAAGCATCAAAAATTTGAGTAGTATTTAATACCTAAATGAGAAGCTATTCAAGTTGCAATAAAACTAAACGCGATATAATACGACATTTTGATAATATCGATAAAAATCAATTGTACAAAAGCTTCAAGATTTGTTGTTATCCCCTTCAGGTCGTAGATGGTTTCATGGGGTAAACCACATCGTATCGCTGCCTGTCGTTTTTTCGAGGCATGCAAACACACTTTAAGACTGAGACTAGACTTGATTCTACAGCAAAATATACATATACGCCAAAGACATTAAACTATCTACGAGCAATAGACGGGACATCACGAAGAAAGTTGTGATCTAAAACTTTTTACCAACAGGTAAAAAGTTGCTCAGTCTAGTAGTCGCGTTGCTATGCAACGCTAGATAGTGTTACTGACGCACGGCATCAACAATTTTATATGACAATTTTCCCAATGCCCGCTCTATTGGTTCTTTTAAATCTCTTTGATATACGCCCAATTATATGCCTGAATATTCCAGCAAAAACTTATCTTTTTAGCCGTTTTCAAATAAAAACTTCAAATATAACAACTTTTCTAGTTTCTATGTCAAAAACGTAACTTCTGAAACCCGAAGCAAAAAGGATATTTCTAGCGACCACGTTCCTCCTTCTTCCCTTACATCATAAGATCGATCACGGGGCTCCAAGGGTGGTGATCACGAGGCTTCCCACGTGACAACTATTTCCTTCGGAGTTACTCAAGCGGTTCGCTTTGTTATACAATTTAAACAAAAAGGTTATTTGAAGGTATGGTATGCGTAGTTCTATTTTTTTGGGAAAATTAATTGCCCGTCGGAAAGGTGATGTTACGTGGAAGAAATCGTATTGCTGTTATTTCATATTTTTATTATTTTAAGAGAGGCCTATGTTCAGCAGTGGACGTCTTCCGGCTGATGATGATGATGATGATGATGAAGAGAGAAAAGATTTGTTTTTTTTTATTAGCCTACTCCTTAGCAAAGGCCGCCCCCCATTCCTGCCACTTCTCTCGATGGTGTGCCTCCTCAGATTTCACGCCAATTCACAAGGTAGTCAAGCCACAGATTTGATTATAATTATGTTTGTATTGAAAAGGTTACGAAACTATTGGACCGATTTCAAAAACTCTTTCACCACTTGAAAGCTGCTTTAGTCCTGAGTGTCATAGAAAATAAGGAGGCGGGGATAGGCGACCCTTCAGGAATTAGACACAATTTTATAAGTGAGGTAGTAAGTATTTGGTAAGTCAAGGGACTGTTTTTCGTATCCCAGAAACGCAAATAGCATATGAAGGAACACTGTCTGACAGTCTATTCCACTCCATTCAGGGTGGGAGAACTCATTTGACACAAACAACCAGACAAAGAACAACTACAAGTCATCATCATCATCATCTCCGCCGTAGGACGTCCACTGCTGAACATAGGCCTCCCCTTTTGATTTCCACATATACCGGTTGGAAACGACCTGCATCCAACGTCTTCCGGCGACCTTTGGTGGACGTCTGGTGGACGACGTATGGTGGACGACTTTTGGTGGACGTCCTACGCTGCGCTTGCTAGTCCGTGGTCTCCACTCTAGTACTTTTCGACCCCATCGGTCATCTGCTCTGCGAGCAATATGGTCTGTCCACTACAAGTAGATAATAAAAATATTTTCCGTGCGGGAATCGAAACCGCGACAGACAGCGCAAGACGCAATCTCTTAGCCTTTGCGCCAACCTTAGCAGCAGCATAGAATACCTAATAGTACTCGTACGCAGCAGTACTAGTTAATACCTAGCCCTTGGCAAAACTGGTTGAGCGCTTTCACATTGCACCAGGTATAAGCAACGCGCGGACTTAGAGTACCGTTTTCTTGTCCCCTTGATTGTTTTTTTAAACTGAAGAAATTTTTTTAGAACTATACCTACTGAATTACTGATAAATTGAACTTAAATGACATCGAACAGCACTAAAAATCGAATACATTGCGACTAAAAGCACTAAAAACAGATAAGTACGTGGGAATGCATTTACAGTTTGCCCAGAACGTCTTGAAACGGAACTAATCTTTTTGTTTGCTGACGTTTTAAAATTTTTGATATTTGATGTAAACAAAGAACGCAGGATTGTTTGATTTATTATTGTGCCATAAAACTAACCTAAGACGTAAAAAAAAAACCGGCCAAGTGCGTGTCGGGCCACGCACAGTGTAGGGTTCCGTAGTTGCCCATCAAAATACTTATGCGAACTAACTAAACTGATTCGCTGAATTTAATTTTAAAAAGAAGAATTTTCAAAATCGGTCCAGGAGTCTTAGAGAAATCGGGGAAAATACATAAATAAAAAGATTACGACGAATTTAGAACCTCCTCCTGTTTTGAAGTTAGTTAAAAATAGTTGACGATAAAAACCTACATATCCCCAAAAAACATACCGTAAAAACATACCTATTAAAGCTGTAAAAATAAAGTTGACAAACTTACATTTGCAGTTGATTTATTGTTTCTCCGATACATTTTGTTTAAGAAAAATTTTATCCAAGTACAATTTATAAGTTGGTCGGCTATTACTCGTAAAGTTGTAAAGCCTACTTAGTCATGATAATTTTCTTTTAAAATTCGTTATATATACTACTGTTGTGAATTTTTTCACACCCCCAAACACAACCGTTTAGCTGGTAGAGGGGGGGGACACTCGATTCGAGCAAAATTTAGCACTTTAAAGCTTAATATTTCACAAACGAATTTTTTTATCAAAAAATTGTTAATGGAAACTCTCAATATTTTTTAAAGACCTATTTAATGATACCCCACACAAAGGGGTACGTGAGAAAAAAAAAAAACATCCCCACTTTACGTGTACAGGAGGTACCCTAAAAAAAAATATTTTACGAGATTTTATTTTACCACTTTCTTGGCACAACAAATCCGTATATTTACACCAAATTACAGCTCTCTAGTACTGTGCGTCTCTGAGCTAAACTGCGGACAGACGGACGGACGGACGGACGGACGGACGGACATGGCGAAACTATAAGGGTTCCTTGTTGACTACGGAACCCTAAAAACATTTAAAGCTGGTAGCGAGAGCACAGTGGCGACTTCCGGTTTTCTACTCGAATTTGCCAAGCTTTATTCTATATCAACGCATTTTTAACGCCCTTTTAAAATTGGACTAAAAATAACAGGTATTACATACAAGTATTACGTAATACTCACTGTTCCTCATCACTATCGTCACAGGTATCATCTGACATTGACATTCGACTTGACACTGACAGTTTCCCTCCATGTTTCCTCTCCCAATGTTTTTGCAGGTTACTTATGGACCCTCGGTACGAATAATCTTTGTGACACATATTACAGGTTGCCATTACATCATCTTTCTTCGTAAATAGTTTCCACATTGACGATTCACTGAAAATTGTTTTTCTTTAAGAACTAAGTTTAAATACTATAGTCTAGCCTAGTCAACGAACACTTATATAGGGAAACTGGGAAAGTCTTGGAACCAAAGACATTAAACTATATACGAGCAATAGACGGGACATCACGAAGAAATTTGTGATCCAAAACTTTTTACCAATAGGTAAAAAGTCAGTCTTAGTAATAGTCGCGCTGCTATGCAACGCTTAGTTAGCGCTACTGACGCACGGCGTCAACAATTTTGTATGACAATTTTCCCAATGCCCGCTCTATAGGTTCTTTTAAATCTCTTTGCTTGGAACACAATTTTTGACTTTGTAACTTCGTTAAGCCTAGTTAGGAGGTGAACATACAAGTCCCCGCCCCCATTGTTTGAAAACTTTGAAATTATTATTCTTTGGTATATCGCTTATATCTCGCGACCACAGCTCAAGGGCTAAGGGCGGGGGCTTTTGATAAGTTCACCTCCTAACCGGTCCAAACAATAGTTACGTAGTCAATAATTGTGGTCCAAGAATTTCCCTCTATACCTTGTTTTGAGCTTTCGATTACTGGGCTATACTTAGATAGGTAGAAAACTAGTAGAATACTTGTTTTAAACATGTATTTAGAGACGGTTTCAATTATTTATCTCCTTGCTTTCATCAAGGTATATAAAACATGTTTCTTTAAGGATCAAGACACACCGAGACGCAGCGCGCACATTTCAATAGAGCTACTCAAAATCGAATTCTATTTACTACCTACACGAAAAGATACACATTTGCAATATCGTTGCGTCACTGTCGCGTTTCCGTGTGAGCTGTTCTTAAAACTAGCTTCTCTTGTTACTTCAAAGGCACGAGTTTTCACTCTTTTACTTTACAGCGTCTTTCCAGTATTTACAGCGTTTCTTGTATGAAAATATAGATCAGCGCCTCTGGTGAACGAAGAAGGAGCTAATTTTTTTCTTGAAAATTTTCAATATGAAATTGTCAAAGTTCCAAGTTTACCTTACGTCTCAATCAAATACTGAAAACTCGTGATAAGAGTACTGAGCCTGTAGCCAAACGGCAAGCGACAATCGTTAACGTTCAGCAGTCGCTAATACATTTTCAACTTTATGCACCATCGCATAAAGTTGAAAATCTAGTAAAGACTGCTGAACGATAGCGAACGAAACAAACGAAAACGATCTGTAATCTTTGATAGATTTTCAACTTTATGCAATGGAGTATAAAGTTGAAAATGTATTAGCGACTGCTGAACGTTAGCGATTGGCGCTTGCCGTTTGGCGATAGGGCCTGATAAGAAATAATGACGTCAGATTTCTATCTATTATCAAATAGTTGATAAAATAAAACAGAAGTATAAATCCTGATTTCGTCACAAGCTTAGTCATAATTTTAAAATATTTCCAAAGATACACGTACTGGGGCGACATTTCCGTAGCGGGGCGCGGACGGCGAGTAATTCGAAGCTCACCGTCCGATCAAGGATCAGGCCTAGATCAAAAATGCGTTGTGTTTTACGCGCAGCTGCAGAAGATTTCGGCAAACGGAATATTCGGAAATGTCCGAAGAGGTAACCGGGACCCTGCAATTCAAAGGGCAATTGTAATTTGACAAGGATAGACAGGTAATAGGCATTTCTATTAAACGATGACGTAGCAGGAACTTCTGTATCGTAGGTGCGTTTACAAAAATTAAAACTCGCATAGCTACACAAACACCCCATCCCGAAACTACTCATTATACAAATATTTGCTTTTTGCGGGAATCGAACTCGCTACACGGTGCTTAGCAGTCAACCGCTCAACCACGGTGCCAACCGTACACCACGAGAAACTAGTGTCATAGCTAAAAGTAACTAGAGAACGGCTAAACATAAGAAACAGTTACCTTTAGGAACCGGTATATGTAAATTGTTATATCAGTATACGAATATCAGTTGTCAATATTGGTACTAAGTACGTATTCATACTTGTACCAAAGATCGATACTTTTAACAATATACTGTTTGCAATATTTCTTAGATTATTATTTTTCATTACACTCATAAGCTTTAGACACGTCGCTTATGTCTATAGATGTCATTACGTCAAATTGCACTAAATGATAACATTAATCCTAATGTTAAAAGTTAAAAAAAAAATCAAAAGACATTGCATTACATGCATAGCTGTTTATCATAATCATCACTTGACGAGATGAACGTAGGTATGAAAGTAGAAGCAAAATAAATAATAATATACTAGGATCGGATGGAACATTGTGGCGGTTTTGTACTATCTGCCTATGCCCATTAGACAAAAAGCGTTAATATAATATCCATATTTATCTTGTAGATGACTATTTCTGCTTAGTACCATGTGAAAAAGGCAACTTTAGACACAAAAGCAAGGCATAAAACTGGGGAATACTGTTTCGATCATCAATAAAATATTAAAAAACTATCTTTAAATAACTTAGTAAAGGAATGGTAATATACTATGTAAAATAAGTATCAGCTAAAAATAATAAACTCGTGTATAACAGGTACCAAAGAATACTAGTATAAAGACAGAATCAAAATGGCTTTCAATGTGTTTGCATTGTCGACATAACCTCTACGTTCATTAGCGAATAAGTTACATGTTATTTTCCTGTTTCACAGTCAAAACAGCGATAAAATTATTGCTACGTCCACACAATAACGTAAATAACTCGTGTTGATAAGTAATACGAAAGAACAGCACAAAATAACAGTTATTTAGAATAAATATCAGAGGAATACTCACCGCTCAATCTGGAACGCGTCGCTTCTGTCAAACGGATGGGGTGGCCAGCGCTCGAAAACGAAATTGTTACCACTACATTTATTTTTGTTGTTGCACTTATTTATTAGTTGAATGATTTTATTTTTGTTTGGTTAAATAAATAAAATGTTGTAAGTTATTGGAATAAGTATTTGTTTTAATTAAACAATGTGTTTTTTATTATAATTTGAACTACATTATTTTGTAGTAATGTAGTTAAAATTATTGTATCCTGTGTATAAATTATTAATATTATTTTCATATTTATTTTATTATGACTATTTTAAAATATGAAATAAAATTCCATTTTGACTGAACGTTTGCAGTTTTTTTTGGTAGTTTTGATTAAATCTTGTGAAACTTCAATACATTTGTAATAACTGGTTTTCATGCTGCTGATCACAAAATTCTTTCAACGTTTTATAAATCAAAATGCAGTGTTGCAGGGTGTAAGAAACACAAATGCAATACCATAAAGCTAAAAAAAAAATTCATGTACTTAATTATTGCTTTATAAATTCTAATGCTAATAAGTCACGGAAAAATTTCGCATTCATAGTAAAATTTTGTGTACAGCTTGGCCAGAACGGATTGAAACGGAACTAATATTTTAGTTTCTGACAACGTTTTAAAAATTTTGATGTAAACAAAGACTGCAGGTTTGTTAGATTTATTATTGTGTCATAAAACTAACGTAATAAGTAAAATTAAAAATAAACATTCAAAGTGCTGGTAGCGAGAAGACGTGGCGACTTCCGGTTTTCTACAGTTTTTTGCCAAGCTGTAACGATGTCCCAAACAATTTAAAATTCTACCAAGATAGTAGAAACTTAATTCGCTAGCACACTGTTTCCTTCAAGACGTCCACAGACTAGTTATCAAAGAGTAAGTACTAAAATAACTGTTCTATGTAGTATGTAACAGAGTACGAGTAAATACATTATGGTAAAATATTATTACACTTGTATTTACAAGAGCACGACAGAAGTGTGTTGAATAACGACATAATTAGTACCTAATTAAATTATGATGGCACGGTTTTATTGCTTTTTTATTTTTTATTATGACAGTGATGAGTATGAATGTTGATGGATGGAGAGGTAGAGGAAGGCCAAAGAAAAGATGGATGGATTGTCTTAGGAATGATATGAAAGAAAAAGTAGTAAATGATACTGTGACGTCTGATAGGGGAGAATGGAAGAAGAAAACGTGTTGCGACGACCACAAGTAGAATGGGATAAGGACAGAAAGATGATGTTGAAATCCATCAGTGTAGTATGGTACCTTCACAATATGAGAAGTAGACTTCTTCCCAGCAGTGGAATATTAGTGGGCTTGTACTATTATAAACAAAACATTACTCCAGTGATGCTCAAAAGAGCAAATCAGAGATTGCATAAGTTATAGTACGTTTTGCCAGTAAATATGTAAAGTACTAGTTTCTGCCCGCAACTTTGCTTGCGCGAAGTTTTGACGCGGAATAATAAAATAAGTCTGTGTTTAATAAAAGGGCCCAGGGTCGGACTAGGTCGGAGAAGTCGGGGTTATTCTGAGAGCTTTTGGTTGGGGTCTAACTGGTAACGGTAACGCTACCTCGACTATATGGCCAGTGCGAGAGAATCGATGGGCCGTATCATCGCAAGACTGTCTAAACAGGACACCGGTGCCCTGCCTGGATTGCAAAGGGTATTTATTTATTTACTATCACAGAATATACAAAACAACACAGGGTCATCATCATCATCAGCCTATAATATTCCCACTGCTGGTACACAGGCCTCTTCTCTGTAAGAGGGAGTGGGACATAATCCACCACGCGGGCCCTGTTCGGATTGGTGGATGTCACATGTCTTAGAATTTTTGGTTCCAGGACATGCCGGTTTCTCACTCGTGGAGAGGTAGGATCAGTGGTGGCCCAGTGGTTTTTTTTTTTTCATTGGCCATGACTTTACGTGATTAGTGTAGGTCATGCTTTTTAACTCAGCCTGGCACATTTCTTTGTGCAATTTATTTCATGACAACAGCTCTCAAAACGGTGAAGCAAAACATAGTAAGGAAATGTATAAGAACCAAAAAATTCGAAGACATGTGACATCTGCGAACCCGGACCGGGCCCGCGTGGTGGGTTAGAGCCCACTCCTTCTCACAGAGAGGAGGCCTGTGTTCCAGCTATGGGAACATTATAGGCTGATGATGATGGTGACAACGGTACTGGTCAATTTTAAAGACATTTCTACCAGCAGACCCGCGAAAGGAGAAATGAAAAAGAAATGTAGGTTTAAGAAGTTTTAGGGTGGTTTCAGTTAGTAAAAGCCTGACACCAGCCTAAAACCCGGGGCGGGAATACTCATTTGATACTTTAATCACAGTGAAAATGAAAGAATTGTTTTTGACGTGATAACGTCTTATACTTCGATGGCCAGCTGCACGCACGAAAAAAGATGACGTCATGCGGCGTTACCTTGCTCTGTAGCGTTCCATAGCAACGGCGTGTCAATTGTTTGTTCATAGCAACGTAAGTGCAGTTTTTCTTATGACGTTGTCACATTCAATTATCGTCAGTAAACTGACTTTACTGACAACCGATTTTTTAAAAGGGTTTTCACCTCTACTTCTCCCAAAGATGACTTACTAAAAGGGTCCGTTTAACCCTTTCGGTACCTACGGAACTACAAAAAGAAACAGTTTATGTTTCTGAATGTTATTTTTAAGTCAATAATCTGAATTCGTGGATATTTCTAGACTAAGATAAGTTGTTTACAATCACAGTGAAAAAGAAAGAATTGTTTTTGACTTGATAACGTCTTATACTTCGATGGCCAGCTGCACGCACGAAAAAAGATGACGTCATGCGGCGTTACCTTGCTCTGTAGCGTTCCATAGCAACGGCGTGTCAATTGTTTGTTCATAGCAACGTAAGTGCAGTTTTTCTTATGACGTTGTCACATTCAATTATCGTCAGTAAACTGACTTTACAGAAAACCAAAGACATTAAACTATATACGAACAGTAGACGGGACATCACGAAGAAATTTGTGATCCAAAATTTTTTACCAATAGGTAAAAAGTCCCTCAGTCTAGTTGTCGCGTTGCTATGCAACGCTTAGATAGTGCTACTGACGCACGGCATCAATAATTTTGTATGACAATTTTCCCAATGCCCGCTCTATAGGTTTTTTTAAATCTCTTTGCAGAAAACCGATTTTTTTAAAGGGTTTTCACGTCAACTTATCAGGTTTTTTCTTTTCCCAAAGATGAGGGACTTAGTAAAAGGGTCCCGTTTTGCCCTTTGGGTACGCAACTACAAAAAGAAACAATGTGTGTTTCTGAATGTTATTTTTAAGTTTATAATCTGAATTCGTGGATATTTCTAGACTAAGATAAGTTGTTTACTACGTTAAAACCGGTTTTCAAGGTTAAAATTATCTTTGCGTACGTTTTATAGCTGCAAAATTTTATTTGGACACATTTCAAGTTGAATACCTACACATTATTATTATCTATATTATGCAATGATAATGTGTAGGTATTAATAATAATATTCCACAACTATCACACAACGCCATCTAGTCCCAAGCTAAGCAGAGCTTGTGTTATGGGTACTAGACAACTGATAAACATACTTATATATTTCTAAATACATACATATTATAGATAAATGGAATGTTTGTCTAGTGGTGAGTGATCCTGACTGCTATGCCGGAGGCGGTGGGTTCGATTCCCACCCAGGACAAATGTTTATGTAATGAGCACGATCATTTGTTCTCTCTGGGTGTAATTTATCTATAACATGTATGTAAAAAAAAATCGACCCACAACCTCCGGCATAGCAGTCAGGGTCACTAACCACTAGAGTAGACCAACAGGCCGGTCAATTACAGGACAAAATATTAAACTACAAATGTGTCCAAAATGTACCTATATTATGTGGTCGCGGGACTTATCAGGTAACCTTAAAGGGCTATTGAAGGACACCGTGGATTTTAGTCAGTACAAGTCTGACAGTCCCTCCCGTCCCGCCTTATGAAAAAAATGTATGCCAGTGTTGTGTGGATTATCTACAACATTATTTTTTGTTTATGCGAAACCCGATACACCTGTTAAATATTTTTGTGTAAAGAATATACAAAATTTAAAACCGTATCAAAAAAATTACAAAAAGTTATAAGCTTGTATATTACCTGGTTATCCGTTCAAAACCATGCTCATTTCGCGGTAAACACGCTTAAACCGCGTCTACTGTGTTATACACTCGTGATAATAGTTTGGCAATAGGTACCTAACCGTACGGTGATTGTATTGTAAATAACTGGTCATAAAATTTTATTAAAATATTTTTGAAAAAAAAATACACCTAACATTATGTAAAAATGATTGGAATCAAATCAGTTACCGGTCTACTGATTCTAAACAAACTATTTTCAGGTTTCGCATATTTTTTTTTTTTTTTTTTTTATGTATATTGATTATTTTAATGAACCTACAAGTCTACAACATTAAGAAACCGGTCTATTTTTTTTCCTTAAAAATGTCGATTATACTAAAAATAATGTTATATTAGGTCTAAAGCGCCAAGGGCCTCTGAATACGGCCCTGCCTGCAGACAGTCCTTCAAGAATGACCCCATAAATATAATGTAGGACAAGGTTATAATAACGAACAGGATAAATACACATTCTTTTGTTTGACATACACTTAGATAGACGAACTTGAGCGAAGTGCGATAATAGGCTAGTTGCCTAAAAAAATGTAATTAATCTGTCTTTTAGATTATTCAAAAATAAGAGACAAGTATTTTTTAATTTGTAAATTAGACCAAAAATGACAAAGATATAGCCTATTAAAGTTACGTGTGACGTCACGATGCGTGGCATTTTTCGCGCAGAGTGACATCACAGGTAACTTAAATAGGCTAGTATCTTTGTTCTTTTTTGTTTAACCGAAAAAAGAAAAAATACGTGTCCAATATTTTTTTTAAATCTTAAATACGGACTAAATAGAATGTAATTATTTTGACCCTGGAAACTACCCAATTATACTACTTCGGAAGCGTAATTTTTACCGGGATAAGAGACCTACATATCACAAAAAGATCTATGGAACACTTGTCTAAAAAAACTGTCAACGTCAAAACAACATTTCACTTTGATATAAGGGTCATTATGCAGCTACAGTTTTTTTAGCCAAGTGTTCAACAGTTGTTTATATGTATTTTTGTGATATTCCTGGCTATAAAAATCTGCCGGCGCCGTAATCCACCACGTGGGCCCAATGCCATTGATTGTATGTCGAAATATCCTCATTTATTAAATTTTTATGGCATTGGATATTGCGGTTTCTTCTTGATGTTTTCTTTCACCGTTTTGAGAGCAGTAGTGTAGAAATAGATTGTACCTACGAAGAATATTTGCTTGGGTTCGAAGCCACGGCCTACGAGACATAAGTTAAGGCGAATAACAGTATTTTTAATCAGTAATATAAAGAATCAAATTAAAATTTGCAATAGCATTTACCCATAAAAAAATCCCCGCCAACCATACTTAGTTTAAATAATTAAGAAGAATAAAACACAAAGACACGACACTCATTAAAATATTCAAAAAAAGAACATGAGAAAAAAAATACCTGTTCTTTTTTACAACATTAGAACAAGGATATACTTTTTGCTGGGACAAACCCGTTCCGTACGTCAAAAGTCAAACGTCACGTTCATACTCGGAACGGTCCGCGTCACAGATTATGACGCGTACGTTACGTCACGTGAAGTATTTCGTAATAAGTAACAGTTCCTTATGAACTGCTGTGATGACCTGGATTTTTTTAAGAAAGTTTTAAATTGTTATTTGTGCTAGTTTTGCATTCTATTTTAGGGTTTTGGTAACTAAGACTGCAGACGTGGGGTTTGATCACGATTCTTAGTAAAGAAGTCGTCTCGAACTAGATTCTGAACACATTTTTTATCAAAGAATAAATAAAACGTGAAGATTTTTTGTTGAAACTTTGATTTGGAACGGTGCATCTTAGTTTTGTCGTTTCCTGTGTATTTTCATTTCAGATAAATAAAATATTTATTATCTGGTACTTTAAATTGATAGTTTTAGTTGTAGCTTTTAGTTCTATCTTTACTACCTAATCTAATAGGTACCACAACGAGGTCTAATAATGTTACGAGTATGTTTATAAGTTGCATGTAATCTGCGGAAGTAGTGATCTGCTAAATCTAGTTTTTTTTCTTGTACGGAACTTGCAGCTACGCAAACATTATTCCCGAATACTATACATATTACAAAACAAAGTTTGAAAAAGCTGTCCGTCTGTATTGATTTTCTCAAAAACTACACAACTGATTTTGGTACGGTTTCTACTACAAGAAAATTGCAATTCTTGAGGACAATTTATGTAAATTCTACATGATAGATTTATGTAAATTGAATGATATCGCGGAAAAAGTTTGTAAATCATGCATTATTATCACAATTTTCGTCTACCAAGTCGTAAAAAGCTTGCGACGCTTATTTCCTCTAAAACCCAGAAAAAGTATTTTACAACTAGAAATTATTTGGTAATATTGAGAAATCTCTATCGGATATTGTTCGTGCGTTACATCATGCAGATCTAGGTAGGCATTTATTGTTTATTCAACGATTTGTAACCCCATCTTGATCTGATATTCATAAAGGTTGCTAAGGTCAGACAACACATAAGAGGTCGCTTTGTGTATTAAAATTACGTATCTATATCTATTAAACACTGGTCTTATTGGAAAATTATAAGAGAAGCCTATGACACCCTAGGACTGATTTAATGATGTTATTGATACTGAAGAAGGAAATAACAGTTGTAACGTAACGAACCGTCTATGATTTTCAATTTTATGTGCAAAATAACATGATTTTCAACTGTATATTGTGAGCAATAAAGTTGAAAATCCGCTGAATACAAACGGTAGATTCAGTGCTGCTAAGGCGCTGAGAGAGCACAGCACTACAGAGGCCTTACCACGAGAGACAAATCTATACAAGTCGTATAGCGCCATCTCTTTTGCACAGCTTAAGGCCCCAGTCCTCAATCGTCACTCAGTAAACGCGTAAGTTTCGAAGGTCAAGAGGCGCCATTTTATAGTATCTAGGCCAAACTATTGATCTGTATAATTTACTAAATTAGATTGGCAATTTATTTGATCACGTCTGTAGACGGACAGACGGCAGATAGAGCAAACATGTGCTTGAGTGGAGACTGCGAATGGGCAAATGTAGTTTATGACCTAACCCGGAGGACCCTACTGCAAGATAATAATATAATATTCCACAACTATCACACAACGCCATCTAGTCCCAAGCTAAGCAGAGCTTGTGTTATGGGTACTAGACAACTGATAAACATACTTTTAAATTTCTAAATACATACAGATAAAGGGGTTTGAACTTTTTTGTATGGGCCGTGTACCAGATGCCATCCGCCATTTTGATTTTTTTTCAAAACAGCGTACACGAATGAAACATTTATAAATCGATAGATCAAATCAATACAAAAATAAAATGTAAGCGGAAAAACCTCGTAAAGCGTCACGTTTCCGAGTTATGAGCTGTCAAAAATGTAAAATTAGGGACACATTTTTTCTTTTTTTTTAAATATTTTAATGTTTGTTGATCAAAAAGGTTATTTCCACAATAAAAATAATTGAATATTAGTTTTTCACGCATTTCAAATGCTTTTACATAGGATTATTTCGTTTAACGCAATTTCAGCATTTAAAATGCGTGTAAAAACTAATATTCAATTATTGCGGAAGTATCCTTTTTGATCAATAATCATCCAAATATTAAAAAAATAAGAAAAAATGTGTCAATAATTTTACATGTTTGACAGCACATAACTCGGAAACGTGACGCTTTACGAGGTTTTGCCGCGTACATTTTATGTTTGTATTGATTTGATCTATCGATTTATCAATGTTTCATTCGTGTACGCTGTTTTGAAAAAAAATCAAAATGGCGGACAAGGAACTGGTACAAAAAGCACAAAGCCCTTTACACCCAGACACAGAACAAATGATCGTGCTCATCACACAAACATTTCGTCCTGGGTGGATATCGGACCCTAGACCCCCGGCATACCAGTCAGGGTCACTAACCACTAGACAAACAGGCCAGTTGATTGGAGAAATGATGATGGATGAAGATGGGTCGATAATTTAAGGAAGGTAGCTGGCAGTGGATGGATGCGGGATGCCCTGGACCGGGATTCTTCCGTTCAGCAGTAAACGGCAATAGGCTGATGGTATAATCATTATTTTAATAATGAACGCCATTTTGCGTTGCAGCAACGCAAGTAAATTGGGATAGGGGCAGGAAGTTTCATAATGTCGCTAGGGTGTTTGCTCCGTCAGTTCTTCATGGCTAAAACCATGAAGCTATAGATAAAACCTGTAGACAAAACTCGGTACAAATGGTTGAGTCAAATACCTAGAAAACTTCTGCGCTTTCTGTGGTCTCGCTATCTCTTTCCTATTCCTACTAGTGTGGGTCATCCTACTTAAGTGATAGCGAAACCACAGAAAGCGAGATAGCGATACATTATTTTAGCTTCAAATAGGTACCTATTCGGAGTTTGGTCTCCAGCTTTATTTAAAAAATCTTTGGCTAAAACTAAAGAAACTTGTGAAAGTAGAGTTCTTTTCATCATGTTTTCCTAGTTCCTACTAAAGCTGTACTGTCTCAATGCACATGCATAATACTAACCTCCAAAACAAGAACTCAACAAACTAATAAAAAACTTATCGGTAAGATTCTAAATGTCACAACATTTTTATAGAGAAGAAACTTTAAAATCCGCACTATACTACGCTGTCTACGCAATTTGGGCACAGTTTGGACTCGTTATTACGAAACCGAGTGTCATTAAGTGACGTTGTTTTCACGTCACGCGCTGTTGACGTTACATCGTACGATGCTGGTTATTTTTACTTTGAAGTGGGTTTGCTAAATGACTGGTAAACAGAAAATCGAGAGATTTTTAGTGGTAGGTGATGCGTAGGATAGTTACTTTTATGACCAGCGCGCGTAGCATGGCTCCGTAGAAACAGCTTTTGTCGACGCGAGAATAGACAAAATGACAGACCGTAAAAGATTTTTATCGATTTACGCATAGCAATGTTTAAAATATATATAAGAGATATGTTTCTATTCTTTAATGGTGTGCGAATCGTGTCATACTTGTGCAAAAAACAGTCAATTTGTATAGAAATAACGACGAAATAATTTTGTCTTTTCTTGGTAGAATAGAGATAGAATCGCCATGCTACGCGAGCTGGTAGCTAACCATGAACGTATAAAAGCGAGACAAATGCCACTGCTGTGGGAACGAGATAGCAATAGGAGACTCGTATAACTCTTTCCCTTTCCTACAGTGGAACTATTCTCGTTTAAGGACAACACGTTCGTTCTTTTGAACACAGCAAAGTAAATGTAAACGCCAGAAAAACCTAACAAAAGACTGCAAGAAACGGAATTCTATACATATAATTATATTTTTTTAAATTATACCTGTTATTTTGGACCATCGATTCGTTTTGGCAAAATGCATCAACTCTTTGCTTTATGGTATTTAACTGTTATTTTTACTGTTCCTATAAAAATACCAGGCGTATTTTTGTCCTACTTCCCTATGCCCTATTTATTTTTTCCCGCGCAACAAATTTTTAAGAAAAACTGCATTTGAGTTACAAATTCTTCTTACAATTTTTTTATTTAAAAAATCATCAAACGAGTCCTCCCCTAAAATCAACGGTGTACTAAAATCCACCTTGGTTTTCCCGCCTTGAGAGCGGAAGGAAGAAATTCTCAGACTTATGAACAATAAACCACCCAGTTCTATAACAGACTTTTGGCGTTCCAGTCCCGCGACCCACCAGAAATAGTTCAACATCTTTGAACCAGATTTAGCCATGGAAAAACGGTTCCATAACAGGCTTTTGGCGTTCCAGTCCCGTCATCCCGTGCGGCACCAGAAATAGTTCAAAATCTTGTACCAGATTTAGCCATAGAAAAACGTATTTGGCTAGTCTCAAACTCTCAACTCAAATTAAAAATACGTGAATGAGTAATTTGTTTGTTACAATATTACGTGTTCACGGCTAAACTAACGAAGGAATTTAGATGATATTTGGCAAAGATATAGCTCGGTAACTGTAGAAGTACATGACCACTTTCATTTTGGCAATGGACGTCGCTAGACGATCTTCGGCCACCGTAGGCGCGGTATGCGGACGGCGAGCAATGCCTGGCGACTCGCTGTCCGACCATGGACCATGCCCGGGTCGACGGCGCGTTGTTTTCCACCCGCGACTCAAAGAGCTGTCAGTACAATGACGGGGTCCCCTTAGAAGGCCAAAGCCTGCCGGGTTCGCGGGATCAGCGAATTACAGTGATGTAAAAGACTATTGAAGGACACCGTGGATTTTAGTCAGTACAAGTCTGACAGTCCCTCCTGGGGGGGAAAAATCTGAGGATTTAAAAAAAAAAAAAAATCAAGAATTTTTTATGATTATAAGGCACCTATTTTACAACGAAAAAAAATTAAGATTTTTTTTATTGTTTATGGAACCTATGGACTCGCACTTGGCCGGTTTTTTTTAGTTTTTTTTTTACGTCCAGATTTTCGTTTCGAAAAAATCTCCTACCTATCCAATAAATTATTTAAGTAATTAGTAATCTTTCCATGCTTTAGTTATAGATTTAAATCAAAGAAAATAGCTCTTGGAACCTTGCCAAGCAATGAAAGACGAGGACATCACATTATTCTAGCACAAGCCAACGACCTGCAGCAAGGGCATATCAACCATTGTTTCAAACTAATCGCAGCATCTATACATGCCATAATCACCTTTATTACAACTACACCTAAGACTATTTTCCTATGAAAAACAATGGCGGCCACACCATCATTCTTGTTGAGGGAGGTAAAATGCATTTTAAGTTTCATAGCATTATCGCCTTTATTACTGTGTTTCTAAAGGTAATTTTCCTGTGTAAGACTTGGCCGGTTGTACTATGATGATTTCTGTTGAGGCAAAATGCATTTCGTATTTCATCCTATAATGATGTTTATGACTATCGCAATAAAGGTGTTATTCCTGTTAAAAACTTCAGCAGTATTATTTTGTTAGGTCAAAACACATGATTAATTTACGCAATTTTTATCTCTATTTCGAAAACAGAAAAGTTGAATGTCGTGTGGCAAAGGGTAAGGTTATGTTAGTGTTGTCTATGGATAGAGCTGATGTTTTGTTATTGCATTGTTTAGTTACTCAATACAATATTTAACTTTGATTGTATTTTGATTGGTTTTCATTTATTAGACTATAGGCTAAAATTAGTCAGATTGGCAAATATTTTAACCTTCATCTAATTTGGTTAGCAAATCGTTGATATTCATTCAAAAATCTTGAGATCCTACAAAGTCTCAATGAAAGAAGAAATACAATAATTCGTGAAAGAATATTTATTATTTACGAGCTAACTAAATTCAATAATTTATATTTTGTGGCAATGACAACAACTCTAGTGACAGGAGACATTTGGCGCGAAAATCTGACAGTTCTCGAAAAAAAAATGGCGCGCGAAAATTCTTTCCTTACGTCTTTATTTTTGTCTTCCCACGTAATGTACAATCTATTTTAGTACAACATTCTTATTTCTTACATTTTTTCTTCTAAAATTATCTTGTTTATTTCACGCCATACTGTTGAGTCACTGAATTAAATGTGATTTTATAATGTGCATGATCAAAGAGTTCACATTGTGACCGTATGGCCGGATTATACTGCCAAGATTATGCTGGGCTCATACACATCTACATTTGCAAAACCAGTATACGCTGACCGTCAATTGTACGGAAATATCATACAATACGAGTTCAAGATAAACTGGATAATCATCATTTGCCTGCCTTTTCCCAACTATATTGTGGTAAGTCCAAAGTGGAAGTCCAAAGGGGAGGCCTATGTTCAGCAGTGGACGTCTTACGGCTGATATGATGATGATGATTGTGGTAGACTTCCAGTCGAACTAGATGCAACTGAATATCAGTATTTTACATGGAGCGACTGACTATCGGACCTCCACAAAGCAGTAACTGGGCAATACGATACTCCATGGCAAGATTTGTTGTCAGACTTTTAGTGCTTCTGACGAAAAGTAACGACTTTCAAAGATCTACAAATGACAGCCGGGATTGGCTTTTACATGCTTTCCGAGGCACGGAAGAACTAACACATTACAATACTACCTCCCTGACTGACGAGCATTCGCGTACATTTAGTATATATTTGATACAAGGTGCGCATTTTGATGCTCGATTGTCTTCACTCACTGATGAAATGTTCGAATCTGTAACGTTACATTACACATACAGATGAATGCTCGCATTTTCGCGTAGGCTGATAATATAACCAAACTCATTAGCTGTATAATATTAATAAAAAATCATCATGAACGTTCTCTGTAACTTCTCCACTTTATTCCTATTTTTAAACCCATGACTAATATGACGCTGTTAACCCGCTCACGTGTGGCAATTGGCCAAATCTCCAAATAATATGTTGAGTTTTTAAGTTATAAGTCGAATTAAGATTATGAATCAAGCAGACGAAAGTCAGACAAACATTATTACATTAAAATGTGTTCTTATTTGAAGGAAGAGTCATTGTGTAAGAACTCGCCGCTAGAGGCGCTAGTGTCGTATGAGGTCTTCGCTAAATAACATCATAGACTCACAGAATGGACCTTGTCTAGTCATAATGTGAAACAAAATGGGGAAGGCAAGTGTCAAAGTGAAAATGACAGTTTGGTCCCCAAAGAACTGTAAAATCAAAGGAATTTTCAGAAAAAAAAACATTTATTGATGTAAAATGACTAGATGTTGTGAAATAAGCTGTAAAAATGATGGAATACACTTTTCAAAATAATATCTACTTTTCTTTTGGAGGTTAAGTACCAGTATTGCATCGCTCGAAAATCGAAGAATTATCACCTGGAACGAGTTTTGTAATAGTTGTGGTGTTAAGAAATTAAATATAATATTGTGATATTTCTCGAATCTAAATAGAAAAAAAGGTTAAAATCACTGACTTAAAACATTATGATATTTTATCAAAATAGAAAGTCAAAACCAGCATTATATTCTTGATAAAGGAGAGGACAGGTAAAACATACCTAAACTCAAAAATTGAAACCTCAACTACAAGTAATTGTGGATTTATTACGGTAAAATCAAATGTATAACCACTCAATTAAATCACTTTTTTCCTCTTGTAGATGCGCCGCGGCGTCTTAATTCTTCTTTTATTATATAGTACTTGCATGGACGAATAATTTTCCATATTTGTTTTGTATTTATACTCAATTTTTATAACAAATAATCTTGTTTGTTTTTTTGTACAAGGTAGACGTGGGGACCAACTATCGCAGCGCCATCTACGATTAGCTTTGAGTTGCCATCCCCATTGGTCATACAGTCTGCCACATTATGTCTTACCGGAAAGAGATAGATAGTCGTACCAATCGTTTCCTCTCTTTCTAGAGGTTGTCGTCAATTTTAGTCACCTATTTTATCCTCTAAGTCCATGAATTTCACAATAAGAGGTTGCGGTTGGGTTTTTTTTTGGTAAATAACGATATTCCTTCTTGTTCGAAAACAAAAACCAAAAATAAAACTTTTCTCTGCATAAACAAATTAGTTTTGAAAATATAAATCAATATTTTAAGTTTAAGGGCAACCACCATTTACAAATTCCATCTCAAAAACTGCTTAAAATCGTTAACGTGTTTACGCTGCGTTTTATTTCTATCAACGACTTTTAATAACGTTAATTATTTACAACGATACTTAAAAACAAAACGTTTCAACAAATAAAAACGAAAACGTTGTTAAAGTTTTTGTTGACACGCTTTTTATTTTTTTCTTGTTTTAAAAAATACTCCTTAATTAAATGTACGCAAACCCGACTCCTGAACAAGAGGGCCTGGCCTGAATTCAGGTAGAAGGTCGTATATGTTATTGGATTTTTTCAACAGGAATTCTATGCAGCTAGGATATTTGGAACCAGTTACAATAGGTTAGCACTCCGGTTCACTATAGGTTTAAAAACTTGAGAGGTGTTAAGGGACACCCGGCTGGAACGAAGTTACTGTATACACTCAACAAAAATAATCGTCGCGACTCCACTCCACTCCACTCCACTCTTTGAGCTCTAGCACCCTTTCGCAACGAGCGATAGGGAACTTCGTTCCAAAAAGTGTCGTGACAACTTTTCGTAAGAATTTTTTCCGTCTAGCCTCCTTTCACAACGCGCGTTAAGGGACTTCGTTCCAAAAAATGGTACGGACATGTGGGTAAAAGTCGGCTTTTGCATTGTTAGTAAGTATGTAATTTAAATCATATTTACCTGACTCTGATATAGTCGAATGCTCCTCAGTTTCAGACGAATTCACATCCATAAACTTTGCTTGCTCAAGGAATTCTTCATAACTGTTATTATGATGTCGTTTCAAATGACTTTTTAAGTTCGCTATAGTGGTTTTATATGATAAAGTCTTCTTACAAAGTCGACAATCAGCGAATTTATAGCCTTTCTCTAGATTTGGTCATAATAGTTAAAAATTGGTAAATTTCTTAGTCTATGTTTAATATTTCTAATTCTTCTAGGTTTTTTTATCGACGATTCTAGTTTCAGAAACTCCTTGTAAGCTGAACTATGTTTAATGTCTAAATGCTTTTTAAATTAGTGCTTGTGAATCTGTGAGAGAATTTCTTGTCACAAAGCTTGCAATTGGCGATTTTATCGTCCGCATTTATTTCGAAATGTTTCGAAATTACTGGTTTTGACATGTTTTTTAAGTAAGTACAGCTAGATTGTTTTTTCACTACACACTAGTTTTTGACAGATTATTAAATCTTCGAATGCACAAACATGTAAAAAACGTTCTAATAACGTACACTAAAAACTATTCAAAGTTCACTGTACACAGAATAATCAAATAATCACTTCAATCGCGCGTGTAACGTTCGTATTACTCTTCTATGATGTCAGCAAAAATAACGTTATGAAAAGTCAACGTTACGTTACATTTAAACGATTTAACTGTGACGAGGGAGCGGGGCGGTCTAAACAGGACGCCAATGCAGCATGCCGCCATGCTGCTGGCGCGAACTAAAATGGCGGACGTGTCGCTCCGCACACTGCGTCAATAAGCGGACGTTGTACTTAGCATGCTCAATTTCATTCAATTTGTCACCTTTTTGAAACGTTTTCGTTTTGAAATGTGCAACAGACAATCAATGTTAATAGAATTATCCCATTACAGGCCTAATTTATCAACGAGTAAAATAATAACGCACTATTTCTCAACGAAATCTAAATTAAACGTTATAATAACTCAAAGGAAATAAGTCGTTGCGTTGAAACAAACGTAAAACTTAATTTAGCCCTTATTAACGAGATAGTTGAATTTGAGTCTTATTTCTTGATTATAAAGGTTATATTTCAGTAATAAAAGAACAGATTTTTGAAAGAGAAAAAGATAAATATATTTTTCCTTTCAAGTGTTGAACTTCTTAGTTTTTTTATACACAACATTCTGTCATGAAAACAACGTTATCGTTGCAATGCTATGCCGGGGTTAACGAACGAAGCTGTTTATAAATAACTACCTACCTATTGCAGTGTTATGTCAAACTGATTGCGTAATAGCATTGCACCTTATCGATACGCATTCATTGCGTAAGTATACAAGGAGAATAAAATTCTTCAACTGAGCGTGGATGGCTATATCCGAAACTACGAGGAATATCGAAAAACGTTGAAAAGAGTCTCGAGGTCGATTTTGAATAATCCTAAAACTGCATCATTGGATTTTAGAAAAAATAATAATTCTGGTTAAGAACCGAACCCATTGATTTTGGAAGAAAAACATCCTGTCCCTGGAGTCTCGACATTAGACAGCGACAAAAATCGATCGCTAAGTCGTATCGTTGTTAAATTCCTTTTATAGACTTTCAACTTTATTTCTAAAGCATAAGGTTGAAAGTCTATTAAAAAAAATTGACATCGATAAGACTTAACGAGCGATTTTTGTCGTTATTTTTGTCGAGACTGCAGGGCATTACACAATTCGATAGTGTTGCTAATAAGAATCAAATTCTGGAGCAGCCCCATTGGCAACAACTGGATTTAGAGCATCTTACACAGTCCATACTTTACATCTACTTATGCAAAATTCTGCCACTATGAAGAGGAAGTCGGGAAAAAATTGCATGATAAATAGAATGGAGTTACAGAACATGATTAAAATATATACGAGCATTCAAACATTAAAACATACACGAGCAATAGACGGGACATCACGAAGAAAGTTGTGATACAAAACTTATTACCAATAGGTAAAAAGTAGCTCAGTCTAGTAGTCGCGTTGCTATGCAACGCTAGATAGTGCTACTGACGCACGGCATCAACAATTTTGTTTGACAATTTTCCCAATGCCCGCTCTATAGGTTCTTTTTAAATCTCTTTGCTGAAAATCAATAAAATAATCGTCGTGCATCGCAAGCATGACAGAGATATTTTGTAACGCGTTTATTCATTTCATTATCTGGCAAAAATTAGAACTAGCACAGTCATCCTGATTTTTCAGTAGGTAAACAAAAATGTTTTACCAATTTGCACTTCCTGACATCATCAGTTTACTTAATTATAATCCATTTCTTCTTTTCAAAACTTATTTTCGCAAAAAGTAGTAGATTTTTCTATTTCTATACCAAACACGATTTGTTCAGTGGCTAAAACGTGAAAGCGTTACAATTACAATATCAACAAACTAATAATTGCTTTTCTTTTGCCTATTTTATGTCCCAAATACTGTCGCATTTATTTCAATAATATATACAATTAAAAGATAGGTAGGTACTACCCGTACAAGGAAATTAAAATACATTACAGAATATAAAAACTATCGCAAGCCATAAAAAAATATTTAAAAAAAAACTTTCACTAGCCGATTCCGAGTCGATAGATGTGGGAGCACCCTAAATGGCAGTAATGTTTTTATTTTGTGTAACAAACATTTACGTAGAAAGAGAAAAAGTATACTTCATCTAAGAAACATTTATTAATTTTAGAAGGAGAAAAACGCTTTGCAGTGTGCTTCTCTTTCTAAAAAATAAGGCACCGTTTTAGTAAGCTTTTTCTTTAAGCTCTCGCTCCCTATATTTTAAAACTTCTTGGTCGATCAGTAGTTTCGAAGATTACCTCCTTCCTACATACGCCCACAAACTTCGAATTACAACGAAACGACTAAACGCAACTAAAACAAACATCGAATTGAGTTTATTACCCATACCACACACGCTGGAGCTTGGTCTCTCCGTAATAAAAGGGGTTTTCCGGATTTTTCTAGAGTCGAATGCGTTGGCGTCGCTCGGCGGTCACTACGATGACTGTTGATCAATCTTGAGTAACGTTTAGCAGAGAGAACAGAAGGTTAACTGGCTGATTTTTACGAGTTGAATATTGAAAAACAGAAGTTTTAGACTTGAAAAAACAGGCTTAGTCCGGGAATGTTCAATTCTTAAAATAGCCAACTCCCTAAATATGGTCAAATTTTAAAAATGCTGAATTCTTAACATACCCAATTCGTAAAATGCCTAATTCTTAAAATGCATTATATTATTGTATAAAAGTTGTTAATTAAATTTATTTAGAAGAAATGTTAAATCTAATTTCGGTGCCCCCGAGATATCTACTAAGAACTTAGAAACAAATAAACCAAAAAGGTGACGTTGTATTGACGAAAAATCATGTAAGTAGCAAAGGTTTCCATAAAACGCTATTGGACGTTGGGGCGGAAATATCCTTTTCCTTTCTTACAGTCAATGTTTATTCTTTATCCCCGAGACTTTTTCACTTTCCTTCTTTCAAAAAACTGATCAACCGAATCGCTTTGTCCCTTTCTAAAGACTTGTCAATGGGGATAGCAACTGGGGAACTAATGGCGCTAGTATAGCTAGTTCCAAGCATCGTCATTGGTTCAAATCAGTTCAAATCTTAAAGATACTTCAAAATAGTACTACGTCATTGGTCGGATTAGGACTAAGCTATGGTGGCGCCATCTACAATTAGCTTTGACTTGCCTTCCCCATTTCATTCCGTAACTGCTCAGTCCATTCTCTACATCTACGGTACCGAATAGAACTTCTGTTCAAGTCACAGTGGCTCCCGAGTAAGCGTAGTAAATAAATGACTAAAATGACTCACATAATGTGGCAACCACTTGAAATTTTACCAGATAATAACGACACACACTTTGATTAAATGAACAAGATCAATGATTCATTTCATTATTCAGTACTTTATCCTACTTATTAAAAATGCGAAAGTTTGTGAGGATGTAGGGTATGTGTATGTAGGTAGGTATGTTTGTTACTCTTTCACGCAAAAACCCCTGAACGGATTTGTCTAAAATTTGGTACACAGATAGTTTATAACCTGGATTAACACATAGGATAGTTTTTATCCCGATTTTATGGTCCCGTGGGATAATTTTCAAGTAGTAGCGGGTGCAGCCACTGGCCACAACTGTACATTTACAACATAATTATAATTTCAGAAAATATTCAGTTTTACATAAATATTTTCCCATAAGCTCATCTTGAGCTTGTGGGAAAATATTAGTAATAGCTGCACGGATCGATCTTTGAAGATAAGCAACGCTTGCTAAGGTAAGAACAGCGATGGGTGACGTTACGATACGACTGGTTACGAGTTTCCTCCGAGCCTCGGAAAGCACGCGTGTAATCCCGTCATGTCTGGCGCATTATCATACTCCTTGTATTAAAGTACTTTTTATTAAAAACTTATAAATAAAGGCCGATGTTGGTCTGTGGATGGGTGACCATCTGTCATAGTGAGTTTCCTCCGTGCCTCGGAAAGGACGTAAAACCGTTGGTCCCGGCTGTCATTTTAAATGACGACATATTTTGTAGATCTTTGACATTCGTCACTGTTAGTCAGAAGCATAGACTACTACTATATTAACTGAGATAGACTGGCAACTTAGGCCTTTCTTAGACAGCGCCATCTAGTTACCAGGACATACACTAAGCATACACACACATACATAATATACACACATGCATACATTTTTGATTATTTTTACTCTAGAGTAGAATAATGTAGAATGGTTGAAAATTCTGTTGTAACCTGAGATAACCAAAATATTCCAAAACGAGTTTCTATTGAATATTTCGTAGGTTTAGGTACAACAGAATTTTCAACCATTCTACATTATTCTGCTCGGTAAAGCTATTTTTTTTTTATATTTCTTACACTAAACTTATTGTTTCATGGGTAATAAAAAAATATTATTTTGCATGTTCATACTACTGTCTTTATTTATTCATTTCTGTACAAATTCATTACATTTTGCCTCCGCGCGTATTACACAGAAACTAAATAATGCAGATATTAAGTATCAAAAGAAACCTTGTTTGCCATAAGATTATTTGTACTATTATTGTTTTCCATAATCGTCCCCCCTCATAATATATTATTTACTTGCACTATTCTCATATAAAATAATAACACTTGTCATGTGAACTTATTAGTCATAACTTTTATTTTGCCATAAAATAAGATTCCATAATAACATCATAACATGTGTTATAAACTTATAATCATTACATTACATAATCGAAACTGGACATAAGCAACATTTAATATAATTTAAAAACGTTTATTACATAATGTCTCTGTAATTAAATTATTTATTACAGCTATCAATCTTTAGTACTTTTGATGATGTACTATGATAATTGAATTTCCTAATTTTACAAAACATAAATATTAATATGTTCTTAGTATTGTATTATACTATGAGTATTATTTCGAACGTTCAATTAAACATTGTTAGTCCTAAAAAATAAAATAAAATTATAATACCTACTGCATTTTAAATTATTGTTAAACATTAACATCAAAAAGTTTTTTGAATTTGTTACAAAAATAAAAATAAAACGCCAAAACGTTAACAAATTGTCCATGCACATTAGCCTCTATTAATTTGGTATTTATGGTGAGATAACTACCTACCCATAACCTGGTAACTAAATCTTGCATGGCTTTTTGTGTATTTACTTTTTGACATTTTTTATTATTGGGTAAAACAATACAATCATTATCTTAAAAACTAAACATTAACTGCAGTGCCAGTTTGCCTAAGTCGTTTTCGACCTCTATTGGTTTTATAATGTTCATGAGCTTTCTTTTTGAATTGGTCATCCTTATCATATTCTAAAGCCTTGCCAGTGAGGAGGTGGCTGACTTCTTTGCACCAAATATTTATGAAAAATTGTATGCTTTTATGAATTAAATAATCTATTAAATTATCTTTGTGTCTCTGGCATGTTACAAAATTAACATCTATGTTAATTGTTACTGCCAATTTTATATATTCAATTATATGTTTTTTTAAAGGTGATGTTTTTAGTATGCTAAAAGTTATGTTTTCAACTTGTGCAAAGAAGTCAAACAAACATCTCGTAGGATAACACAGCCATCTTTTGCTATCATACTCTTTTACTTTTATAAATCCATGGAAATCTTCTGTATAATTAGTTTCCATGGACTCCAGGCATGTATGACATTTTTTGTATATTTTGCTTTTGGCTTGGCGTGCTAACCACCCACTGCAATATCCTATTGCTGCGCATTTTTCTATATTGCCTCTATCTTTGCTGTTTATCATTGATGTCGTGTCTATGAGCTCGATAAACATGTGCTCATAGTCCACGACATTGATGCCCTCTTTGTTAATTTGCACATCCTCTTCCAGTAAGAAATGTTTTAATGAGGCTAAACAAAAGTCATTGTCAGCCTCGCAATTTGCACCTACAGATTGCTTAGATGATAAATTGTTTAATAATAACGTCTTATACGAGGCTTCAAAGGACGAGCAACTTGGCATGATATTCGCATATCCATGCGCTCTTATGGCTCCAAAAAAATTTTCGAGAGCATCCTGATTTAATCTACGCAACAATATGGCTTTCAAACCTTTTTCATGAAGGAATGTGACCAATTTTTTGACATTTTCAATGGTTTTTACCCAGCCCGTCAATGATGGCACATATCTTGACGTATCAAATTTCATCGATTTTAAAACAGGCAAACTGGCACTCCAGAGCTCATGATGAGCCGAATTAGCTTTGACAGCAGATCTAAGAGGTTTTCCTGGCACAACTCCATAACTCCCACAATTCAGACTGTCAAATAATTTGTCGAAAAACATTAAAATATCTGCAGTTTGAGTGCATTCTTCTGGTACTGCTCCCATGTCTGAAAATAAGAAACAATTCCATTTATAGGCGTTATCATTATTTAAAATTAAAAAGAAAGTGGATCGATTTTCGGTTGGTTGGTCCGTTTTTATACCAGACAAAGTATCTTTAAAAAGCAGGGTTGGCATGATTAAATCAAGTTGTTTTAAAACACATGTTTAACCCTTAATTCGGCACGGGGAAGTATACTGGACATCGACTTTGAAAAAATGTCATGCATTTATTTTAAATAAATTTAAGTTTTTTTTATATCAGATATGTTGCTTGTGTACTGTATTATTACCCAAAAAATAACTGTCAATGGACACCTGCACCCGGTCAGACAGTACTCTCCGCAATGTTAGGCAGGGCGAACGGCGTTTACCCGCTCTTGATAATTATAGAATTACCCGAATTTTTTCTTCTAAAATAGACAATTATTTTTTATTTATACGTTTTAGATGGTATATACAAACGTATACACACACTGCAAGCATTGTATGTTTCATAGATTTTGCAGCATTCTTTGTAAAACTTGCATGTCCAGTATACTTCCCATTGCCAGGTTTGCAGTAATTTAGTATGGTTTAGTAATGTCCAGTATTCTGGACATTGCCAATGATACGGACATTTCATTTCAATATGATATTATGTAATTACGTCCATTTTATGTGTGTAACTCTTAATTTCTTGATAACTCAAATTAACATAACTTAAAAGTATTCAAAAAAATTCAACAAGTCTCAAAATAAATGGCAAATAAGCGCGCGTAAACAAGGGATAGCACTCTTGAAGACAGTTTTATGACTCCATGGGTTCTAAAAACTTGTTTTCCCTGCAAAAAATGGCTGCATAACTCTATGCCAACTGCAGCAATACTAAAAATACTTCAAATAATACCTATTGACCTGTTCTCTTATCAGGAAGCAAAATAAACTCCTATCATACTTATGCACCTAGACCCATTATTCAAAACTTACACCTGTATACTGAATTAGCCGATAGAGATTCTGCCACTTATTGGTTGCTTGCTATATGCGGATACCAAAAAGAGTAATTTTCCATAAAAATTACGATATAAAACAAAAGGGGGCAGAAATTGAACCAATAAATAATGAACTTAGTACGCACCTACACAGGACTCTCAAAAACCAATATGATTTAGAGCTGGTGTACATTATCTTGCCCGCAACAGCTTCTTCGACATATCTACTGTTAGGTGCTCACATCTCGACCTTCCAGTGAGGGTGAGTTGCCCTTACAGCAGCCTCAACAACTGTCAGGAAACTGTGAATGCAATACTATGGTATGCGGTTTTCTATTTGAGGGCACAGCCATATCAAAGCTCTAAAAAGCAAAGAAACTAACAGCAATATTATCCTAAAACCCTGTACTCAACGGACCACCTTCCACTGGATCGAAGGGCATACTGAATCTTAGATAACGACTCCTCAATGATCTTGATAAGATATATTCCGAAATTGTGTGAAGCCCAAAGTCGCTTTTCCCCTTACTACTGTCAAGTTTCCTACATGAATACGCTAGAGATGAACAGGACTCAAAGACAGATCCATGTTTTCCTGAAATGAGCAGCCTTTTTGCCTTCTTTAACATTCCTAACGAAAAAAAAACCGTTGCAAAGAGGGATCATTTTTCAAAGTTGAGCCTTCCCGACACTTCTTTACTTTAGGACAGATTACGCATGACTTTGTAAGCCAAAACGCATCGAATATTATACATAAAACAGCATATTTGCATAAAAAAGAATTTCTATAAAATTAAAAAACATACCCTTAATTCGACATTGGGAACTATACTGGACATCAATATTTTTTGTTACTTTTCAGGGAACCTGGCAATGTCCAGTATACTGGACATGCATTTACTGAAAATCTAGATATACTAGATTTTTTTCATTATTTTTCCTGGTTTTAGGAATATCTAAAGATAACAAATATAAACAAAAAAATCAAAATTTCGCAAATTTTTCCTCTTGCCGAATTAAGGGTTAAACCGTTTGAATTTCAAGTGTTTTTTAACACAGATTTGAGTTTTAAGCTTTGTATAAAACAATAAATAATGTATATGGATAATTCGCCGCCGGTACAGTCCGCTAGGAAAGTCCCTGTCGCTGGAAGCAACGGAACACATTTATTGCATACATACCTGCCATTATTCCCAACGCTATCGCAACAGAATAGCTGAAGACTTGTGCGCAGTGCTTCACCCTCATTTTTGGAATATGATTTGGCATAACATGCTGAGCTGTTAAGTTTGGCAGTAATTTAGAGCCTTTGTAATTAGGAGGCCTCTCAAATAATTTAAGAATATGGCTCCATTTTGCTGTTTGAGCTTTGCCATTCATAACATAATTTAAGTTTTTGTTAAGCAAATTATTCCTTACGCACTTCAAGAGGTGTGGAGGATCATTCAAGAAATAAATTTTTTCTTCGTTAACTTCGAAGAATCCTCCTCTGTACTCTGTTTTTTTTCTCAGATAAGTTCGTTTAGTGTCTGTTACTAGGCTATTAACTGCAGCAACATTTGTTGCGCCCTGGTCGCAAATAGTGGCAACAACTTTAAGACCAGCTTCTTGCAGTCTTGTGATGACATCAATTATTTGTTTTTTTAAGGCCAATGTTTTTGTTGTACCAGCCGAATAGGTATAATAAATAGGTTGCTTGTATGCTTTGACAATGCCTCTTATCATAAACACCAAAACATGGTCACAAAACTTATTTTCTCGTTCGTCACCATCATCCACAAAGCCTTCAATGGAGTCTCTAGTTTTGTTATAAGAGCATGATGGGGCAATGGCCATTTCGTCAAACACCAATGAGCAGTATCTCTCTATCTGTGGCATTTTTCTGACAATCTCCTTCAAATGATTAAAAATCCTTTTATTGTAACCAGGACCTAGTTTTACTTTGTATAGTATATTCTGCAAAGTTCTTCTACTGGGTAAAACGCAAAACTTGCTCATAATTCTATATGCCTTAGGTGAAGGTTTATATAGAGATAAAGACAAAATTTTTTCCTCCATGGTAAATCTCCTTCCTCTCTCATGTTGTTTCCCAGCTTGTTTAACTTGCATTAAAAAAAATGTTTTTGCGTTCTCATTCAAGTTTCTAGCAACAATCTGGAAAGCTTTTGTTTTTGAAATCCTTTTAGGAGTCATCCTTCTCAAGTCGCAAGGCTGAATTTCTTTTGAATTTTTGCAATGTTTCTTGCGTTTTGTAGTCGAAAGTCTGGTACACTCTGAAATTATAATAAAAAATTGTTTAATTACTTATAAAATATCGTACGCAAAATACGCGCTTTTGACGTGGAGTTGCGGACACCAGCCCGTTATAAGTACTAATAAAGATAAAGAAAATTTATTGACAAAAACTTTTACAGATAGTGATGAGACTCTGACTCCAGAGCTAGGCTAGGATGCCTGTGTTTCAGGAGTCAGTGACTTCTTCCAGTATTTAGTAAGAACTATTATTCTAAAAACGCCGTAGCCGCGCCATCGAAACAGACACCCTATTCTGACCCTATTACAATTTCCTGTGATTATTGTGATGGGTGAAACGTATTTATGCGAAAAAGTATGACATCTGGAGACGAATATCTTATACATTAAAATGGTACCTGAAAAACACTGTTATTTGTAGAAAAATGTTACAGCGACCTAAATAAACAGTGAAAAAAAAAATTAAAAAATGTAAAAAAAAATTATAACTCTACCTTACTTTTCAATACTACCCCTAGACAATACAAGTAACATTATTAGAAAATCGTTGAACAAAAGTTGTTTGTAATCATGAGTACAATCATGTGTATTATAAGGATCCATTAAGTGTAGGATCTTACCTGTGCTAGTTTGATGTAACCGAGGTCTAACTGGGACTGGATCAAGGCTTGGAGAAGTTGGAGGATTGGATTGTATAGAAGATGTTGAAGGACGATTTTCACATATTCCATGTTGTTCCAATGGTATGTCTACATCCATTATTACTTGAGACAATGCAGATGTTGATGGAACGTTTTCAGGTGTTCTTTCCCGTTCTTGAGCTATAAGTAATATGTGGAATTCAGTAGGGTTTAAAATGTGAAACTTGTCTTCAAATTCATACAATATTATAAACTGGTGTCCCATCATTTATATCCACAACTAATTTAAATTATTTTAAATATCTGTGATGCGAATAGAAAAAAAAAATTACCTGATAGTTGTAGTTCTGGAATTGCTAATTTACAAAGATGGTGGTTTGGGTAGAGGTATACCGCTTTGAAATGTTTACGACATACTCGCAGATTGTTGTAAATGTATTTCTTATCCAGCTGATGTAGACCGCCAATAGTTGAAACCCATGTCATGAATGTCTCAGGATTGGTTTCCGGAGCTGGAAAACGATGTAGAGGAATACCTGAAACATAAATACATTATTAATTTTGAGCAAAAACATGTTTAAACCCATGTTCTGCCAATATAATGCTCGAACCTAACGAAATAAAACCCTGAAAAACACGACATATAGTATAATATATTTTTTAAGCAGTGCACAAATAGTTTTGGTGGTTTAGTATCAGTAATAGAAAACATTTCCATTATTTGTTTAAAACTTTTTTATATTTTTTATTCAGACTTTAGATCAGCAAAATATGGACACTTCGTAATAATATCAATGCGGCGGTGGTGAAACCCCCTCCCGGCAGCGCCGACGGTAGGTAGCCCTAGAATCAATTTCTAAGTAGGCACCTTTCGCTAACGACAACTTTTTTTTTTTTGTAAGTACTAACTCTTAGCAAAATATGTGTTTATTAGAAATCATCTATGTTTAATTCGTCAAAGTTTGTGCACTGAAAGGTAAAAAAGAAAATTATATTTACCGTCATCTTTGATAACTTTGCAGCCGGGCACACAGCACTTATTTCGAGACATTGTTATTTAAACATAAAACACTTAACTAATATGGTCCAAACTCCAATATACGGAGGGCCTAAACAATTCTGATAAATAAACACAAAACACTTAACTAATATGGTCCAAACTCCAATTTACGGAGGGCCTAAAAAATTGTGCTAGATAAACCACGAAGGAACACAGGGGGCTCACTTAACGTAATTTAAAAGTACACACGATGGGAACGTTTATCTTCCAATATCTTTGGTAAATACGGAGTAACGAACTGAACTCGACGTAAATTACACAAAATCAGAAAACAAACGAAAATTACGAAAGAAACAGACATAACGCCAAATATTTAAAATATGTCAAATGTCTCCGTGGTGACATTTTACCATTTCATATTTCTAAATTCTACTAATACTTTCTTTTTTGATCGATATGAACAAATCATAAATAAAACATTATGATCGAAGAACTTTTATAAACAAAAAGAAAAATAACCAAAAATAGTAACTATCCCAAAATAGATAAAAATCAAAGTTTTTACGCTTCCCCATCATCTAAAATATACTACCAATTGCTTCGTGGATATATAAGCTGGCAACACTGTACAGTTCTAAGTCATGTCCTGGTAGACAGATGGCGCTGACTGCCAAGAAATTAAAATGTATAGAACTTGCCACCCCCTGCGTCAGAAGCTCTAAAGTCTGACAACCAGACTTACCATGGGGTATCGTAATAAGTACCCAGTTAACTGTGTTGTGGAGGTCCGATAGTCAGTCGCTCCATGTAAAATACTGATATTCAGCTGCATCTAGTTCGACTAGAAGCCGACCACAATATAGTTGGGAAAAGGCAGGAGGCAGGCAAATGTAAAATAGAGGAAGAAGAATAATACGTCTACATTTTTTCTTCTGTGGTACCTATTAATAATTTTGGCGCGCAAATTGTCATAAGACGCCATCTTGTAGGAAGTAAACGTTTGCCCTCACGAATAAGGAAGGACTCACTTCCGTGATCGGTTATACGGTTTTTCCTCATCGGTTTTATTTCGAAATTAATAATACAGTACCTACGTATAATATACCTAGTCATTACCATTTTATATGCAAGCGTATTGCTAGTTGCATTGCATCCGTAGATCCCAGATCAAGATCCATTGAAAAACAGAATATCTTTTAAAACAACTTCAGTGTACCTACTAGAGGACTACCTACCTATCTACTTCGAGTTTACTTCTTTTTTACTTATCCTGTAATCTCCTATTAACCAAAGGCTTCCCCAAATTCCTTCCTGGGACTCTAATTCTCTCGGGCGCTTCGAAACAGCTCTTGTGATATGCGTCAACGAAAATTTTTTGAAGTGTGAAATATTATCAGGTTTTCCGTTTTTCCTCCCGCTTTAAGTGAAGTGGAAGACAGTGTCAGACTCATACAAAGAAATTTAAAAGAACCTTAGAGCGGGCATTGGGAAAATTGTCATACAAAATTGTTGATGCCTTGCGTAAGTAGTACTATCTAGCGTTGCATATCAACGTGACTTAGACTGAGCGACTTTTTACCTATTGGTAAAAAGTTTTGGATCACAACTTTCTTCGTGATGACCCGTCTATTGCTCGTTATTATAATTTAATGTCTTTGGACTCATACTGACTGGTACACCATGTTCCTTTAATTGGCCTTTGCGTCCTAGAGCTGTGGTGTGCTGTGGCAGGCCGGACAGGCTTATCTTATGGATGGGTAACCATTTGTCTCAGCGAGTTTCCTCCGTGCTTCGGAAAGCACCTAAATCCGTTGGCAGCCGGGAGCTGTCATTTGCAGATCTTTGACTGTCGTTACTATTAGTCAGAAGCTCTAAAAGTCTGACAACCAGTCTTACCAATGCGTTCGTAATTACCCAGTTACTAGGTTGTGAAGGTCCGATAGGCAGCCGCTCCATGTAAAATACTGATATTCATCTGCATCTGGTTCGACTGGAAGCAGACCACAATATAGTTGGGAAAAGGCTAGGTAGATGATGTTTCCCCAGAGTTGTGTGGCTGTGGTAGGTATTATAGGCTTATGGCCAATTTCTGTTTCATAATCAATGTTAAGTATGTAACTTAACATCTTTAACACATAATTTTATCTCTCATCTTCGCACATACTTAACCTTACAATTTGATAACAAATCGTTAAAACAGATCATAAAATAACACAATAAACCGCCAACTGAGTACTAAAGTGTCACAGCCAGAGTTCGGTTCGGAGCATAATAACAAAAACAACATGTCTGCCAAGCCAAGAGAAAGGCGACGTTGCCGCTCTGTGCCTGGTCAAATAGGACAGCGATATAGTGATGTTCGCTCGTATAGCTTGCGAATTTATTTACGGTAATGTTATCGGTTTTTCTGACAATGTTAGGTAATAATAATTATGATTTTAAAAATGTGAGGAATGATAAAGCAAGGAATGAGTTTATAAGGGGAAGTTTGAAAATGGCGCCTGTTACAGAAAAAATGAAAGGGAATCGTCTATCTTGGTATGGACATGTGATGAGGAGGGATGACAATGACACTCATGTGACTAAGAGAGTGATGAGTATGAATGTTGATGGATGGAGAGGAAGAGGAAGGCCAAAAAAAAGTTAAGGATGTCTAAGGAATGATACCTATGAAAGAAAAAGTAGTAAATGATACTGTGACGTCTGATAGGGGAGAATGGAAGAAGAAAACGTGTTGCGACGACCACAAGTAGAATGGGATAAGGACAGGAAGATGATTATGTTTGTGATTTAATCAAAGATACGTGTGAGATTATGGTAATAGGAAATGAAAAGTCTTTGATTGTATTTTTTATGAGTTTTATCAAAAGGAAATGGTTATGGTTCGTAAAAATCTGTAAAACGTGTAGTATGGTTTACGTAAATATATTGTTTATGTATTAAGTATAAAAAAAGGTTCGTTTTTTTTTCACAGCATCTTCTAAAGGGGTACTCTGTCTGTACTGCCCCGCGGCACTGACGGGGAAATTAGACTTGAACGCAAACTGTAGGAACAATTTGATTTATAATCAGTCAAGTGCAACTGGCAACCGATGGATGCAAGTGGCGAATTGTCGTTCGGCGTGGTGGTCTTTAGGGGGAGGCCTATGTTCAGCGGTGGACGTCTTCCGGCTGATGATGATGCATCATCTGCCTAGCCTTTTCCCAACTATATTGGGGTCGGCTTCCAGTCAAACCAGATTTAGCTGGAAATCAGTATTTTACATGGAGCGACTGCCTGTCGGACCTCCACAACCCAGTAACTGGGTAATACAATACCCCTTGGTAAGACTGGTTGTCAGACTTTAGAGCTTCTGACTAACAGTAACGACTGTCAAAGATCTACAAACGACAGCCGGGACCAACGGCTTTACGTGCTTTCCGAGGCACGGAGGAAACTCGCTATGATAGATGGTCACCCATCCACAGACCAACCTCGTCAAGCGCGGCTTAACCCGGAAGATCAGCCTGTGCGGCTGTGATTATTTAGCCACGAGCATGATGAAGGTAAAAGCCCCCATTGTTGACACTACCTATAAGAGTGACGGTGAATGTCGGAATTTACGGTGGTTTCATAAAACCACACAATTCCCTTTTTTCATTTTTTTATCGGGTGTGTTGGGCCCCTGGTTATAGTGGGCCCCTGGGCACTGGCTTAAAGTGCCATATGAATAACAACATCCACAAATAGTACCAAACACAATTTATCTAGAAAACAGATACATTAATCTATTATTACTAGCTAAACACAATTAGTATGATAATGTAGTGTTTGTTTTTTTCTCCAGCGCTCCAAAACCAAGGTCAAACAACATGGCTGCTGTAAAATTAATTCGTTATGGTGTTACGCATGCGGGGTCTTGTGGTCGGGGATTTTTTTGTATATTTGGATTTCATTTCAACCTGGGTTTTCAGAGCGCACAATTCGTTAGCTAATCTTCAACCTGAACTTAATTTATTCGTTAATTATCATTTTAAAACGCATTAATGCGGTGCGCATCGTTCAAAAGAGGGAATGGAAGGTTTAGCTGCTGGGTGTAAGTTGCGGTAGCCTAATGGTGATGGCAACTGGGCATCGTCATTGGTTCAAATCTTATAGGTACTTCAAAATAGTACTACGTCATTGGTCGGATTAGGACCTAGGTATGGTGGCGCCATCTACCATTAGCTTTGACCGGCCTTCCCTATTGGTAAGACGTCTGTCTGCAGTACTTATCCAGAAGACGTGGTGGTTTCAAATCACACTGTCCGCAGTTCGGTTCGACACAAAGAAATAAAGAAAAAGTATTTATTAACCTCACACAGACAGAATAGTACCTAACATTTTTTTTAACAAACCGTAAATAAAATGAAAAGATTCACGTTCGTTTCAATGCTCATTGCACTCTTGTTCCACTTCCATTTCCATAGGTACTTCCATTGTCTATCACGATATCACTCACACAGTGAGTCACACTAATCTTGAAACCGAGCCCAGACCAGACATTTTCTTATTTTTTATACCGTGGTAAAATCAACAAATGAGTCCTCCCACTCAAGGCGGGACGGAAGGAACTGTCAGACTTGTACTGACTAAAATCAGCCCTTCAATAGCACTTTACGTTGCAGGGTCATATAACCTGATGAGTAAGACTCGCGATCCAACGACCCTCAAAAAATAGGAAACACAATCTTTTCAAATATCAAAAATAAAACTTTCCCCAAAATTGAGGTGGCCTAATCTCCAAGCATAAACATTCATACCTACCTACTTCATGGTATTGTGATGAAAATGAAATACGATTGTGTAATGTTGACGAATGTTGTAACATTCGCCACAATGAACGCGTTGTTAGACATTTTCTTCGTCACGCTGACGACGCGACGGAAACGTGCTAGGTATGCTGAATTTTGATACGTTACTTTATGGCGGCTCCACATTAGTGCCGTGAATTCACGCCGCGAATTCACACCGTGAATTCTCGGTACAATACCGAAACTGATCGGGGAATAGGCACGAACGCGCGTGATCCCCGAGAAAACCAACCAACCACGTTCTCGTTCGCGCCTGTTCACGGGGGTTCACGGCACTAATGTGAAGCCGGCATAAAAGGCTCACGTCAAATTGCTGACAGGTTTTGAGGCGCGCGTGGAACACGACGCGCCATTAAGCCGGTCATGCTCCATGATCGGACGCCGAGTCACCAATTACTCGCCGTCCGAATGGCTGCGGTGACATTTCGGATGACGTTTGAGTACCTATAGACTCTGCGTCTCTGTGTCCTTTGCCGCACACAACAGTGCCGACACGTGCCGATTACCGTATCGATCAGTGTTCGTGAAATATTTTTACAACAAATATGAAATTGTACCATTGTTCCATACATATTGTACGACGCTATCCATACTGTACCCTCAGCATGAATTTTCATTATTTTACTTTACAGCATTTACAGCGTTTCTTGTATGAAAAAATGGAACAGCGCCTCTGGTGTGCGAAGAAGGAACAAATTTTTTCCTCAAGTCAATTTGAAATTGTCAAAGTTCCAGTTAACTTTACGTCTCAAATACTGAAAATTCGTGCTAAGGGTACAGATCAGTGTCAGTGACGTTCAGTGATGTTCGTTCACTCGTATAAATGAATAGCACGTCACGAAACTGTACGGAACGTGTCGGCACTGTTGTGTACGGATAGGACTTTATACAGCATTTTAGTAAATCCATCCAGGAAATATCCCAAATTCCAACACGGTTGACCTAAATGGAATCTCAGCATGGAATCGTTCAAAACTAATGCGCTACGTGACATTTGTTCGCTTTCATCCTGTTGTCGTTCCGGCGTTGTGCCAAATGCCTGCCACATTCTATGGAGAGTGCGTATGACATTCTGACTTGAAAATATGAGGCCGAGACCAGCAGTCTTAAGTCCTGAGGCTTGTGAAGTTGTAGAATATGAAAATGCAGCAAATAATCAACACGCGGTGAAGTAGCTGTTAAAAGCCGTCGTAGAATTGTACTGACCAAAAAAGAGTTGAAGATGACACTAAATATGACAGAATAAGATACGAAATAGGAATATTCAATTTTAAAATCAGGGTGATCACCATTGATCAACTGAAGATTATTTGTCAGATTTTGCGCAGCGTGGCTGAGATAAGGAGAGATGCGCTATGCTACGTTGCTAAGGATGCGTTTGATATCCACCAATCATACTCATTATGTGTGTGTGCGTTTTGAAAACAAATGAATATGATTGGTGGATATCAAACGCATCCTTAGCAACGTAGCATAGCGCATCTCTGGTGGAAAAGCAGCCTTAGGGTGCTCCCACATCTATCGACGCGGAATCGGATTTTTCCGTCGCCCTTTCTCTTTCTGTCGCTTAGAACTGCCATTTGCTAGAAAAAGCTTCTGGTGGCGAAACGGAGTTCGCCGGGTTTGCTAGTTACAAATAATTTAGAAGTACATTCCAATACACAAAGCCACGAACAAAAACCATAGTCTTACGTGGTCTTACATCACAACAGAACTTAGTACCTCACTACTGCGAACATATACATAGCTTATGTCTAGCTATGTTGGTACCACCCGGCCTCGCTCGTACAAAGACCCAGTCAACACCCAATAAAGCATAAATTGGCATAATTGGAGAAACAATCCCAACGCCCCAGCTAGCCTGATAACTACGCAGTTTACGTTTACGTATGTATTTACTCGCTTTTGCCAGCGGCTTCACCCGCTACAACTCGAATATTATCCCACGGGAACATAAAACCGGGATAAAAACTATCCTATGTGTTAATCCAGGTTATACACTACCTGTGTACCAAATTTTAGCCAAATCCGTGCAGTAGTTTTTGCGTGAAAGAGTAACAAACATACTTACATTCACATACATACATCTTCACAAACTTTCGCATAATTTATAATAATATTAGTAGGATAGTAGACGTTCTAACTTTGGTATTAGCAGAGAGCGGTGCGACGGTAGTATAGTAAAGACATGAATTACTAGGAAGTAAGCGAATACGCCACTGGCAGCTCCTCGTTGCGTGTTCCAAACATTTCTATACATTAATTTGATCTTACCGTTTGCCGCCCCGACGACGTAAGTTACCGGTCACAGCGTCAAGAAAGTCTCAAGGTATCCGAGATTTGCGTTGCCGTGTGTAAAAAGGAGCTGAACCGATTTAGATTTTAGAACCGCTGTATTTTTTTATGTAAAAGACTTGAAAGAGTAACATACATCTATCCATTCCTACAAATCATTACATTTACAGCTTGGCCAGAACGGATTGAAACGGAACTAATCTTTTTGTTTCTGACAACGTTTTTAAATCTTTGATATTTGATGTAAACAAAGAACGCAGGTATGTTACGATTTATTATTGTGCCATAAAACTATCGTAATAAGTGAAAAAAAAAACATTCAAAGTGCTGGTAGCGAGAGCACAGTGGCGACTTTTTTCTACTGTTTTTTGCCAAGCTGTATGATAGTAGAAAGATAATTACGAAGGAGGAAAACAATAACCCAACATAGTCAGCCATTTGTTCAAACAGTAACATCCGTTTGTTTGATAATAAGACAAATAAAACGCTGACAAACATACTCATTTAAAAACATTTGTCCTAATTATAGTACATTGTTCTGTTCAAGCAGACTTTGAAACAAGGCTTCAATTGAACCAGAGATAATAACGTTCTCTAGAATTTATGAAACCTATACTTGTGTCTATACTACACATCATGTGTTTTTTTTTTAGCTGTTTAAATCCGGAAACACATTATAAACACCCGACGCCACCCGATGAAACGTGTTGCGTGTTGGGTCAAATCAAATGTATTGTTTTCTATGACGATCACACTATGAACACCCGACGGACGCGACGCGACGACACGGCCGCGCTCACTGCACATCGGGTGTTGACACGTTGCGTCGCGTGGCGTGTTAAATAATGTGTTTCCGGCTTTAATCATCAAATGAGGGTGTTGAAAGTTCGCCACAAAAAAAGTTTTGATGCTGTTCTCCTAGTACTGATTCCACCTTTCAGAGAAAAACCAAAACGCCTAGTTGACGATTCCTGTGACCCAAGGAGAGCCAGGGGTTAATCACGGCAAGATAGGCACTGGCATAGAGGCAGTCTGTTGGGCCCATTACATGCTGATAGCATAGCCAACCAAAATTAGTTCAGCTTTTGGAACGAAGTTCGTTATCGCGCGTTGCGAAAGGGTGCTAGAGCTCAAAGAGTGGAGTGGAGTGGAGTGGAGTGGAGTGGGGCGGAGCGGAGTGGAGTGGAGTGGAGCGGAGCGGAGTGGAGTGGAGTCGCGACGATTATTTTTGTTGAGTGTGTATACACTATACTCTCAAGTTTTTATTTAGCTATAGTCTGACGTTGAGGAGCTCGTGGCTAAAGGCCATAAGTATTGGCCGTACAAGCCGATCTTCCAAGTTAAGCCGAGCTTGCTGAGGGTGTCCTGAGGATGACCATCTGTCATAGCGAGTTCCTCCGTGCCTCGGAAAGCACGTAAAGCCGTTGGTCCCGGCTGTCATTTGTAGATCTTTGACAGTCATTTCTGTTAGTCAGAAGCTCTTAAGTCTGACAACCAGTCTTACCATGGAGTATCGTATTACCCAAATGCCCAGTTACTGCGTGTTGTGGAGGTCCGATAGTCAGTCGCTCCATGTAAAATACTGATATTCAGCTGCATCTGGTTCGAATGGAAGCAGACCACAATATAGTTGGGAAAAGATAGGCAGATGATATGCCACTGTTGATTCTAGCTTTCAGGAGTTGCATTGGTTCGGCAATAGGAAATCATTTTGTTTCACACCGACTGCTATATCGTAAAAATACGTCAGTTGTTTTGAAAAATATAAACTGTAATCCCTCCATGACGTTTCTTATTGATAAGATTATGCGATTACATTTTTATTTAGCTTTTCTTCATGTGATTCTAATTGACACAATCTTTAGGTGTGGTTTGATAACAAGTTTAAAATTCGTTACGGTTTAGAACACGCGCCATCATCGTTACATACTGTGGTTACATGGTGGACAAAACATTCTAATTCTACACATACGTACAGCTTGACAAAAAACTGTAGAAAACCGGAAGTCGCCACTGTCTTCGCGCTTCCAGCACTTTGAATGTTTTTTTTTTCACTAGTACGATATTTTACGTTAATTTTATGTGGCACAATGAAAAATCTAACAAACCTGCGGTCTTAGTTTACATCAAATATCAAAGATTTTAAAACGTTGTCAGAAACAAAAAGATTAGTTCCGTTTCAATCCGTTCTGGCCAAGCTGTACAAAGGGTTTTGTCAATACTTTTATTGTTACAGCTAAGGAGTGGAATTCCCTGCCGCCGTCTGTATTTCCCGACAGCTATAACCTTGGGGTCTTCAAGTCAAGAGTGAACAGTTTACTTCTAGGGAAGCGTGCTTCATCTTCAACCACATCTTCGCTTACCATCGAGTGATCAAACGCATGCTTATCGCAAAAAATAAAACAGAAAGCAATTCACAATACTGATAAGTTTATTATTCTTAAGATTGCGATAGTTTGAAACAATGTGTGACGTCCAACGATTGATTACAAAGCCTGTTTTGTTTCAAAACAGAAAACCACACGTGCTTTACAATACCTACGTATTCTACACTAATATTTTATAGAGGCAAAGTTTGTATGTCTGTATGATCGTGGCTAAATAATTACAGCACAGGCCGATCTTCTGCGTGAAGACACGATTACCGAAATTGGTCTGTGGATGGGTGACCATCTGTCATAGCGAGTTTCCTCCGTGCCTCGGAAAGCCGTTGGTCCCGGCTGTCATTTGTAGATCTTTGACAGTCGTTACTATTAGTTAGAAGCTCTAAAATCTGACAACCAATCTTACTACGGGGTATCGTACTTACACAGTTACTGGCTTGTGGAGGTCCGATAGTCAGTCGCTCTAAGCTCTAAAGTCTGACACAAGGGCGGATCCAGCTTTTATATCAGGGGGGGTCACCATGTCGCAGACAGCTTGTCTCCGTAGTTTGGTTCAGATAGATTTGAAAGAAAGACATCCCGAATACCGTACCCTGGAACGTAAAGGGCTGTTGAAGGACACCGTGGATTTTAGTCAGTACAAGTCTGACAGTCCCTTCTGCCCTGCCCTGGGAGGACTCATTTGAAGATTTTACCACGCTAAAAAAAGAAAATAAAGGGGTGGCCAACAGGTCGATCACAACTTAGTCCAGTCGTCGCGTCGTGGCAAGGCAAAACATATATAAATAATAGTATAGGACCTATTCCAAACCAAAAAACCAAAACCTGTACAGTGGTTTCGTTAGTAAACAGTAGATCTTATGTCTACGAGTTGTTTTGCTGTAATTAATAGAATGGCCCTTATATAATCAAGTTGGCCACCCCTGCTATAATAGGTATAACCATTAACAGCACAGAATTGCATTATTATGATTATGTGCCCCTTTCGTTTAAACTTAGTACGTACGTATAAAATTGCAGTGGCCACCTATGACCCAGCCTGCCGCTCAGGGGGGGGTCATGACCCCCATGACCCCCCCCTTGTATCCGCCGTTGGTCTGACAACCAGTCTTACTAGGGGGTATCGTGTTATCCATTGTTACTGTGTTGTGGAGGTCTGATAGTCAGTCGCTCCATGTAAAATACTGATATTCAGCTGCATCTGGTTCGTCTGGAAGCAGACCACAATATAGTTGGGAAAAGGCAGGCAGATGATTATGTAGGATAAACGGTAATCCTCAGCTAAATGATTCGACTCTTACATTTATTTTATTAATTGGTAAAGAACTGTAGTTTTCCTGAGTATAGTTTCCTAGCCTATAAATGTTTCCACTGCTGGGACCCAGACCTCCTCTCTGTGAGAGGATAGGTCATAAACTCATAATCCACCACGCGGGCCCAGTGCGGGTTGGTAGATGTCACATGTCTTCGAATGTTTGGTTCCAGGACATGCCGGTTTCCTCACGATGTTTTCCTTCACCTTTTTGAGAGCAGTGGTGATGAAATAAATTACACAAAGTAATGCGCCTGGCTGAGTTTAAACCTACGATCATACCACTGGGCCAACACTCGAATCCTCTCCCAGTTTCCAATTAGTAAAAAGAATTTAAAAAATTGGATCCTGAGTATCGAGGATAGGTTTTATTTAAAACTTTCCGTGTTTGTGGTTTAATTTCAGACTTTTTTTTCCTTTTAGTATCATACTTACTTGTACATTATTTCTTTGAACTAAAAAATAGGAACTTAGGCATTGAAAATCAAATGGAAATTGATTGAGTTGATTTCACCATTTGGTCACATTTTGTTTTTGAGTCATAAAAGCCGTGCAAAGCAAGACCGTGTCGCTAGTGTTAATTTTGAAAGGACTGAGTTCATGTACAACACGCAGTTTATGTTAGTCACTATGACGCTACTAATAAGCAAATATTATTTCAAGAATTAATGATTTATTAGAGGAAGGAAAACTAAATATTACACTTCGATGAATAATGTGGTTCCCGGCAAACTTATGGACATTTTTCAACAAGGGAAACATCATCATCTGCCTGCCTTTTCCCAACTATATTGTGGTCTGCTTCCAGTCGAACCAGATGCAGCTGAATATCAGTATTTTACATGGAGCGACTGACTATCGGACCTTCACAACACAGTAACTGGGGAATACGATACATGGTAAGATTTGTTGTCAGATTTTAGAGCTTCTCGTCACTAACAGTAACGACTGTCAAAGATCTACAAATGACAGCCGGGACCAACGGGTTGACGTGCTTTCCGAGGTACGGAGGAATTTCGATGTTTACCTTATCAAGAGTCTTTGAAAATGTAGTTTCTAAGACATGCTGATTTCCTCACGATGTTTTCCTTCACTGTTTTATGGCTATTCTAAATGGCAGGTGGTACTCGTAAAGACTTACGTCAGAAATAGTCAGGATGTCTTTGTAAGCGTCGCCCTGTCTGTTATAACAACATTCCGAGGTATTGTGGTCACTTGTTCTAAGTACGGGCGTCAGATTACTTACTTAGGAGCTCATATACGCATAACTTAGGGTTGCCATCTCTAAAATTTGGAAACCAGGACAAGATGGAAACCCCGGATTTGAGAGTCCTGAACCCGGACATGAGACGACGTGTGCACCGCGGCAATGGGGAAGGCAAGTCAAAGCTAATTGTAGGTGGCGCCACCACTGCTTAGACCTAATCCGACCAATGACGTAGTACTATTTTGAAGTACCTTTATGATTTGAATTGATTTGAACCAATCCAGTATAGCTTCCGCCAGTATAGCTTGTACCAATATGCTTGGTACAAGCTATACTGGCGCCATTAGTTCTCCAGTTGCCATCCCCATTGCGTCGTCGGGAAGGGTGGGAAGATGGTGAAGTGTGCGTGTGTCGCGGGCGGTCTTTCGGAGGTCTTTTACTTTTTAAACCCGTACTACATATGAAACCCCCTCCCCCGGACGCTCTCTAAACTAGGACAATTTCGGGGAAACCCGGACGGATGGCAACCCCTACACTTACGATGCTGTTACCCAGTTACTGTGTTGTGGAGGTCCGATAGTCAGTCGCTCCATGTAAAATACTGATATTCAGGTGCATCTGGTTCGACTGGAAGCAGACCACTTGGGAAAAGGCAGGCAGATGATATATAATGTCATATTATAAAATGTAGAGGTAAAACCGCAGGGAATAGCAAGTGTACTATAATCAAAACACAAACTTCTATGGAAAAATCCTTCACAATAATTTGCTAGCTGTATAAATAAACCTAAAATTAACATAAACAGCCTTAGTTTACATTATCATTGAATAACATCTGAAGGAGCATTGTGACGTAGATCACGTCCGTTCGGCTTAGTTTAGTCGCACGCGCATGTGTTCGGACAATTAGGTCACCGTTGGGGTAGACATGAGGATTTAGAACAGACTGCGTAAAATCACGCCTGTAGGTACTCCCTAGCCCTAGACTGCCTATCGGACCTCCACAACCCAGGTAACTGGATAATACGATACCCCATGGTAAGACTGGTTGTCACACTTTAGAGCTTCTGACTAACAGTAACGACTGTCAAAGATCTACAAATGACAGCCGGGACGAACGGCTTTACGTGCTTTTCGAGGCACGGAGGAAACTCGCTATGACAGATGGTCATCCATCCAGAGACCTACCTACCTCAGCAAACGAGGCTTAACCCGGAAGATCAGCCTGTACGGCTGTACTTCATTATTTAGCCATGAGCTCCTCACGAGCTTCTCTGGTTGTAGAGTTTGGCAATAAATATATTACCCTAACTGGAATTAGCCTCCATAGCCAAATATGGCTATGGAGGCTAATTCCAGTTAGGGTTGCCAACTTTTATTAGAAGAAATAGAGTACCTATTTAATCTGATTTCAAAGGAGGTAAATAAAGAGTACGGATTTCCAAAAAAGAGTATTATTTATTTAATATTTTTCAAAAGGGTTTTCTTGTCTTTTTTGCAGTACCTAGACCTACATTACTATTTTTCGTAGTTTTGAAAGAATTTGTATGACTCCAAACTTTCTAACTCTTAAATTGGGAATGGGGATGGCAACTGGGGAACTAATGGCGCTAGTATAGCTTGTTCCAAGCATCGTCATTGGTTCAAATCTTAAAGGTACTTCAAAATAGTACTACCTCATTGGTCGGATTAGGACCTAGCTATGGTGGCGCCATCTACAATTAGCTTTGACCGGCCATGTAAATAGTCATTATTATTGGTCGACTTTTTGTTTATGATTTACAATGGGTTTTCATATTACCTATTACATGACATGACTGGCACTAGTGGCACTAGTATATTATACATTGTGTAAAAAAGAGTATTTTAGCCTGAGATACTCTATTAGTAGTAATGATTATAGATTACGCCTCCATGATAAATAGAGTACCTACCTACAATACTAGGGATATTTTAGAGTGAGGTTGGCAACCCTAATTCCAGCCTCCAAGTCTACGCACTAATAAACGATTGATATTTACCAACAAAATCTTACCTAGGTACCTATCTACCTACTATAAAGTCTCTAACTAAAATATCATTCTTAAGGGGGATGCTCCAACCAGCCCGCGAAATTAAAATTTTTTTACGTTTTACGTTTTTTTTTACATGATGCACCTTTTCTATGTGAGAGCTGATGGAGCGAGTTTTTTGATATTTTTTATATTTAAAATTATACTTGTTATTTGCGCAACACAAATATTTATAAAGTTACAACATGTCACTGGCCTGCAAATTGCAAAAAACGTAAAAAAATTTGAATTTCGCGGGCTACATCGAAGCAATCACCTTAAATAAAAGAGAGCGTACAAACACTACAACGTCAATCAAGTGCCTCAAGCCATAACAACAGCTGACCAAGCAAGCAACCACGGTACACATTGGAAAGGTTGAGTTGTAACCGGTAATAACCAGTGCCCGGCGCGGCGCCGCTATGGCGATGCATTTTTAAACACTAGGGAGGGGCTAGAGTCGATAGGCTGAATAGACGGTTTTTTAAAAAGATCGACTTAAATTAAAAAAATATTTATTTAATTACAAACTAGCACTTTGCCAGTGACACAGTCTCAGTGGATTAAAAAAAAATGTATTTGTCACTCACAAAATTATAACCTAATTTTCTGCGCATAATGTAACTTTCAAAATCGGTTCCGGAGATCTTTCCTTTTATAAAAAAAAAGAGAAAATCCTGTTTGTGATCAAGAGGGCACTGTTGAGTTTGTCTTTATTTATCCCACAAATACTATAAACGTGAAAGTTTGGACGGATGTTTGTTACTCTTTCACGCAAAAATCACTGAACGGATTTGGATGTTTTGTGCACAGATAATTTATAACCTTTATTAACACATAGGCCAGTTTCTATCCCGATTTTATGTTCCTGTAGGCGAATTTTCAAGTTGTAGCGGGTAAAGCTGCTGGCAACAGCTAGTTTAAGGTGATTATGTACGATGTACGTGATGTTAGGTTCTTATTCGCTTTGTGAATGAGTGTAAGGCTGCTTTTCCACCAGAGATGCGCTATGCTACGTTGCTAAGGATGCGTTTGATATCCACCAATCACATTCATTTGTTTTCATAACGCACACACACATAATGAGTATGATTGGTGGATATCAAACGCATCCTTAGCAACGTAGAATAGCGCATCTCTGGTGGAAAAGCAGCCTAACATCAATCCCATCCCATCACATTTTCATTAATTTTAATAATCAACTTTTAAAAATGCCTTTTTGATGGCCTAATTGAAATAAATGATTTGATTTTGACTGAACAATAAAGGTTACGGTTCAATATCAATACTCAGGGTTTTTTTTATCACCTTCTCGACTAGTCGACAACTACACATCACTAGTATAAATATTAGCATATTTCTGGTTAAAACATTAATTATTTATTAATAAAGATAGATATTCTGGCTCTACTTGTCTTGGTAAGAGTTTTACGTGGGTTTTAGAAAGAAGCGTGGGTAGATAGCCCTTCGTGTGGGTGGTGACGTCAAACGCGGCCAACTTACTTTTAATGATTTAGAACTTCGATGACCTTTACTTTGATGTACGTACTATGTTTACAAGTTTATAGATTAGAAAGAAAGAAAATTGTCTTTATTGGCACTAAAACTTATAACGTAAGTTATAAAAAGAGTATTACAATAAAAATTAATGAAATAATTTATGTTAAAAAAAGTGACAACTGAATGCCTAAAAAAAGTTCCCACCTGAAGCCGATTTTCAGTTGCAGCCCAAAAGTGCTAATACGCATGTGGGGCATGGACCTAATTAGGTCCATGATGTGGGGTATGTGTTAGGTAACATATTCAATTTACATAGTCAATTAGTCATATTATAAATGAAGGTGGTTAAAACTTAACATTGACGGAGTCAGAACTTTATAATCATGTAGAATTTTCAAAGCCTACTTTCTCATACCTACTAATAAAGTAAGTAACACGGTACAAGGGGTTTTGAGGAGACTTTCAGACGAGATGGTGGTCAAACCGCGAGCTCACATTTAGTAAGTTAAAAAAACATTGGTTGCGTGCCTCCAATTTGAAATCTCTTTTCCAGTTTTTCTTTTGTACACATCTTAGTCAAAGAGTAAAGACAAAAAGTAGGTAACTGCTATTTCTTTGAAAAGGATCTCAGACTTGAATATACTGGAATATAGGAATTTCCGGTCATGTCGGATTGCTGTACCAAAGATAATATAATACTGCTGTACCATCGATCTAAGAGACTAAGGGATGGGGAAGAAAACCTGTTCTTTGTGCAATTTATGTTTTCTGATAATATTCGTTGATTAAGACTGATAAATTCAGTCTCACGGATTTCGACGAGCTTCATTACTTCGACTATCAATTCTGGTGCACAGGAGTTGAATAAGTTTGGAAATAGAGTATCAGTATTGCTCCAAAGAAAAGTTTTTGCTGTAGCGTTTCTGTGTCGATGGTTATTCGGTGCTAAGATTGTCCGCCATGTTTGAAAACAGCCAGGAATAGAGTTATATCTAACTATAATAGTTCTCAACTAACAGACGCAACGAAATGCAGTTAACATTATCAACTCGCCAGATAAAAGGGTCAACAACCTCGGACATCGTATGACATTATCTCAAAATAGGTTATAAAGTAAAATGTCAAAGTTTATGTTATGAAATAGCTTAGCTAAAGAAAAAAAAACAGGAATAAGAGTGTCCATTGAACACATTAAAACCTTACCTATTTGAAAAGACAGATTATCGACACTTTTGTGCTTATTGACGAGTACTTAAATCAAATGTAGGGAACAGCTGTTTTTATTTTCCTAACTTTACAGAATTGTACCATAGTAAAAATTGTTCTAAATGATGAATTGATAACTGAAATCAACCCTGAAGACGTTTCCAATAACGGAAAACTAAGGTTTTGGAGAGAAATCAAATTGACTGCATTCATAATTATAATCACATTTTGCTGCCTGTTCCCCTTCCCTTCAAAATGTTTACAATGGACTTAGGTAACACGGTTTCTCTTTTTATTTTTGTATTTTAACCTTTCATGAAAGGCATTAAATATCAACACGAAGTCCCTTTTTATATAACTCTCTCCAGGCACCCAGGTAGCCTGGCATATCCATTTATAGAAATGATCAATATAAACAACATAGCAACGCGATGTTGCCGCTCTTCCATCGAAAACAATCTGCCGTCTCTCTAGAACACTTTGGAAACTGTTAACGTAAACCGTTACTAACGTTAACCGATAAAACTTCTTACGGTTACGACATAAGAGTGTCCCTTCACTAGCTGAACGCGGGAGTTGTTACGTTTCAAAATGAGAACGCGATGTAAACAAAAAATTACTGCGGATGAAACTGAACCTTAGTTACTTTAGTTAGAGTATAAAATCGAGTGTTTTCAAAATCAAAGATGGCTGTTTGAGCTACAGAGTTGTATCGTGTTAAAAATCACGTAGTATTCAAACTGCTCGCTGTTAAAAAGGTTAAAAAACTTATTGAAGGCAGAATGGAATTGCGTTGTCATAAAAATAAACGGAAATCAGTAACTAAGAGGGCATCAAATACATTTAGTTGTAATTTAAATTAGGAAGGTATAAACATTAGATAAATAATCAAGTGTCCATTACAACTGCAATTTTTAAAACAGTTTTTTTGACCAAAATAGGCCAAGAACATGAAAAAAACAAACACAAAGAAGTAGAAAGAGAAAGGAAGAACCACCTGATATTCCCGGTTCCCCCAACCCCAACTCAAACCAACTTCTATACAAAGCATCCAAAATAACCAGACCCGCGGCAAAAATAAGAACTACATTTAAAATAGGGAATATTGACGCTTCTCTTAACAACCAGCGCCACTCTCGGATGCCAAATAAAACTGGTCACCCTCAGTAAGGACTGTTTTGTTGTCATGTCAACTACTTTCTGGGGTGAAGGGGGGAAGGGTGTGACGCCAATTGACGCCATTGAGGTCCATTCATTCTATTTTCGTTTGCTGATTTTTTTTAGGAGCGGAATTTCTGTTTTCAGGTGTTTAATGAATTATTGGAATACCTAATTATTAATGAGTGATTTTATAATGGCCAGGTTTTTTTTGGTCGTGGTGAAATGTTAAAATGGGACCCAGGGCAGAGCAGAAGGGACTGTCAGACGTGTACTGACTAAAATCCGCGGTGTCTTTCAATATCCCTTTACGTTCCGGAGTTACGAAAATTAGTCCCGCGACCCGGCAGGCTCTGCCCTTCTAGATAATAATTATGAATATAGATAGGTACGGATCGATACCTACCTATCGATATTCGGTGCAGGTAAAATAAACCCATCTCAAAATCTATAATTAAGTTGTACCTACCTACTAATATTTTCTTTTATGAATTCCAGTTAATTCTCAGGCACTCCATTTTCGTTCTCATCTTTGTTTCAAGGCTAGATTTTATTCTAGATTTAGCAAATCCATTATAAAACGGGCCTACTAACGGGCTACCTACGATCGGACTTCTAGATGTCATTCTAATTGCCATCCAAAAGTACCTAGTTAAAAATAATGAAGCATTTTTTTTATTTTTTTTCGTGGTTAAATCATCAAATGATTCCTCCCACCCCGGGCAGGGCGGGAGGGACTGTCAGACTTGTACTGACTAAAATACACGGTGTCCTTCAATAGCCCTTTGTGTACCGGGTACCGGGGTCATGGTGATGGAATAAGTCCCGCGATCCCGGCAGGCTTTGGCCCTCTGAGAGGGGGCCCGTCATTATTCTGACGAATAAGAAACCCAGTTCAAATTTAAAAAAATGCTCCGTATCACGGAATCGGTCTCTTAACCGAATTAGGCGAATCTTAAGATGTTTATCATGTTTCATAATTCTAATTTTACCAAAAAAGGAAGAAGATAAGAGATTCAAAAACTTATTTGAAACTTTTTCATATATCTATGGTAACTATCAGGGCCTCAGGGGTCTTGCAAAAAGCAATCATGTGCAACAAGCCTAAGGCTTAAAGTTGAATGAAACAGACAGTCATTAATGTTCGGATTGGTAAATGGCAAAATCTGTCTTGAATTCTTGTTGTAACTACAACTTTACTGAGCACATGCAATTTGACCTTCAAGTTACAATGCACTGTAACCACGAATTTTATACGATGTTGACAAGTTTTGTAGCTAAAAATAGAACTTTTTATGAGTTTTTTAGTCAATTTCTCCTAGAGATTTTATAAGACATTACACAAATACGACATAAAAAAACATGGATATTTCTAGCTTAGTCTTTATTATAAAACAGATTAATAATGGAACCTGCATTTTGACTTCAAAACATAAAGAATCATCTTCAATAATTCAATTTCAAAACACGAAACAAAATAACCCCATGCAAAGAAAATACTTTCTAAAGTTAACATTTTTACGTGGAGATACTACTAACGCCATCTAGAATTCGAGTAACGAACTAAAAACCGTTAACTAAGAAAATAACAACCGTACTTTTGGTTGATAACTAGTTTTTAAAACGTTTATTTAACTTATAATGTATAATTATTAAATAAACTGTAGACGTCTGTGTAATATTAGCGCTTTTTCTAAAACTCGTTACTAGTTATCTACAATACCTGATTTCATAACCTAGTTATCTAGGTATTAGTTATTAGAATTGGTTATTCTGTTATATAAATATATGTATAATTCTAGAAAATGATAAAGCTTATAAATGTTATAGTTTACGGTTTTAAAGGTTCTTATTTCTACAAATTCAATTTGAATCAGCACAGTGTAGATAAATATCGTTTTGAGGTTATCTTTGAAGAATCATAAAGTTTCTAGTTATTAACATAGTTTTTAACGTTACGTTAAAAGTATCTATAACTATTAATACCTGTTATAACATTCTGCAATCCAGCTCTCCTCAGGGTTTGAGCTTCAACTTGAGCGTAAGCATTCTTGTGTTTTTTCTTCAAATGGGTTTTGAGATTCCCAGTAGAACTTTGGTAGCTGTACAAATCACAACACAGGCGACATCTCGCCCTCTTATTTGTGTCCAAATCTTTATCAAAATAGTCCCAAATAGCACTACACGTCTTGATTCGCGACATTTTAGCAGTTATTTTGACACAACACTATGGCTCACTTTGTAAAATAACACGGTTATTAAAAAAAAACACAATATTCACTTGACAGACGCAGTCCGCGACGACTGAAGTCCTTTTGACGCGGCGCTATGTCATTAAAATCAAATTGCATTTTTAAAAATGCAGCACCTCGTTTCCAGTCATTTTGTCGCGGATTTATTAAATTTTAAGCAATCCAATAAAAATAATCGTAATAACGTTCTGTTAATGTTATTCGTCCGAACACGAAAAAACGAAGTAACTAGTTGTTTCAAGTAATCAACTGTTGAAAAACAGTTATTGCAATTTCTTCTTAAGGGGGATGCTCCAACCAGCCCGCGAAATTCAAATTTTTTTACGTTTTTTGCAATTTGCAGGCCAGTGACATGTTGTAACTTTATAACATATTTGTGTTGCGCAAATAACAAGTATAATTTTAAATATACAAAACGACTCAAAAAACTCGCTCCATCAGCTCTCACATGAGACTAAGTTGAGGTGCATAATGTTAAAATTGCTACGAAATCTAACTACGATGCACCTTTTCTATGTAGAGAGCTGATGGAGCGGCAATTTTTTGAAAACAATTTTTATATTTAAAATTATACTTCTTATTTGCGCAACACAAACTATTCTCATAAAGTTACAACGTGTCACTGGCCTTTTTCAAATTGCATAAAAAAACGTAAAAAAATTTGAATTTCGCGGGCTACATCGAAGCAAAATCACCTTAAGGGGGATGCTCCAACCAATATTATAAATGCGAAATTCAAATTTTTTGTACGTTTTTTAATTTGCAGGCCAGTGACATGTTGTAACTTTATAAATATTTGTGTTGCGCAGAATAACAAGTAAATTTTAAATATAAAAAATATCAAAAAACGTCGCTCCATCAGCTCTCACATAGAAAAGGTGCATCATGTTAAAATCTCCGAAATCTAACTACGATGCACCTTTTTTATGTGAACACTGATGGAGCGAATCTTTTTTGATATTTTTAGGGTTCCGTAGTCAAAAAGGAACCCTTATAGTTTCGCCATGTCCGTCCGTTTAAACCGACCGTCCGTCTGTCCGCAGTTTAGCTTCAGAGACACACAGTTACTAGAGAGCTGTAATAGGTGTAACATATACGGAATTGTTGTGCCAAAAAATGTGGTAAAGATAAAATCTCGTAAAATATTTTTTTTAGGGTATTTCCACACGTACTTATCACGCTAAAGTGTAGGATTTTTTTTTTACTCGCGTACCCCTTCCGTTGTGAGGATATCATTAAATAGGCCTTTAAAGAAATAATGATAGTTTCCATTAACAATTTTTTGTTAAAAAAATCTTTGTGAAATATTAAGCTTTAAAGTGCTAAATTTTGCTCGATTCGAGTGTCCCTAACTCTACCAGGGCTAAACGGTTATGTTCGGGGGGGTAAGCAAAAATTCACAATAGTAGTTTTGCATTAACGAAGTTTAAAAGAAAATTATCACGACTAAGTAGGCCGGTACAACTTTACGAGTAATAGTCGACCAATCTTATAAAAGTACTTGACCATATCGCATATTTTCTTAAACAAAATGTATCAGACAACTCCAAATGTACCAGTTTGTCAACTGTATTTTTACTGATTTTATAGCTATGTTTTTTGGGGAACCACTGTGGTTTTTTTCATCGTCAAACTATTTTTAACTAATATTCACAGTCGTCCGACGAAAGGAGGAGGTTCTAAACGTTGTAATCTTTTTTCTTATGTTTCTCAAAGACGCCTGGACCGATTTTGAAAATTCTTCTTTTTAAAATCTATCATTCAGCGAATCAGTTTAGTTAGTTCGCATATTTTTAGTATTTTGATGGGCAACTACGGAACCCTAATAGTGCGTGGCCCGACACGCACTTGGCCGGTTTTTTTTTATATTTAAAATTATACTTGTTATTTGCGCAACACAAATATTTATAAAGTTACAACATGTCACTAGCCTGCAAATTGCAAAAAACGTAAAAAAATTTGAATTTCGCGGGCTACATCGAAGCAATCACCTTAAATATTTGGAAACAAAACTTGATTTCGGTTTGCATTAATTAGTGGTCGGTTTATAACAATAACACCAATTAACTTTAGCATATTGAATCACTATTTTTTACGTTATTAGTGTTTTATATTTATATTATTATAAACTACTAGGTACATACCTTCCTTATCCGTATCCGTTATTTCTACATTGCGATCCCAGTCGACTCGATCATAAACTTCTGGGTGTCTCCGCTTTAAATGAGACTTCAAGTTGAACGTGGTAGAATAATAGGAATAAGCATTGCTACAAAATCTACACGTAGCCAGTTTTTGATCGTGTTGTCTATCAAAATAGTTCCAGAGTGGTGAAGAATGATTATTCCTGGGCATGTTTTTAACGTTTAAAACACAGATAACAGTTATTTTTAACTAATTAAACAAACAGTTCTTTTTTTCGCGACGGGATGAACTGTTTTCAGTTCCATTCGTTGCCGTTTTTCTTGGGATTCGACATAACCTAAAAACGTTGTGTCACTTTTGACGTTTAATTTTGTTAATGAAGCCGAGTCTTTTTGCTGGATAAATCCTACATTAACTATTATAAAATAAAGTTGTCAGCACTTGTGCGAGGGTTAAATTTTACTGTTGATGACAATGTGAGCCCTAATTTCCTACTAATATTATAAATGCGAAAATAACACCGTCTGTCTTAACTCTTTTTTACGCTTGCACCACTGAACCCAAATATGATAATAGTCCTTTTTTATTTGAAATTTTGATTTTGAATACGTATTCTGGATATTTTATAATTTGCCTCATTGAAAGTTTTATTGATTTTCGATAGTTGAAAAAGAAAATGGGAGGATTGTTTAAGTAAGATCCCGTAGCTTTTAAACGCAGACCTAGGTACTGAAAATGGGCGGACTTTTTTTAGACAAGTGTACTTCACCATCAACCACAATATCATCGCTTACCATAATAAGGGTGCTCCCACATCTATCGACGCGGAATCGGCTTTTTCCGTCGCCCTTTCTCTTTCTGTCGCTTAGATCTGTCATTTGCTAGACCGAGACAAAAAGCATAATGCGATAGCACGCGGCGGTATCCTCGACGCGGCCGCGCGCTAACGCATTGTCTCGGTCTAGCAAATGGCAGTTCTAAGCGACAGAAAGAGAAAGGGCGACGGAAAAAGCCGATTCCGCGTCGATAGATGTGGGAGCACCCTGAGGAGATATAATGGGCACACGCAAGCCTATTTCTAAATAAAAATACACATAAAATTGGGTTAGAAATGTATCCATTCAATTATCATTTTATTAGTTATACACAAGTACATCTTATATACAATATTATTGTTTTATTACATACAAAATTTATCTATTTTTACCTAACTTAATCTCATAATTTCAAAAGAAACTATTGACCATACTGGCGTATCACTGGCCATTTTTAAGTCACTCTAGGCAGTCACTGTCAACTCCTAGTAACTACCAGGTTTTAAGTGTCTGTCATTATTATACAGAAAAAATATCTTAAGCTTTTGTTTAAGCCCTACTAGTGTTTGAGGCACCACTGTGTCTTTTAGTAACTTTCAGGTCCTGGTCGCCTAGCAACATCCATCTTAGTTTTAGTTACTGTCCGTTTTCATAGTCATAAATTAAAACTCATTATCATGTGCAGCAGTTATCTAAAGCTTATGTTTCAGCCACACTAGTGTTACCAACCGTCACTGTCAACTCCTAGTATCTACTAGGTTCTAGTCACTTTCAGTTTTCATGGTCATAAAGAAACTCATTATTATGTACAGCAGATATCTAAAGCTTTATGTAAGCCACACTAGGCTTGAAGGCACAATGGCGTCTTGTAATAACTGTCACTGTCAACTCCTAGTAACTACCAGATTCTAGTCACTTTTAGTCTTACAAAAATTCTTTGCCATCATGATATCTAAAGAGGCCACACTATTGCGTGCACAATGGCGTCTTGTAATAACTGTCACATGTCAATGTCAACACCTTGTAACTGCTAGATTCTAGTCACTTTCTAGTCTTATAAAATTTATTATGGAGGCACTATTGCGTGACTGTCAGGCCCTAGTTACTGTCAAATCCTAGTCACTGCCAACTCCTAGTCACTATCAACTCCTAGTCACTGTCAACTCCTAGTAACTACTAGGTCCTAGTCTTATAAGAACTCGTTATCATGCACAACAGATATCTTAAGCTTATGTTTCGGCCACACTAGTGTTATAGGCAGCGTTGGAGGCTCAGATCCTGGCGATTCATCGTCACTGTCAGGTTCGGAGTCCGAGTCAGCCAGTTTTGAGAAACTAGCGACTTGTTTGGACATGTCTTGAGCTAAGTCCTTTGGGATGACCACCTGTGGAATAGAGATTGGGATAAATTAGTTGAGTTTATTAGAAAATGGGAGTGTTTTTAGGTTATAATGGCATTTCTTGATTTTTTTTTCGAAATCAGTGAAGTCAGTTTTTGAAATGTTCATTATGGGGAGATTACCAATTGATGTACAAATTTTACCTGTTTATAATATTAGTATTTTTTTTACAACCAGCCATTATTGGCATTCAAATAACTTTGTCAATCTAAAAATCTAGGTACAATGACTGTAAAAATTTTTCTGTATTAAACCAAGTCGCTACGCTCCGTAGTGCACTAAGAAAAGTGATCATAGGAATGCAAATAAAACACTGGATTTGATGAAACCGTTTCAGGTGTATAAAAGGTCTCCCATTAGGTGGACCACAGTTTCAAGATGAGGGTCGCGGGCAACCGATGGATGCAAACTAGGATTGTCGTTCGGCGTGGCGGTCTTAAGGGAGAGGCCTATGTTCAGCAGTGAACGTCTTCCGGCTGATGATGATGATGATGATGATCAATACATCCCCAGATTTGTTACTCACTTGTAGCCAGCCGGCGGTGGCGGCGTAGGGCCGTGTGGACAGCGCGGCGGCGCCCGTCACGGTCGGCGGTAAAACCGTCACCGCCGCGACACTGCCGCGCCAAGTGAAGTGAGAGCCCAGGCGGACGCGGCCACTGAGGATAAAGATATAATAATAATCCTCAGATCAAAAAATAGCCGTCAGAACACTGTTGGAGTTTCTTAGAACCTAACTTATCAGCAAAAATTAATTTGTTTATATTTCTGAGACAAAGAACGTATTCATACGTACGCGCCTGCCCTCCGTTCAGTTTCACATTCGTCCCGTTTGTGTGCTAGGAACTAGTCACATTACTTCTGAATATAATATCAAGGTTAAAATAAAAGTCTTTATTGAAGTTAACCTTATACAGTGCAGTTTGATTATCCCCATAACCTGATAAATTAATAGATAGAACGTTCAGAACACGCGAGTGTCTCCAGCAAAGTTATCAAATTGAATTACATTTCATAATGTTTTCTTTGTTTTTGAGATCAATTTTTACGATGGTTAAAGACACGTGGCGGCATATTTTGGCAAAACAACAACAACGACGCGCAACTTGGTACTGTCGCGACTTTGTATTCGATTTGATTTTGTATTAACTTTGGTGGACCCACTCGCATGTTCTGAGCGCTCTATCTACCTATTTCTTTGTAATAAATAATATGATATTCCATAACTATCACACAACTATCACATAATTTTGGTTTAAGTGCAGAAGCCCAATTTTCAAAATGGCAACCGTGTCGCAAAAGGCCTAGTTCCCAATAAGGTGAATTCACAAAAAGCCTGATTCTCAAAATGGCGAATTCTCGAAAAGCCTAATCCTCACAATATATTTTGAAGGATTAAATTTGCCGTATATTATTACTTCCCAGAATTTGATCTTGGTCCTTATTAGCAACACTAACGAATGGCGCAATAATTTAAAACGGTATCATATTATTACTTTTAGCTGGTAATATAATATAATATACCCTGGGGTATATAATATTATTATATACCCGGGGTATATAATATAACCATTCATTACTTACTCGATAGCCAGTGGTAGCAAGCTGGCTCCTTCAGCGTTCAGCATGATATGTACTCCATCTAGATACTCCACATTGGTCTCACCACGCCATGAGCCCTGAAACATTATTTAAGGTCAAACAACTCAACATTTTTTCCATAGAAACTTCGTTGGGATTTTACTCCACTATTTGACAAGGTACATCCAAAATTAAACATGGTATCGTTTTGTCTCATTATTAATTTTGTCTGTACGGAAGCAGAATTGTAAAATATGAACCTATTAAAAAGTTACGAGCTTCCAAAGATTCGTTTTTATTGCTAATTTTAACACAACTTTGGGCGTAAATTAGAAATTAAAGAAGCATCAAATTTCCAAAACAAAGTCGGTACCGACACAACACATTTATCGAAGAATTCCATAAATTTTATTTGAAATTGATTGATGCAGTGGTTTTTTCATAAAACCCCTTCTTCCAAAGGCCGTTTCGTATTTTTTACGCGCGCCCTTTACTCTTAATGATCGTGCATCTCACTGAATAATGTTTTCCCCTGTTTTCTCCACGGGGGGATGACGCTCGCGCACCCATGAACAATATGGCTCGATTTCAGGTGAAATATCATGCTTTTTGACCATGCCTGCCAGTGAGTTCGAGCTCGCGACTAGCGCCGCCTTAAAGAGGGGAAGTAAGTTATCTTCATATAAAAGCACCGCGCGCGGCTTGTATGTGTGCGCCATAGTATCTATGCGTCGCCGCACACACACTTAACAAAATCTCGAGGGGATTCGAGGGGCTAAGTCTGCTTGAGGTTCGCGCGTCACGACTTTTCGGCACCGTTAAATAAATTAAAAATGTTTGATAATCGCAGGAGAACGTATTGTATGATTCAATAGGTATTATTGCATTATTTATGTTTGTAAAGGTTAATACAAAATAAATATAAATAAAAAACTTAAAAAAAAATTGTAACCGACTTCAAAACAAACACAAAAAAAGTTCAAAATAACCTACAAAAAAACTTTTCTTTCGAAAGTCAGTGACTTTATTTTTGTTTCATTGACTTTTTGTCACCGACTTTCGAAAGAAAAGTTTTTTTGTAGGTTATTTTGAACATTTTTTTGTAAAAAAAAGTTAAATTGAGAACCTCCTTCTTTTTTAGAAGTCGGTTAAAAATGGTCCTCTAAGTGTAAAAATAGTACATTATGCCGATTAAAGAGAATACAAAAAAAACTGACTAGTATACACCGTGACTTTTTAGTCGTCTTACAAAAGGGGTCCACATAATGTATCCGACCTAAAATACCTCTTGGCAAGTTTTTTTTTTTATTGTTGATAATATTTTTTATTTTGACATTAGAAATATGAAACACCCTGTTAAAATGTTTACGTATCAAGCTGTAGAGAATACCTACCCAGCGCAATAAGTAGGGCAGATCATTTCATTCCATTTTCTGTGAGACAAGGGTGCTTCTAACTACGCCTTACGTCTTAATAAGGAATTGAAATTTTATTATTAAATTTTTCAAATCTCTTAATTACCTATTTTTTTTATTTTAATGTGTTCTAATCATTGGATACATGAACTGGGCTCCTTTTGTAAGACGACTAAAAAGTCACGGTGTATAACGTGTCCCGGGTCGACGGCGCGTTGTGTCCCACGCGCGCCTCAAAGAGCGTCAGCATAATGACGGGGACCCCCTCTCAGAGGGCCAAAGCCTGCCGGGCGCGGGATTATTTCCTTACCGTGACCAAGGAACATAAAGGGCTATTGAAGGACTCCGAGGATTTTAGTCAGTTGAAGTCTGACAGTCCCTCCCGCCCTGCCCGGGGTGGGAGGACTCATTCATCAGGATACCGTCGTCCGAGAAGAGCCCGAATGGTATTAGTAACGTTCTTATTAAGTTGACATAAAGGATTTTTTGACCGGCTTAGGCCGATTCCGCGTCGATAAATGTGGGAGCACCCTTATAAAATTACAACGAAAAGGAGCATTGATTTTTGAAGTGAAAACTTCTTTAGCGGCGTTGTACACTTTTTCTGTAATGGGTAAAAAATTTAAAACTCGCGTCAGGGTCACGTGACCAAAACTCGCGTCAGGGTCACGTGACCCTGATCGAAAATGAGTAAGACGTCATTCAAATTAAAAATAAAACATAGTAACAAAAAAGTTTTCACTTCTACCGGCACTCCTGGAGTGCAACCTTTTTTTTTATATTTATAGATGTATGTCTTAAATCTTCTTTTTCTCTACTATTATGGTCCTCAATTCATAATGTCTGGATAAATTTAATTGTTCATAAAAAATAACTAAGTTTATGACTATCAGTATCTCGAAGATACTAGGCTATACAATGTGAAACGTTAATAGCGAAAACCTCTCGTGGGGTAACTCAGCCATGTTACTTACTGATCAATGTTTCTTCCAAGACTTTTGGAAATTTTGTTTTTCCATACTAAATGAGAAATTGATCGGACCCATCAGTATGAAAAATCATTTCCAAGTCTTAGAACAAACATTGTTCAGTAACATGGGCTGAGATGTTTTGCGCTATTGACGTTACACGTTAGAAATATATTGCTTATCGTAAAGTCCTCGCTAATCGCTATATTATCTTACCTCCATTAGATCAGGTATATGTGGTAATGCCCGTTCCATGCTTGACATTTCAAAACTATCCGTTGACATGTGTCCTGCAAGTAAATAAAATTATAATAAATTAATTTTGCCGGTACATACATACATACAACATTATTTTTAGTATATATGCGAAACCCGAATATAGTTTGTTCAGAATCAGTAACTGATTCGATTCCAATAATTTTTACACCATTTTATACTTTTTTTTCAAAATAATTTCAATTATATTTTAATACCAGTTAATTACAATCACCGTACTGTTAGGTACCTATTGCCAAACTATTATCACGAGTGTATAACACAGGAGACGCGGTTTACGGTGTACCGCGAAACGAGCATGTTTTTGAACGGACAGCCAGATAATACACAAGCATATACATATAACTTTATGATACGATTTTTAAATTTTGTCCGATGGCCTAGTGGTTAGTGATCCTGACTGCTATGCCGAAGATCGTGGGTTTGATTCCCACCCAGGACAAATGTTAGTGTGATGAGCACGATCATTTGTTCTGAGTCTGGGTGTAATTTATCATGTATGTATTTAGAAATATATAAGTATGTTTATCAGTTGTGTAGTACCCATAACACAAGCTCTGCTTAGCTTGGGACTAGATGGCTTTGTGTGATAGTTGTGGAATATCTGTGTGAATATCTGTGTGTGTGAGATCGAAACCGGACAGACTGTTTATTACCGGTACATACATTATAATGCTTGGGGTCTCATTAAGGGATAAAATCCGGAATGAGGTCTTACGGCATAAGACCAAAGTTACAGATATTGTCCAAATCTGTAGCAAGCTGAAGTGGCAATGGGCTGGTCATGTCTGCCGCAGAACCGATGATAGGTGGAGTAGGAAGGTTCTCGAATGGAGACCGCGTGTAGGTAAGCGTAGGGTGGGACGGCCCCTCGGTAAGATGGACCGATGACTTGGAGGTGGTGGCTGGTAGATTCTGAAAAAGCTGGAGATCGTGCGCTGTGGCGCTCCCTGGGCGAGGCCTATGTCCAGCAGTGAACTGCAATAGGCTGAAATGATGACATATACAGGGTGGAATTTTGTAATGCCACCTGGATGGAAAGTACTCTTAATACTGCAGATAGAAAATTTTACTCAAAGGAAACATTCCTTTATTTTTGAATAGAAAGCAAACTGCATTCAAAGATTTTCGGAAATTCTCTTCTCCCACACCCTGGAATCGAACCGCTAAAATCTGAAAAAATTATACCCTGTACTTTTATTGCACCGATCGTTAGGGTCAATTATATGGATGTAATCTCTCTAACAAACATGATAAATTAAATGAAAGAAAAACCAGGAAGTCTTAAATTAATTTAATTATTTACAAAAAATGGCAAATTCCTTTCGATTCCCTGGTGTGGTAGAAGAGAATTTTCGAAAATCTTTGAATGCAGTTTTCTTTCTATTCAAAAATAAAGGATTGTTTCCTTTGAGTAAAATTTTCTATCTGCAGTATTAAGAGTACTTTCCCTCCAGGTGGCATTACAAAATTCCACCCTGTATATAAAGCAGATGACGCTTCTAAGGTCCTTACCTTCTGGACCAGTTCTTTCTCCCATAGTGCTAAGTCCTCGCTGTAAGGTCTCTTTGATCTGTTGTTCCACTGAGGGGGGGAGGGGGGAGGGGGAGGCGGGCTGCTCCTCTGTGATTGGCTGGAAAAATATTCACTTATTAGTATTACTAGCTTATGAATGGGTCTTTGCTTGTGTGGAGTTCGTGTTGCTTAAGTTAAGTTTAAAAAGAGCAGTGATGGCCCAGTGGTATCGGTCCCGACTTACGAGTTGTAGGTAGGTTTAAACCCCGCCAGGCGCATTACTTTGTGTAATTTATTTCATCACCACTGCTCTCAAAACGGTGAAGGAAAACATCGTGAGGAAACCGGCATGTCCTAGAACCAAAAATTAGAAGACATGTGAAATATACCAACCCGCACTGGGCCTGTGTGGTGGATTATGACCCACTCCCTATCACAGAGAGGAGGCCTGTGTCCCAGCAGTGGGAACATTATAGGCTGATGTTGACGAATTTAAGTTTTAACTGGCTAGTTTCGGCTTCATATAGGAATGGCGAAGATAAAATTACTATCAGTACTCTTAGCACGAGATTTCACTCTTTTACTTTACAGCGTCTTTCCAGTATTTACAGCGTTTCTTGTATGGAATAAAGGAACAGCGCCTCTGGTGTGCGAAGAAGGAACAATAATGAAGGATGACAAGTAAGTAATTGTTAAAATTTTTGTAATAATATTGGCGATTGAAAAAGAGTGTCCATAGAGTTTCGTGCACGTTCTTCTCCATAGAGATCTACTCCTTGTAATGTACATCTACGGTACTTTCACAGTTATTATGTCTTGTGACTGGGACTGTAGCACCATGACTATTTTTGTAATTGTTTTATTTTATGTCTTTTGACAATTCATAAGTACCTGTAATTGGCCTAGTTGAAATAATTGATTAAATATGATTTGATTTGAACTAATTTTTTCCTGGAAAATTGTCAATTTTAAATTGTCAAAGTTCTAGTTTACTTTACGTCTCAAATACTGAAAACTCGTGCTAAGGGTACTGAACATTTGGTGTAGTAGTTGAGTAATCGACGTAGGCACGTAAAATTTGCCAAAATCTTCTTGAATGGTTTTTTTTTTCAATTTCATCGAGTACAGTCAGCACCAAAAGTTGCTGACCACATTCAGATTTTCAAAATCGCTGTACACCGTATACCTCTAGGGCCCCAAAGCGCCCCAATGGCACAATTTTGTGCCACCAAACCCCGAACGATTTTAAACTGTATTTTTGGAAAATAAGTCTTAAAGTCAGTCAGGGTTTGGTGGCAAAAAAAAATCCCGGGGCTCGACAGGTATTACGTATTATTGCGGAGTACAGCGATTTTAAAAATATTAATGTGGTCGTCAACTTTTGATGCTGACTGTACAATAATGATTGTATAGTTCAGTGTTTCCCAACCTGTGGTCCGCGGACCTCTGGGGGTCCGCCAGTATATGTAAGGGGGTCCGCGGTGTCATATCTGGACCATACGTCAAATGCTAATGTCCCGCAATCGGTATAATTTGTGAAGAAATGGGAAGCAATCACAAGTAGTAGTTATTGCACACTGAAGTGCGGTAGGTATTTCATGGAAAACTTGTGTTGTCGAGCTGAGAGATGATGAGAAGCAACACCAATCTTTCACATTAACTTTTCCATATTTTTGATAATAAACAGTTATGAGTACCTATTCTGTATAAGTAATAAATAAAATAAATACCTAATCTGTTTTTTTTTCCCTGTTTATTTTATTAAGGGGGTCCGTGAAAACTGTGCTTGATTTACTAGGGGTCCGTGGCTGAAAAAGTTTGGGAAATGCTGGTAGTTAGTGGGCACTTACATTCCAAGTCATCCACCGCAGCTGCGCGGACACTCCCGCGAGCGGCGCGGCGCACGCGGCCCGCTCGCGCGGCAGACGCACGCGGCGGGACGACACGCGCCGGGACATGCGGGTCACCAGCCACGGGCCACCGCAACTGAGGACAAATTATATCCCACAACTATCACACAACGCCATCTAGTCCCAAGCTAAGCAGAGCTTGTGTTATGGGTACTAGACAACTGATAAACATACTTATATGTAGGGTGACTGGCAATTACTGTACAATACTTAAACACATTATGCTTCAAAATATATTGTATTTTAATATATATCAAATGTAAGCATACAGTTAAAGCTAAAGTTAAGAAATAGACATAGTAAACAGTAACATGTGAAAATAGATTATGAGAACTAACTGTAATAAAATAGAAATATTAAGGACAGGTAGACTAAGGAAAATGTAAGCAAATAAAAATAAAAAACGCCTGTGCAAACGTTTTTTACCCACTAAAAAATAAAAGAAATTAAAGCGGATAGGAATAAATAAGCAGAATAGAATCAAATGGGAATCCCACCCATGGAATGAAAGAGGAATGATGAGAGAAAGAAATAGTATGCAGAAAGAAAGTGCGAGAGGAATACTTGCGAGAACTTGAATGAATGAGAATTAGTGTAGAAAGGTCTCCGACTACCGTTGGAGGAGCTAGCTATAAAAAAATACTTAAACACGTGATTGTGCTCATGATAACAATCAATTTTTACTATTGGAGCAAAACCAGAATGCCGGAAAAAAAATATCAGTTGTTCAGTGCATTAAGCAAACATAAATGTACTGAACGGGTGATTTTTTTTCGCGTTTTCAAGTTTGTTCCCATTGTAAAAGTTGTTGGTTATCATGAGCACAATCACGTGCTTAAGTATCGTACACTAATTACCAATCACCCTATATTCCTAAATACATACATATCATAGATAAATTACACCCAGACACAGAACAAATGATCATGCTCATCACACAAACATTTGTCCTGGGTGGGAATCGAACCCACAACCTCCGGTATAGCAGTCAGGGTCACTAACCACTAGACCAACAAGCCCGTCAAAATCATTCAATGGGCAACTGGGAAACGAATGGCGCTAGTATAGCTAGTTCCAAGCATCCTCATTGGTTCAAATTTTATAGGTACTACAAAATAGTACTACGTCATTGGTCGGATTAGGTATCCATTCAAAAACCATTGAACGGATTTGGATGAAATTTGGTACACAGATAGTTTATAACCTGAATTAACACATAGGATAACTTTTACCCCGATTTTATGTTCCCATGGGATAATTCTCGAGGTGAAACCGCTAACAATAGCTAGTTTGTCAATAATTATTGATTTAACAAAAACACATAGATTAGTTCTATATTTTCAAAACTCATTTATGTAAACTACCCTATTAAAACGAAATTAACGACAATTCTTAAGCTGAAATCAATATAGAAAGGAGACGTTTCAGTTTTATATGGCGCTCCGGCCATAACATGTACATTTTACCAAAGCTGGGAAAATTACCCCTGAATAGAATAAAGTAACATTTTTTTCGTAATATTAAATGGGTTTTGTGCACAAGATAAAAATAAAAACATGTTTGACGATTTGTCCTAAGAGATAAGACAGCCATGACACGTTGTAGAACTATGACATTTACTAAGTCATTTTTAACTCGTTCAGAAACACGTTAAAAATAATGCAAACTAAAGATTTTAAGCGAGGGGGACGTGCAACGATGAAATCGTGGTCCTTAATTATGTTTACTCAAAAATATGTACAATAGAATAATAGTTTATTTTTAACACGTCAAGAACACACGCATTTTTTTATTTATTTTCTACTTAACATTGGTTTGATGAGACATCATTTCAGAACGAATGAATTATGCTAGCAAACGAGACGCCATGTTGAATAAATCATGGCAATAATTGAAAAACTATTTTTTTGTTGTGCACAACAAATCAGGCTCAAATCCACCAGAAAACATTTTTCCCGAATTTGTGGTATTTTTTCCTCTTTTTTGATATATGTACATCTGATGGCCGAAAATGAAACATCTCCTTTTAAATGTTACATTTCATATTAAATTGTTACGTTGATCAAATTGCGAGACCTATCTATTAGGGTGCTCCCACATCTATCGACGCGGAATCCCCCGATAGATGTGGGAGCACCCTTACGCTTCTCGAAACTTCCACAAGGTTCTCGACAATTCTACTGAAGATTAGTTTGGAAGTTTCTAGAAAATTCTACCCTGTTCTAGATGTTTCGAGATGGTTCTGGAATGTTCTAGAAGGTATGGGACGATGTCGAAGTCTATGGATGTTTCCAGAACATTCGACCATCTTCTAGAAACATCTAGTAGGTTCGGCCGGGGTTTTGACTACGATCGAGGCGACTCGAGGTGAACTACAAGCGATCTCTAAGTGACTTTTACGTGTGATTAAGAGTGTGTACAAGTGTTTAAGTGTTGAGTAGTGTTTAGTGATTGTTTTAATTTGTGTTTTATGTGTGATTAAAGTTTATTTGGTTTTAATTGGTGTTAATTAATTTATCCCAATACCCGGTTTGTAACAATATAATAAGTTCTTACTTTGGGTCTTCACTGATTAGTTTGAGGACTTCAAAACCGGAGCCCCTTTGAGCGGCTTTCAACTCTCTGCCGGTACAACCGACTATCTGTAATAAAACCAATTTTATTTTGTTTAAAATAAATATATCCCCACACTATGAATTTCTCCTGTATCGTGGGTACGTTTACAAACATATAAACTCACATACACAAACACACAGACCCGGAACAACTACTTGTAGATCATACAAATATTTGTTCCGAGCGTGAATGGAACCGACCCCTGAAAGAATCAAAGAGGCCTCGCCAAGCTAATGCCATGATAGTCACATTTGATAACGATGACTGGTTCCACAAGGGGGCCTCGAGTGAGCAGCGAAGGCAAGTCATTATTTTTCGTCCTGAAAAAAAGGGCCTTACAGATGTATTTTGCCCCCTCCTAGATTCGAGTCTGGCTACGCCACTGGCTAAATCGCTTGCCTATGCATACCTATGTAGCGGTCATAATCTACAAAAAAAGAACAGCAGCGCCATCTATACAGAGACTGAGAAACTAAGCTCATCGCGCAATCAAAGTTATCCTCGACATTAGAAGACAGAATATTCCGGCTATGACCATCGGGCAGAAAGTCCACCAGACACAACACCCGTGTGGTCGGAAGGTACCTTCCTCTTCCGGGGTATCGAGGAACTTTCCACTCAGTTCCTCCTACATTGCTTACCTGTAAGAAGTCCACAATGCCATGTGGCGTGTGTGTGGCATGTAGCTGTGGATCTGTGGCTACCAGTAGATGTCGTAGACGGGACCGAGTGGCGCCACCGTCGAGGGCTCGGTGCCAAGTTATGTGGTCACCAGCGCAGAGCTTGTTACCTGTTAGATAATTACATATGTATAGTTGGTGCCAGTTAAGATGGCAATAGCGGACATTGACCCCTACATAATAAGTCGTCTTATAATGACAAAAGCTCAGAATTAGCATTTTTATAAAATACCGAATAAATTAGTAATTATATTGTAAGGATATAATCATCTATGTAGTCATAAGATATCAAAATGGTAAAAATATTTCACCTTTACCTAAGATTTTATTATTATTTTTATATTTAAGACTCACAAGTAAACAGTACCATTTAACAGAAAAATGCTAATTCTGATCTTATGTCATTATACGAGGATTTATTGGGCAAAGGTCAATGACCGCTATTGCCATCTTAACTGGCATCAACTATAGTTATAAAAATATAAACATAAACTCACGCCTTCTTCCCATGGGGGTAGGCAGAAAGTACGGTGGGAGTATATACGTAACGACGCACTGAGCATAAAGTCTTGATTCTATTGTATGGACTATAGAACATCTATAAGTAAGGCGAAAGGCATCTTAGTCATAGACTAAGATGTCAGACTCATATTGACTAATAGTCAATATGAGTCTGACAATATGGGTGGGAAGACTCATTTGATGATTTTACCACGTAAAAAAAGGCTTTTTTTCATAGAGCCCCGTTTCGTATCGTCTGACCCATACAGTTTAAGTGTTAGTGGGGGATTCGGGAAGGCAAAACAATTTAGTGATGTTAGTTACAGGCGATACGAAATTTGCCGGGTCAGCTAGACACTATCAATACATACATACATAGTGTAAAACAATAGTTATTTGTTATACAAGAGTGCAAAGTTGCTTTTTAACCGAGTGCTCAATTTTGATGACCGAGCAAGCGAATGATTCTAAAATTGAATCACGAGTGCAACGAGTGATTCAAAAATTAGAATCATGAGCGGTAGCGAGGGAATCAAAAGAGCACAAGGTGAAAAATCTTTGCACTCGAGTGCAACACGTAACTTTTTATCCCACCTCAGCGAGGAAATGAGTATTCTTTATGCAAAAAAAGTTTAGGTAATAACTACTGACTACGTTATTATACGTAAGTATTACAGAAAAAAAAAAATAGTTTAGTATGTTTTTAAGTTTCTTATTTTTATCTTGGTTTTTCTTAACAATAAGTAGGACGTTTAAAGAAAACCGCAAAAGTAAAGTTCTGAGTCAATAAGGTTCCGAGTCTGAGATTTTATTTTTTATTATGTCTGTGTCTGTGTCTATTTAAAATAAATGTTTTCTATTCTATTCTTTTTAGATTGTAATAAATTAATAGTAGATTACGCACCAAAGGATTCTGGTTCGGGATTCAAGTTAGCCGCGAGATGGTTAATCCACCCTGTTTATCAACAAGCGATCACAATTCTGTAGGGTGTGTGGCAGCAGCCGCCTTAGCTACTGGTACAACGGGACTCGCCATTAGTGCACGGTGCCATGTTCCAAATTGTTACCTAAGAGATTTACTTTATCCACTAGAGGTGTAAAACGGCTTTTACCTCACAGATATCGAAGAGGAAAACACGTAGGACTTTCCGAGAAATTTGGGGGCTATGAAAAACAAAGTCGCTTCCCACTGTCTGTCCTATGTATGCTTAGCTCTTTAAAACTATGCAACGGATTTGTATGCGGTTTTTTTCAGATACCGTGATTCAAGAGGAAGGTTTTTATGTATATAACATGCATAATATAGTAGAGATTGCACTCGTGCGGAGCCGAGGCGGGACGCTAGTCTACACTAATGTTATGAAGAGGAAAAATTTGTTCATATGTAATGGATAAACCCAAAAACTACGGGACCGACTTTTTAAATTTTTTCACCATTAGAAAGCTACATTATCAGCTGCGATAAACATAGGTTATGTTTTAAAACTCGCGGACGAAGTCGCGGGCAAAGTGATAGTTAAAGATAAAATGCATACCTGTAGTAAAAACATATCTCGCGAGGGCCTGCAACAACGCGGCAGGCCACAGCGGGGGCTGCGCCAGACCCTCTTCAGCTGACAGACGGATGGTCAGCTCGAACCCGTAGCCCGAGGGCGCGTCCCGAGAGGGCTCCGGAGGTGGATGCACGCGCCCGTCGCCGTGCAAGTCTGAGAGGCCGAAGCTGGAAGGTGGAGGAAGAAGTGGTAGAGAAGTAATGGACACAGTAGCGATTGGAAACTAGGGTCCCAACGTTGCGCGTACGAGCCTCTCGTTTTGCAAATGAACATGAAGGAGTAAGTAGCGCAATTTAAGTTTTGAGTGTGAGGCATCGTGCATGTCTTTAAATCTCAGCACTGAGAGAAGACCGGGCCAGAGAATTCATTTGCCCTTGATTCACATTTTAAAATGCAGACCGTTTTACTCATTGAAAACTTTTTTTTTACGTTACGTGGCAAAATCATCAAATGAGTCCTCCCACCCCGGGCAGAGTGGGAGGGACTGTCAGACTTCTACTGACTAAAATCCACGGTGTCCTTCAATAGCCTTTTATGTTCCGGGGACACTAAATTAAGGAAATAATCCCGCGACCCCGCCCAGAAATGGAGAAGTAGCATAAACTATAAACAAAAGTGTTGGACTAAATACTCACCTAACATAATGCCAATGTGGTAGGATGTGTTCCTCAGGCTTCCCAGGGTTCCAGTACATGCTGATGTAGTCCAGAGGATCATGACCTCCCAGCCTGAAAGTAGGACAACTCTAAATTATCATTCCCTTTTGTGCAGGATTTTGAGGGGATTGAACCCATTTAAAATCATAATGTTTTATTTACATGGGCCTCAGTGGGCACTTATAAAACGTCGAAGAATTGGCACGGTTCGGGTTGTTCGTTTCCATGGAGAAGAACCGGCAAGAAACTCCATGGTTACTCTTTGAAAATATTTGCTTTTACAACGTTATTATTACAGTTTGGTATACATAGGTAAGAGAGAAAATCGTTGGCATTCAACTGTAATGTAACGTTACAGATTCAAACATTCGAAGACAATAGAGCATCAAATTGCGCACTTTTATGTTACACTAGCAAACTCGGCGAACTCCGTTTCGCCACATAAACCTCACGGAGCCCGAGACCTTTCCAACGAATGCAAAACCGTGGAAATCGGTTCGTGCGTTCTGGAGTTATAGCGTCAGGAAGGAATACCCGACTTATTTTTATATAGTAGACTTATTTTTATATAGTAGACTTATTTTTATATAGTAGACTTATTTTTATATAGTAGACTTATTTTTATATAGTAGACTTATTCTCTCTTTATAGTAGACTGTATTTTTATATAGTAAACTTATTTTTATATAGTAGATTACAGGTGAATCAATCTCTTTATACAACGTGTAAAAAAAAAAAACGTACTGATAGCGCAAATCCTCATTGTGTGGTAACTCAGCCCAAAAGTTACTGAACAGAGTTTGTTCTAAAACTGAGTTAAAAACGAGAGGTTTTGCGCTATTAACATTACACATAGTATAATTTTAGAGCAGTGGTAGCCCAGTGGTATTTCCCGACTTACGAGTTGTAGGTCGTGGGTTCAAACCCCGCCAAGCGCATCACTTTGTGTAATTTTTTCATCACTCTCAAAATGGTGAAGGAAAACATCGTGAGGAAACCGGCATGTCCTAGAACCAAAAATTCAAAGACATGTGACATCTACCACCCGCACTGGGCCCGCGTGATGGATTATGGCCCCTCCCTCTCACAGAGAGGAGGCCTGTGTCCCAGCTAGTGGGAACATTACACTGATGATGATGACCTATAATTTTAAACTGACCAGTATTTGAGTCTTGTGGTAACTTGCAAAGGGTTTGGCTGGTCGGGATACAGCCTGGAGCAAGCCTCACACAGCGCTGTGAGACCTGCGGGCACTACTGGACGATCTGTGGAAGAGAAGTTAAGGTAAATAAACCTGATGCCTTCAAACTGAACAGGTTACTTCTAGGATCTTCAAGCATGATTTACCCTCAACCACAACATCTCTGCTTACTACGGCATGATTTTTCTGATTGAATGGCCTGTTGGTCTCGTGGTTAGTGACCCTGACTGCTATGCCGGGGGTTGTGGGTTCGATTCCCCCCCAGGACAAATGTTTGTGTGATGGGCACGATCATTTGTTCTGTGTCTGGGTGTAATTTATCTATCTGTATTTATTATCTCTATTGTCTAGTACCCATAACACAAGCTCTGCTTAGCTTAGGACTAGATGGTGCTGTGTGATAGTTCTGGAATATTATTATTATTATCTATGAATACAAAGTATGTACCCCTCAACTTTGTCAATGTTTTAGGGTCCATTTAGGTCTTAAATGTGATAAAAAGTCAAATATATTATTTAGAAAGCTCAAAATTTAGTGCGTGACACGAATCAGGGACTAGATCCTTGCGTTACAAATTCTAAAGGACCCCAAATAAAACACTAGGTAATTAAAATGTAGGAAGAATAAAATGATTCCTTTACCTGCCTGCCCCATTTGTTCCCGATCCATTTCCTGTGAATTCCCGGGAACGCTGTCAGCTGTTGCCGTGGGCTGCGCAGACGCAACGAAGGACAATGCGCTGCTTCTGACCACGCCACCCGGGGGCGCAGCACCCGGCCCGCTCCCGCTTGACATTTTAATGAAAATTGAGACGATTGAGCAACTGTTTTAGTCTAAAAAGCAGCTTTTGAACAAAAAAATATAATTTGTGGAATTTAGTAGTCTGTGCATGTCTTTCACAGACTAAATGTCTTTGTTTTCTTTTTGGATGTTCTATGTTCGAACTTCGATATATTTTATGCATGACAATGACAGATGCTTCATGAAAATACATAAGTGGAAGCGAGATAAAAAATAAATGCTCGGGATTTCATAATCGACGGCTCTGCAATAGTTTTACAAAGTTTCTGGACGAAATAATGTTGACGTGCGATTCGATAAAAAAACAACAATAAATTATTTAATGTTTAGACATTAAACTTTTACTTTAGATATAATAAATAAATTGAAAAAATATTACTTATGATTAACTTTGTGAGATGGTGAGAACAAAACCTCCTTTAAAAACTGGGTCGTGGGAGGAAACGAACTGTCAATAATAAAGTCATTAAATTTCAGAACGATAACGAACATCCGCTCGGTCGCACGGTCGCTTCTTTCATTCTTTGCACTGTTTATTTGTTTGTGAAAATAATCGGTCTTTTCAGTCGTTTTATTCTATTTTTACACGAAAACAAAACGCCACTATAATAAAAATAACTTCTCAGAGAACCCTTGCGACATCAATCGTAGTTTAAAACAGTAAAAACGTTATTTTTCTTCAAAATGCGCTACGTATTTCTAACAACTATATTTAGCGTAGTTTTTGCTTATGAGAAAGACATGACGATAATGGTACAAGCGGGAAAAGTTGATTGCTTCTATCATAAAGTGCTACCGAACGAAATAATCGACATAGAGTATCAGGTAAGACTTAAATTATTTTTTATCACCAGAAGCAGATAACCTCAAGCGCGAGCGGTCTCCGATAAAGTTTATGCCGAAATCGTGCACAAATATCAATTATTTTGCCACGTTTTTGTAACTGATAACATTAAAAGTTTATTTACTACGTGAAACGTGAATTGAAAATCAATTTAGTGGCAATTTTACATTTTCATTTGAACCAACAATAAAACTCATTTTATTGGATAATTTTTTGGCTAAATGCCAGACCCTGTTGCTAAACTCAAGAACAGTGAGTCAACTCAACGTAAAACCATTTAGAAGTAAAGCTCAGTGATGTTTTTTCCTTTCCCCGTATGTAATCAGTATAATTATAATTATTATTAAACTACACATCAATTTTTTCACTCGGAAAAGGCCTACACCAAAAAAATCTAAACATTTGTAAGATTTACAAGTGGTTTTTCCGAGTCTGGGTGTTTGTGTATAGGAAATACAAACCACCTACAAGTGTAGGCCGATGTAATTTAAATAAAAAAATAGATTAGATTTTTCTTTCTAGCATGCATAGCATGACACTACAAACCGGTTTATCAACGGAAAATAGACAAGATTATGGGATGTAAAAAGATCAACACATATCATGCTAAGCATGGTGATGTTTAAGCCAAAGCCTGCTGGGGTCGCAGGATTTATCGAATTACCGTGACCCTGGAACGTAAAATGCTATTGACGGTCAATGTGGATTATAGTCAGTACGAGTCTGACAGTCTCTTGCCCCCTGCCCTGGGTGGGAGTTATACTCATTTTATGATTTTACCACAATTTAAAAAAAAAGTATGGTGATGATCAAAATATAGAAATGATTCTTTTTTCTTCAATGGTTTACAGATTGTGTCATACTCATTAAAAAAGACAGTCAAGTTGCATAGGATTTAGGAATAACAATGAAAGGGGTTTGCAACTTTTAGTACGGACCTTGGCATCATTTTTTTTTTCTTTCACCAGTGATGAAACTTTGGGCTACTACCTAAGAAGTCCATAGAAAAAAAAAATTAGTTTCTAAACAGTAACCAACCAGAGATATGGTGGTTTGTTTTTTGTACTACCTAATAAAAATAACTCCAGATTAGAACTAAATAAAGACCATCATATCTCTGGTTAGTTACGGTTCAGAATTTTTTTATTACTTTTTTATGAACTTCTTAGAAAAAAGAAAAAAAAAATTGATGCCAATAAGATGCAAACCCCTTTGTTTATTTCACAGTCAGACCTAGTAATATGAGGTCACTAATAAAATGTTGAAAACAGATGTTCAGTTCGGACATAGAATACCTAGTTCAGATTGGTTTTTTTGCATGAAGTTGTAGCAGTTACAAACTCTATCTATACATATTATAATAATAAAATGGTAGGAAAGTCAAAACAGCACATTGAATATTTTTTAAAAGAATATGGTGTGTTTTACAATCAATACCAAAGACAAAATTATATATATATATTTTTTTTTTACTTTGTGCCTGTATGTATGTCCGTGATAAACTCAAAAAGTACTGCATGGATTTACTTCAAAGGCACGAATATTAATAAGAAGTCGAGTCAACATCATCATCTGCCTGCCTTTTCCCAACTATATTGGGGTTGGCTTCCAGTCGAACCAGATGCAGCTGAATATCAGTATTTTACATGGAGCGACTGACTATCGGACCTCCACAACACAGTAACTGAGTAATACGATACCCCATGGTAAGACTGATTGTCAGACTTTCGAGCTTCTGACTAACAGTAACGACTGTCAAAGATCTACAAATGACAGCCGAGACCAACGGCTTTACGTGCTTTCCTCGCACGGAGGAAACTTGCTATGACAGATGGTCACCCATCCACAGACCAACCTCGGCAAGCGCGGCTTAACCTGGAAGATCGGCCTGTGCGGCTGTAATTATTAAGCCACGAGCTCCTCGTCGGGTCAACATAATTATAGGCTACATAATTATTATCACGCTATCACCTATGGGGAACGAGCACTGAACTTTATCATAGGTATTTTTGGTGTAGAATAAAACTAGGGTTTATCATGCTACACTAGCTGAAGGCTATAGTAACAATTAATATATTTTTATTGACATAGTCTTTGATATGCAACAGTAGGTACTAAACAATTAGTTTTAATTTGGTTGTAAAAAACGCAACAGGGATTGGAAACATTGTGTAGGTGAAAAATTCATTTTTATTGCAACTGTTAAAAAAATAGGCTTGTCAACTGAAAAATTGTAATAACTTCAACAAAAAGGAAAACAAAATTTTAGCTGTCTCTATACCACCCATTCCTTTCTCTTCTCTCAATGGTCTTCTCAAAAAAAAAATTAAACTTTAATCTTTCTTTTGAAAGCTTTTAAAAATCATCAACAATATAACATATCGGACGGCCCCTACATACAAATGGATATGGCAAAAACCGAGGTTTTACAGGAGAGCATTTTTAGTGTTAAAATCGTAATTCAATAAAAAAAAATAAGTTCGATTATTAATTAAATTTTAATATTCAAATAGCAATAATTTTTTTTTTTAAGTTATAGAAAACAGTTTGTCACCCCTGCATTCCAAGTCCTAACAGAGCAATAAAAAAGTGCTAATAAAACAAACACATAAAACTAGAAAACAGACTTATTTCACTAAATATGGCCAGTAGAGTTCTAATACCAGTTTTGAATGACAGTTTTGACTGGCCTGTTGGTCTAGTGATTGCCCGTTGTCGTGGGTTCTATTCCCACCCAGGACAAATGTTTGTGTGATGAGCACGATCATTTGTTCTGTCTGGGTGTAATTTATCTATAATATTGTATGTATTTAGAAATATATGAGTATGTTTATCAGTTGTCTAGTACCCATACCACAAGCTCTGCTTAGCTTGGGACTAGATGGCGTTGTGTTAGTTGTGGAATATTATATTATTACTTAGGTCTCTCCCTCCCGGGGTCGTGGGACTGTCTTACTAGTTACACGTGACCCCGGAACGTGAAGGGCTTTTATGTTATGTTTTTTTTTTACCGATGTTCCACATTAGGTATTTCTTTCGTGGGTGCGTTTACAAACATATAAACTCACATACACAAACACCCAGACCCGGTAAAAGGACTTGCAGATCATAAAAATATTTCTTTCATGCGGGTATCGAACCCGCGACACGCTGCACAGTAGTTGATCGCTCAGCCATTGGAAGGACACCGTGGATTTTAGTCAGTACAAGTCTGACAGTCCCTCCTGCCTTGGGTAATTACTCATTTGATATTTTACCACGTTTTACAAAAAAAGTTTGTCACAAAATGCTTTGCAAGTAAGTAGCAATAAAAAAGTGCTTATAAAAGAAACATAAACTAAAAAACATCATTTACTCGTAAAAGACTTTTTCCATTTGAAATAAGACCTATTTCGTAAAGCCAGGCTAGAATAAAGTTCAATAATACGCAGTTTTAAATAGGTACAGGCCTCTCCCTCCCTGGGTATTGCTTAGTGTATCTTACATGTTACTATTGACCCCGTGACGTGTAATGGCTTACCATAAAGTTACAAAATTTTTGCAACCCATGTTTTTTACATTAGGTACTTCTTTCTATGCGTTTACAAACATATAAACTCACATACACAAACACTCAGACCTGGAACAACTACTTGTAGATCATACAAATATTTGTTACGTGCGGGACATTGAACCCGCGACACGCTGCGCAGGAGTCGATCTCTCAGCTACAGGCTCAAGTACATCGTGGATTTTAGTCAGTACAAGTCTGACAGACCCTCCTGCCTTGGGTAGGACTCATTTGATGGTTGTACTACGTTATGAAAAACAAAAAAAAAAGGCCTCAAATAATGCAATTTGATTGCGTGCATTCTTACCATAAAGTCACAAAATCATGCATCATGTTTTTTAATTAAAAACTAATCAAGGTACTATGGCTAGTTAAATTAATATTCAATTAATCGTGAGTTAATATTCAATTAATTGAAACTGCATTACGCTTGTATCTATGAGTAATCCCTAGAATTAGTGCGTTCAACCAAATAATGTAATATTCCACAACTATCACACAACGCCATCTAGTCCCAAGCTAAGCAGAGCTTGTGTTATGGGTACTAGACAACATATTTATATATTTCTAAATACATACTATTAAGAAATAGATAAATTACACGTTTCTAGTACACATAACACAAGATCGTGCTCATCACACAAGATGGCATTGTGTCCTGGGTGGGAATCGAACCCACAACCTCCGGCATAGCAGTCAGGGTCACTAACCACTAGACCAATAGGCCAGTCTTCAGCTTTATAATATTACTAGCTGTAGCTTTTCTTATTGCCTATGTCACTCATGACCAAAGCAGCTTTCAACTGGTGAAAGAATATTTGAAATCGGACCGTATCTAGTTTTTATTTTTAACGTGGTAAAATCATCAAATGAGTCCTCCCACCCCGGGCAGGTCGGGAGGAACTGTCAGACTTGTACTGACTAAAATCCACGGTGTCTTTATTCTTTAGCCCTTTACGTTCCAGGAGGGTCCCGGTAATTGAAAAAGTCCCGCGACTCCGGCAGGCTTTGGCCAACTAGAGGGGGGCCCCGTCATCTTGCTGACACTCTTTGAGGCGCGCGTGGAACACAACGCGCCGTCGACCCGGGCACGGTCCAAAGTCGGGCAGCGAGTTGCCAATGCCGCCCGCATGCCCGCGCCTACGGTGGCCGGAGATCGTGGGCGACTACCACTGCAAAGTTCAAAGTCAAATCATTTATTCCAATTAGGCCATCAAAGAGGCACTTTTGAACGTCGATATTTAAATTTAAAGGGAATAGGAAGGGAAGGGATTGATTCTACACCCATTCGCTGAGGTAGGTTGTATGGAGAAGAATGGGCAAGAAACTCCATGACTGCGACTAACGATATCTCCTAAGATAATTATATAAGCCCGTGTCGTCCCACTGCAGGGCAAAGGCCTCTCTTCCCTCCTTCCACTTTTTTCACTCAGTGGATCCCAAATGGCGGTAAACGACAACGCGGCAGGCCCAGAAGGAGATGGCGGGATGAGCTGGACTCATTTTTAAGGGATTGTCTACGCATCATAGATCCTAAGATAATGTCAAGGACAATTTTGTTTAAAATGTTCTAATGAACGTGTTTTTAATTTTCAGGTGATAGACTCCACACACGGCGATCTAGACGTCTCCTTCCAAATGACCGATCCAGTTGGACGCGTCATAGTGGCTGATTACAAGAAACCGGAGAATTCCCATCGGCACACGTCCAACTTGAACGGAGACTACCGGTTTTGTTTCGATAATAGCTTCAGTACCTTTAGTCAGAAGACTGTGAGTATTTGGAAACCCTTGGTACCGTATAGTTAAGCTCCTGGGGTTATGAGTCGAGCTACACATCATCATCTGCCTACCTTTTTCCAACTATATTCTGGTCGGCTTCCAGTCGAACCATATGCAGCTGAATATCAGTATTTTACATGGAGCGACTGACTATAGGACCTCCACAACACAGTAACTGGGTAATACGACACTCCATGGTAAGACTGACTGTCAGACTTTAGAGCTTCTGACTAACAGTAACGACTGTCAAAGATCTACAAATGACAACCGGGACCAACGGCTTTACGTGCTTTCCGAGACACGAAGGAAACTCGCCATGACAGATGGTCACCCATCCACAGATCAACCTCTGCAAGCGCGGCTTAACCTGGAAGATCGGCCTATGAGGCTGTAATTCTTTAGCCACGAGCTCCTCATGAGTCGAGCTACACGATAACTGACAAATGCTTGCACTGACTGGACAGGTCCACTCAAATCTGTGTGGCTCTTTCTTCAAAATACCATCTCAGATACCCGGATGGTCGTCTTGTGACTTGGCCAATATAATGTCTGGACTTCTGGATAGTATTTTACATAGACCGACTGTCTATCGGACCTCCACAAGCCTAAAAGAGAAATTTTTATTTTTCATTTCCTTCAAACTCCATTTCCGAGATTTTAATGATAGTCAAGCGCACGAATGCATTACTTTTCGCCGTATCACAGTAGTTCCTATTGTCTAGTTCTATTATGCAACTACTCATCATCAGCCTGCCTTTTCCCAACTATATTGTGATCGGCTTCCAGTCGAACCAGATGCAGCTGAATATCAGTATTTTACATGGAGCGACTGACTATCGGACCTCCACAACACAGTAACTGTGTAATACGATACCCCATGGTAATACTGACTGTCAGACTTTAGAGCTTCTGACTAACAGTAAAGACTGTCAACGATCTAAAAATGACAGCCGGGACCAACGGCTTTACGAGCTTTCCGAGCCACGGAGGATGCTTCTCCTTGATATATTGTAAAGGTTCTGAAAACTATATGTATTGTCTCCAGGTATTCTTCGATATTCTAATAGACGGCGAAGATCATGAGGAGAAAGATTATGACGATGATAAGGAGATGGAACTTGGTAAGTTCTTTTATTTAGCGATAGGTTCTCGTTAGACCACTATCTCGCCTGCTGGTAAGCGATGATTTGGTCGCGGTGAAGCAAGCTTGCCTAGAAGCTTCACTCTTGACTTGAAGACCACAAGGTTGTAGCTATCTCATCATCAGCATGTAATGTTCCCACGGCTGGGACACAAGCCTCCTGTCTGTGAGAGGTAGTGGGCCATAATCAACCACGCGGGCCCAGTGCGGGTTGGTGGATGTCACATGTCTTCGAATTTTTGATTCTAGGACATGCCGGTTTCTTCACGATGTTTTCCTTCACCGTTTTGAGAGCAGTGGTGATGAAATAAATAACACAAAGTAATGCGCCTGGCGGGGTTCGAACCCACGCTCTACAATTGCAAGTCGGGTCCGATACCACTGGGCCATCAAATGTGTCCTCCCATCCAGGGCGGAAGGGATTGTCATGTGACTTGTACAGACTAAAATCAACGGTGTCCTTCGGTGACACTTCGTTCCGGAGTCACAATCGCTCGTTAATCCCGCGACCCTGGAACTGACGGTGAGGGCTTCATGGACAAAAGAATTAAAATAATTTGATTGGCCCTTTTTCCATAGGAAACGCAGCAGAGACGTATATGATGCGAGTTCGAGATATATCTGAGTCGGTGTCGAAGGTCAAGGATCATATATCCACCGCCAGAAGGTTGCAGGAGCTACATTCAGCACACGAGGCGAGGGACAGGAACCTTGCTGAGGAGATGTGCGATAGGTACAAAAACTTTTTTTATATAGACTTGCTGTGCCAGCAACTTGAACTGCACTATCACTTCCAGTGCCTAACCGAATGCGAAACTGTGGACGAGATTAACAATGGGTTGGTGGAAACTGGAAACTGTCCAAGCTGGTCCAAGTTCTTTAAGACCCCGCGCCGCAATAAACCTCAAAAGCTCTCGAACGGAACCATCAAGTTGATGCAGGACCGGACCGAGATGAGGCTGCAATCTTCAGCTGATATGTCGGAATATGGCAAACTCAAAAGACTCTTTATTTTTATAAAATAAAAGAAGTTTCCTACAAACTTTCATCCCCTATTTTATCCCCTTGGGGGTAGAATTGATCAAAATCAACTAATTAATAATAATGATGTATTTTCTGTTTGTTTCAGAGTACTAACGTGGTCGATAGGACATGTACTATTAATGTTAATAGTTGGATTTACACAGGTTAGTGCATAATAACTGATACAACCATGTTCCCACTGCTGGGAAACAGGCCTCTGTAAAATCAAACGGATTCAGTGCGAGATGTCAAATAACTTCAAAACGCGTAATGTGCGACTCGCTGCCCGACTATGGACCATGCCCGGGTCGACAGCGCGTTTGTGTTCCACGCGCGCCTCAAAGAGGGTCAGCATAATGAGGGGAGGGCCAAAGCTTGCCGCGGTCGTGGGAATAACGAATTCGCGTGACCCCGGAACGTTAAGCTCTATTGAAGGACACCGTGGATTTTAGTCAGTACAAGTCTGACAGTCCCTCCTACCCTGGATGGGAGGACTCATTTGATGATTTTACCAAGATAAAAAAATGGTCAAGGAAACGCGATGACACTCATCACCACTGCTCTCAAAACGGTGAAGCAAAACATCGTGAGGAAACCGACATGTCCTAGAACCAAACATTCGAAGACATGTGACATCTACCAACCCGCACTTGACCGGCGTGGTGGATTATGGCCCACTCCCTTTCACATAGAGAAGGCCTGTGTCCCAGCAGTGGGAACATTATAGGCTGATGATGTATGTACCATCGACAAAGTTGAATCATGACCCACCATAAAATTATTTTCCTACAGACTTTGAAATACAATTAGGTCCACATTCGCGTAAACATTCATATCCATGGTAAAGACTTTGATCTTTGTCAATTTGACGGATTCAAACGATTTATTGTCAAAATGGGGTCATGATTCAACTTTGTCCATTGTACATTGCTGAATAACCCAACGACGATATAATACTAGACTCCGCATGCACGATCTAACTAAGGAACAAAAACTATTCTGTCAACTCGCTGAGGTACTACGTAAGCGAGGGGGACGGGGTACTGCGTTGTGATTGGCTAACTCAAGGTCTGTTCTGTCTCAACGTCTATGTTTACGGCTCACAGGATTGGTCGAAATGAGACGGATATAAGACTTTTTTGCCTAATGTGTTGGCAGACATCGGTCGCCTGTTATTACGAGTCTAGTATTATATCGTCGTCGGAATAACCCATCAAATATTAAGGGCGATGTTAAATCAAATCAATTGTTGTTTATTTTCAGGTAATATTCGTCAAAAGTTTATTTGAAGACAGAAGAAATTTTAGAAAATTAGTTCCAGGATTTTCATCTCAATAATTTGGAGTTAAACATGGCAATATTATCATCAGTTAAATGATGAAAATTAACTGTTAATCTAAGAGAGCTTCGTCCGATTCCAACTACAAGCGAAAATCAACCTTACCACTACGACATATGACATAAAACGTGCGGTTATCTACGAGTAGATGAAAAACAAAGCACGCTCGACACGACGACGTAAGTCAGTCGAATTGTATCATTATACCGTAGTAGCAAGGACGATTTTAAAAGAAATTCGCACGAATGGCGACATGGAGAGCCTCCCTTACTCTTAGAGTGCTCCCTCATCTATCGACGCGGAATCGGCTTTTTCCGTCGCCCTTTCTCTTTCTGTCGCTTAGAACTGCCATTTGCTAGACCGAGACAATGCGATAGCACGCGGCCGCGTCGAGGATTCCGTCGCGTGCTATCGCATTATGCTTTCTGTCTCGGTCTAGCAAATGGCAGTTCTAAGCGACAGAATTAGAAAGGGCGACGGAAAAATCCGATTCCGCGTCGATAGATGTGGGAGCACCCTTATGACGCTGTGTCCTCACATGCGTAGACGCATGTATCGCGCGAACATGTCCAAAGATGTCCTACACTATGTTTCTGAAACATTAAATTATCTGCCCCCTTTCAAGTCGCTTATAACGAATAATCGTTAACGCTCGGTTCTCCCCAATTAGATTATTCGACACGTTATTCCTTCGAGTCTTTAGATTAAACAAAAAAGAACAAAGATAATAACCTATTTAAGTTACCTGTGATGTCACTCTGCGCGAAAAATGCCACGCATCGTGACGTCACACGCAACTTTAATAGGCTATAATATCTTTGACATTTTTGGTCTAATTTACAAATAAAAAAATACGTGTCCCTTATTTTTGAATTACCTAAAAGACGGACTAATTACATTTTTTTGGGAAACTAGCCTATTATGGCACTATCATCTGCCTATTTTTTCCCAACTAAGTTGTGGTCGGTTACTTTACTAGACTTTCGAGGTCCTCGTGGCTAAATAATGGGAAAAGCCGGTCAAAGCTAATTTGTAGATGGCGCCACCATAGCTAAGTCCTAATCCGACCAATGACGTAGTACTATTTTGAAGTACCTTTAAGATTTGAACCAATGACGATGCTTGGAACAAGCTATGCTAGCGCCATTCGTTTCTCAGTTGTCATCCCCATTACAGCCGCACAGGCCGATGTTCCGGGTTAAGCCGCGCTTGCCGGAGTTGGTCTGTGGATGGGTGACCATCTATCATAGCAGTCGGAAGGCACGTAAAGCTGTTGGTCCCGGCTGTCATTTTTAGATCTTTGACAGTCGTTACTGTTAGTCAGAAGCTCTAAAAGTCTGACAACCAGTCTTACCATGGGGTATTGTATTGCCGTACTGTGTTGTGGAGGTCCGATAGTCAGTCGCTCCATGTAAATTACTGATATTCAGCTGCATCTGGTTCGACTGGAAGCAGACCACAATATGTATGTAGTTGGGAAAAGGCAGGTAGATGATGATGTGGTTGGCTGTAATTATTTAGCCACGAGCTCCTCAAATTGTAAATATACTTAGTATAAATTATTCAAAATTCTTTGTCACAAAAATTGATATTATAGACTTTAAGAAATCCTTGCCAAAGCACAAAATGTAGCATTTATTTGTAAAGGCACCGCCAATTAATATTGCACGTCGATTTTTAGAAAGAGATAATCAGCTTTGTATAGCGTTGTCTTTGTCACACTAACTACAAACCATAGACATATGCCATGGACTGAGCCCTTAGCAAAATATCAAATAAAATTGTCATACAAAATAAATTATAAAATCAGGTGTTACTTTGCGGAAATCCATGACATAATAGTAATTTATTTCTCTCTTTCTAAATAGTATGGCAACTTTATACAGAAAATGCTTAGTCCATACTCTATGTCTATGCAACGAACGACGGACATTATAGCTTGGCAAATTAGAGTAGAAAACCGGAAGTCGCCACTGTGCTCTCGCTACCAGCACTTTGAATGATTTTTTTTCACTTATTACGTTAGTTTTATGGCACAATAATAAAGGGTGTGTTCTGCCCAAGCTGCCTTCCTTCCACTTAAAGGTGCTCCCACATCTATCGACTCGGAATCAGCTTTTCCGTCACCCTTTCTCTTTCTGCCGCTTAGAACTGCCATTTGCTAGACCGGGCGACGGAAAAAGCCGATTCCGCGTCGATAGATGTGGGAGCACCCTAACACCACTAAAATGACACTACCGGTGGTGTCGTATGGAATTTCTAGTCCATATGACACCACCGACTATTAGTAAGGTTACATACAAAGTTCTTGATATGAAAACTCAAATTAAGTTCAAGCAGTTTCATTAATGAGTTACGTCAATTAACAAAGTTTATATTTATCTGTCACTCAAACGGTGGTTTTTAATTATCGAACTTAAAATAATGAATTGGGAGCTGTTTGTCAAAAACACGCGTTTCTGGACATCACTAGGACCACCCAACGACGATATAATACTAGACTCCGCATGCACGATCTAAGGAACAAAAACTATTCTGTCAACTCGCTGAGGTACTACGTAAGCGAGGGAGACGGGGTACTGCGTTGTGATTGGCTAACTCAAGGTCTGTTCTGTCTCAACGTATGTTTACGGCTCACAGGATTGGTTGAAATGAGACGAATATAAGACTTTTTTGCATAATGTGTTGACAGACATCGGTCGCCTGTTATTACGAGTCTAGTATTATATCGTCGTTGGTGGTGTCATATGGACTAGAGAGTCCATACGACACCACCGGTGGCCGGTGGTGTCAAGTGGAAGGAATGCCAAGCTGTAGGTGGTATACGACAGAGACACTACGAAGCCGAAACTAACCGATTATCTCTTTCTAACAACCGATGAGCATTATTTATTGTCGGTATCTATAATTCGGTACCTTGTACAAACTACGTACAATAATTAGTTTTAATTATAAACTAAGTTTACTAGTCTATTTTCAGAGTTTTATTTTTCATCTTCATCAATGTTCCCACTGCTAGGACACAGGCCTCTTCTCTGTGAGAGACAGTGGGTCATAATCCACCAAGCGGGCCCAGTGCGGGTTGGTAGATGTCACATGTCTTCGAATGTTTGGTTCTAGGACATGCCGGTTTCCTCACGATGTTTTCCTTCACCGTTTTGAGAGCAGTGGTGATGAAAAAAAATTGCGCCTGGCGGGGTTCGAACCCACGACCTACAATTCGTAAGTCGGGACCGATACCACTGGGCCACCACTGCTCTCTTTATATAGGTATGTTATGTATGTATGAAATAAAACGAGAAAATAAAATTTAAAAAGATTTTAAATTATCTCATAAACATTTCTTAGGTCTACTATTTACAAATTGGATAAAAAAAATATGAATTATTTAATCATAGTGAATTGTCATAAAATAATATTGAACATAATAAAGAAACAAATTAAAATCGTTTGTCAAACAGTCTTACAGTCGCTTTACAATATTGCGCTTTCAATGAACATATTTCCATATATTTCATTTTAAGAATACCTACCATTTTGTTCGCTATTAAAATAAAATGACTTTATAATTTGTACGTACATCGTACGTAGCGTACAGGCATACATTCCCAATTATATTAAGAATAAAATTCACGTAAAAATACAATTATGGTGCTCCCACATCTATCGACGCGGAATCGGATTTTTCCGTCGCCCTTTCTCTTTCTTTCGCTTAGAACTGCCATTTGCTAGACCGAGACAATGCGATCGCACGCGGCCGGCTCGAGAATTCCGCCGCGTGCGATCGTCAAAGTCAAAGTGTCTTTATTGTGGGCATATGTTAGTTACAGGTCTTAACAATATATTAAAGTATTATGTTATGAAGATGGTAAATTTAGATATAACAAATGTAAAAGTACGATGAAACTATCACATGGTCATTATTGATGCATGTCAAATACGGTGGAACTAATACATGGTCAACAATTCAGGAAATCTTGGATCGAGTAGTATGCCTTATCAATATCGCATTACGCTTTCTGTCTCGGTCTAGCAAATGGCAGTTCTAAGCAGAAAGAGAAAGGGCGACGGAAAAAGCCGATTCAGCGGCGATAGATGTGGGAGCACCCTTAAAATAATCTGTACATTTTTGACATAATCATGACATATTTAAATTGACAGGACTTTAATCAAAGACGGCGCGATTCGAACGAATTCCAACTACAAGTGAAAATCAACCTTTCCACTAAGAAATAAAGATGCAATTCGATTGACTTGACGTTGTCATGGTCATCGTGTTTTGATTTTCATCTATCCATAGATAACAACGTGTTTTATGTCTTATATCATAGTAGTAAGGTTGATTTGTGTCTTGCAACGACGATATAATACTAGACTCCGCATGCACGATCTAAGGAACAAAAACTATTCTATCAACTCGCTGAGGTACTACGTAAGCGAGGGGGACGGGGTACTGCGTTGTGATTGGATAACTCAAGGTCTGTTCTGTCTCAACGTATGTTTACGGCTCACAGGATTGGTCGAAATGAGACGAATATAAGACTTTTTTGCCTAATGTGTTGACAGACATCGGTCGCCTGTTATTAAGAGTCTAGTATTATATCGTCGTTGTATTTGACCGATATCGTCAATCGATTTAATTCGATATCGCGTCGCTCCAGGAGTACAGTCCCTAAGTGATGACGTTTCTAACTAATCATTGACAACATATTTGGGTACGGGACCCTGTTCCGACCTGGGGATCTCGTGGAAGTTGAGCATGTGTCTCCGGACGTGGTCAGGCGCCCTGTAGGTCTTCGGACAGCGAGGGCAGGTGTACCTGAGACAAAGAAATGGATTTTTACTATTGACGTGTAATATCTTAATATATAGGGTGACTGGTCATTCGTGTACAGTCACGAGCAATAACATGTACCTAAACACTTAACAAAATTCAAACGCAATTTACTCGTAAAATACTGGTTTCCACTTTGAAATAAGACCTTTTTCGTAAAAGTATGGCTTCCAAAATATAGTTCTAATGAATATACAAAAGTTCAATCCATATGGTAGCAGAACATCGCTTTTGAATACTACTTAGTGTATACATACTATTGCTCGTGACTGTACGATACTTAGCGATTGTGCTCATGATAACCAACAACTTTGACAATGGTAACAAATCTGAAAACTCAAAAAAAATCAGTTGTTCAGTACATTTCTGTTTGCATAATGCACTGAACAGCTGATATTTTTTTTACGATTTCGACTTTGTTCCCATAATAAAAGTTGTTGGTTATCATGAGCACAATCACGTGTTTAAGTATCCTATTATAATGCCATTTTGACTAGTGTCGTTAATAGTGATCAAATTCAGTAATTATGTATGAAAAAATTACAGGAAATATTTTAGAGCTCGAGACTCCTTCAGCTATCCACGCCCTGTTGGAAAATTCACCCTGTATATGCGTGTTTGGAGGATGTACGTTTGTTACTGTTTAACGCAAATACTCCTGAACAGATTCGGTACACGCATTTGGTTTATAACCTCGATTAGCATTTGTACTGACTAAAATCCACGGTGTACTTCAATAGCTCTTTACGTTCCGGGGTAACGGTAATGAGATAAATCCCGCGACCCCGACAGGCTTTGGCCCTCTAGAGGGGCCCCGTCATCTTGCTGAGACTTTTTGAGGCGCGGATCGACCCGGGCATGGTACATGGTCGGACAGCGAGTTGCCCATTACTCGCCACCCGCATGCCCGCGCCTACGGTGGCCAGAGATCGTCTGCCGACATCCGACGCCGTGGGCGTCTAGCACTGCGGGTGGGACGGAGGGAGGACGTCGCGTTGTCCTCTCCCTCACACGGCCCGCCGCCTCCTTCGCGAGCATGACTGCTTCGCAAAAGGAGGCGACCAATGCCGGGCGCGAGAGGTCTCCGCCTATCGCCTGCGTGAGGACACGTCGGTGCACCGCCCAAGCGGGGCAGTCTTGCACCATATGCTCTACTGTGTCCTCCGAGCGATCGATCTTCGCAGTGGTGACACCCGGGCGTCTCTTCCTTCCCTATCAGACAAAGGAACCTCCCGAAACTTCCGTGTCCGGTGAGGACCTGCGTCATCCGATGGGTCAGGACGCCGTGACGTCTCTCCAGCCACTCCTCAAAGAGGGATCTTACCGCCGCGATTGCGGCGTGCCCGAACTTAACTAACCTACTTGCATAAATAAACATCATTTTGATAACGTTAAACGGTCACCCATGCAAAAACTAACCTCGGCAAAACGCGGGTTACCTTTAAACTCAGATCAAAGAAATAGGCAGATAGAGCGCTCAGAACACGCGAGTGGTTCCACCAAAGTTAATACAAAATCAAAATCTAATACAAAGTCGCGACAGTACCAAGCTACGCGTCTTACTAAGCTGCGCGTCGTTGTTGTTGTTTGCCAAAATATGCCTTCACGTGTCTTTAACCATTGTAAAAGTTGGTCTCAAAAACAAAGAAAACAATATGGAATGTAATTCTATTTGATTTTGTATTAACTTTGGTGGACACACTCGCGTGTTCTGAGCCTTCCATCTGCCTATTTCTTTGATATGAGCCTTTAAAGGTCTTCGCACATTATAACAACTCACCGGCGACTCGACTCTATGCTAGACATTGAAATTTAAGCCCTGTATCATATGTTCAAGGTTCAATTTCAAAAAATGATTATAAAGTAGTGTACAACGAGTGGCCTACGCATCGTACACTAGAGGTCAACCCCGACACGTTTGTCACGCAATGACCATACGTCGTCCACGCAACGACCACACGTTGTCCACGTAACGACTATGCGTTTGCGACTGACGCGTGACGGGCAACCATTTGCCAGCCATTTCATAAGCAACACGACTTCTTTGGACAAAATTTAACCGAAAACTGAGGTTAGACGAGTTGTCTGTTGAATAACCCACTCGTTGGCACCGCGTTGGCCACTCCTTGACACCGCGTTGTCCACTAGTGACCATTGGGTGGATCAACTAGTTGACTACTCATCGAGAGTGTGAGTAGAGTTGCTGCCGCGTTGGCGTGGAGTTGTTATAATGTGCGAAGACCTTAAACCTGTGCGGCTGTTATTATTTAACCACGAACTCCTTACCAAAAATTGACCAAAAATCCTTCTACACCTACCTCATACCTCTCGATGACTCCCTGGTCCTTCCGAGGCAGTCCATGGCTCCTCACGAGGTGCTGCCGCACGTTGCCCGGCCTGGTGTACGTGTCCTGACATACGGGGCATATGTACCTGTATTTATGCTCCCGATGAACTTTGTATTCGTGGACCTGCAGACGTTTCTTTGACTTCTCCCATTTTTGGCAGATGCTGCACTGTTGGGAGGAAAAATGTGTAAGAATAGGAGATTTTCAGCTTCAATACACAACAAAAGTTTAGTCGATAAATGCCAGATTCTACAAATATCAGAATCCAAAAAAAAACAACACCAAGGCACCAAGCACCAAAAACTATTGCACAACATTTTATACATGCACGTAAGGAAATTATTATATTGCAACTATGACAAAAATGTGACATCAATAGAATCTGGCATTCATAGAATCTGGTGTTTTATACTCGTCTGACATTTCTAGAATCTGGCATTTATGGAATACAAGCTGTTGCCAGCGGCTTCACCCGCTACTACTCGAAAGTTATCCCACGGGAACATAAAATCGGGATAAAAACTATCCTATGTGTTAATCCAGGTTATAAACTATGTGTGTACCAAATTTTAGCCAAATCCGTTCAGTGGTTTTTGCGTGAAAGAGTAACAAACATCCATACATCCATACTTACAAACTTTCGCCTTTATAATAGTAGTAGGATACCACCACGAACCAAATTCACAATAGTTATGTCCGGCGGACCGAGGGCTACACGATCGAATTTGGTTCGGAGCGCACCAAGGTTGTGATGCGGTACGGCGCACCAAGGTCGTGATGCGGTTCGGAGCACACCAAGGTCGTTTTGCGGTTCGGAGCGCACCAAGGTTGTGATGCGGTTCTATTTATTTATTTATTTATTAACAAAGGTACACCAACAGCTTCTGTATATAAATATATAAATAGTGTAAACGTTTATGACTACAAGGCTTATACAGTTGCCAATAATAGGTGAACCAACATTCACATAGTTATATGTATAGGTGGTAACTTAAACTAAAATCTAAATTTAATTACTAAACAATAAGTGAAAATAAACGACAATAAACTATACATTTAAAATATAGAGTAAAATAAACATGGGATCAAGATTAAGTTAACGAAAGTTAACGTTTATAACATAATTAAGAAGGGGTTGCAAGATATTATACATATGAGTAACAAGGCATAAACACACATATTCAATAATAATTAATCCTTTGGAAGTTTATGATTAATAATATGGGTTTTAAAAATATTCATAGAATTATGGTAAATGTCAACGTCTGGATTTGATTTTACAAAAGAGTTCATCTCTTTGCTGAGCCTATTGAGAGGTGAGTATTCTCCTATATTTGTGTTGAAAGTCTTAGTATGGAATAAATGAGTCACGGGATATCTGGGTATTCTATTGGGGACTTTTATTCCAATTTGTTCAATTAAATTTATACAATCTAATTTGTTATTAACTAATTTGAAAAGGAACATGAGATCTTGTATTAGTCGACGGTCGCGTAAAGTCATCATTTTGTAGCATTGAATACGTTGCTCGTATGGACACCGGGGAGATACTCCACCGAAGGTATATGCTAGGTGTTTTGTGAAGGCCCTCTGGATGTTTTCTATTCTTTGTGAGTGTACTGCATAGTGCGGGTTCCATACTACGTTAGCAAATTCAAGGTGGCTCCGGACTAAGGCGTTATATAAAACAATTTTAGTTCTTACCAGCCTAAAACCTTTAGTGCTTCTCTTAAGAAATCCTAATAGCCGTGCCGATTTCGTAACGATGTTGTTAATATGGCTTATGAAGTTGACATTACTGTCCATTGTAATGCCAAGATCGCGAACCTCATTTACAGTTTCCAATACCGCTCCGTTTATATTATATGAGACAGTATAGGGTTGTTTTTTTCTCGTAAATCGGATATGGTTACATTTATTTACATTAAGTTTCATGTGGTTCAAGTTGCACCAGTGTTCTATTCTATCCAAATCCTCCTGAATTAGAGCCGTATCTTCGATTGAAGTTATTATTTTATAAATTTTGAGATCGTCAGCAAACATAAGATATTTACAATGAAGGATTTGAGTAGTTATATCATTAATGAATAATAAAAACAAAATCGGTGCAAGGTGAGAACCCTGAGGAACTCCTGAGTCGGTATAATATGGATAGGATTCGTAGCCGTTAACAACAAGAGTTTGTGATCTATGAAATAAATAAGATTTAAACCAGTTTAGAAGTGAGCCATGTATGCCATTATACTCTAACTTGGATAGTAAAAGAGAATGGTCAACTTTGTCAAATGCACTGCTGAAGTCTGTGTAAACGGTATCCACTTCTAGTCTTTTGTCAAGGGCTAGAGTTACATCAGATACAAATTCCACAAGGTTTGTTTCTACACTGCGTCCAGTGACAAAACCATGTTGACATGGTGAAATAATTCTGCTAATGTGGCGAGTAATTACTGGACAGACGAGAGACTCGAATATCTTAGAAAAACAAGATAATATTGAAATAGGGCGGTAGTTTTGAACAAAAGCAGGATTTCCTTTTTTAAAAACCGGGATAATTCTTGCGTTTTTCCATAAATCAGGAAATATTCCTTCAGTAAGAGAAGAATTAAAAATAATTTGCAGCGGTAGTGTGAGTTCATGGTAGCAGCGTTTTATAAACAAGGGTGGTATACAATCAGGTCCAGCACTCTTGGAAGCATCTATAAGTTTGAGCTTGTTAGAAATTTGTATTTCTGTTAACTTGATTGTGCATAAGGTAGAGTTAATACCAGAAGATCCAATGGTAGTGTTATAAGTAGTGGCTGGATTTTTATTGAAAACAGAGACAAATTGATCAGCAAAGAGGTTAGCAATTTCTGGACCACTGCTAGCAACCTTATCATTCATAAACATGTCAGCAGGTATGCAGGATTCACCACGACGTTTATCTTTAATGAAACGCCAGAAAGCTTTAGGGCTTTTGGGGATGTCGTTCTCAATTTTGAATTTGTATTTATTATAACAATGGTTTAATAAAGTATGACAACGACTTCGAAGTAACTCAAAGGTGAGTTTATCTCGGGGATTATTGTATTTTCGATATTTTTGCCTAAATTTCTCTTTTTCGGACAGGGTTCTAATAAGTGATTCCGAATACCAAGAAGGAAACTTCGATTTTTTTCTTACATATTTGGGTACAAAATTGTCAATAGTCATCTGCAGTATACCATAGAAGGCGTTAACCCTTTCATTTACATTCACACAATCATAAAAGGCATCATGCCAATTTATATTTTTAAGATAGGTTTTGATTTGGATATAGTCTGCTTTAAAAAAGTTGTAACCAGAACGATAATTTGTTTTTAACTGTTTTAAGTTTGAAACCGGAATAGAAATAAGGATATTCGGATGTAGGGAGTCTAATTTGCTGAGCAGGTCATTCGGCTTAGTAACTCTAATATCTGTTAAGTTACTCAATACTAAATCTAAAATTCTGAGGTCAGTATTTAGAATAGAGTTAAATTGATGGAGTACATTGATTGACAAAAAGTCTACAAATGTGTAGCCTAGTGAATTTTCATAATTTGATGGTGACAGATGTAGATCGTCATTATTCATGTTCCAGTCAATAAAGCCCAAGTTAAAATCGCCAAGAATCACAATATCATCGACAATATTTAGCACGTTGTTGACATTATCTAAATAGCATTGTAAATAGTCCAGTTTGACAGGAGGTGGCATATAGATGACACATACAGCTATTTTCTTAAAATTATTGTTTACATTTAACTCAACAGACAACCATAAATCTTCAAAACCACTTTCCCAGTTTTTCATTCTTACAGATTTAATTTTATTACTAACTGCGACCATAACCCCACCGCCATCTTTTTTGGATGCATTTGAACTCGATCTATCTCTGCGATATACCACATATCGCGGGTCAATGAACTCTCCATTAGTTACGTTAGGGTTTAGCCAAGTTTCAGTAAATGCTATGATGTCATAGTTGGTCAGCAAAATGTTTTTGTAAATATCATCAGTTTTAGTCCGCATTCCTCGAACATTTTGATAATAAATATCAAGCATTATGAAAATAAATAGCGCTAAGAGCATTTTTATAAAACCGTGAATATACCATAAGTTAATTTGAAACGTCATCGTGAGCCGTTTTCATTAACTTTAAACTATCCTGATTGCGAATGTATATGGACTTCGAGTAAATATCCTTTCGTACAAAAATTCTCCCGTTGCGAATCCAGACAAAGTTAAATGACATCTCTTTAGCTAGTTTTCGTGTTGCTGCATGCAGGTGTTTGGCGGTGGGGCATAAATGCTCGCTGACATATACAGGCACTCGGTTACTACCTAAACCAATGCCTAAGTGGTGTGAGTTCAATTTATCCGAGGGATGTTTTTTGTTAAAGTTTCCAACAGCAGCTAGAAGGTTGTCACGCTGGCGGGGGCTGCGAAGCTTAGCAACCACAGAACGTGGACGGTTATTATCTTTATTTTGTTTCGCAACTCTTGTAATTTGCAAAATGTCATTGTCATCTAATTCACAACTAGTTGCCGTTGCGATATTTTTTAATGTTTCGACAAGGTTTTCAGTCTTGTGTTCAGGTAAACCGTTAATTTCAACATTGTTTTCGCGCATGTTTTGTTCTACGATACACAGACGCGTAGTAAGGTCAATGACATTTTGTTGAAGATTTGTATTATCACTTCGTAATTCATTAATGATAGCGTCTTTTTCATCGAATTGTTTTTTAAAATTTTCAAACTGCTCATTAAAAAATCCGAACGCAACTTTGAAATCAGATATTTCTCCGTGTATATTTTTTAATTGCTCAGTGAGTAAGTCTTTGAAGGATGATTTTACAGCTGCAGCCAATTCTTCCTTAATTATATCTCTTAAGGCGTCCTCGTTAACGTGACAAGTTTTCTTCCTGAATGTCACATTCATAGCATCAGGTGGAGTGTTTTGAAAGGTATTAGGTATGGTTTTGGAACTCGATGTAGTTAGCTTCCGACCCGGCGATTGACGGAGGTTACTATTTTTAATAGCCGGGCGCGCAGGCGTATTAGTATTGTCGGATTTTAACTGTCTGCAGCAACATTCAGGACACATCCAGGAGGACTTGTAGTCATTGTCCATAAGGTAAAAGTTGCTAGTAGGAATGTTCACACAAAAAATATCGAATTTTGACTTGCACTCGCAACAAACCAAGAATTCCAAATTATTTATTTCATTTAGGCATCCAGCACAAGTATCGTTTTTCGGATCCATTTATTTTTATTTATTTTGCATTAATAGTGAAACTTCCGAAGAAATCCAACCCCTATTAAAATGTGCGTAAAGCTTGAAATCGTGGAGCGAGAATCAGTAAGCGAACGGGCGTTTATGCATCATTTGTGTAGAAGCAAGCGATCCGTTGCCCTAGGTAACGTAGCAACAACGCAGTCGTTATTAATTTTGAAAGTAATTCGCTTATTACTCACGAACGCATGAGAGTCCTTGTAAGATGTAAACACCACTGGATAGTACGTAAACACAGCTTTATGGGGGTATATAGTACGACTTGTTATGAGAACTTATAACAACTATTCTAAATATTTTATCGGAGCAAAATTCAAAATCGTGTTACCACTATGACATATGTCACTAATATAGGTTCTATCGTCTGTTACAGCTTTAAATCCCGTTCTTTTGTTTTTGACGGCTCCTTCTGATTGGACATACCAAAGACTGGGATAGACAAATTCAGTCGTTGATTGGTTACAGACAAAGATGTAACCGAAGATAGAAACCGAGTTAGATAATAAATTTCTAGCCTAAGTAAATAAATCAATGGAAATTTAACAATTTTATAGACAATCCAACCAATCAAACATCAACCTTCCACTATTGTGATATGGTTGAAAATCTATTGAAGAAAGACTGAGTTAGTTTGAAATGCTACCGTCTGTACTTGTACACAAAAATAAGGTAACAGCACTAGTGTTTGACATAAATAGTAGAAAACAAATATTTTTTTTATAAATTAATTAATGTCACTAGTAGTTGACAAAATTTAAATTTAAAAATATATTCTATAAAAAGATTTTAAAACTTTTTTTCACTATAGTCCGCCAGTTAGTTTTGAAAATTAATGGACACGTGTTTTTTATTTTGTTAAATCAACAAATATTGATAACCCGGTTCATTGAAGAAAGGAATTTTAAATGGCGGCGCTTATCGTGTTCTCTCGCTCGCACACTAGTGCCGTCTATACTCACTCCCGCGCGAAGCGTAAGTAGAAGAAACGTGATCTTTTTTAAGAATATTTACTAAATAGTTTTCTGTTATTTTTCCGTTGTTACCTGTTGATTATTGTTGTTGAATTCTGTTTTATTGTCAGGTTAAGTTTGAGAAATTATTGTGATCCAGTCCTAAGGTTCCTTTCTGCCTGCCTTAACCAGTCGAACCAGATGCAGCTGAGTATCAGTATTTTACATGGAGCGACTGTCTATCGGACCTCCACAACACAGTAACTGGGTATCGTATTAACGATATCACATGGTAAGACTGGTTGTTTCTGACTAATAGTAACAACTGTCAAAGATCTACAAATGACAGCCGGGACCAACGGCTTTACGTGCTTTCCTCGCACGGAGGAAACTTGCTATGACAGACGGTCACCTATCTACGGACAAACCTCGACATGCGGCTTAATTCGGAAGATCGGCCTGTGCGGCTGTAATTATTTTCTAAAATTATAATAATCTAGCTCTATTTATGTCAACCACTAGTGCATAATAAAATATTAAAATTAATCTCAGATGAAAGAAAAAGGCAGATAGAGCGCTCAAAACACGCGAGTGTGTCCACCAAAGTTAATACAAAATCAAAATCGAATACAAAGTCGCGACAGTACCAAGCTACGCGTCGTACCAAGCTGCGCGTCGTTGTTTTTTTGCCAAAATATGCTGTCCCGTGTCTTAAACCATTGTAAAAGTTGTTCTCAAAAACAAAGAAAACATTATGGAATGTAATTCGATTTGATTTTGTATTAACTTTGGTGGACACACTCGCGTGTTCTGAGCGTTCTATCTGCCTATTTCTTTGATCTGAGAAATTAATCATATTTTAAGTCAAACAGTAATGCCCTTACCTCACCTTTAACCGAGTCGATAGCTTAGGACCGATTGTAGGGTGCGATTTTTTAGATAGCTATAGCCTTGGGGTCTTCAAGTCAAGAGTGAACAGGTTACTTCAAGGCAAGCGTGCTTCATCGTCGACCACATCTTCGCTAACTATCAGGCGAGATAGTGGTCAACAAGAGCCTATCATAAATAAAAAAATACCTAGGTTTTATTTTCTTAAATCGTAATTTTCTTTGAAAACTTTGCCCTGAAAGTTAGGAAAGGGCCAAAATATGATTGAAACCAAGCCCTTTTCGTGTTTTAGACTAACAAACAAGCACCTGATTTATATGCATGTAAATAATAGGCTAGTTGCCCAAAAAAATGTAATTAGTCCGTCTTTTAGATAATTCAAAAATAAGGGACACGTATTTTTTTATTTGTAAATTAGACCAAAAATGACAAAGATATAGTCTATTAAAGTTACGTGTGACGTCACGATGCGTGGCATTTTTCGCGCAGAATGACGTCACAGGGAACTTTATTCGAAAAAAAAATATACGTGTCCAATATTTTTTTATAATCTAAAATACGGACTAAATAGAATGTAATTATTTTGACCCTGGAAACTACCCTATTATTTATACAGCACAGTTGGCGGCGCTGTGGTTGATCAATCTACTGCAGCACAGCGTGTCGCGGTTTTATTTCTCGCACGGAAGTTACACTACACACCACTACGGCATCGGTGTACCAGCACGTATCCGCTCAGCAAGTGTATCCAAAAATAAAAATAACAGCTTTGGTTTGATATGGACCGCGAAAGACGTATCCTGCTCGTGTTGCTGTTAAGACGACGAGAAATGAAGAAAAAACAAAATTAAAGAAAATATTGGTTAACGCAGTATCGGGTACCTACGCCGTGGCACCGTGGACATGGGGACACGCCCTAAGTAGTTGTTTCGGGTCTGGGTGTTTGTGTATGTGAGTTTATATGTTTGTAAACATACCCACGATACAGGAGAATTTAACTCGAAACTAGCTCAACTACTTTTTTTTACAATAATACTAAACTAAGAGATCACTATTTTATTTAAAATACTAGCATCTACTATTTATTATAATAATCACGATTATTTAATATCTACATAAATGTATATAATTAATTTTATTTCATATGGCAACCATCTAGGCATTTGTCCCTATACTTGGGATAAGGTTTATCCCTTGGGGACTTAAATATAAACTATTGGCAATATAATTTTACTATACTATTATTAGTAATTTTAATGGCTATACAATATACATGAATTATTTAAATATCGGGTATATTATACCCTTGACTATTAATTCTTTTTAAAATGTCTAAAATTAAATAGTTAGGTAAGATATACACACATCAACAGAATCTAGGGATATTTTATATTTCATCAAATATCTAAAAATCTATGAAGAATTTTCTGATAGAGTAAATGGAAGAATGATAGGTTATTTTAAGGTCTTTATTAAAAAATAAAAACATTTCGTGATTCTTTTGTTTTAAATAAAAATGTTTATTTTTTTAATCGCCGTAGCAAATTAATGTGGTAAAAAACTTCATTTCTTCTTATAAAACTAATAAATTTAATGAAAATTGAAAAATTCTTATAAAATCTTATTACTAATAATCAGTGTTGCCACCTCTTACATTAATTACACATCGACATCGGTTGTCCATGCTTAAAATTAGATTGTCAATGTCTTGCTGCGGTATGAGGTCCCATGTTCTTTGCAGGTGTTCGTAAAGTTGTTCTGTCGTCTAATTTGGCGGGAAATCTCTCAAAGCTTTTCGTTGTAACATGTCCCAGGCATGCTCGATAGGATTTAAGTCGGGCGACTGTGCAGGTCAATCCAAAACTTAAATATCGTGGTCTCGGAGAGCGGCAAACAGCATGCCGCGCCGTATGGGGAGGAGCATTATCGTGCATGAGTAGAAATTACTGGCCCATTTGGATTCTGTGTGGGACAATAACAGGCTCTACTACCTCCTCATGGTATTTTTGTGCAGTCAGGCTACCTTGGATCCAAATGAGCTGGGTTCGTCCGCCAAGACGAATTCCTGTCCACACCATGATTGTCCCGCCTTGGTATGAGTGCACCTCCTGAGGGTGCCGTAGACGGCTAACTATCCCTGGAGTTCTCCAAAAGCGTGTTCTTCGTGAATCCAGATGAAACCCAAACCGGGACTCGCCGGTGAACAGCACCAAAGACCATTGTTCGTTACTCCATGATAAATGCTCCCGAGCCCGCGAAAGCCGCCGACCGCGATTGCCACGTCGCAATGCTGGAACACGTAGCTGTCTTCGAGTACGAAGACCAACTTCATGCAACCTCCTTCGCACGGTTTGGTTGCTTACCAGCAGCTGGTGGTCCGCCTGGAGCCTTTGTACTAGTTGCATCGCTGTGATATTGGGTTGTCTTCTAGCGGTCATTTGGAGAAATCCATCTTGTCTCTGCGTAGTAACGCGATATTTACTCGTGTGCCGTTCAGCTACATCCCCAACGAAAAGCTTTGAGAGATTTCCCGCCAAATTAAACGACAGAGCAACAACTTTACGAACACTTGCAAAGAACATGGGACCTCATACCGCAGCAAGACATTGACAATCTAATTTTAAGCATAAACAATCGATGTCGATGTGTTATTAATGTAAGAGGTGGCAACACTGATTATAAATAATAAGATTTTATAAGAATTTTTCAATTTTCATCAAAATTAATAGTTTTATAAGAAGAAATGAAGTTTTTTACCACATTAATTTGCTACGGCGATTAAAAAAATAAACATTTTTATTTAAAACAAAAGAATCACGAAATGTTTTTTATTTTTTAATAAAGACCTTAAAATAACCTATCATTCTTCCATTTACTCTATCAGAAAATTCTTCATAGATTTTTAGATATTTGATGAAATATAAAATATCCCTAGATTCTGTTGATGTGTGTATTATATAATTGTAGTTAAAATAAATGCTATAATTCTTGTTGGTCTAATTTTACATTTTAAAAGCACTTTTATTAAACTAATATTTCGGTATTTATTTTAAAATATTATAAATACATTTTATTTCGATAAACCCCAATTCTTATCATAAATTAAAATAATGTATGTTTTTACGTAATATAAATTGAATATTCACAAAATTCTCAAAATAAATATAAATAAATATACATATATATAATTACCAATTAATTTCTTAATTATAGATTTGTCGTTAAAAACATTTCGCGTCAAAGCATAATATTTTGTAACCGTGTCTTTCTCGAATAATATCAATTCAGAAGTTTCTAGATACAAGGGTACAAAATTCTTCCACATACTTGAAACATGGGGTATGAAATACCCCACACGCCTCTATTTTGCATCTCATGCATCAAGCGTACAGAATACCCCATACCACAATCATGGGGTATTATACATCCCTATACCTCAATCATTGGGTTTATAATACCCCTAACTTCCATCATGGGTATGACATACCCCCTACATCTCAATAATGGGGTACAATCGTACCCCCCTATCGCACCTAAAGCTGCACCCTTACAATCGGTCCCTGCTGATCGTCAGCGACCCCATGAACGCGTCGCATATGCGCACGGACTTTGTTGGGTTTCTCGAAGCGATGTTCGCATATGCCGCAGAGATATCCGTAGCGTTTGCCCGTGTGCGCGTTGTGTTTGTGTATCTGTAGGAATTTGCGCGACTTGAGCCGCTTCGGGCACATGTCGCACTACGAAACGTCAGTTTGGAATACGAAAGTAGTAGGCATGCATGATGATACTCTCGACACTTAATCAAAAACTTGCTACATCGTTCTCACATAATGTACCACCTCAAATGAATGATGTAACAAAGGTTCTGTAATTATTCTGGCGATCTAAAAAGAGTGTCCATGTAGTTTCTTGCCCGTTCTTCTCCATAGAGATCTACTTCTTGGAACGGGCATCTACGGTACTTTCACAGTTTTTATGTCTTGTGACTAGGACTGTAGCACCATAACTTTTACAGTGATTAATAATACATATTCCTTTGATTGTCTATGACAATTCAAAAGTGCTTGTAACTGGCCTACTTGAAATAAATGCTTTGATTTTTTTGATTGAAAGCATAAATAAAGTGGGTATGAGATACCCAACCCAACACAATTACCAATTAATTCTAAAACATAATTTCTATAAAAGTACCTGCATGGTTCTCATATAACTTGATCAATACAAAATTGTCTGGACTTTAGAGACTGTGACCTCTGAGTTTGTTTCGGATGTTTCTTCTCAGAGTAGTCAGGTACGAAACACCGGCCTCATCTAGTGTGTTAAAAATTTTGGCGATTGAAAAAGAGTGTCCATGGAGTTTCTAGCTCATTCTTCTCCATAGAGATCTACGCTTTGGAATGAGCACCTACGGTACTTTCACAGTTTTTATGTCTTGTGACTGGGACTGTAGCACCATAACTATTTTTGTAATTGTTTTATTTTGTCTTTTGACAATTCATAAGTGCCTGTAATTGGCCTAGTTGAAATAAATGATTTGATTTTGTAAAAAAAAGGGTATTTTTGATGTGTAAAAGAATTTGCCAAAGCCAATTTGCTGAATAAATATCATTAAAATCGGACTAGAAACTTCGGAGTAATTGGTGTACATACAAAAAAAAAACCCTTTTCTTTTTGAATTTGGTTAAAAATACAAAAAATCTAGATATTATTATCCTTCTTACTTGGAAGTTCTTCTCAGGCAGATGTATGGCTATGTGCTGCACCAGATTCGCTCTCCGATGGAAGGTGGCCCCGCAATGATCACATATGTAAGGTCTTTCCCCGGTGTGGCGACGTTCATGTATCTGGAGGTAAGAAAATGAAAGGGGTTTGCAACTTCTTGGCATCAATGTTTATTTTTTCTTTCGCCAGTAATGAAATTTTGGTCATTAGTAGACCATAACCTAAGAAGTTCGTAAAAAATAACAAAAAAATTCTAAAGCGTAACTAACCAGAGATATGACGGTCTTTATTTTGTTCTAATCTGGAGTTATTTTTAGTAGGTAGTACAAAATACAAACCACCATATCTCTGGTTGGTTACGGTTTAGAAACTTTTTTTTTTCTATGGACTTCTTAGGTAGTAGTCTAATTATGGCCAAAGTTTCATCACTGGCGAAAGAAAAAAAAAATGATGCCAAAGTCCGTACTAAAAGTTGCAAACCCTTTATGTTTATTTGTACAAGTGGATTAATGACGGGGCCCCGTCATATTGCTCTTAAATAAACCGACTCTAAAAACAAACACAAAAAGCTTAAATGTGACTGGCCTGTTGGTCTAGTGGTCGTGGCTTCGATTTCCACCCAGAACAATTGTTTGTGTGATGAGCACGATCATTTGTTCTGTGTCTGGGTGTAATTTATCTATAATATGTCATCATCATCATCAGCCTATTAATGTTCCCACTGCTGGGACACAGGCCTCCTCTCGGTGGGAGGGGGTGGGCCATAATCCACGACGCAGGCCCAGTGGGGATTGGTGGATGTCACATGTCTTCGAATTATTGGTTCTAGGACATGTCGGTTTCCTCGCGATGTTTTCCTTCACCGTTTTGAGAGCAGTGGTGATGAAATAAATTACACAAAGTAATGCGCCTGCCGGGATTCGAACCCACGACCTACAACTCGTAAGTCGGGGCCGATACCACTGAGCCACCACTGCTTACATGCACTGCTATAATATGTATGTATTTATAAATATATAAGTATGTTTATCAGTTGTCTAGTACCCATAACACAAGCTCTGCTTAGCTTGGGACTAGATGGCGTTGTGTGATAGTTGTGGAATATTATTATTAGATTGACTTACGTCGTCGTGTCGAGCGTGTTTTGTTTTTCATGTACTCGTAGATAACCGCACGTTTTATGTCATATGTCGTAGTGGTAAGGATGATTTTCACTTGTAGTTGAAATCGGTACAATAGGCTAGTTGCCTAAAAAATGTAATTAGTCCGTCTTTTAGATTATTCAAAAATAAGGGAAACGTTTTTTAGGGTTCCGTAGTCAACAAGGAACCCTTATAGTTTCGCCATGTCCGTCCGTCCGTCCGTCCGTCTGTCCGCAGTTTAGCTCAGAGACGCACAGTACTAGAGAGCTGTGCTTTGGTGTAAATATACGGATTTGTTGTGCCGAAAAAGTGGTAAAGTAAAATCTCAAAAAATATTTTTTTTTAGGGTACCTCCTGAACATGTAAAGTGGGGATGTTATTTTTTTTTCTCACGTACCCCTTAATGTGGGGTATCACTAAATAGGTCTTTAAAAAATATTGATAGTTTCCATTGACAATTTTTTGATAAAAAAAATAGTTTTTGAAATATTAAGCTTTAAAGTGTTAAATTTTGCTCGACTCGAGTGTCCCCCCCCCCCTCTACCAGCTAAACGGTTATGTTTGGGGGTGTGAAAAAAATCACAATAGTAGTATATATAACGAAGTTTAAAAGAAAATTGTTATGACTAAGTAGGCTTTACAACTTTACGAGTATTGGGTTACATATTTTCTTAAACAAAATGTATCGGATTCAACTGCAAATGTAAGTTTGTCAACTTTATTTTTACAGCTTTAATAGGTATGTTTTTACGGTATGTTTTTTGGGGATAGGTAGTGTTACGTATGTCTGAATCAAACAACGAGCTGCTTAGCACTGACAGTTTATTATGAAAAAGTGACATGTGTCTGTGGATGCAACCTACACAGACTCGACCTACTTTCACATATATAACACCCCTCCCTTCCAAGTAATGACTTAACTTAACTTATAACTTAACTAAAAAAACTGTTTATAATCTACATGAGGACGGTTACGTTTCGCCCTGTCTTGTGGAACAGTAGGTGGTATATCAAATCCCAGTACTCTAGACTCCGTTGACACAATCCCCTCGTCTGTGGCAGACGTAGCTCCGCCCTCAGAAACCACTGCTGACGATTCTTCACTGTGAGTCTCCGTCTCCTCCTCCCCAGCGCCAGTCAGATGAGCGGTGGTAGTTGGACAGTCTGGTTCCGACTGGGATGTGATTTCCGGAACAATTTCAATTTCGGATGCGTCGGAAACACTGTCGGTATCGGTATCCCATGTTGAAGTCGTGTGCTCGCATTGGTCACTGTGATATTTTCTTATCTGATTCTTGTGTCTTGTTACATGGGAGTTCAATTCCGGAACAAAAACTTTATATACCACCCTGCCTATTTGTTCTACTATTGTTGCTCGTATCCAAAAATGTTTTTTCTTATTTAAATATTTTTTAATCAACACTTCTTCTCCTAAGTTAAAGTCTTTACTCTTTTTACCACCGTAGTATTTACTCTGTAATGATTGTTTACATTTTACTGCTGCGGCGAGCTCCGGCGAGGAAGACAAAGGAGTCGGTTTTAATAAGTCTAATCTACACCTGAGTGGACGGCCATATAACAACTGTGCTGGTGATTTATTTGTCGAGCTATGTGTTGAGTTACGATAATCAAATAAAAACTTATTTATTCTATTGTCTAAGTTTTTCCTATCATGGTATGTCAATAATATACTTTTGATTCCTTTTTTAACTATTTTGACGGAACTCTCAACTTGGCCGTTACTGCTAGGATGGTATACGGCCGAAAAAAGTTGACGTATACCATTCAATCTACAAAACTCACTGAATCTTTGTGACGTGAAGGATGTACCGTTATCACTTACCTACTATTATAGCCGGCACTCCCGTCCTAGACATCAACTCATATAAACGTCCAATTACCGCGTCTGATGTGATGGTGGACCTCATCGGAAAGCATTCAACCCATTTTGAATAAGCATCGACAACTATGAGATACATGCGATCATTTAACGGACCTAAGAAGTCGATGTGTATCCTATGAAAAGCATGTGGTGGGAACGGCCATGGCGCGAGCGGGGCGCGCGGCGGAGCCGGACGCAACTGGGCGCACACTGCGCAGGCGCGCGCCGCGCTCTCGATCGCAGCGTCGATTCCCGGAAACCACAGCCGCGCGCGCGCTTCGGACTTCATTTTAACGACACCTAGGTGCGAACTATGTAACTCCTTAATCACCTTGCCGTGTAATTCTGCTGGAATTACAACTTTATGCCCTTTCATTAGACACCCATTCTCTACAGATAGTTGCGTCTTGCAAAGATAGTAAGGTTTTAAATCAGAATCCGTAACCTTTCGCGGCCAGCCGCGCTGTGTGTACCCCACTACCTTTTGCAATACTAAATCACGGTCGGTAGACACACGAAGTTCATCCAGAGTGACCGGCAAATCTCCCTCAACAATAAAATTGACATAGGCCGACCGATCCTCACATTCGTTCACCTCTTCATACAAGCCCAGGCCCGTACTCAGTTCACCTGTGCTTGCAATAGAACGTGACAGGAAATCTGCTATATTATCGACGCTGCGAACATAAGTTATTTTGTAATTATAAGCCGCTAAAAATATTGCGTAACGCTGTAATCTGTTTGCTGTCACTTCTGGAATCCCTTTGTGTGACCCAAAAATCGACAGTAGGGGTTTATGATCAGTGCGTAATATAAACGGATCCTCCCTACCATATAAATATTGGTGAAACCGTTTAACGCCAAATATAATCGCGGTCGCTTCTTTTTGAATTTGAGAATATCTCTTCTCAGCTGGAATCAATGAGCGAGACGCGAACGACACTGGCCTTTCAAGTCCATCCCTGTCGATCTGCGATAACACCGCCCCGAGACCGTACGGTGACGCATCGACTGTCAAAATAATAGTTGCGTTCTGATTGAAATGTGCTAATACATTATCTGAGATTAAATGTCGCTTAATTTCGCTAAACGCTTGTTGGTGTATGTCTGTCCATGACCATTTACTATTTTTATTTAATAATTGGTACAATGGACTTAGTATAGTCGAGGCCCTAGGAACAAAATTCCTATAATAATTAATTAAACCTAAGAAAGATTGTAACTCAGTTACATTTGTTGGTATCGGGGCGTCACGGATTGCTTTTACTTTCTCTGGTGATTTACGAACACCATTCTTGTCTATTATGTGTCCTAAATAATTAACTTCGTTTTGGAAGAAAACGCACTTGTCCTTCCTTAAAGTTAACCCTGCTTCTGCTAACCTTGCTAACACTGTTTTCAGCCTGTCCAGGTGCTCCGATTTGTTTCTACCTGTCACTAAAAAGTCATCCATCAGACAGAGGACTCCATCTAAACCCGAAACAATACCTTGCATTGCCTTTTGGAAAATGGCGGGAGCACTAGATAACCCAAATACTAACCGCGTATACTTGAAAAGCCCTCTGTGCGTGTTAATACATGTTATTAATTGTGTGTCATCATCTTCCGCCAGTAATAATTGATTGTAAGCGCTTGACAAGTCTAACTTGGAGAACTGCTCACCCCCGTGTAACTTTGCAAAGAGGTCATCGACCGTAGGCAACGGATATTTTTCAATTATAAGTTGTTTATTTATAGTTGCCGAGTAATCCGCGCAGATCCTGATTTCCCCGTTCTTTTTAAGGACTGGAACTATCGGCGATGCGTGATCGGAATACTGCACCTGTTAATTATGCCTAAAGACAATAAGCGATCTAACTCGTTATCTATTTTACTACGGAGTGCGTAAGCTACCGGTCGGGCCTTGCGAAAAACCGGTTTGGCGTCAGGTGTTAACGATAATCTTATTTTGTATTTAGTGAAACAACCTATTTTTTCTGAAAACACCGATGGGAAGTCATTAATCAGTTTTTCTAATGGAATATTGTCATTTTCCGTGACACAATATTTTATAGGGGATATTTCTAATCTAAAAAGCCTTATGAAATCTCTCCCCAACAACGGGGGTCCACCATCGCGCACCACGTAAACATTAAGCGTGTGCGTGTTACCTTGGTACGACACCGGCACTGGCATAACGCCTAAGGTAACAATCCTACCTCCACCATAACTTTTTAATATTTTAGCTGACGGTGATAACGGAATGTTAGAAAAATATTTATGATAAGTTTTATTAGAAATAGCTGAAACGGCCGCTCCACTATCGATTTCAAATTCTAAATACAATCCGTTAATTTGAATGCGCTCTGACATTGGCTTCGACTCCGACTCACACCGAATATTACTTATGCATTTGACTTTACCTGATTTGTCTTCCCACCCGAATTCTCCTCAACGTATTTCACTGAACTAGACGCCTTATCAGAACACATACGCCGTAAATGCCCCTTTTGATTACACTTCCGACATGTAAAATTTTTAAAACGACATTCGGTTGATTTGTGATTTTTAAAACCACACACTGCACATTTTTCCACTTTCCTATCAGTAATTTTGAACACTGCACTAGACGCCGACGCTGCCGCTGGAACCGCGGTGGCGGCGGCTGCGCGCGCACAACGCACGCTTTCCGCCATCTCCACCGCCTTCGCCAACGTCAGCTCCTTGACATCCTTCGAAAACAGCTTGTCGCGCTCGGGTCCGCTCATCATACCCATGACGAACCGGTCTAGCAACGACTCCTCCAAGTTCCCGAAGCCGCAGTGTGCCGCTAGCCCTCTTAGTCGGGCTGCCCATTGCGCGTGACCTTCATCTGCCCACTGCGACGCCGCGTAAAATTTTGAACGCTCGGCGAAACCATGACGCTTAGGTGTAAAATGTTTATCTAAGACGTCCAAAATGTTCTGGAACTCTTCTTCCTCCAATTTCTTTGGCAGCACGAGGTCGCTTGTGAGTTTGTAGGTGGACTCGCTGAGTGTCGTAAGCAATATCGCTTTGCGTTTCAGACCCGATTTGTCAGAAGTCACAAGGTCGTTGGCGATATACCATTGTTGAAGACGGTGTTTAAATGACTCCCAATCTTGAGAAAGATGGTCAAAAGTATTTAAAATACCGAAAAAATTGGCCGCCATTTTGCACGCGTTATAATTTTTGTATTCTCGTCGCCACTGTTACGTATGTCTGAATCAAACAACGAGCTGCTTAGCACTGACAGTTTATTATGAAAAAGTGACATGTGTCTGTGGATGCAACCTACACAGACTCGACCTACTTTCACATATATAACAGGTAGGTTTTTATCGTCAACTATTTTTAACTAACTTCAAAAAAAGGAGGTGGTTCTAAATTCGTATTTTCCCCGATTTCTCAAAGACTCCTGGACCGATTTTGAAAATTCTTCTTTTTAAAATTAAATTCAGCGAATCAGTTTAGTTAGTTCGCATAAGTATTTTGATGGGCAACTACGGAACCCTACACTGTGCGTGGCCCGACACGCACTTGGCCGGTTTTTTTTATTTGTAAATTAGACCAAAAATGACAAAGATATAGCCTATTAAAGTTACGTGTGACGTCACGATGCGTGGCATTTTTCGCGCAAAAAAAATACGTGTCCAATATTTTTTTATAATCTAAAATACGGACTAAATAGAATGTAATTATTTTGACCCTGGAAACTACCCTATTCGACTGACTTACGTGGTCGTGTCGAGCGTGTTTTGTTTTTCATCTACTCGTAGATAACCGCACGTTTTATGTCATATGTCGTAGTGGTAAGGATGATTTTCACTTGTAGTTGAAATCGGTACAATAGGGTAGTTTCCAGGGTCAAAATAATAACATTCTATTTAGTCCGTATTTTAGATTATAAAAAAATATTGGACACGTATTTTTTCTTTTTTCGATTAAACAAAAAAGAACAAAGATAATAGCCTATTTAAGTTACCTGTGACGTCACTCTGCGCGAAAAATGCCACGCATCGTGACGTCACACGTAACTTTAATAGGCTATATCTTTGTCATTTTTGGTCTAATTTACAAATAAAAAAATACGTGTCCCTTATTTTTGAATAATCTAAAAGACGGACTAATTATATTTTTTTAGGCTACTAGCCTATTGCGTCGCATCGTATCATGACTGTGGTGTATTGGAAACTCCTTTGGTCAGCTGTCTCTGTGCTAACGAGCTAGAGGCCATATAGTATAATGTCATACGTATTGTCTGTGTCATAATTAATAAATGATTTTACACATTAACAAGACTTATTATTGGCGACGAGAAAAAAGCCAATTAAACATTGTGTAAATAGATATGTACATGAAATGGACAAATTAAAAAAATATCGTGGCACCCTACGCGGGATGCTCACGACATCTTGACCAGCTCTTGGGTGCACCCTTGATCCGCAGCAGCTAGGAAGGGAGAGATGTGGTGTATTGGAAACTCCTTTGGTCAGCTGTCTCTGTGCTAACGAGCTAGAGGCCATATAGCATAATGTCATACATACGTATTGTCTGTGTCATAATTAATAAATGATTTTACACATTAACAAGACTTATTAATGATCAAACTCGCTTATTGTACTCACCGTAAGCGCCTCTTTAGTAGCTGAACTATATTCGCAGTAAGCACACTTATGTATCCTATTCAAGCCATGTCGAGCGCGCTTATGTTCCTGAAGCTGGTTGTTATTGCGGCATCTCTTTCCACAGGCCTGGGGAAGAATGAGATAGAAATACTAAGGTTTAGCATCACAGAACAACCCCCCTAGACAAGTCGCAAACGATAATCGGTAACGCTCGGTTCTCCCCAATAGATTTTCAACCTTATCCCTTCGAGTCTTTAGTTGAAAATCTATTGAAGATTTCATGGCGTTGTCGTTCGTTCCAGTCGCTTAGAAATCCTAAATAAATTTTCAACTAAAGTCTCGAAGGAATAAGGTTGAAAATCTATTGGGGAGAACCGAGCGTTAACGATTATCGTTTGCGACTTGTCTAGGGGGGCAGAGCCTGTAGCCAAACGGCAAGCGACAATCGCTAACGTTCAGCGGTCGCTAATATATTCAACTTTATACTCCATTGCATAAAGTTGAAAATCTATCAAAGATTACAGATCGTTTTCGTTTGTTTCGTTCGCTATCGTTCAGCAGTCCTTACTAGATTTTCAACTTTATGCGATGGGGTATAAAGTTGAAAATGTATTAGCGACTGCTGAACTTTAACGATTGTCGCTTGCCGTTTGGCTACAGGGTCAGGTGGTCTACCATATCGTCTTAATGCGTGAGTAAGTTAGCTGTGGGAAAGAGACAAAGCTATACAAGTCGTATAGCGCCATCTCGTTCACTCACTGGAACTACTCTGGCTTTATATTGTTATTTTTCTTTTATACTGAAATTCATTTAATAATAAGTAGATAAGCCATATTATCGCATTAGGTACCTAATGCACCTGTAATGAAAGTTGTAAGGAAGATTTAAAAAAGAAATATTTTAGAAAAACCTTACAAATGGAAAACTTAATGCTCGACCACAGAAATGCGTTTTACAGGTGCCTGCCGAGGTGCCTATTTCCAAAGATTTTGCCCGTGCATTTTTTTTGAAAATATCAAAACAAAAAGCTAATCATTTGAGTCAAGTTTTTTACTGAGATAGATTAGGTATTGTTGAGAAATATGCACAAACAAAAGCTCATCGATTATAGTCTAACTCGTGACTGAAATAGTATAGGCTTTGGAAATACGCTGCCGGGGTCGCGGAACTGTCTTATGAGGTAACCACGACGTTGGAACGTAAAGGACTATTGAAGTATCTACGTGGATTTAAGACCTGCTTGAACAGTCCCGCGGACTTATGGTGGCCTCTTTAGTTTGACAGCTTTTTGATGCGCAAGTGGAACACGAAGTACCGTCGTCCCGAGCATGGTCCTTGATCGGACGGCGAGCTACCCACTACACCTCACCTGCAAACTCACTTACACTCCACAAGCCCGCACGAGTGCACGTATCGTACTTATATGGCGTCTTATTGGTGAAAAACCATACAAATGGAACTTACCTCACAAACAAAGTAGTTAGTGTGAAAGCGCATATGCGCCTTGTATGTGGCTTTCATACGGAACTTACTACACGAGTGCAGATATTTTTAGTTCGTTAAATTATCAGATGAGTCCTCCCGCCCTGGGTAGAGCGAAAGGGACTGTTTGACTTGTATTGACGGTGAAAAACCATACAAATGGGACACTTACCTCACAAACACAGTAGTTGGTATGGAAGCGCATATGCGCCTTATATGTGGCTTTCATTCGAAACTCTTTGCTGCACGTGCCGCATTTGTACGAGGCGCAGTTGGGTAGTGTCATGCGCTTCTTTTTAGGGGGAGGTTTCTGAAAATAAGGGGAGAAAAATTAGGTTAATCTTTCGATATTTTTCTTCGAAAAGTTTCGTCAGGGTTTTTGGTCGCGGGACTAACGGGTAACCGTATTAATTTTGATACGGGATATGTAAAGTGGCTTTTATAAGCCTTGGGTTAAGTGATATCCCGTGGTATTGAATTTATTTCATCACCACAGCTCTCAAAACGGTGAAGGAAAATATCGTGAGGAAACCGACATGTCCTAGAACCGAACATTCGAAGACATGTGACATCTACCAACCAGTACTGGGCCTGTATGGTGGATTATGGCCCACTCCCTCTCACAGAGAGGAGGCCTGTGCAGTGGGTACATTATAGGCAGATGATGCAGCCTGTCGCGGGTTCGATTCCCGCACCGAACAAATATTTGTATGATCTACAAGTAAGTAGTTGTTTCAGGGTGGGCTTTGGTGTTTATGTATGTGAGTTTATATGTTTTTAATGCAACCAAGATACCGGAAGAAATTCCTAGTATGGTACAAAGATTTTCAACAAAAAAATAAAAAACTTTTTGAGTTCAGTTTTTCTCTGCATACTTTTATAAGATTAACTGTGAATCTGAGGTTAAAAATATGTTAACAATAATTTTATTGTTCTTCATACCTCTCGTCTCGGTCTCATCCTGGGTTTGTTTTCCACTTCTGTCATATCCTCATAATCATCATCATTATTCTGGAACTCTTCACCAAATATCTCGTAGCTATAATCATTGATTTCCACCTTCTCCACTTTAGTTTTCTTCATTTTTGGCTTCGATAACGACCTTTGGAGGCGCGTTGAGTGTCTCTTTTTGGATTTTCCTGTAATTTAACACATTAATCATCATCATCATCATCATATCAGCTGTAGGACATCCTCTGCTGAACATTGGCCTCCCCTTTAGACTTCCAGTAGGACCGGTTGTAAGCGGCTTGCATCCAGCGTGATCCTGTGGTCTTCATAAGATCGTCTGTCCACCTTGCAGGTGGACGTCCTACGCTGCGCTTGCCGGTGCGTGGTCTCCATTCGAGAACCTTACAACCCCATCGGCCATCAGTTCTACGTGCTACATGGCCTGTCCACTGCCACTTCAACTTGCTTATTTGAGTAGCTATGTCGGCAACTTTAGTTCGTCTACGAATCTCGTCCCTGCTAACGAGTTGTAGGTCGTGGGTTCGAACCCCGCCCGGCGCATTACTTTTTGTAATTTATTTCATTGATGAAGGAAAACATCGTGAAGAAACTGGGATGTTCAAGAACCAAACATTCGAAGACATGTGACATCTACCACCCGGCACTGGGCCGCGTGGTGAATTATGGCCCACTCCCTCTTACAGAGAGGAGGCCTGTGTCTTAGCAGTTACTATAGGCTGATGATGAAGAAACAAATCTCAGTATAAGCATTGTAATGTTTTTTTAAACTACATTTACCTGCTAGTAGTGGTTTTACTAGAGTAGAGACCATGGACTAGCAAGCACTAGCAGCATAGGGTGTCCACAAGAAGGTGGACAGACGACCTTATAAAAGTCGTCGGAAGACGCTGGATGCAGGTCGCTTCCAACCGGTATATGTGGAGATCTAAAGGGGACGCCTATGTCCAGCAGTGGACGTCCTATGGCTGAGATCATGATGATGACATTTACCTGCTAACATGTGAAGTAGAGACCTCTCAGCTCTCCGACTGGTTCTTCGGAACTGCAACGCTGTGTTCATGGTCTCTATGCATTGAGTACAGATCTTCTGTGAGAGACCGTCGTCCATTTTTATCTGAAATATAAGGCAAACACATTTTACAACTACACTTAGCAAGCTTTCTGTTCACGTGATGCAACTCAATTCAACCGATTCCAACTACAAGTGAAAATCATCCTTACCACTACGACATATGACATAAAACGTGCGGTTATCTACGAGTAGATGAAAAACAAAACACGCTCGACACGACGACGTAAGTCAGTCGAATTGTATCATTATATCGTAGTAGCAAGGACAACTTTCATTTTATTTAGTAGAATTTGCAAATTGTACGAATCTGACGTAGGAAATGTGTGTCTCTCCTGTGTGCATCTTCTGCCTGTCTACATCAAAATGGCAAAAGCAGCTTACTTAATATTTTATGGTACTTCAAGTTTCTATAACTTTTTAAGTTTTCTGAAGTTTTGTTGTTTTAACAGATAAATTATAACTCAGATATTTTTTCTTGCCACTCAGAACTATGTTGGACAGGGCACAAGCAAAAAGCATTTGTTTTTTCCTTGATAAAATCATTAAGTGAGTCCTCTCAGAGGGGGCCCCAACTACGAGCAAAATGCATTTTTTTTTTTTTTAGCGTGGTAAAATCATCAAATGAGTCCTCCAACCCCGGGCAGGGCGGGAGGGACTGTCAGACTTCTACTGACTAAAATTCACGGTGTCCTTCATAGCCTGTTATGTTCCGGGGTTACGGTAAGGGAATAATCCCGCGACCCCGGCAGGCTTTGGCCCTCTGAGAGGGGGGCCCCGTCATTATGCTGACGCTCTGCTTAGAAATAATTAACAATCCATACCTCTAGACCGGTTACAAGTCTTAAATCCTCCGACCTTTTCTCCTCACTTTCTTTGTTATAGAAAATCGACACTAAATCCTCCGTATTCAAGCAAGTCCTGCAGTAAGAAAGTTCGGGCTCCTTCACCTCACTATTTTCAGAATTCGCAGACCGTTTTCGCTTGGCAGCGCGGTGCCTAGCGCTCATATTGTTGAGCAAGAGTAACGCCAACATTTTTTACACTTTTCGCGGTTATTTTACAAGATAACAAACTTTTATGACTTGAAACATGTAGTTAATTTGATGATGGATTGTTTTGTGGAGTTAAAAGTGTATTTTTAAGGTTTATACTCCATTTTAAATGATTAATATTGATCAATATAAACATAAACAAAGTACGTAGCAGCCATTTTCTATTTTGACATTTTTGACAGCTTTTTTTTGGGTATTGTGGTATTTTCGTCAATAAAGTTTTAGTAGTTTTTTAGCCAAAACTTTTTATAATTTCAAAAATCTACACATCCATGGACCTAAAAAAAAAGGCGGACGGAACTTCACTAAGAAACGATTGAAGCACCACAATGGCGACCGTGTTTATATGTGTGAGTTTGTATAGGGATGCCAGATGAAGGAAAAAATTACCCATTTTTAAACAATATTTAAAGATCTCCCTTGAACTTAAGTTTAATTACAATTTTGTTGTGACAGATACCTATTTTTAAAATAAAGGTAAAATAATTTAAGCACATTGGATATCAAATATTTACAACTCGTTTAATATTAATAAAGTTTTACAATCCCTTTTGGTTATTCAAATTTTTGTAGACTTGTCTTTTGCTATTGACACATCTAGAAATCCCATCTAATTTACTTAAATGGTGAAAACGAATGTTTAAGTATTATTCGCCTATAAATATTTAATTAAAGCTATTTTATGTTTCATTCCTACACGTCTACATTCCTATTCCATGTCTACACTCCCTTATTATTTTTATACAATCATTTTTCCATGCATCATTTGCCGTGGGGAAACTTGTAAAAATACAGAAGCATACAATAACGATAAATATAAATCTCCCAATTTTAAAATAATTTGAACCTTGAAATAGTTGCAACACTGATTGATTTCGAGATGTTTATAAAATTTATTGACGTAAAATCGAGAAATAAGCTTCAAAATGACATGTTTAACTATGAAAAGTGATCCCCTGGCTTTTTTAATTGAACTACTATGGTTTAGACAACTTTTTGCAACACATGACGGCATACTTTGATTTTTATTAGACAAAATAACACCGTATGAAACCGCGAGTGTCGTTCGAAGCGTAATGGCCGACGGCTGACTTACTATGGTGTGAATGTGTGTGTGCTGGCTTGTGTGGACAAGCGCACTGACTTACTATGGGTGCTTCAATTCTTTCTTAGTGAAGTTCCGTCCGCCTTTTTTTTTAGGTCCATGTACACATCATTTCGATTTAAATATCATCAAGTGAAAAAATTGTTATTAAAATAGTTGTACCAATCGAAATAAAAGACATTTGTAATTTGTAATATCATCAATAGTCACCGGGACACAATGTTGCTGAAAATGTTTCATCAAATAGTTGGTTGGCGTTTGGCTGTGCGACGATTGGCCAATGCGATTGGCGAAAATATTACTAAAACAAACATGCCCACGTTTCGTTAGCACTTTAGCAATATCAAAAATATGTGTAAATAGTTGAAAAATATGACACGAAGAACGGTAACCTTAATTAAATAAATAAACTGTAACCACGATAATTATGCTACTTATTTTTGTTTGCGCGGAATATTCTCACCAAATTCTCACCAATACTACTCATAGTCACAATCACAACAGATAAACATTATGATGCACAGCTGTGGCATATAACTAAACGCAAACGTCATTTCTAGCGTCAATCCGAGCACTTTTGTTGATCATTTTTTTATTTCTAAAAATGTATTTTATTACTTTTTCTAACTTGAATTTATAACTGAAATGCTAATTAGCAGACCGTAAATATCCTGCGCATCATTATGGACCCTTGGAACTGCTGTAGAGCATGTCTGGGGGTAGAATCTTTGCATCCTATATTTGAGTTTATAGAACATCACGAAAAATATACTGATGTTATTTTTACGACTACAGGGCTAAAGGTAATTTAAAAACATAATATCTTATTTATCAAGAAAACATACTTGATAATTAATTTAATTTTCTAATTAGATTAAACTTGGAATTTTCTAAGATAACGTAAAAATATTTTCAAACATAAAAAGTCCAATTAATACTTTGTTTTATTTATTTCAGGTGGACTGCAATGATACATTACCGCAAAAACTGTGCACATCATGCATAAATTTCATCAACTTCTCATACAAATTCAGAAAAAAGTGTGATGAAAACCAAAAACTATTTTTAAATTGCCTAGATGACAAACCTTTGTTTGATGTTAAACTAGAAACAAATATATTTAATACTGAAAATAATACTAACATAACTATAGACATATCAGATCTAATTAATGATTTTAACAATCAAGACGACAGTTTAAACGAATTCAACTATGACACCGTTGCAAATAACGATAATGAAGAACAAGAATTTGAAAAAAAAGTCCAGGATCTGGTAGATAAACCTCTAGAAATAATATTTAAAAGTAAGAAGAGTAAAAAAAGTACCGAGAAGCCCGTTAAACGGACTTTGAGAAGAAAAAAAGAGAGTGGAGAGAAGAAAGTGAGACTTAAAGAAGAGATTGAGTGCGAGTACTGTCATAAAATACTAACTTCTAAGTTGTCTTTACGAAATCATTATAAAATACATACGGGATTTGACGTTGTTTGCGAAGTAAGTTCTATCGTTATTTTTTTGTACACAAAAATGATTAAAATATAGAAATAGGGAAAGATGGGGTTGCAGGACTATCAAAATGTGTAACCGTGACACTGGAATATAAAGAGCTATAATTGAAGGTACACTATGGTTTTTAGTCAGTATGAGTCTGACAGTGATGGAACTGTCAGGTTCCAGCCTCTCCACTTCTGATGAGGCCCTCCTTATAGGACCGAAGCCTGCCGGGGTCATGGGACCGTCTGATCAGAAAACCGTGCCCCAGAACGAAAAGGACTATTGAAGGACACCATGGATTTTAGTCAGTAGAAGTCTGATAATCCCTCCCGTCCTGTCCTGGGTGGGAGCACTCATTGGACGATTTAAAAACGTACGAAAAAAAAGCCTTTCAAAAAGCCAGGTCTTTTGATAATTTTACCATCCCAAATAAATCAAAAACAGTTCTAATCTTAATTCTGTAATTTTTCTGTCCCCAGCACTGCGGCAAAAAGTTCATAACCAGAAGACTGTTACTTATGCACTGTCGAGCTAAGCACGGATATGAGAAGACGGACAAATGCTCCTTCTGTGATTACAGAGCTTCTAACGCTGAGCAGGTTAAGGTAAGGCTTTGTATTTGCTTGTAGGTCGCAAGTATTGTGTAGTTCACTATCTAATCAAGAACTAGGCATTGCCACCAAAAAGCTATCAGCGAGAGGCCCCCTGCGGGTGTCTTTTTTTTTTTTTAGCGTGGGAAAATCATCAAATGAGTTCTCCAACCCCGGGCAGGGCGGGAGGGACTGTAAAGGTGAGTACGGATTGCGCGTACCCTGGTACGCGTACTCAGCTTACGCGTATCCGGAACGCCTAGTCCATACCTGCAGCTACTCGTTCACTCTTGGGGTACGCGTACCGCGCGAGCCAACTCGTAGCGCGAGCCACCGTCACCGTCAGTCGGTTTTTGGTCGCGCGTCAAAGAGGACGCACGCGGCCGGCTACGCTATATTTGGACGGCAAAATGAATAAACACGCGTACAACCGCTAAGTTTGTCGGAGTCATGGCGAATGACTGGGGCTCGCGGAGCGCTCTGGATCGATTGACCTCGCGTACAGGTTCGCGGCGGTCCGTACAGGAGCTGTACGCGTATCCAATGTACGCGTGGACAGTGTTTCCCAACTACGCGTAACACAGGAACGCGCTATCCGTACGCACCTTCAGACTTCTACTGACTAAAATCCACGGTGTCCTTCATAGCCTGTTATGTTCCGGGGTTACGGTAAGGGAATAATCCCGCGAGTGTCATAGGAATATTTTATTGAAGGAATAGGGTCACTAGGTTTTAGTCTGTCAAGTCAACAGTCCCTTCTGCACGCGTAGCATGGTGATTCTATCTCTATTGTACCAAGAAAAGATAAAGTTATTTCATCGTTATTTCTACACAAATCGACTGTTTTTTTTGCACAAATATGTTCCATTTATACACTATTGAAGAAAAGAACGTTTATTTTCCATATTTTTCACATTACCATGCTTAAAACGCTAAAAATATTTCTACGTTCTGTCATTTTGTCTATTCTTCCGCCGACAAAACCCCTTTCTACGGCGCCATGCTACGCCATGCTGCTCTACCAAGTGGGGTCATTTTTCTTGGTCTAATCTAGAGAGTCCTGTTTGTGGATACGCCACACCAGACCAAAAAAAATGAAGTTTCTTTGCTTCCATTGTGATCAAAACTGTAGTGTACTTTTTCGGAAAGAAAAAATTACGGGTAAGGTTTGTACCTGCATCATTCTGGATCAATAGTCCCACTGCTGGGCAAAGGTCTTCCCCATAGTTTTCCATTCCTTCCTGTTTATAGCTCTCTACGGTTGATCTCGCATTTATAAACCTATAAGCAACAAAAAACCTAAAAAAAAACTTGCGCTCGTGCGTCGTTGAGCACTCGCGACTTTACGCTTATTTACTAGCTGTGCCCGCGACTTCGTTCGCGTTGATGTCGGAACTTAACAATGTATTTTTTATCAAATTGACAAAATTTCATACAAACTTTGATCCCCTATTTTATCCCCTTGGGGGAAGAATTGATCAAAATCCTTTCGTAGCGGATGCTTACGTCATAACATCTACCTGCATGCCAAATTTCAGCCCGATCCGTCCAGTGGTTTGGGCTGTGTGTTGATAGATCACTATGTCAGTCAGTCCAATTTGAGTTGTATATATTTAGAAAGTTTCCTTTATTGTTATTGCAGATCCACGAGCGTCTCCACACGGGAGAGAAGCCCTACGTGTGCTCGGAATGCGGCACCGGCTTCCACCGCAAGAGTAGCTACCTCCAGCATGTGGCCATTCATCTACCTGATAAAAATGTTCAGGTATACCATCAACGCCATATTTATCATCTATCATCAGCCTATACCTATACACCGTGACTTTTTAGTCGACTTACAAAAGCAGCCCTCATGTATCCAATGACTAGAACACGTTTATAATAAAAAAAATAGGTATTTAAGAGATACGAAAATTAAAAAAAAAATAATTAAAAAATTAAATTCGTTGTTATGACGCCAGGCGTAGTTAATCTGCCCGACTATTGTGCTGGGTAGGTATACTCTACAGCTTGATACGTTAACATTTTAACAGGGTGTTTCATATTTCTAATGATAATAATTTACTAAAAATAAAAATGATTATTAACGATGAAAAAGAAAAAAAACTTGCCGTAGAGCCTTTTTGTAAGACGACTAAAAAGTCACGGTGTATAAGTCCATTACTGGACATACATAGGCCGTTCTCCCAATCGGGCATACAGATGGCGAGTTAATGGGTGACTCGCTGTCCGATCACGGACCATGCCCGGGTCGAAAACCTGTCGTGTTCCACACGCTTCTTAAAGAGCTGTTAGCGACGTGACGGGCACCCCTTATAGGGCCAAAGCCTGCCGGGTTCGCGGGACGGTCTAAACAGGTGACTGTGAACCTGGAACGTAAAGGGCTATTGAAGGATTACAGAGGATTTTAGTCAGTGTAAACTCTCACAGTCCCTCCCGCCCTGCCTTGGGTAGGAGGACTCATTTGATGGCCGGTCCTAGCAACGCGCGCCGCTGTACTGATTCGCTCGGAGAAAACCACGCGTTTTCTCTACGGCTTATGTTTAACTTACCACCAGATATAGTAACATATAACAGACAAAAATAGTAAATGATCACCAAAATGAAACCCGCATTTTAATGTAAAATTATAACCAGTTTTAACCATTTCGTTATCTATTTATTCAAAATGACTCCAAATAAATCATTGTCAACCCAAAAGTAGTAAATGATCACCAAAATATGTTCATTAAAATATGTCATAACGAGATGTAATAAAAAAAAATCTACCTAAGCAGGGTCGACGAAGCCCGGCTTCGCGGGGCTTCTATTTCTGTGTACAAGGTTTAAAGGAACCTAACCAAACCGAACTTCGGGGTGTCCCTGAAATCTTGCTAAAGCGAGTTTTAGATTTGGTGCACATTCAGTATAGATTTGGTGATCATTTACTATATTTGGTGTTCGAATACAATTTGAAGTGTAGTAGCTAAGGCAACGACGATATAATACTAGACTCCGCATGCACGATCTAAAGAACACAAACTTTTCTGCGAAGTTGCTGAGGTACTACGTAAGCGAGGGGGACGGGGTACTGCGTTGTGATTGGCTAACTCAAGGTCTGTGCTGTCTCAACGTATGTTTACGGCTCACAGGATTGGTCGAAATGAGACGAATTATAAGACTTTTTTGCCTAATGTGTTGGCAGACATCGGTCGCCTGTTATTAGAAGTCTAGTATTATATTATCGTCGTTGAGCTAAGGGTATCAAAGCATTTTATGGTGGTCATTATATTTAATCCCTTTCTCTACGAGCGCCGTCTCGTGAAGTTTTTCAAACATTTCTTACATGTGATCTTACCTCTTCTCATCTTATCTTCCCTCTTTTCCAGTGCGACCAGTGCCCCGCCCGTTTCAAATCAGTGACCCTAATGCGAATCCACAAGAACCGCCATAAATCGCCGCAATATTCGTTCAAATGCCGCGTCTGTGAGAACACATTCGTGCGACGTCGCAACGTTGTGCGGCACCTCATGAGGATACACGCTGTGCAAGCCGCGCCGCATCATATAGATCGTATGAAGATAGCTTAGACCCCCATCAAAAGGTGCAGAAGACCCCCATTACAGGTACTACGTGACCCCAGTAACAGGTATTGATGACCCCCATCTCAGATACTGATGACCCCCATTACAGGTACTAGGTGACCCCAGTAATAGGTGCTGATGACCCCTATCTCAGATACTGATGACCCCCATTACAGGTACTAGGTGACCCCAGTAATAGGTACTGATGACCCCCATCTCAGATACTGATGACCCCCATTACATGTACTAGGTGACCCCAGTAATAGGTGCTGATGACCCCTATCTCAGATACTGATGACCCCCATTACAGGTACTAGGTGACCCCAGTAATAGGTGCTGATGACCCCTATCTCAGATACTGATGACCCCCATTACAGGTACTAGGTGACCCCAGTAATAGGTACTGATGACCCCAATCTCAGGTAATAATGGCCCCCGTAACGTGTACTGGTGACCCCCATCTCAGAAATGAACGACCCCAGTAACAGGTACTGGTGACTTCCATATGTCAGTTACTAGTGATTCCAGTAATAGATCAGGTACCTGCTGGTAACCCCCATATCTGGTACCAATGACCCCAGTTTCAGTCACTACAGGTGTTATTACAGACCCCGTCAGTTCATGAGGATACACTCTGTGCTGCTAATGCGGCATCATATAGACCGCATGAATATTGCTTAGACCCCCAACCCAGATGCAGCAGCCCTCATTAGGTACGATTTTGACCCCCATTACTGGTACCTCAGAGACTGGTGACCCTTATCACTGGTACTATTTTGATGTCTGCACGTCGTGAGAGTGAGAAAATTTATTTGGACACACGCCGCATCATATAGACCGATGTAAATAGCATAAATCCCAACCCTTGTTGATTGGAGTGACCCCAATAATTAGTATTCGTGACCCCCCACTGCAGGTACTAGTGATCCCACTTCACAGGTACTAGTAGACCCTACAAAATTAGAACCTCGCTACAGATACATATCGTATAGTAGACCCGTCAACACTCATTGATGCTGGAAATACACCACAACTGGTACTAGTGACCCCCACTACTGGTACTAGAGACCCCCACTACTGGTACTAGTGACCCCCACTACTGGTACTAGTGACCCCCACTACTGGTACTAGTGACACCCGCTACTAGTAATAGTGACCCCCACTACTAGTACTAGTGACACCCACAACTGGTACTAGTGACCCCCACAACTGGTACTAGTGACCCCCACAACTGGTACTAGTGACCCCCACAACTGGTACTAGTGACCCCCGCTACTGGTACTAATGACCCCCAGTTTATGTAGTGAGGACGTAAATAATGTGGCCGAACAGACATTGGTGACCCCATCATAGATCCCATTGGACCCCAAATGGTCGAAAGGAGTATGTAAGGATGGTAGCAATTGGCTTTGTGTCGACAATTATATTTTTGAAAATATTTTAAGTATTTTATCCATGTAAATTAAGTATTAAAAATTGTGATATTAGTAGCATCTAGGCAATGTATTAGTAGACATATAAAATTAAGATTTGTATTCAAACTCTTAAATAATGATCTGATTATTTTATTTATGTGTATAGCTTGTAATACTCTTTCCACTTAATAATGGTAAAATAAGTTATTGTAGAAATATTTTACTTTATTTAACTCAAATAGACTAGATAAATCAGTGAATTTAATAAAATAGACAATATTTATAACATTTGATTTTTATTCTTTCATCATTTGCCTGCCTTTTCCCAACTATATTGTGGTCTGCTTCCAGTCGAACCAGATGCAGCTGAATATCAGTATTTTACATGGAGCGACTGACTATCGGACCTCCACAACACATTGCAGTAACTGGGTAATACCATACCCCATGGTAAGACTGTCAGATTCTACACCTGACTAATAGTAACGACTGTCAAAGATCTACAAATGACAGCCGCTTTACGTGCTTTCCTCGCACGGAGGAAACTCGCTATGACAGATGGTCACCCATCCACAGACCAACCTCGGCAAGCGCGGCTTAACCCGGAAGCTCGGCCTGTGCGGCTGTAATTATTTAGCCACGAGCTCCTTATTAGCTTTGGCAGGAGGCCTATGTTCGGCAGTGGACTTTCAGCTAATCTGATAATTGACTGGCCTGTTGGTCTAGTCATTAGTGACCCTGACTGCTATGCCAGAGGTCGTGGGTTGGAATCCCACCCAGGAAAAATGTTTGTGTGATGAGCACGATCATTTGTTTTGTGTCTGGGTGTAATTTATCTATAATATGTATGTATTTAGAAATATATAAGTATGTTTATCAGTTGTCTAGTACCCATAACACAAGCTCTGCTTAGCTTGGGACTAGATGGCGTTGTGTGATAGTTAGTGGAATAATATATTATTATTATTATTATTTATTATAATTATGATTGTATGATTTGTTGTAAATAAAACAAAATTATATTATAATCCTATGTATAGTTTAATTAATATGATACATTACAGGTTAATTCTTAATTCATTCTAATTACGTCTGAATTGAGAAAAGACCAAATTCGACGCCATATTGTGACGATAATAGGGGTCAAGTCACACCGAGACGCGGCGCTGCGCGCACATTTCAATAAAGCTACTCAAAATCTAACTCTATTTCCTACACGAAAAGATACATATTTATTTTTGTCTCGGTGTGAACTGACTGTTAAGGGCCATTTTGACGCTGCCAGAATATTACACGCGGGTTGCATGCAATGGGAGGTTTTCTTTTTGGAGTTTTAAAAAAAAAAGTAGTTTCCAAGAACTCGATAGATGGCGTTGAACTGACGGCGTGACTCTAGGAAAAAGATGTATGCCTTAATTTTTGCACAAATCCACGAGGCACAGACTTCGCTTCTTTTTCTCTTGGGACATTTTCTTTTTGGCGTGGAAAACTCATTAATTAAAAGTCTGGTAAATGAATATTTTTTTTATTTTTCCTTGTTGTTATTTATTGTCAAAATGCCATTTGTGTGATGTCATGTGACCACAGATGTGACTGACAATGACATGACATGTACTTTTTGTTTTACGATCTCAAAATTAGATACAAGTGAAAAAAACAAAAAATGACGTGACGTTCCGTTCATTGCAGTAACATATCAAGTTCAGGGCCATCTATCCATTGACAGGGAAAACATAAAAAGAAAATCCCTCATTCTTGTAGAGTTGGCAACGTCGCAAATAGCTGTCAAATATTTAGAAGTTTTAATTAATTTGGCAAAACTGTGTGAAAATAAGAAATATAGCTCTGCAGGCGTAGCATGGCGCCGTAGAAAGGGGTTTTGTCGACGTGAGAAAAGACAAAATGACAGAACATAGAAATATTTTTATCGTTTCTAAGCATGGTAATGTAAAAAATATGAAAAATAAACGCTCTTTTCTTCAACAGTGTACGAATGGTGTAATATTTGGGCAAAAAAAAACAGTCGATTTGTGTAGAAATAACGATAAATAACTTTGTCTTTTCTTGGTAGAATAGAGATAGAATCGCCATGCTACGCGTGCTGTAGTGCACTAAAAAATTGATATAGGAATGCAAATAAAACACTGAATTTGATTTTGTAACAATTTTTTGCGTAAAAAAGGCATTTGGCAAGTTTCCAAATACTTTGTTTAGATCTAAAACTAGAAAAATTCGGTGTTACGGTATTAATTATTGCATTCCCTTATAATTTTTTTATTGCACTTTAGAGCCATATTTCTTATTTCCATACAGTAAGGGACTTTACTAATGGCGCGATGCGACGCGATTCGAACGAATTCCAACTAAAAGTGAAAATCAACCTTACCACTATGACATAAGACATAAAACACGTTGTTATCTATGGGTAGATGAAAAACAAAACACGATGGCCATGACAACGTCAAGTCAATCGAATTGTATCTTTATTTCTTAGTGGCAAGGTTGATTTTCACTTGTAGTTGGAATTCTTTCGAATTGCGCCATGATTAAAGCCCCTAACATTGCTAAATTAATTAAAACTAGTTTACAACGTGTAACGTTAATAGCGCAAAACCTCTCGTGGGGTAACTCAGCACATGTTACTGAACAATGTTTGATCAAAAACTTTTGGAAAAAAAAAAACAAAAAAAATTTCATACAAAATGAGAAATTGATCGAGCCCATCAGTTTGAATTTTTTTTTTTTTCTTAAAGATTTTGATCAAACATTGTTAAAATATTAACATGGGCTGAGTTACCCCACGAGAGGTTTCGCGCTATTAACGTTACACGTTGTATATTTGACAGCTATTTGCGATGTTGCCAACTTTCAGAATACGGCCTCTTAACTGAGATATGGAAAGAGCTATGCTCGGAGTTTCTTTGCGGGATAAAATCCGGAACATGGATATTCGGCGAAGAACCAGAGTCACCGATATAGCTCATAAAATTTGCAAGTTGAAGTGGCAATGGGCAGGCCACATCGCTCGTAGAACTGACAACCGATGGGGAAGAAAAGTTCTCGAGTGGCGACCACGGACCGGAAGACGCAGCGTAGGCCTCCCACTAGGTGGACCACACACAGAGAGAGGGTCGCGGGCAACCGATGGATGCAAGTAGCGAATTGTCGTTCGGCGTGGCGGTCTAAGGGGGAGGCCTATGTTCAGCAGTGGACGTCCTCCGGCTGATGATGATGATGATGATGAACTGAGATAGGTCGAGGGCAGAAACTTGGCATTTTAGGCATAAATGACTACTTTTAATGTATTCAAACAGATTGCTTCAAGTTGTCCACCTCATTTATAGGTCTATTCTCTTTATCTCCTGGGAAGGGCCATCCAGGTGCCGCGGTGGACTGCAGCAGCTTCCATAGGGCTCCGCTGTCGGCCCCGTTCGACATGTCCAATTCAATCGGCTGTAGTAACTTGCGAGATTCACTTTTTATATCTGTTTTAGTGGTTGTTAAGGATTTCTTTATTAATTTTTTTACTTATTACTATTTTCAGAAACAGGAAAAAGATCATTTAAAAATATAAATAATAATGGCCCACCCTCAGATCAAAAAAATAGGCAGATAGAACGCTCAGAACACGCGAGTGGGTCCACCAAAGTTAATACAAAATCAAATATAATTATATTCCATAATGTTTTCTTTGTTTTTGAGACCAACTTTTACAATGGTTAAAGGCATATTTTGGCAAACAACAACAACGACGCGCAGCTTGGTACGACGCGTAGCTTTGGTACTGTCGCGACTTTGTATTAGATTTAACTTTGGTGGAACCACTTGCGTGTTCTGAGCGCTCTATCTGCCTATTTCTTTGAACTGAGGGCCCACGGGTATCGGGAACAGGGTCCAAGCTACCGGCAGTCAGGGCTCCAAAGAAAGGAACCTCCTAACAATGCGAGCCGTGTCCAGAAGAACTGCTTTCTGAATCTGGCCTTTGATCCAGCTGCCTAACGAGAGCCTCCTTAGATGTTGGTGGATGGACTGACATGACTATGGGCACAATAGTCGCTGAATCCATATCCCACATTTCGACAACCTTGTATGCGAATGTAATGAGGAGGAGCTCGTGGCTAAATAATCACAGCCGCACAGGCCGATCTTCCGGGTTAAGCCGCGCTTGCCGAGGTTGGTCTGTGGATGGGTGACAATCTGTCATAGCGAGTTGCCTTTGTGCCTCGGAAAGCACGTAAAGCCGTTGGTCCCGGCTGTCATTTGTAGATCTTTGACAGTCGTCACTGTTAGTCAGAAGCTTTAAAGTCTGACAACCAGTCTCTGACAATCTGCCTGCCTGCCTTTTCCCAACTATATTGTGGTCTGCTTCCAGTCGAACCAGATGCAGCTGAATATCAGTATTTCACATGAAGCGACTGACTATCGGACCTCCACAACACAGTAACTGGGTAATACGATACCCCATACCACATACATACTGACTAACAGTAACGACTGTCAAAGATCTACAAATGACAGCCGGGACCAACGGCTTTATGGTCACCAACTATGTCTTTATGGTCACAAACTTGATTACAGATGACTGGCTTGTTGGTCTAGTGGTTAGTGACCCTGAATGGTATGCCGGAGGGCGTGGGTTCGATTCCCACCCTGGACAAATGTTAGTGTGATGAGCACGATCATTTGTTCTGTGTCTGGGTGTAATTTATCTATAATATGTATGTATATATTTAGAAATATATAAGTATGTTTATCAGTTGTCTAGTACCCATAACATAAGCTCTGCTTAGCTTGGGACTAGATGGCGTTGTGTGATAGTTGTGGAATATTATTATTAACTAACCTTGGCAACCTCTTCATCATGGCTTCATCATCATCAGCCTATTAATGTTCCCACTGCTATGACCTCCTCTCTGTGAGAGTTTGTGGGCCATAATCTACCACGCGGGCCCAGTGCGGGTTGGTAGATGTCACATGTCTTCGAATTTTTGGTTCTAGGACATGCCGGTTTCCTCACGATGTTTTCCTTCACCGTTTTGAGAGCAGTGGTGATGAAATAAATTACACAAAGTAATGCGCCTGGCTGGATTCGAACCCACGACCTACAACTCGTAAGTCGGGGCCGATACCACTGGGCCACCACTGCTCAAACGAGGCTTAACATGGATTAGTTAGTCACGTGCTCCTAAATAACAAAAAAGTAGTACTATAAAGTTACGTTCTATAACTATGAAAAGGATACATCCTTTGGCCACATTTGGCGGAGCACTGAAGTCCCATCTGATGCCTGTCAGCTCCTTGGCCAACTGGTATGTTTCTCTGCAACAAAAAAAACTCGATTTCTCAGAACTTCTATCCTGCTATGACAAAGGTATCGTAGGCTATGTAACATTATCCAGTACCGGCGTTAGGGCAAGGCGCAGTTAGTAGGCGACCGCCCAGGGCGCCGAATACGAAGGGGCGCCGAAGGCCTACTTTCTTGAAGATTTCCGATGTCTCTCATCCCATTTTTAGGGGATAAACCCAAAACCCGTCTTAAGAAAACACAAAACGCCATCTATTGCAACGCATTGCACACATGCACAAATGCATAACAGAGAATCACGTTAGTTTCTTTTAATAAATGGTAATTTTATTATTAATTATCCTTTTTTCTATGGGTTTGTATTGTAGTTAGGGGGCGCCGTAGAAAATCTCGCCCAGGGCGCTGGTAGTGCTAAAACCGGCACTGACATTATCATAGATCTGAACTAGATAGATTGATATTTTACCCGACTGCGCCAGGAGGGTTATGTTTTCCGAGTGTATATAAGTTTCTGTGTGTTGAGTATGTTTATCAGTTGTCTAGTACCCATAACACAAGCTCTGCTTAGCTTCGGACTAGATGGCGTTGTGTGATAATTGTGGAATATTATATTATTTACAGTGTTATTGTATGTGAAAAAATGGAACAGCGCCTCTTGAGTGCGAAGAAAGAACTAATTTTTTCCTTGAAAATTGTCAATTTGGAATTGTCAAAGTTCCAGTTTACTTTACGTCTCAAATATTGAAAATTCGTGCTAAGGGTACAGATCATAAGGAGGAGGCAGGCCGCGAGCGAGAGAGGACAGCGTCCTCCCTCCGCCCCAGCCGCAGTGGTAGGCGCCCACGGCGACGGACGTCGCAAGATGATCTCCGGCCACCGTAGGCGCGGGCATGCGGGCAGCGAGTAAAGGGCAACTCGCTGCCCGACCAAGGACCATGCCCGGGTCGACGGCGCGTTGTGTCCCACGCGCGCCTCAAAGAGCGTCAGCATAATGACGGGGCCCCCCTCTCAGAGGGCCAAAGCCTGCGGGATTATTCCCTAACCGTAACCCCGGAACGTAACAGGCTATGAAGGACACCGTGGATTTTAGTCAGTAGAAGTCTGACAGTCCCTCCCGCCCTGCCCGGGGTTGGAGGACTCATTTGATGATTTTACCACGCTAAAAAAAAAAAAAAAAAAAAAAAAAAAAAAAAACAAAAAAAAAAAGGGTACATATCATAAGCAAGTGAAAAACTAACTTGGCATTATCCAGTCTGTTTCTATCACTATCTGCGATCGTGAGGTGTGTTTCGAAGGAGGCACAGACCCTGTCCAGCTCCCTGCCGCGACGGGACAGCTCTGAGAGGCGCTCGGTCAACTCATTCTGGAATTACAAAGATATATTTTTAACCCTTAACCACCTAACATACGTCTCACAGACCCTATTAATTTTTTTTTTCTTGATGATTTAATATTACAAAAATTATAATTAAGAAGAATTTTCTGCAGCTCAAAATATTTTTTGCCGAACTCAATTTCTAAATGTATTAGAAAAGCAAGCTTAAATAAGAGATTGCACCAATAATTGGAGATTTAAAATAAATAATATTTATTTTCATGTCCCTTTTATTTCTAATATTAGAGTTTAATAATGTCCAAAACAGATTTTTTACTAAAAAAATACCCTTTCTTTATTTTTAACAATAGTCATTTATTTGAGTCAGGGTCCCACAGACGTATGTTAGGTGATTGTGTGACAAAAATATGTGCTAGGTAGTTAAGGGTTAAATGCAGAGTCTTCTTTACAAATGGACAACATGGATGGCTGTGGCTGAGCGATCGGCTGGAAAGGAAAACATGGTGGTGTAACCAGCATGTTACCTTTGTCCTCGTTTATTTTTATTTATATAATTATTGTTGCTTCTCAAAACTCACAGACATCCTCACTTGGATAGACACCCAAAAATGGAGATGGGCTGGGCATATGATTAGCCACCCCAGCAACAAATGGAGCAAGCAAGTTACCCTCTGGCAGCCAAGAGATGGCAAAAGAAGCAGGGGCCGTCAAATCAGGAGATGGGAGGATGACCTGAAGCAGGCAGCAGGACCATTGTGGCTGAGAGTAGCAAGGGACAGGACCCACTGGAGAGAGAAGGAGGAGGCCTATGCCAAAAGGCACACCGAACGTAGGGATATCCTGTAACCCTATGCTTTGGAATAAAAGCTATTAATTATTATTGTTGCTTCTATTATATATTGGCTATTTGTTGTGAGGGTAGCGGGCAGCCGATGGATGCAAGTGACGCATTGTCATTCCGCATGGCTGTCTAAGGGGGAGGCCTATGTTCAGCAGTGGACGTCTTCCGGCTGATGATGATGATTGCTTCTTCTAGAATAAATGGCCCAACAGAAGAACGCCTGACTGGTAAGCCATGAGTTTCGGTATCAATCCTTACTTGTCTGTGTCCATACTGTTTCTGGGACCGTGACTCCGGTACGTAAAGGGCTATTGAAGGGCACTGTGGGTTTAAGTTGTTTCCTACCTATGTGTTCTGTGTACATAAATAAATCAATGAAATTTACCAACCCTCACAGTAATGGGAACTTTGTCAGTCTGTGTGTCAAATAAAATGGTCAGTGGTGTGTAGTGGAGCCATCTTAGGGGAGATGAGATGTTTGCCCCAGCAGAGGCTTCAAATCTCAAAATTCTCTAGGACTAAGGCCCATATTACAGAACGTCATTCAATACTCAAAATTACATAAAACTAGAATTAAGGCATTTGATTGGTTGAAATCTAGATTTAATTTGTAGATCAGTGTTTGAGTTTCGTTCTGTAATAAGGGCCTAATACTTGGGAACATATTCAAAAAGGATGATTATTTTATGGTGGAAATTACTTACATGTAAACTCATTTCTTGAGCCAGTTTCGTCTCTAATTCTGTCTTCTTCTTAGATGCTTTCATTTGCTGTTGCTCTTTTTCGATCTTTTCTGTAAGAATTTCAATGAAAATAAGATTAAAGTTAAGTTTTTTTATCGGCAAAATCCAGGATTAGTTTACACTTTTATTTACCGTCTACTCGTCTGCAGAAGTCGTCCAGTTGCTCTACGATTTCCAAAAACCAAGTATCTTTCGACTCTGAACCCATTTTTTAATGTTTACTACGATTTTGGTTTTATTTCAAGAAATTAAACTTCCAACAACAAACGACTATTTTCGAATTCAAAAATTGATAAACAAATGCTACAGATAATATAAAAATCATAGATAAAATGAAGAAGTCAGTGGCTCTCAAAGTTTTTTCAATCGATTTTGGAATAGTTTAGCACTTTGGCGTGTGTATCCGAACGTTGCGATAAAATGGGCGACAGTAGCGCCCCGTGGTGCCAGATAGCGGTACTATATTTATCGCCATATTTGTGATGGCGACCGATATTTATAGATCGTAAGGGTGTTGTTATTCAATAAATAAATGCATTAAAAATGGAGGAAACGAAAGTTATTTATTACATAGACGATGAGGAGACCCCGTATTTAGTGAAAATTCCAATCTCACCGGAGAAAGTGACGTTATTGGACTTCAAAAACCAGTTGAATCGACCGAACTACAAGTTTTTCTTCAAGTCCATGGACGATGATTTTGGTGTTGTTAAAGAAGAAATTGTTGACGATAACGCTCATTTGCCGTGTTTTAACGGTCGTGTTGTGTCGTGGTTAGTGTCTGCGGAAGGCTCGAACCCTTCCGATGGAGCTTCGCAGTGTACGGACAGTAATGCTGGCAAAGGCAAACAAACTCATGGGGCTCCGGCTCCTGTCACCAGAGACACCTGTACGGACACGGACAGCACCATCAGCTCGCGGCCTGGCCACCGAGCATCCTGCGACAAGTATAAATACCGGGGCTTACGGATAAATGGCCACTCAAAGTACGGGAACCATGGTTTGGAATATGAGACAGCCTCAGTGCTAAGTTCTGACTTAGACTCGACGAGCCTCTTTGATAGCCAGTCAGAGATAACCACAACGACTGGCCGGCACACTAACGCGTCTGTAGACAGAGCCCTAACTGAATGTAGCAGCGTTTCCCACCTTCAAGTGAGTTCTCGTAAAAGACCACAAAGACGTCGAAAGAGACCGCAAGTTATGTCCAGAACTTCTTCGTACTCCTCAATAACGGACTCTACAATGTCTATGCACATTATAACAGTGACTTTGAACATGGATACGGTCAATTTCCTGGGTATTTCAATCGTGGGGCAGTCAAATAAGGGCGGTGATGGGGGCATATACGTGGGCAGCATTATGAAAGGTGGAGCAGTCGCTCTGGATGGCAGGATAGAGCCTGGAGATATGATTTTACAGGTAAGTTATTATAATTCTACTTGAACAATTTTTGTCCTGTTTACTTCTTTTCTGCATAGATGTTAACGTCCTCTGGTGTCAATTAAGCTGCCTTTAAAACTCCCACAGGTATCTGACATGGTTTTAAACCTATATTGATTGTATAAATCCTGGTTTCCTAAATATCTTCTCAAGCGCTTGGATAAATATCAAGAGTTGTGCCACTAGTGCCCTGCTAAAAATCCTACTACTATTATAAAGGCGAAAGTTTGTAAGTATGGATGTATGGATGTTTGTTACTCTTTCACGCAAAAACCACTGAACGGATTAGGCTAAAATTTGGTACACAGATAGTTTATAACCTGGATTAACACATAGGATAGTTTTTATCCCAATTTTATGTTCCCGTGGGATAATTTTCAAGTTATAGCGGGTGAAGCCGCTGGCAACAGCTAGTCTGTTATAAAGAAGCTCCACTCTCTCCTTTATTCGCTTATGTACAAATGGTGTTTGTAAAGCAGAGTGTGAGGATATTTCTGTACAATATTCCTTTACCAATGTCAGTGATGTCCAAATAAAAATGGAAAAAATTAGCAAAGAAACCATGAGTATTGGCCTTAGAGTCAACTCGGCGAAGACGGCGAGAGAAAAGTATAAATAACCACAGCAATTAAATGAAAAAGTAGTTGATTTAAACTGTTAAAACAATTTTTTTTGTAGTACGACTTGTCTCGTTGTGGTTATTCAGACTATGTTGTATTGCTTACTGTACGGTCTTACCCGCCAGACGGTCTTCGCCGAGTTGACTATATGTGACTATGAGAGTGATGTGTATGAATGTTAATGGATGGAGAGGAAGGTCATGGAAAAGATGGATGGATTGTCTAAGGAATGATATGAAAGAAAAAGTAGTAAATGATACTGTGACGTCTGATAGGGGAGAATGGAAGAAGAAAACGTGTTGAGACGACCACAAGTAGAATGGGTGGTATAACAATCACGAAGATGATGAGGTGTTTGAGTTCTGGGTCTGGGTCTTCACAACATGTTCATCATCATCTGATTTTTGTTTCATCATCATCATCAGCCTATAATGATCCCTCTGCTGGGTCGCAGGCCTCCTCTCTGTAATAGGGAGTGGGCCATAATTCACCATGTGGACCCTATGCGGGTTGGTAGATGTCACTTGTCTTCGAATTTCTGGTTCTACGACATGCCGATTTCCTCACTTTTTCCTTCACCGTTTTGAGAGCAGTAGAGATGAAATAAATTACATAAAGTAAAGTGCCTGGCTGGGGTTTGAACCCACGTCCTACAACTCGTAAGTCGGAACCGATACCACTGGGCCACCACTGCACAACATGTTACTTGTCGATTAATATGGTCTCAGTTTTTCTTGAACTGTTTTAAAGATAGCCCGAGAAGAGAGCTCAAGCCATTTATTCTTCATAATAAGAGGCCCAGTAGAGAAAGGCATAAGGATTATAGTTTTTCAGGAATATGAGCATGGAACTGAGCTGGCCTTGATGCAGCAAAGTATAATCAAACATGCATTCTTATAGTTTTCACTTGTGAAGATTAAATTAATATTAGTGTATTATTCCCCTTTCCACTGACACTGGGGATTACCTAATTTAATGACTTTCAATGCTGAGCTGTGCTGAAAATCATTGATTGGAACTGCTACCACTCTGCCAGTGATGGAAAACATCGTGAGGAATCCTGGACTTAGACCAATAAATGAAAGATATCTTTTTTTAAACATTGCTAGGAATTTCTCATGTATCGTGGGTGCGTTTACAAACTTGGATCACACATACACAAACGCCCAGACCTGGAACAACTACTTGTAGATCATACAAATATTTGTTCTGTCCTGGACACGCGACACGTGTTAGATTCCCGGACAGCGCAGGCAGCAGTTGGTCGTAAACGACGAAAAGCGCCGACACATCGACGCAGTGTCGTCGTTTCCGTTCACTCCCAGATTGAAAACCATAATTTTCATTCCCTTGTCTCAATCTACTTGTGGTCGTCGCAACACGTTTTCTTCTGTGAATTAATGTTGATGGATGGAGAGGAAGAGGAAGGCCAAAGAAAAGATGGATGGATTGTCTAAGAAATGATATGAAAGAAAAAGTAGTAAATGATACTGTGACGTCTGATCGGGGAGAATGGAAGAAGATAAAAAACTTTTTCAAAAAAAGAGAACCGACTTCAAAATCAAACACAAAAAATTGTAAAATAACTTTTCTTTCGGAAGTCGGTGGCTTTATTTTTTATTTTATTGACTGTGGCCACCGACTTCCGAAAGAAAAGTTATTTTACAATATTTTGTGTTTGATTTTGAAGTCGGTTCTCTTTTTTTGAAAAAGTTTTTTATTTTACCCTTTTTAGTTTAGATATTCAACAAAAATTTTCATATAATCGGCGTCTTTGAAAATCTGCAACCCTTGAAGCAACAAAAACGGATCTATGCGGGCAACTTTACGAGGTATCCATTATTGTTATATACTTAAACCTTCTCCAGAATGTAACGAACAGGTTTCTGAAAACCGCATCAAAATCGGTTCAACCAAACGCGAGATAATCGCGGTCAAACATGCAATCGTCTCTGAAAATCTACAAACCAAGTAAGCAAAAACGCGTCCACGCGGGCAACGTCACGGGATATCTATTAGTGTTATATACTAAAACCTTCTCCAGAATGTAATGAACACTTTCTTGAAAACCGCATCAAAATCCGTTCAGCCAAACGCGAGATAATCGCGGACAAACATACATACATACAGGTCGAACTGAGAACCTACTTTTTTTTTTGAAGTCGGTTAAAAACGTGTTGCGACCACCACAAGTAGAATGGGATAAGGGCAGGAAGATGATGATTACTAATGATTTTTTATTTTATTCATCAGACTAACATATACATACATAAACATACGCCTTCTTCCCATAGAGTAGGCAGAAACTAGAGGCTCTCACAGCGAGCATTCACCTGTAATGTAACGTTACAGATTCGAACATTTCATCAGTGAGTGAAGACAATCGAGCATCACAATGCGCACCTTGTATCAAATATATACTGACTGGCCTGTTAGTCTAGTGGTTAGTGACCCTGACTGCTATGCCGGAGGTCGTGGGTTCCATTCCCACCCAGGACAAATGTTTGTGTGATGAGTACGATCATTTGTTCTGTGTCTGGGTGTAATTTATCTATAACATGTATGTATTTAGAAATATATAAGTATGTTTATCAGTTGTCTAGTACCCATAACACAAGCTCTGCTTAGCTTGGGACTAGATGGCGTTGTGTGATAGTTGTGAATTATTATTATACTAAATGTACGCGAATGCTCGTCAGTCAGGGAGGTAGTATTGTAATGTAATTCTCAAAGTCGAATCTATAATGTTACATTACACGCGAATGCTGGTAAAAGCCTCTGTCCTTTCGCCTCATAATGGGATAGTTGCCTAAAAAAATGTAATTAGTCCGTCTTTTAGATTATTCAAAAATAAGGGACACGTATTTTTTTATTTGTAAATGAGACCAAAAATGACAAAGATATAGCCTATTAAAGTTACGTGTGACGTCACGATGCGTGGCATTTTTGGCGCAGAGTGACGTCACAGGTAACTTAAATAGGCTATTATCTTTGTTCTTTTTTGTTTAATCGAAAAAAGAAAAAATACGTGTCCAGTATTTTTTTATAATCTAAAATACGGACTAAATAGAATGTAATTATTTTGACCCTGGAAACTACCCTATTATATCACAATGCCCAAATAATTCTAGGTCAACGACGTAAACTTCGAAGATATGACAAATGATGAGGCGGTGAGGGTACTCCGCGAGGTGGTGCAGAAGCCTGGCCCCATCAAGCTGGTTGTCGCCAAATGCTGGGATCCCAACCCTAAGGGGTACTTCACCATCCCCAGAACTGAACCAGTCAGGCCCATTGACCCTGGTGAGTGGTCTTTAAATAGTTTTTGCTAAGGAGTGGAATTCCCTGGTGGGGTCTGTATTTCCTGACAGCTATAACCTCATGGTCGGACAGCGAGTCGCCCATTACTCGTCGTCCGCATGCCCACTGTAGCGCTCTTTGGACCAAAAATCAGTGAAGCAGTGGTGGCTCAGTAGTATCGGTCCCGACTTACGTGTTGTAGGACGTGGGTTCGAACCCCGTCAGGCGCATTACTTTGTGTAATTTATTTCATCACCACTGCTCTCAAAACGGTGAAGGAAAACATCGTGAGGAAACCGGCATGTCCTAGAACCAAACATTCGAAGATATATGACATCTACCAACCAGACCGGCACTGGGCTCGCGTCGTGAATTATGGCCCACTCCCTCTCACAAGAGAGGAGGCCTGTGTCCCAGCAGTGGGAATATTGTAGGCTGATGATGAAACAAAAATCAACTTATTCCTACAGGTGCTTGGGTAGCCCACACACAGGCCCTCCGCGAGGCCTACCCTCCTCCCCCGCCCTCTCTGTCTGCCCTCCCCGTGTCCTCCGTGTCGGAGCGCGGCGCCAGTGACGCCAGCACGGTCCCCGCGGGAGGCCTGGAGCCCCAGTTGTCTGTCAACATGGATATGGCCCTCGTTGTTAGGGCTATGTTGAGGCCTGAGTCGGGTGAGTATAACTAGGAAAGAATTCTGTCAGAAAATTTCTAAAGTTCACAAATCAGAAATTATGATCAGTACCTTTTTTTTATTAACGTGGTAAAATCATCAAATGAGTCCTCCCACCCCGGGCAGGGCGGGAGGGACTGTCAGACTTGTACTGACTAAAATCCACGGTGTCCTTCAATAGCCCTTTATGTTCCGGGGTCACGGTAAGGAAATAATCCCGCGACCGTGATCAGTTCCCTTAGCACGAGTTTTTAACCGACTTCCAAAAGGAGGAGGTTCTCAATTCGGATGTTTGTATTTTTTTTTTTTTTTTTTTTTTTATGTTTGTTCGGGCATAACTCCGTCGTTTCACAACCGATTTGAAAAATTATTTTTTTGTTGGATAGGGTATACTTCCGAAATGGTCCCATTAAAATTTTATCGAAATCGGACTAGTACTTTTTGAAAAATCAACAAAAAACAACAAAAACCTAAAAAGTTTTCAACTTTGTCTACACCGATTACTCCGAGGTTTCTGGTCCGATTTCGATGATTCTTTTTTTGTTCGATACAGTTTATCTGCCATTTGATGTCCCATAAAATTTTCATTTAGTTTGGTGCAGTAGTAAATATTTTTAGCTCATTGTGTACATACATCCATGGGCGTTGTTTTGTTATTACCGGTGCTACGGATTACAACATTTTAGTGCACATGTAAGAAAATTATGTATTTGACAATAATTTGGGTTGAATAGTGAAACTAAAAAGGATAAAATAAAAAACTTTTTCAAAAAAAAATGCAACCGACTTCAAAACAACCACAAAAAAAGTTCAAAATAACCTACAAAAAAAAATTTTTCTTTAGAAAGTCGGTGACACAAAGTCAATGAAATATAAAATAAAGTCACCGACTTTCGAAAGAAAAGTTTTTTTGTAGGTTATTTTGAACTTTTTTTGTGGTTGTTTTGAAGTCGGTTGCATTTTTTTTTGAAAAAGTTTTTTATCACTCTTTTAATTTACAGCGTCTTTCCATTATTTACAGTGTATCTTGTATGAAAAAATGGAACAGCGCCTCTGGTGTGCGAAGAAGGAACTAATTTTTTCCTTGAAAAATATCAATTTGAAATTGTCAAAGTTCCAGTTTACTTGTCTCAAATACTGAAAACTGGTGCTAAGGGTACTGGTAACTTTTACAATACAATTGTGTTTACCGCAAAGCATCAGAGGCGGACGACCTCCACAGTAACTGGGTAATACGATACCTTATTGTAAGACTGGTTGTCAGACTTTAGAGCTTCTGTTTAAGGGTGCTCCCACATCTAACGACGCGGATTCGGATTTTTCCGTCGCCCTTTCTTTTTCTGTCGCTTAGAAATGCCATTTGCTAGACCGAGACAATGCGATAGCACGCGGCCGCCTTGAAAATTCCGTCGCATGCGATCGCATTATGCTTTCTGTCTCGGTCTAGCAAATGGCAGTTCTAAGCGATAGAAAGAGAAAGGGCGACGGAAAAATCCGAATCCGCGTCGTTAGATGTGGGAGCACCCTAAGGGAACTTCGTTATGACGCGATTCGATCAATTTCAACTACAAGTGAAAATCATCCTTACCACTACGACATATGACATAAAACGTGCGGTTATCTACGAGTAGATGAAAAACAAAACACGCTCGCCACGACGACGTAAGTCAGTCGAATTGCATCATTATATCGTAGTAGCAAGGACGATTTTCACTTGTAGTTGTAATCGCGTAGCATCGCATGAGTAAATCTCCTTAATAGTAACGACTGTCAAAGATCTACAAATGACAGCCGGGAACAACGGCTTTACGTACTTTCCTCACAGAAACTCGCTATGACAGATGGTCACCCATCCACAGACCAACCCTGCCAAGCGCGGCTTAACCCGGAAGATCGGCCTGTGCGGCTGTAATTATTTAGCCACGAGCTCTTTCACTCAAGTACTTAAGAGGAAACACCACGGTCGTTTTTCCATACAAACGTAGTCCCCTGTTTTCTTCCTGGATAATGCCAGTAGAGCAATAATTTTTTTACAAAAAATCTATGACCACTATTAGCTTGTCTCTATGTTTTCCTTTTTTCCATAAATTAATTATTACAAGAGATATGAAAATTCAAAATCCTAAAAAAATAGCCAGATTTTCCGCTGTGTTCAAATATCCAGAAAACAAATTTGACGGGATTATATAAAAAAAGGAAAACAAAGGAATACGGTCAATGCCTTTCTTTATTTTTTAAAGAAAAAAGTAGTGAAATCGGTTAAGTGTTGGAGGAGTAATCAGGGGACTACGAATCGTTGATTTTGTGCCATTTTTAAGGTATTTTCGGTCCAAGCTGCAGTTGTCTCTATCGCGCTCTGTAACTCTGTTGTGGGCACTGTGCGACTCTCTTAAATTTATATTCCTCTTTCAACAGGCTTAGAAATCCGTGACCGGATGTGGCTCAAGATAACAATACCGAACGCCTTCATAGGAGCGGATGTAGTCGACTGGATTTTACAGCATGTGGCCGGTATTACAGATCGCAGGGACGCTAGGAAATATGCATCGCATATGCTCAAGGTAATGTGGGCCTCCTATCTTCTTCTTGCTTAATTGTAAAATAAATGAATCCTAACCAAATATTTGTTACCAACGATCATCAAGCTATTTTACTAACCAACGACGATATAATACTAGACTCATAATAACAAGCGACTGATGTCTGTCAACACATTAGGCAAAAAAGTCTTATATTCGTCTCATTTCGACCACTCCTGTGAGCCGTAAACATACGTTGAGACAGAACAGACCTTGAGTTAGCCAATCACAACGCAGTACCCCGTCCCCCTCGCTTACGTAGTACCTCAGCGAGTTGACAGAATAATTTTCGTTCCTTAGATCGTGCATGCGGAGTCTAGTATTATATCGTCGTTGTTACCAACATTGCAAATATCTGTAGGTAACTTTTTTTAACGTGGTAAAATTATCAAATGAGTCCTCCCAGGAGAGGGAGGGACTGTCAGACTCGTACTGACTAAAATCCACGGTGTCCTTCAATAGCCCTTTACATTCCAGGATCACGTACACCAAAATATTTTTAATTAATGTCTCTCTTTCTGTCTGTTTGTAATGGCTAATCTCTGAAATGGCTGGACCAATAGACGGGACTTCTATTGGCAGGTAGCTGATGTATTATGGAGTTACTAAGGCTATTTTTATTTTAGAAAGATCCTTTATTTTAATAAAAAATACATTGTTGAGTTCCGACATCCACGCGAACGAAGTCGCGGGCACAGCTAGTAGACAATTTTTTTTTTTTGATCTGAATGCCAAGTTCCATAGCTTGACTCATCGCCGCAAAGTTGCCTGCCTGTCGGTTTTCTATAGATTGTACTTCGGAGAGTGTGCCCAAGAACTCCACGACCTCATCCCACCAGCCCCTTTCTATTATCGAACATCTAGACGCACGGCAAATTACCATCCTCACCTTGTTGCTATACCGCCAATTCGCACTAAGCGTTTCCAGACGTCTTTTATAATGCGGACAGCGAAGGAGTGGAGCTCTCTGCCTGCGTCTGTGTTTCCGAACGCATACAATCCTAATCTCTTCAAAGTTAGAGTGAACAGGCTTCTTCTGGGTAAGCTCGCTCCATCGTCGACCTTGTCTTAGTCACTCCTGACCTAGACTAAGGTTAAGAGCAAACCCATCTCACATAAAAAAAAAAATTAACGAAAAACAAAAATCCCGACTGCGTTAAAAAAAACTAAAAAGAAAGAAACAAGCCCAGTAGTTAAGAATTCACTCATTCACACTCACAGTCGGGGCCCATTCAAATTATACCAATCAAATCTTCCCAACGGGCCCCGACTGTGAGTGTGAATGAGTGAATTCTTAACTACTGGGCTTGTTTCTTTCTTTTTAGTTTTTTTTAACGCAGTCGGGTTTTTTGTTTTTCGTTAAATATTTTTTTTATTTCATACTTTTTAGTTACTATTCAGAGAATTATTGTTTTGCTAAGCAACTTTAAATCGTTATATATCCTAAACTATAAAAATGATAAAGGGAACCTAAAGATGATTTTAAAATACCTATTCAACGATACCCCACATGACATAGTTCATCGACATTTATTTTTTTCATTTTGACAATATGGCGTCTGGTTGTCGCTGTGATGAATTTTGATTACTGTCATGTCTTTAGTGACACTCGCAAGGTTAAGACGAATCGATTGACGTAAAAATTACCAAAATCGGCCTACGCATTTGGTCTCTAGAACGCCACATAGAAACAAACATACATACATACATAGACTGATAAACACATTAGCCTCCTTTGCGTCGCGCAGTCGGGTAAAAACAATAAATGAGTATTTTATTTTGTTTGACAGGCCGGCTTCATCCGCCACACAGTGAACAAGATAACGTTCTCCGAGCAGTGCTACTACGTGGCGGGCGAGCTGTGCGCGGAGCTGGCCGCGCTGCGCCTGCGCGCGCCCGACAGCGACAGTCTCGTCAGCGACACGCTGGCGCCGCTGCCTAACCCTAAGTAAGTTTTAGAAATTAGATAAAATCTCCTTTTCACAGATTTGATTTTTGCAGCACGTCCCCACTGTAAAATATCGTATGACAATCGTATAAGATATGAGCTCTTTTCCATAGACTGGATTTTTGCAGCACGTCCCCACTGTAAAATATCGTATGACAGTAGTAGAGTATAAGATATAAGCTCTTTTCCATAAACTAGATTTTTGCAGCACGTCCCCACAGTAAAATATCGTATGACAGTAGTATAAGATATAAGCTCTTTTCCATAGACTTGATTTTTGCAGCACGTCCCCACAGTAAAATATCGTATGACAATAGTATAAGATATAAGCTCTTTTCCATAGACTGGATTTTTGCAGCACGTCCCCACTGTAAAATATCGTATGACAGTAGTAGAGTATAAGATATAAGCTCTTTTCCATAAACTAGATTTTTGCAGCACGTCCCCACAGTAAAATATCGTATGACAGTAGTATAAGATATAAGCTCTTTTCCATAGACTTGATTTTTGCAGCACGTCCCCACAGTAAAATATCGTATGACAATAGTATAAGATATAAGCTCTTTTCCATAGACTGGATTTTTGCAGCACGTCCCCACTGTAAAATATCGTATGACAGTAGTAGAGTATAAGATATAAGCTCTTTTCCATAAACTAGATTTTTGCAGCACGTCCCCACAGTAAAATATCGTATGACAGTAGTATAAGATATAAGCTCTTTTCCATAGACTTGATTTTTGAAGCACGTCCCCACTGTAAAATATCGTATCACGGTTTTATAAGATATAAGCTCTTTTCTCTTTTCCATAGACTTGCTGTTTGCAGCACGTCCCCATTGTAAAATACCGTATGACAGTAGTATAAGATATAAGCTCATTTCTATAGACTTGATTTTTGCAGCACGACCCCATAGTAAAATACCGTATGACATAATAGTACAGAGTTACAGACACATTTCATCAGTTATGTCCCCAAGTGAGTTACTAGAGCAAGACATTTCTTTCCCCTGATAAATATAGACTTGATGTTTGCAGCACGTCCCCACTGTAAAATATCGTATGACATACACACCCACCAGCTATTAAGGGTGTCTTTTCACCAGAGATGTGCTATGTAGCTGTGCTGCGAGGATGTTAAAGCACCCTCCAAAAGTCCATACAAATATTTTTAAACACTTTTGCTTTAATACTAACAGAATCTGTAATTGTTTCAGTATAATGGGTCCCGGCTATATGCCTTACGCGGGCTCGTATGGCTACCAGCCGATTCCCTTTAAATACTCATCCTGCGTCAATAGTGAACATACTGTATATGGGTAAGTTATAATAAAACAACACTAATTTCTTTCTAAACGTGGTCTTTCACTATCGGCCTCATCTCAAAGCTCAAAGTCGCTCAAGAAGCTATGCTCGGTGTTTCTCTACGTGATCGAATCCGAAATGAGGAGATCCGTAGACGAACTAAAGTCACCGATATAGCCCAACGGATTAGCAAGCTGAAGTGGCAATGGGCAGGCCATATTGCTCGCAGAGCTGATGGCTAAGGTGTCGAAAAGTCCTAGAGTGGAGACCACGGACTAGCAAGCGCAGCGTAGGACGTCCACCAGCAAGGTGGACAGACGACCTTATAAAGGTCGCCGGAAGACGCTGGATGCAGGTCGCTTCCAACCGGTATATGTGGAGATCAAAAGGAGAGGCCTATTACTTATTGTTTATTCTTGTAATGCCGGTTTTTTTTCTACTTAAAGCAGAGTAGTTAGCTCGGGTGTAAGCATCAATTGCACCCTCGAACTATAGGCGGGCTCGCTGCGCTCGTGCCCCTAAATATCTCGGGCTACAATTGATGCCTTACAGCACTTGGCTACTAATCTACTCAACGACGATATAATACTAGACTCGTAATAACAGGCGACCGATGTCTGTCAACACATTAGGCAAAAAAATCTTATATTCGTCTCATTTCGACCAATCCTGTGAGCCGTAAAAATACGCTGAGACAGAACAGACCTAGAGTTATCCAATCACAACGCAGTACCCCGTCCCCCTCGCTTACGTAGTACCTCAGCGAGTTGACAGAATAGTTTTAGTTCCTTAGATCGTGCATGCGGAGTCTAGTATTATATCGTCGTTGAATCTACTGTTATTTATTAAACTTTCATTCATCTATACTTTTTGTTCCCCACAGCTACAACCGCGAGGAGTCCGTGGTGTCGGGCAGTGGAGGCTCCAGCGGCGGCTCGGAGCGCCTCACGGCCAAGGACACGCGCGACCCCGAGCGGAAGAGCACCTCCAGCGGGTCGGGGGCCTCGCTGGCGCCCGAGCGACCGCTGGACCCGCTGGCCGCGCAGGATAGACCCGTGCTGTTCCTATAACGGTGAGACACTGATAAACCTGGTAGATAGAAATAGAAGCCCCGCTTAGCGGGACTCCCCCCTACCTTTACAAATGTATGTCGAACGGAATTTGGTACAAACTTTCAAGTTTTTGGATTGAAGTTCCTTATCCCGCGATGCGAAAGGGGGCTAGACGGAAAAAATTAAGACGAAAACTTGTAACGACACTTTTTACCACGACCGCGCTCCCCGCACCCCTCACCCGACCCCCATTCCACGTGACTCTTGGCGCACTGCGGCGTGCGCATGATTCGATTTTCGTCGATTATTTTCTGGACGGATCGGGCTGAAATTTGGCATGCAGGTTGATGTTATGACGTAGACATCCGCTAAGAAAGGATTTTGATCAATAGGGTAGTTTCCAGGGTCAAAATAATTACATTCTATTTAGTCCGTATTTTAGATTATAAAAAAATATTGGACACGTATTTTTTCTTTTTTCGATTAAACTAAAAATAACAAAGATAATAGCCTATTTAAGTTACCTGTGACGTCACTCTGCGCGGAAAATGCCACGCATCGTGACGTCACACGTGACTTTAATAGGCTATAAATCTTTGTCACTTTTGGTCTAATTTACAAATAATAAAAAAAGTGTCCCTTATTTTTGAATAATCTAAAAGACGGACTAATTACATTTTTAGGGCAACTAGCATATTCTACCCCCAAGGGGATAAAATAGGGGATGAAAGTTTGGATGAAACTTTGTCAATTTTATAAAAAATACATTGTTATGTTCCGACATCCACGCGAACGAAGTCGCGGGTATAGCTAGTTTGGCATAAAACGACTATTTACACTGTTTTAAACCTCCTTTTAAAACCGTGTAGCACGTGCAAACGTGTTGACTGGCCTGTTGGTCTAGTGGTTAGTGACCCTGACTGCTATGCCGGAGGTCGTGAGTTCTATTCCCACCCAGGACAAATGTTTGTGTGATGAGCACGATCATTTGTTGTGTCTGGGTGTAATTTATCTATAATATGTATGTATTTAGAAATATATAAGTATGTTTATCAGTTGTCTAGTACCCATAACACAAGCTCTGCTTAGCTTGGGACTAGATGGCGTTGTGTGATAGTTGTGGAATATTATTATATTATATTATTATTATTAGCACATGCTCAATAGTCTTCTTCTGTTTCAGGACCATATTTTGAGGTGGAACCTCTTAAAAACTGCCAAAAAATGGACGTAAGAGAGCGTCGCGGGCTGCGACTGCCGACTGAGGCGACTACACAACGTTACTTACTGAAACGACGGTATTTATTATATTTAATAAGCGTAGGACTTCGCCCCAGAGCCAACAAAACAAAAGTAGCTGATATTGAGGTCTGGAGACCTGACGCATTTCGATCGATTTGCAATTTTTACAAACTAAAAATAAAAGTCGTCCTTGCTACTACGATATAATGATACAATTCGACTGACTTACGTCGTCGTGTCGAGCGTGTTTTGTTTTTCATCTACTCGTAGATAACCGCACGTTTTATGTCATATGTCGTAGTGGTAAGGATGATTTTCATTTGTAGTTGGAATGGGTCGAGTTGAGTTCGGAGAAACTCCCTAACAGCCCCTTCACGACTATACCATTGTTTTTACCCGACTGCGCAAAAAGTATGTTCGACTAAAAACATGAAACTTAGAATTTTATGAGACTTTTAACAGAAAACTGTCTTTTAAAATATTTTTAATACAAAATAAAAATAACAACTGTTTGTAAAAAGTACGTTTCTATACCACCAAAACTCTCGCACGTTTTGAAGTCGATCTTCAAGTTTGGAAGTCGATCTTCTAGAAGTCGGAAGTCGTCAGTCACAGCCTAATTCTAAGCTAATCATGTTATTAGAACGCCATATAATGTTAGTCTTATGTATATTATAAATATAAGTGTACATATTATATAATTTTAAAACGTATATTTTAACTATAATTACAACGTTACTTAGAGACAGGAGCGATATTAAAAATTATATACAAATATAATAATATTTACCGACTTTTAAAACACAACAATAATAGGAAGTCGGCGGTTTTCGTTTTAATTTTATTGACTGACTATATTTTTTAATATTATTTTTTATTTTCCTTTTTTAATGGGTACTGTCATGATTATAATATGATGGGTGATTGCGTAAACAATATAATAATATTCCACAACTATCACACAACGCCATCTAGTCCCAAGCTAAGCAGAGCTTGTGTTATGGGTACTAGACAACTGATAAACATACTTACATATTTCTAAATACATACATATTATAGAAAAATTATTACACCCAGACACAGAACAAATGATCGTGCTCATCACACAAATATTTGTCCTGGGTGGGAATCGCACCCACGACCTCCGGCATAGCAGTCAGGGTCACTAACCACTAGACCAACTGGCCAGTCGAAACTATGCTGAATGCATAGATATGCGAAAGCATTAATAACCGTTGATAAGCTGTCATTAATTGAAGATTTCCCTCGATTTCTTTAAGATTCCATCACCAGTTCCTGACCTGAATTCCATGGGTCCATCTGGGAAATATACCCTTACAACCAAAAAAAGAATTATCCAAATCGGTCCACGCATCTTTGAGTCAACGACGATATAATACTAGACTCCGCATACACGATCTAAGGAACAAAAACTATTCTGTCTACTCGCTGAGGTACTACGTAAGCGAGGGGGACGGGGTACTGCGTTGTGATTGGCTAACTCAAGGTCTGTTCTGTCTCAACGTATGTTTACGGCTCACAGGAGTGGTCGAAATGAGATGAATATAAGACTTTTTTGCCTAATGTGTTGACAGACATCGGTCGCCTGTTATTAGGAGTCTAGTATTATATCGTCGTTGCATTGAGTAATCGGTAATTATACATATAAGATTCTAAGACTTGAGATTCTCTTCCTTTTAAAACAAAAATACAACTACTATGTAGCTATTTCAAAAAAAGAATCTACATCTTCTGCCTGCCTTTTCCAAACTATATTGTGGTCTGCTTCCAGTCGAACCAGATGCAGCTGAATATCAGTATTTTACATGGAGCGACTGACTATCGGACCTCCACAAAGTAACTGGGTAATACGCAGCTATTAAATCGCTCCTGTCTTTAAATCCAAGTGAAATAAACGATAATATAAATAAAATTAATGAATAAAATGTTAAAAATTACGCTAAGTAATGTAAAATGTGCCAGTTATTGTAAAAAACTGGTACAATAAGCATTGGATATATTGTCTATCAACTAATGCGTCAAAAAAGAGCGTCAACCATGATTCGTGGGCAGTTCGCATTCATTCACTGCCTACAAAGAGATTTAAAAGAACCTATAGAGCGGGCATTGGGAAAATTGTCATACAAAATTGTTGATGCCGTGCGTCAGTAGTACTATCTAGCGTTGCATAGCAACGTGACTACTAGAATGAGCGACTTTTTACCTATTGGTAAAAAATTTTGGATCACAAATTTCTTCGTGATGTCCCGTCTACTGCTCGATAGTTTAATGTCTTTGACTGCCTACCTTCTTCAAACCATAGACAAGGCGTCCCATACTACTATTGCCTATACGCAATCTCTACTCTAGTACATGTCTACTATATCGAAGCAAATTTCTGCACCATCGAAGCACATATTTGCTCCATCGAAGCGCATGTTTGTTTTATCGAAGTACATGTACGCTATAAAGAAGTACATGTCTGCTCTATTGAAGCACTTGGCTGCTACATAGAAGCAAATGTCTGCTTCTTCGAAGCACATGGCTATCTACCGAAGCAGATGGCTGCTCCATCGCATACGTCTGCTGTATAGTACAATATGTCTCCTTCCTTCATCGAAGCACATGTCTGCTCTACCGAAGCACATGTCTGCTCTACCGAAGCACTTGACTGCTCAATCGAAGCACAGAGTTGGTAGACAAAATATCCAAGTCTTGTATGAGATTTCGGCAAAGCGATTCGCTTATGTATTTATTATCTGCTTTAAAAAGGTTGTAATAGACAATTTTGTTATTTAAATTTTATTATGGTTATATTGTAATATGTATGGAATCGAAAATTTGATACTATAAATCAATAATAGGTTACTTCTAGACTGTCGACCGCATCATCTACCTGCCTTTTCCCAACTATATTGTGGTCTGCTTCCAGTCGAACCAGATGCAGCTGAATATCAGTATTTTACATGGAGCGACTGACTATCGGACCTCCACAACACAGTAACTGGGTAATACGATACTCCATGGTAAGACTGGTTGTCAGACTTTAGAGCTTCTGACTAACAGTAACGACTGTCTATCGCCATACATATTGCAATATAATTCATTTACTAAATCATTTCATATCATTCATTCATTTCGATTGTTAAAATTGTGGGGATACTAACTTCTAGAAAGAGATAATCGGCTAGTTTTGGCTTCGTATTACTTTGTCTCTATCGCACACTTCGTAAGTGACGTTTTAGCTTGTTGGTGCGACAGAGATAGTGCTATCCGAAGTCGATACTAGCAGTTTTATGTACTATTTGATTATTGTAGTAACAAGATAAGATAGACCATCAAATTCGCGTTTTACATTGTGCGTTAAAACCAAAATCAAAGCATTAATTTCAAGTAATCCAGTGACGTTTAAATGATCTAAAATACAAAAATAATAATATCCAACAAAATTATGGTGCTACAATCCCAGTCACAAGTCATAATAACAAGAAGTAGACCTCTTTGGAGAAGAACGTGTGAGAAACTACATGGACACTCTTTTTAGAATTATTACAGAACCTTTGTTACATCATTCATTTGAGGTGGTACATTATGTGAGAACGATGTAGCAAGTTAAAGTGTCCATAGGAAATATAGAAAAGATATAAATTCGCGTAAATTCGTCTATTTCCGCGCCTAATTACTATCCATACTTAGTTGCCATTCCACCAATTCGCATTAAGCGCTTCCAATCTTAGGCGCGGGCATGCGGGCGGCGAGTAAAGGGCAACTCGCTTTCCGATGGCGCGCTGTGTTCCACGCACGCCTCTAAGAACGTCAGCATAATGACAGGGCCACCCTCTAGAGGGCCAAAGCCTGCCGGGTTCGCGGAACTTATCTCATTACCGTGACCCCGGAACATAAAAGGTTATTGAAGGACACCGTTGATTTTAGTCAGTACAAGTCTGACAGTAGGGGGTGGGAGGACACATTTGTTGATTTTACGCGCATTTGATGTTCTGTCTAAACATTATAAACAAATATTTTACTCGAAGTTAGTACCTCGAAATTTTGTAAACTTTTCAATTACTTTCATAAATATTTAAGTGAAAAAAACACATGCATTTTGTATACGTAGAAATTTTTATTAGTAATGTAATACATAATGAGGGTATAATGCATACTGTACGTAATTTATTGAATAAAATTAAAAATGTCGAAAAAATCGTATATTGAAGGATTTTACTAAATAAATGTAATAATAATATTATATTATTGTAGCCTGCCACAGCGGAAAATATAATCGTTGATGATTTTTAAAAGCGTTTTTGTCGATGCGATTTGTCGTTGCGAATAGTCGCTACAATTAAGGGGGATGCTCCAACCAGCCCGCGAAATTCAAATTTTTTTACGTTTTTTGCAATTTGCAGGCCAGTGACATGTTGTAACTTTATAAATATTTGTGTTGCGCAAATAACAAGTATAATTTTAAATATGAAAAATATCAAAAAACTCGCTCCATCAGCTCTCACATAGAAAAGGTGCATCATGTTAAAATCTCCGAAATCTAACTACGATGCACCTTTTCTATGTGAGAGCTGATGGAGCGAATTTTTTGACAATTTTTATATTTAAAATTATACTTGTTATTTGCGCAACACAAATATTTATAAAGTTACAACATGTCACTGGCCTGCAAATTGCAAAAAACGTAAAAAAAATTAAATTTCGCGGGCTACATCGAAGCAATCACCTTAAGAGGATAGTAAAGCGGCTGCCATTTCATAAAATAGGTATTTAGAAAAACTCGTGCTGTCCCTCTCGCACGTTGAAAAAACCCCCATCGTGCGATAGAGAGCGCTGCAGCTCGCGATTGACTGTAAGTAATTTTTATATGAAATTTTTCTCTCGGGAGAAAACGTTTTTCACATACTAAATCACGACCAATCTCTTAGATCCTGGCGTCAATCGTTTCAGCATATTATATTCTAGGTTTGTAGGTTTTGCTTTTTTTTCTAAAACTTCTTTGTTTTTAAAATACAAAGGTTTTACTTCAATGAAGATTTTTTCATAAAAATAGTAACTTTTAGGCGCTTGTAACTTTCAAACTATTATAAATTTTGAAAAAAAGAAAACGTATAAACCTAGTTTTTTACTTTGTCAGAAGCATTCTAAAAAATCATTGAGATAGGATAACATTTAGGGGCAGGAAAACGTTTTCTCTTTTAGTATGGACGAGCGCTCGGTAGACGATCCTCTTAATAGTTGCGATAAACCGTTGCGACTAGTCGCTGAGATTATTTTTGCGATTGTCGTGTCGCAAATATATTTCTTTTGCAGTATTTAGAGTTTTTTTTATTGTTGGCAACTATTTTATGTAAACATGTAATTTTTAATCGTCTTGCTTATGTATCTACTATCTACCTTACTTGTAAGTAGGCGATATATTATTAAAACATTGTATATTTAATTAATATTATAATTTATTTGGACATATCAACAAAACATGTTTTCCTTAGATCGTTCGTTGAATGTTTTAAAAAGGGTCAATTTTTTTTAAAGATTTTTTTTGTTAAAATCTCTTTTCTATGTGTTTTTACTCGACTGCTGTAGAATGGAGGATATAAGGCGTCCTAAAACGTAATCAAGTTGAAAGAAATTATTTCATCGCACAGTGATTGCCAAAAAATGTAAGAAACAATCATACTATAATATTCCCACTGCTGGGACACAGGCCTCGTCGAAAGCTGTAATCCACCACTATTTATTTGGGGATATAAAAAAAAAACAATAAAATCACAAAAAGTAATTTTGCAAAAATTCTCAATAAAAATTATTGACATAACTGCTTTACTGTAAATATTAACAATTTAGTTACAAAACTAAACGATCACAGCTCTCTACTCGTTTACACGTGTCCAGTGATTAGTCGAGTTATTATTCAACTATAGTCGCCGCCAGATAAGTCTGGGTCAAATTGATCCTTATAAAATACTAGCGGCCCGGTTCGTGCTTCGCTACTTTGACAGCAAAATCCCCATATTTGAAATGATCCGCCATTTATTGAATTAACAAAATAATTGACGTAAATTCTACTAACAAAACCGGTTTCGTTCTTGAATTTATCTCATTGAGTATTTTTTTTGTATGCCATTGTCAAGAGACACATAATTTCTAAATCCTCGATGTAATGTTTGCCATACATTTAAATAAGGTTTAAGGACTCATTACGAAGCTTTTAATCCAGAATTCTGTACAAAAACTAGCATATTCAATTCCCAACCCAATCTGCCAAATTTTCGAAATCTAACATGATCCTTATACTTTTGTGATAAAGTTGAAAATGTATTGAAGATTGTGGTAGGTTGATATTATGCTGGGGACTGTACATTAAATTGTCATGGAGTATAGAGGTATGGAGGAATATATTTGTGATTGAAAAGTGTCCATCGGAATGCCTGAAATTTGGGGGCTACAAATTGCATTACGGTATTTTTATAACAATGCCTAAAGATTTTTTTAGGCTAAGTCAATACTGTCTTACTAAACGCGTAAGCGGTATCCCAAAAAATTAATAGGTCTAAAAACCCACTTTTTTAATACTCCTAAAAATAGAAAATAACCCCACGGAGCTGAGAGAGGGGCCACTCAAAACGTGGGGGCGTATATTATTTATGGGTTAAATATTTACATCGTGGGTGTAACTTGCAAAGATACGTCCCCAATAAAAATTAATTATAGAATCAAATCCATGACATTAACTGCTATAAAAAATATCTAGTTCTAATTCCGCGACAAAAATCCAGGCTTGAATGAAGTATGCTATCCCGTCCTCATGCACATTGCACATGCAGAAAAGGAAACATGAGAATGCACACGTGGAAAATAAACGGAAAAACATGCCATACAATCAATCCTAAACTCGACACGTGTTTCACCCTCCGTGAGGCATCCTAACATATGGAGTACCTACTTATCCAGAAGATGCAGGTTCGAGTCCCACTTGCAGCATTTTTCTGCCCTCAATAATTCTTTAGTCCTCCATAATCTATATACTCCATGGTAATACTGCGCAAAGAAAATATTATGAGGAAATTTTTTGTGCGAAATTATTTTGGCTTCGAGAGTCTTTTTAAAAACCTTTTAAACAATTTGAGTTGTGATATAGGCAGCCAGAGTTTTTAAATCTAAGTTAAATCTTTATTATCATTATTATTTTGTGTATATTATTATTAATATTATAGCAATGATTATTTTTTGATATTATTATTATTTTGGAGGCGCTATTTGATGTTTATACTGTGTAATTTTCAATAAACAAATAGCATTTTGTAAGTGAATTTTGTTTGTTTTATTACTAAATATCCTTTTATGAATTTTGAATACAGATATAGATATGGGCCCCTATTTTTTAGGTCGAAAAATCATCGAATGAATGCCCATTTTGGATGGAGAAGGGACTGTCAGACCTGCTGAACTTGACGTTCTAGGACCGCAGTGAATTCTTGAAAAAATTCACGAGTCGGAAAGCATTTGGCTCTTAGCCCTTTCGAGCTCCGTTATCTCTTTCAGGCTTGCTTCTTGATCGTAAGAAAGAAAGAAAGAAAAGAAAAAACGTTTATTTGAGTGAGAGCCCGTACATACAACAAACAAGCAAATAAAGATAACAATGGAATTTCTACCTTTCGTAGATTTAAAAAAAAGAACAGAAATCAAGTCTGACAATATTGTCCCTCCCACGGCTCCATGCCCGGGGTGGGAGGACTCAGTTGATGCATTTTGCCGAGCAGCTAGTGCTAAAAAACTTTTTCAACTGCGACCTTGACGGTGACTGTGACGGACTGTCAAAGCAGACAACGTGGCGTAAGTGTGTGAGGATGTCCTCTCCCTTACACATTCCAGGAGGCGTAGCATGGCGCCGTAGAAAGAGGTTTTGTCGACGGATATACATAGACAAGAACGTAATTCAAATATTTTTACCCGTTTAATAATAAAGGGTTGTAATGAAAAAAATATAAATAGGAAAGATAGACGCAGGACGATAAACTTTACTTCAATAGTGATCTACCCATGTACAGGGTGCATTTTTCAACTGTGTGGCATATTATGTGCAAAAAAACAGTCGTTTTGTATAGAAATAACGATTATATAACTTTGTCTTTTCTTGGTACAATAGAGATAGAATCGCCATGCTACGCGTGCTGCTCCAGCTTCACATCTATGTAAAACAAAACTGTTATATTTTAGGAATCATCTTTATTACATTTTATTGTCTCGCCAAAATAACTTTAATGACTTCACTAGCGTCACTAACATGGTGTGCGAGGCGTACATGCTTGATGCCGTAGTAGCGACACTTGTAGGTCCTGGAGCATAACGTGCAACTGTAGTATGACTTGCTATGGCACGTTAATTTGTGCATGTGCAGATTATTGTTCGCCTTAAAACTTGCCGGACAGAGGTCGCACTGTAAGAAAACATAAGGTATTGATTTTGATATTAATAATAATATTCCACAACTATCACACAACGCCATCTAGTCCCAAGCTAAGGAGAGCTTGTGTTATGGGTACTAGACAACTGATAAACATACTTACATATTTCTAAATACATACATATTATAGATAAATTACAAAACAAAATAAATGATCGTGTTTATCACACAAACATTTGTCCTGGGTGGGAATCGAACCCATGACCTCTGGCATAGCAGTCAGGGTCACTAACCACTAGACCAACAGGCCTGAAAGATTGGTAAAGTTTTCTTAGACTATCATCATCAGCCTATTGATGTTCCCACTGTTGGGACACGTCTCCTCTCTGTAAGAGGGAGTGGGCCATAATCCACCACGCGGGTCCAGTGCGGGTTGGTGGATATCACATATCTTCGAATGTTTGGTTCTAGGACATGCAGGTTTCCTCACGATGTCTTCCTTCACCGTTTTGAGAGCAGTGGTGATGAAATACAAAGTGATGCCTGATTGGGTTTGATTTGAACCAATTTAATAATGCTGGAAACTATAGTATCTGCTTGCCTTTTCCCAACTATATTGTGGTCTGCTTCCAGTCGAACCAGATGCAGCTGAATATCAGTATTTTACATGGAGCGACTGACTATCGGACCTCCACAACACAGTAACTGGGTAATACGATACTACATAGTAAGACTGGTTGACCGACTTAACAGCTTCTGACTAACAGTAACGACTGTCAAAGATCTAAAAATGACAGCCGGGAACAACGGCTTTACGTGCTTTCTGAAACTCGCTATGACAGATGGTCACCCATCCACAGACCAACCTCGGCAAGCGCGGCTTAACCCGGCAGATCGGCCTGCCAGCTAGGTTTATAACTCCAGCTCACCTTGACAAGTTTCTCAGTGTTGTGTGAATGTTTGTGCTGCATCAACAAGTAGGCCGCGTGGAACTTTGCGCCGCACGTCTCACATATGTAGGGCTTCTCACCGCGGTGACGACGTTCGTGGTTCTGGCAACAAATTCAAATAAGTATTGAAATTAGTTTCACTAAAACAGGTAACATAAAATAAAGAATAGGGTATTTTACTGCATGAATGAGGGATTTTCTTTTTATGGTTTCCCTAGTCAATGGATAGATGGCGCTGAACTTGATATGTTAATGCAATGAACGAACGTCACGGCATTTTTTTATTTTTTCACTTGGATGTAATTTTGAGATCGTAAAACAAAAAGTACATGTCATGTCATTGTCAGTCACATCACATCACACAAATGGCATTTTGAAAATAAGGAAAAAGAAAAAAATATTCATAAACCAGTCTTTTTAATTTATGAGTTTTCCACGCCAGAAAGAAAATGTCCCAAGAGAAAAAAAAGAGAAGTCTGTGCCTCGTGGATTTGTGCAAAAATGAAGGCATACATCTTTTTCCTAGAGTAACACCGTCAGTTCAACGCCATCTATAGAGTCCTTGGAAACTACTTTTTTTTTAACTCCAAAAAGAAAACCTCTCATTGAAAATCGTTTTAGTCCGACAGAGTATTTATTTTTGGCTAAAATTTTTATGCGCATCAATTATACTTTTTGTATACCAAAATGGATAAATGGTCACCAAATCTAAAACTCGCTTTAGCAAGATTTCAGGGACACCCCGCAGTTCGGTTTGGTAAGGTTCCTTTAAACCTTGTACACAGAAATAGAAACCCCGCGAAGCGGGGCTTCGTCGACCCTGCTTAGGTAGATTTTTTTTATTAGACATAATAGGTTTATTTCTTTATTACTTAGGAAACGTTATTTGGTGACCATTTATCCATTTTGGTAACCGTTAAGAATTTTTTGGTAGTAAAATAGGTACTTTTTTGGGTGGTGTTTAAACACAAGCCTTTATTTTTTAATAGTGGCTCCACATTAGTGCCGTGAATTCACGCCGCGAATTCTCGCCGTGAATTCTCGCCACAATACCGACACTGATCGGGGAACAGGCGTGAACGCGCGTGAACCCCGCGAAAACCAACCACATTCTCGTTCGTCTCTGTTCTGGCACTAATGTGGATCCGCCATAAAATGAATATTGTCAAAGATAAAACGCTTCGAAATTCAGAAGTAGGGGCTTGTGATGTGTAAAATCTCAGATCAAAGAAATAGGCAGATAGAACGCTCAGAACACGCGAGTGTCTCCACCAAAGTTAATACAAAATCAATTTGAATTACATTCCATAATGTTTTCTTTGTTTTTGAGACCAACTTTTACAATGGTTAAAGACACGAGACGGCATATTTTGGCAAAAAACAACAATGACGCGCAGCTTGGTACGACGCGTAGCTTGGCACTGTCGCGACTTTGTATTCGATTTTGATGAAATAAAGAATCAAACAAGTGCACCACATTGTTTCTATGGTTCAATACAATGTAAAAACATTACTTTTACTTCAGCCTCTTTTATTATGCCACCGACTGCGATTTGGTTAGCAGACATTTATTGTACCTGTATGTTTGTCCGCAATTATCTCGCGTTTGGCTGAACCGATTTTAATGCGGTTTGCGGTTCAGAAAAGTGTTCGTTATATTCTCAAGAGCGATTTAGTATATAACAATAATGAATATCCCGTGACGTAGATCCGTTTTTGCTTACTTGGATTGTAGATTTTCATAGACGCCAATATTAAAAACTAATAGTAAAAAAACAACGACGATATAATACTAGACTTCTAATAACAGGCGACCGATGTCTGTCAACACATTAGGCAAAAAAGTCTAATATTCGTCTCATTTCGACCAATCCTGTGAGCCGTAAACATACGTTGAGACAGAACAGACCTTGAGTTAGTCAATCACAACGCAGTACCCCGTCCCCCTCGCTTACGTAGTACCTTAGCGAGTTGACAGAATAGTTTGTGTTCGGAGTCTAGTATTATATCGTCGTTGTAAAAAAATAAAACTTTCTGAAGTCGGTTTAAAAATTAAACATACCCTCATTGCCATAATGCCAGCACTCCGGAAGTCACAGTAACTACACTTGAACTTCTCGTATCCATGCTTCGCGCGATAATGTTCATTTAACCGGAACTTGTTGCCAAAACTCTTCCCGCAGTGCTATTGAGGCAAACAATATTAAAATTTAAATTATTTAGTTATTTTAAAACCCACAATAAGCGCGTATTCTGAAAGTTGGCAACGTGTCATATAGAAGTGGAAACATATTTATCCTACTCCTCCACTATTATTTTCTGATTAATTTCGTTGCAGGATCCAAGACAGGTAAATTCATTCTCCGGGACACGTCGAGCTTCATTGTCTCGGCGCTTTTCTGGTGGTTGCTACTGTTGATTCTGGCCAAACCACTGGTTTGGGATTGGTGTGGTGGGTTTGTCCCATAAAAAAGTCGGGTGGGAGGACTCATTTGTATTATTTAACCACGTAATAAAAATGGTGATGTAACTGGTTTGTTCAGCATTGAACGTTTTCTAGCTGACGATGATTACTTACCTCACACACTGGTCTAAGTCCAGCATGTTTGACAGCTTTATGTTTATTCAGACTTGCTTTCTGCATCGTCATGTGGCAGATATCACATTCAGCTATGGCACGGCCCTGTAACAAAATAATATGGTACTTAAACATGACACGGTTGTTGTTTTAATCGTTAACATTACATTACAAGTGAATGTCCGCGATCATTTCAGCCTATTGCAGTCCACTGCTGGACATAGGCCTCTCCCAGGGAGCGCCATAGCGCACGATCTCCTGCTTTTTTCATCCAGCCACTGCCAGCCACCTTCTTCAGGTCATCGGTCCATCTTGCCGGGGGACGTCCCACCCACGGGGAACAATCTTCAAGGAAAATCTATGAACCTTATGTCTATGGTTGCAATATACGTAACTGACAACTAAATCTCTCCCTTTCCCCTTGCTTTCCCCTCGGCAGGCCCAAGTTTCAGACGCCATATTGTCAAAACAGCCAATCACAGACTAAGCAGGCTCAGCCAATCAAACGATCAGTATGATGCCGCCATTACTGTCAAGTGAAGATAGAAGTTGATTATGTTTATGATTTATTTCCATAATTATTATAAATTATCCTCTCAAGATTGAACTCTAATATTTCTTTGTGTTGTGAATTGTAACAGGAGACAGAAATCCGTCAAATCAAAATCCGTTGCGAACAACAAAATAGTATAAAAAATGAACTTCTCACACTTTGTGTACGAAACATTTGAGAAACAATAAATTTCAAAGTGTCTTCCACGGATAGTAGCATATCCAACTCTATTCACGGCTGAAGAGATTGTTACTGCACTACCCAATACGCCTGATATAAAAAAGTAAGTTTTAAATATGTTTACATCTACTTGTGTGTATCAATGAATACTGCCCAATAAAATATGCACTCGCATGTTAGCACAAACATAGTATTGCTTATTCTGCTTGTCCTTCTGCCCATTGAACTTTTCCCCATCAAGCAAGATAACCGAAGCTCATAAATTGTAATCTGAAAGTAATTCAGTTAATTTCTACTCGCAATCTTAGAGAATGCATATTCAAATCAAATCAAATCAAATCGTTTATTTCAACTAGGCCAATTACAGGCACTTATGAATTGTCAAAAGACATAAAATAAAACAAGTATAAAAATAGTTATGGTGCTACGGTCCCAGACACAAGACATAAAAACTGTGAAAGTACCGTAGATGCACGTTCCAAGAAGTAGATCTCTATGGAGAAGAACGTGCAAGAGTATTGTTGGAAACCTGTCAGTTGTAAGAGTCATTATACTATAATATAATAATAATTGATAACTATATTTTTACCTAATATCAGTTTTTTAATTAATTTCAGGAAACCCTAACTCCGTCATTGCTGTACATAATATGGCTGGCAAACTGAAATAAATGAAATCAAAACTGACTTGAGTGGTCTCAGTCATAAGATTCAGTTTCAATTCCTGGACACCCAATGACATATCAAGAGTCAGTTCCACACGATAACTGGTAAGGCTACTTCTTGTATTTATTATTTAATAATGTTTCTATACATCACTCTATGGGAACATAAAATTAGGATGAAAACTATCATAAGTATTAATACAGGTTATAAAATATCTTCTCTCTGTCTATCTACATATCTGTGTACCAAATTTCTTTCAAATCATCGTCCAGTTGTTTTGCAAATTCAAAAATGTACAATTATTTTTTTATTATTTCAGATACCAAGGCTCACCAAATTATAAAAATGAAGATACTCCAGCAGCCGAACATTTGTGAAAAGGCAAAAACTGCTATAAGGTTTTAAAAACAAAAATCTTTTGAAGTACTCAATGGATATTTTGCTTGTGAGATACTCAAACTCAGATTCATTATTGCATTCATGTGTACATAGCATAATTATGTGTTATTACAAGTAAATAAGTTCAATCAACATGATATCGGATTCGGGCAACATATTACATTGGACTTAACAATCATCCAGTCAGTTGGTATAGCTAAAAGCTCTAAACGAATGTAATTATTATATTATATCAATATGTAATCATTTTAATCAAATATAACATAATATTTTATTTGATTATTAGACTTCTATTAATTATTGTATTTTATTCAATTATTTATTTTATATTTTATTAATTATGTATTATATGTATTGTATTAATTATGTTTGTATTTCTTCCATTTAGGGTGACTTTTACCAACGGTAACACATGTTTAAAATTTTATTTAAGCACAAAATTGTATTGAATTTTGTCCCTAAATAAAATTTTAAACATGTTTAACCGTTGGTAAAAGTCGCCCTAAATATTGTTTTTTATTATTTTATATATTTTGTTATTTATAATTTATTTTTTGTTATGTTAAGTGTGTGAGCATATGTGCTTCCTTGAGTAAGTATTATTTCTGTGGTTATGAATAATTATATAAGTATCTATTTAACCAATGTTTTATTCTAAGGCCCGTATTACAGAACGAAACTCAAGCACTGATCTCTATTTAAATACTGATTTCAACCAATCAAATGCCTTGAATCTAGTTTTAAGTAATACTTGAGTATTGAGTGACATTCTGAAATATAGGCTTAAGTCTTCTGCGACTGAGTAGAAGCTTTTTGTGTTAGATTTATTCTTTTAATTTTCTGTCATGTATTGAATTTGGGTTTGCCTCTAATTTGAAGCATTTTGATCCGAGAGGGTGGCAGATATAGTCTATGTTTATTATGACATTGATGATGACTTTCTCAATTTAACTCTGAGATAAACAATTTTTAAATGGTGTAATAGTATAAGGTCTCAACATTTACCCATCTTATGCTGCATATATTAATCGTGTCTTTTGAAAACACTTATTATAAAATAAAACATGTATTATAATTATATTTCTTTGTTTTATTTAGACCTGTTTTACTTTGTAATCTACAGTCAATCGTATGTCAGAACAATTATTACTTGAGAATTATTCAAGTAATGATTGCTCTGACATATGATTGACCAAAACCAATCAGTACAATAATCAAACAAAATATCTGTGACAAAAGCCTGAGGTCCAAATACGGAAAAGACAAAAGGCCTGTATCTAAAATCGTAATAGTTGCTTTTAAAAAGTCATTTCATTTGACCTGTTCAAGAATTTCTGTATAATCTGTGCTTGTCAATCTCTATTCTTGCGCTTGCTATTGGTCGTTATTTTTTGTTCGAAGATTGCCGTCTGAGTGTATACTCTCTACTTAGTCTGTGGTCCCACCCTACGCTTACCTACACGCGGTCTCCATTCGAGAACCTTCTTATAAGAATTAGGTACGTAGCAAAAATTCAATTTTGTCATTTGCCATTTTGAGAATTAGGGGTTTAGAGAATTTGCTAGTTTTAGAACTTGTCCTTTCGCAAGTAGGTTGCCATTTTGCGAAATAGGCTTATGCGCCTAAACCTTTTGGCTGAACTGAAGAGGGAGGGGGAGCAAAGCCTGACAGGCCTGTTGGTCTAGTGGTTATTGACTCTGACTGCTATGCCGGAGGTCGTGGGTTCGATTCCCACCCAGGACAAATGTTTGTGTGATGAGCACGATCATTTGTTCTGTGTCTGAGTGTAATTTATCTATAATAATGTATGTATTTAGAAATATATAAGTATGTTTATCAGTTGTCTAGTACCCATAACACAAGCTCTGCTTAGCTTGGGACTAGATGGCGTTGTGTGATAGTTGCGGAATATTATTATTGTTAAAAGAACTCACCGATTCATTGCCTTTTCTTCTCTTTTTCTTATCGGAACAGTTAGCTACATGACTCACTAACGCTTCTTTACTGTTGAATTCAGACTTGCAGTACTGGAATAAAATTGAAAATTTTCTTTAAAAGGGGCACCTTTTATCTTTTTTTTCGTGTCAGTAAGGGTGCTTGTACACGGCGCATATAACCTGCGCAAGTGCCTCAACATGCTTAAGCTACATGCGCCGTGTACAAGCACCCCGCGGATAATTTGATCAAGTAGCTTGCGCATGTTACTCGCGCGGGTAACCTGCACCTTTACTTGCGCGGGTTACATGCGCCGTGTACAAGCACCGTATGTGTCTAAGGGACTTAACTCATGGGGCGATGCGATATCGAATTGCATCGATTGACGATATCGGTCAGATAATAATATCACACAAGCGTCCGGCCGAAGAAAATGTATGGACGATCGCTAGTGTTTGCTAATGGAGTCGCACGGATTGACGATATCGCTCTCCAATATATCAGATATCAGATCTCCTCGATATCGAATTGCATGTAAGTCCTAATGACAATGCACATGATTCTCTGTTCAAAATTCGATTGCGCAACTACTCGTCTCGTGCGACATCTTTTGTGTTTGGTTTGCAGCGCCTTTATGTCGTAGTATTACTACTACGGTGGATTTTTGAAGTGCACGGTCGAATTGCATACTGACGGGCCCTCTCAGAGGGCCAAAGCCTGCCGGGGTCGCGGGATTATTTCCTTACCGTGACCCCGGAACATAAAGAGCTATTGAAGGACACCGTGTATTTTAGTCAGTAAAAGTCTGACAGTCCCTCTCACCCTGCCCGGGGTGGGAGGGACTGTCAGACTTTTGCGGGGTCTGCGGAGACTGCGGTGCGGCTAGGTCTGCGTTTACCATAAGTCTTAGCCCGGTATAGATGCCCCATAAGCCACGTGGCGTCGCGCAGTAGGTTGGTGCGTAACTAAGTGTAATGTGGCCAATTGGCTTCATTTTTTATTGTCATTTTAGAGTGCGGACAACATATCTATAGTAAATATATCATTGCTGGACGTAATTTGAATCCATAGACAACAAGTGACTTACCCCACATCTAACACCAACGCTGCCATGCATCATAACTCTATGTCTATTCAGCTTTTCCTTCATAACATATTTATCACACAACTCACACTTCACCTTTCTCGGATCAGCTCCAGGATGGCTCCTCATCATATGGGAATCAATACTACGAATTGACAGTTCTTTTTGACATAACTTACAAACTACCCTCATTGTCTTTTTTTTGACATTCTCCATAATGACATATGGAATGTCTATGGCGTCATTTGTCTCTGGAATGTTTAATTTGAGTTTCGATTTGGTTTTAGTATCTGTATTTTCTGTTTTAAAACTGTTTTTATTAAAAGTAATGTTTTCATTAAACAATTCTGAGTCGGATGTGTTTGGTGTGTTATTGTCATCATTTTTGTTAATTTTGAGCAATGCATTGCTTTCTTTATTTTTTATAAAATATTTTAAAGGTTTATTTTCATCTTCAGTAACATTTGTATCCAATTCCTTCTTAATATTAAATTCAGATTTAACGCAAATTTCTGTATCATTAATATCCAACTTATTTTTTTCTGTGTTTTCAGTAAAACATTGCTCATTCTGATACTTTTTACAGTCTATCTCAGCTTTAATTTTCAGTAATTGTTTTTCAGCTTGCTTGCATTGTTTCCTGAATTTCAGTGTGCTATTGTATTGGTTCATACAGGCTGTGCACATGTTCTGAGGTAATCCATCATTGAATTTTACCTGAAATATCTTTGTATTTAGAAAATATTATGACAAGCAAGAAAACTATGTGGCTTAAAGACGTGGATGTAGACTGGGTTTGATGGTTTCAGAAGGTGCTTGAAAAGAGATGAGGAAGCTTTTTATATCAAATTAAAAAAAGATGTTGGCTTCTTGTAGTTAGGGTTGCCATCTCTAAAATTTGGAAACAAGGAGGAGACGCATAATAACCCCTTATTTTAGAGTCCAGAACCTGCACATGATCGAAGTGCGCACCGTGGCAACTGCATCGGGAGGGGTGGGGGACGATGAAGAGTGCGTGTGTCGCGGGCGGCATAAGACTTTAAAATTTTAAAACCTGGACTACAAACGAAAAACCCCCAGATGCCTTCATAACTAGGACAATTCTGAGGAATTCTGAACACAAGGCAACTCTCTACTGTCTTGTTGTCCATGTCTGCCAGCTTTTTTGGGAAAATGTCCGGTTATGTCGGGGTTGGCTTCCCTTCTAACTAGATGCAGCTGAATATGAATATCAGTATTTCACATGGAGCGACTGCCTATCTGACCTCCACCCTCCTCGACACAGTACTGTACTGGCATATAATACTGTTGGTAAGACTGGTTATCAAGCACAATGAATAAAACAATGACAATAGGACTAAAAATTGGCATCATAATCGGTCCGGCGATTTAGTTTCAAAACTTTATAAATTCAATCAAATATTGGTAAGGTTTAGGTAGTTTATATTTACCTGAACTCCTGTACAAGAGTAGAAAGCGCTGGAAAACCGTTCATGAGTGTCTTCAGACAAGAAAATTGGATTTAAACCAATGCTGCTAAAAGTTTTGATACAAGTTCGACAAATTGATGAAAAATCCATGTTTTCTGTATTAAGAGTCGATATTTAACAATAGCGGGATTATTTTTAAGACTCAATGGTTCTTGCTTTTTATTTAATCGAAGTTTTATAAGATTCTTACAAGAAAATTAAATAATGCAAATACACGTAAACAATAGTACACAAACTAGAAGTACTAACTGACAGTGACAGATGTCTGACAGTTGACACTGACAGCTCACAGTAGTGAAGCACAATACTTCGGATTTATAAATTCGGATATCTTAGGGTGCGTCCACATCTGGCGAATGCGCCGCAAATGCGCAGCTCGCGCGCCGTTTGCAAGCTGCACGCGTGCAGATCGCGTGCCGCGCGCGCGCTTCTCGCCCGCCTTTTGGCATACTAAATTCTCATTCTCATTGCCGAGAATGCGCGCGCGCGGCTCGCGAGCAGGTCGCAAACGGCTCGCGAGTTGCACATTCGCGAGATGTGGACGCACCCTTAGAATGGAATCGATATGCGATAAAAATTGTTCAGTAGAATGCATGCGGGCGGCGAGAAATGGGCAACTCGCTGTCCGATCGGACCCTGCCCGGGTCGATTGGCGCGATGTGTTCTACGAGCGCCTCAAAGTGTGTCAGCACAATGACGGGGCTGCCCTTGGAGGGCCAAAGCCTGCCAGAGTTGCGGGACTAAAGAGCTACCGTGACCCCGGAACGTAACCTCCGACGGACTCCGTGGATTTAGTCAGTACAAGTTTGACAGTCCCTCCTGCTCTGCCCTGGGTAGGAGGACTCATTTGATGATTTAACCACGTAAAAAAAGCTCTGTAATCATATTTTTTCATGGTTCACTGGGTTGCTAGCACATAATAATATAATAAAACTGAAGTCTCTTTTGAATGAGGGATTTTCTTTTTATGTTTTCCCTGTCAATGGATAGATGGCGCTGAACTTGATATGTTACTGCAATGAACGGAACGTCACGTCATTTTTTGTTTTTTTCACTTGTATGTAATTTTGAGATCGTAAAACAAAAAGTACAGTCATGTCATGTCATTGTCAGTCACATCTGTAGTCACATGACATCACACAAATGGCATTTTGAAAATAAATAACAACAAGGAAAAAGAAAAGAATATTCAATTACAAGACTTTTTAATTAATGAGTTTTCCACGCCAAAAAGAAAATGTCCCAAGAGAAAAAGAAGCGAAGTCTGTGCCTCGTGGATTTGTGCAAAAATGAAGGCATACATCTTTTTCCTAGAGTCACACCGTCAGTTCAACGCCATCTATCGAGTTCTTGGAAACTACTTCTTTTTTTACTTCTTTTTTTACTCCAAAAAGAAAACCTCCCATTGTCCCACTGCTCGGCAAAGGTCTCCCCTATACCCAATCATTCGTTTTTATTTGTAACTTTCTCCGACTAAACTCTATCATCATCTGCCTGCCTTTTCCCAAGTTGGGACTGGAAGCAGTTGAATATCAGCATTTTACATGTTGCGACTGACTATCGGACCTCCACTACACACTAACTTACGATACCTCATGGTAAGACTGGTTGTCAGACTTTAGATCTTCTGACTAACAGTAATCGCCTAAATTGTTACGACAGTCTTCTGGGCTTACCTCGTCATTGACGCTCATTTTCTGCCGAAAATATCAAGTAAAATAAAAGACACAAAAGTAATATTTTTACTTCATTTAATATTAAGCATTATGGAACACGCTTTTCGCTTTCTTCTCCCTCTTTTTCTGATCTCGCTTCTTCTTCAACTTCTCCGTGCTTCTCAGAAGTTTCTTGATGGCATCTTCTGTGTCTTCCGTACCTTCTTGGTCGATCTCTTGGAGGGAAGTGGACCCTTCTGATGATGGCTTGTTTCTTTTAGCTGGCAACTCTTCTGTTTCCGGTTTTAATTTCGTCTTTTTCGGTTTGTCACTGAAAAGAGTCAGGATTTGATAATGCGGACTAGTTTTGAATTATGTTGTCGTTTGGATTGCTACTTATAGGATGTTTTTGAGATCTGTTTGTGGGTTTTTTCCCGGCAAAGTTCATTTTTCGTAATTAAAAAACAGATTTAGTGAAACTTTATTCCTATGTTTTTAAAATTCCTGTGGGTGCTCCAGCTTTTTTTAATGACATGCTACTTATAATTATGTACGAGTATAATTAATAGTAATAGTGTTTGTTCGGCACCCACTATTTACCTTTCGTGGGTGCTGGAGCACCCGAGCACCCATAGGTATAAAAAGTTAGGAAAAATGATTTTCAAAAAATAGTTTTTGACTGACATATAAAGTCAAAAAAATATTTTTTGAAAATAATTTTTACCTACTTTAAGGATAAATTTTTTTAAAGGAAAATATTACTTACCCAACAGTTTCCATCTTCTCAAACAGGTTATCCAAATCATCACCTTCTTCTTCCACTTTGACTGCATCTTCTACTTCTTCCTTTATCTCACTCTCTACTCTAGTAAGAGGAGTGGAACTCTCTGTCTGTACTAATACGCAAGAGAGCTTTGAAGTCAAATATTGCTGAAAGGGATAAAATTCAATGAATATTTGGTTGATAATCATCATCATCAGCCGGAAGACGTCCACTGCTGAACGTAACCTGGGGGAGGTTATGTTCAGCACTAAAAGTGAAAAACAACCTTGCCACTAAGAAATAAAGATACAATTCGATTGACTTGACATTGTCATGGTCATCGTGTTTTGTTTTTCATCTGTTCATAGATAATAACGTGTTTTATGTCTTATGTCATAGTGGTAAGGTTGATTTTCACTTGTAGTTGGAATTCGTTCGAATAGCGTCGCATTATAATAATACGTTTTATAATAATTATTAAATTATTATAATATTAATTATAAATAATATTTTTTTATATTTTTTTTTATTATTATTATTACATGATTCAAACTTTCCACAAATTAATAATATAGTTATATATATATAACACCCAAAGCTAAGCAGAGCTTGTGTTATGGGTACTAGACAACTGATAAACATACTTATATATTTCTAAATACATACATATTATAGATAAATTACACCCAGACACAGAACAAATGATCGTGCTCATCACACAAACATTTGTCCTGGGTGGGAATCACACCCACGACCTCCGGCATAGCAGTCAGGATCATTAACCACAAGACCAACATGCCTGTCAAAATTATGTATTTATATTGCCGCTATTATTTATCTATTTAATTATGTTTTTAGAAATATTTAAGTATGTTTATCAGTTGTCCAGTACCCATAACACAAGCTCTGCTTAGCTTGGGACTAGATGGCGTTGTGTGATAGTTGTGGAATATTATTATTACTATTATAATCTTACCTTATAAACCAGATCCTTGCTGGCATACTCGTGGACTCGCAACTGTCTATCAAGACTGGTGCTAACAATAAGTTTCTCTCCCCTCACGACGGCGATATCTGTGACTGCGCCGGCGCATCCCTTGTACCCCTTATCCGGCTTCCCTTTCCGGAGGTCCACTTGATGGAGCTGACCCCGGCCGAAACCCACCAGGACTTGCCTGGAAACCATAGGAGAATCTCACTTAACATTATAGAGGGGTTTGAACATTTTTGTATGGGGAGTATACCAGGAGCAACGACGATATAATACTAGACTCCGCATGCACGATCTAAAGAACACAAACTATTCTGCCAAGTTGCTGAGGTACTACGTAAGCGAGGGGGACGGGGTACTGCGTTGTGATTGGATAACTCAAGGTCTGTTCTGTCTCAACGTATGTTTACGGCTCACAGGATTGGTCGAAATGAGACGGATATAAGACTTTTTTGCCTAATGTGTTGACAGACATCGGTCGCCTGTTATTAGGAGTCTAGTATTATATCGTCGTTGACCAGGAGCCATCCGCCAATTTGTTTTTTTTTCGAAATGGTGGCCTCTCATGAAACATCCATAAATCGATAGATCACTTCAATACAAACATAAAATGTAGAGAGGCAATACGTCGTAAAACGTCACGTTTCCGAGTTATGAGCTGTCAAACATGTACTAGTAGTGACATATTTTTTCTTATTTTTTTAATATTTTGATGTTCATTGATCAAAAAGGATACTTCCGCAATAAAACTAATTGAATTTTAGTTTTTCCACGCATTTTAAATGCTCGAATTGCGAGGCACAAAACCAAATACAGTAAAGTTTTTTTTATATTATTAAACGCAATAACGCATGCGTAGCGAATTTCAGACTTTTTTATTGGAAAGAAAAAAGAACGTCATCTCACACGTTAGAAATGGGTTGAAGAATTCGCAACAACAACAGTTGTTATTGTTGTTTTCTTGGGCAGTTCAGAACCTCGGTAGCTCGGTCGAAAATGAGCGTCGGGTGCACTGCATCCGAAAGTCGAGGGTTTGAATCCTGCACGCGGTTTGAATTTTACTTTCCAACAAAAAAAATATCGGTGAGAATTATTATGGTAAGCGTCCACAGGTCTGCATCGTACGTATCGGACGCATCGCATCAAACGGATTTCTGTGTCGGCAGCGATCGGATTGCCGACGCGAGTATCAGCAATCGGATTGCCGATGCCACCTTCACCGCGTCCACTGATCGGCATTCCGTATGACGTCATCGGTACTCTGATTGTTCATATTCACAGTCAGGTGTTGAACATTGACAAAAAGGCGAGGGAACAAGCTTGAAGGAAAACAATTTACTTTTATCGCATGTAGGCATTGCCGATGAGCCGTCCGTACGATGCGGATCAGTGGACGCAGTTGTAAGAGTTTTAATACAAGGCAAACTAAAATCCGTTACGTACGATACGTCCGATACGTGCGATGCCGACCTGTGGACGCACACCCTTAGCATATACACTGGAGTTGTTAGCCCAACCAACAAGTTGTTAGACCAATCCTGTTCTTTTTCCGTTCTTTAACTTCTGCAATCCTTTTTAGACGTGAGAGACTGAGGTGTCTCCAATTAGGTCTATGGACTCACCGTTCGTCGAAACTGTTCGTGATGCAGGTGGCCGCCATGTTTTCGAAGTCCACGGATATAACCGGCCGCCTCTGGGCCCGACTGTCGTATAACCTGGAAATAATGCCAGTTTTGTATTTATTTTCGATAGGCCTGTTGGTCTAGTGGTTAGTGACCCTGACTGCTATGCCGGAGGTCGTGGGTTCATTTGTGCACGATCATTTGTTCTGTGTCTGGGTGTAATTTATCTATAATATGTATAAGTATGTATTTAGAAATATATAAGTATGTTTATCAGTTATCTAGTACCCATAACACAAGCTCTGCTTAGCTTGGGACTAGATGGCGTTGTGTGATAGTTGTGGAATATTATTATTATATTATTATTTATCAAAAACCCACTAACCATTACTGAAGTAAGGGTTGACGCGATATATAGGCAGCTCGCTGTCAGAGCACGCTGTGTTGTGTTCTACACTTCTTTCAGATGGTAATATCCAGTCCAGACTCAAAGTTTGCCAACGAGCGATGGAGCCCAGCATACTAAATGTTAAACTTACCGACCGAATTAGAAACACCATACTGCGCTCCAAAACTCAAATAGCCGACGTTGCTCACAAAGCTGCAAGACTTAAGTGGGACTGGGCAGGTCATGTCTGCCGTCACAACTGTGGGCTCGGATATCACAGGAATGGAGCCCTGAGACAGCTAGGCGGGGTCGCGGTAGGCCTAGGAGAAGGTGGTGGGACGCTTTGGATGGCTTCCTAGTGAACTAGCGTGAGGAGGCACACCATCGAGAGAAGTGGAGGGAATGGGGGGAGGCCTTTGCTCAGGAGTGGGACAGAGTAGGCTAGAGAAAGAGTCCTCTCGCTCTAATTGGAGCGGAAAACAGTCCCAAACGAATACTGACTGAAATCCACCGTGTTCCACCAACAGCCCTTTAAGTTCGAGGGTGACGGTCAACTATTTTGACAGTTCTGCGACTCTTCCAGGCTTTGGCCCACTATAATATAATATTCCACAACTATCACACAACGCCATCTAGTCCCAAGCTAAGCAGAGCTTGTGTTATGGGTACTAGATAACTGATAAACATACTTATATATTTCTTAATACATACATATTATAGATAAATTACACCCAGACACAGAACAAATGATCGTGCTCATCACACAAACATTTGTCCTGGGTGGGAATCGAACCCACGACCTCCGGCATAGCAGTCAGGGTCACTAACCATTAGACCAATAGGCCATGGGGGCCAGTTTAGCACATGTACCAAGTTATAGCAAGTAAAAATGATCCTTCTTTCTTAGCATACCTCACATATCCATGCCTGGAGCACACAGCGGCCAGACGACCACCTTCTCCGTTCAGGAACACCAGGTCGGACACCCACACCGGTCTCCGGAGTTGCAGCCAATCGTGGGCCAAGTTCTTGGCGACAAATGTTGGAGCTGACTCGCCGATGCGCCAGATTTTTAAGTCATTTTCTTCGCCTCCTGAAAAAAACATTTTATATTCGGTCTTACCAAAAGGCTATTTTGTCCGAAATATAGATTGTTAAAAGATATTTGACTTGTATTTATCTTTTGTTACGTAAACCAAAATTTACGAAGATACGACACTCTTAAAATTGTCAAAACGTCACAAACAAGTACAGTTTTTACTTGCTTCTGACGTCACGAGTCCCCACTCCCTAATTCTGATGCGTTATATGTATCTTTGTAAATATCTATTGTTTTAACGAAAGAAAAAAAATACGTATCAGTTTTTTTTTTCAAAGCTCTAGCTGTCGGAATATTTTATATTTGTACGCAGTTAACTCGCGTGTTTTCATTCATCATCAGCCTATAATGTTCCCACTGCTGGGACACAGGCCTCCCCTCTGTGAGAGGGGGAGTGGGTCATAATCCACCACGCGGGCCGAGTGTGAATTGGTAGAATATGTCACATATCTTGGATTTTTTTTTTTAGAGAATTGATGATGAAATAAATTACACATAGTAATACGCCATTCTAGAGTTAAGAACCCACGCTCTACGACCTACAACATTATAAATCGGGGTCAATACCATTGGACAACTCTGTCCACGCATGTGGCAAAACTGATGTTGATGCAGATTTCAATAATTCTTAAAAAGGTTTTGGTATACAACAATAATATTATAATTATACCTTGTAACTCCGTCTGCATTGTGTGGAAACATTTTTACAATGGAATATGCTGGCAGTCAATTTTTTCTTTCCGTAGTTTATGAATGCACATACCTGTACCAAAGACAGTGTTATCATCAGCACAGACCCTCATACGATCCAGCTTGCCAACATTGACGGTCTCCTCTGCCTTCTTACTCCAAATCTTCACCACACCGCTGGACACTGCAGCCAGAAGTTTCCTCTTACAGCGTCCGAGACCTACAACCTCGCCCGGGGCAAAGTCTGCTGTGTAGGACTTCGTAAAGCCTTTGATTGTGTCGTAGATTTGTATCTGTGGATTTAATAATATATCATCATACCTAGAAGACTTGAAAAGTAGGGCAGAGGTAGGTATTACCTAATAAAATATCCACGTTTTATTAGTGCTGCCTTACGAACAAGTGTTTATTGGCACACGCCACAATTGCACATAAAAATAAAAACTTAAAAGTAAAGAATTAAATTATGAGCAGTGGTGGTCCAGTGTGCAGTGGTATCGGTCCCGACTTACGAGTTGTAGGTCGTGGATTCGAACCTTGACAGGCGCATTACTTTGTGTAATTTATTCATCACCACTGCTCTCAAAACGGTGAAGGTAAACATCGTGAGGAAACCGGCATGTCCTAGAACCAAACATTCGAACACATGTGACGTCTACCAACCCGTTCTGGGCCCGCATGGTGACCCACAGAGAGGAGGCCTGTGTCCCAGCAGTGGGAACATTATGGGCTGATGATGATAAAAGAATTAAATACTGTGTGACTCACGGAGGCGCCAAATGGGCTCATTTCAGCATAATGCCGGACAACTGGTGCCTGACACTGGTTTTCAAATGAATCCACATGATGAGTGTATGCATGAATAAAAAAATTAATTGATTGGTATTAAATTCTAGATGGGGAACTCGTGGGTAGATAATTGCAGCAGCACAGGCCGATTTCCTGGGTTAAGCCATACGCAGTAGTATTAAGTATTCTGTGGCCACACTTGCCACTTGCCAGTCATACTTAGTTTGCTCTGTGCCTCGGAAAGCACGAAAAGCCTTTGGTCCCGACTGTCATTTGTGGATCTTTGACAGTTGTTACTGTTAGTCAGAAGATCACAAGTCTGACAACCAGTCTTTACGTATCATATTATCCAGTCACGGTGTTGTGGAGGTCCGATAGTCAGTTGCTCCATGTAACATACTAAGATCTGATATCCGGTTCGACTGGAAGCCGACCCCAATATAGTTGGGAAAAGGCAGGCAGATTCAATGCCATTCCATCCTTAAGAGCAGTGGTAGTAAAATGATTTTATTCTCACCTGTTGATTCTTCCTCCCGATCAGTATCTCTGTCTGTTCTGTGTTCCCCCACTCCAACCGAGTAATACTTTCATCTTTCTCCAACGTCTTAATGTCCACGAGGTTTTCAATATTCTTTTTACTGTTTTTCGTTGTATCTGTGTGGTATTTTATGTCTGAAAAATGATGAGGATAAAATATTAGTCTATTGTGGAATGCATTGGGATTAGTTGATCACGGACCAGAAGACGCAGCGTAGACAGGCCTCTACCACTCCACCACTAGGTGGACCGACGACATCGTGAGGGTCGCGGGCAACCGATGGATGCAAGTGGCGAATTGTCGTTCGACGTGGCGGTCTAAGGGGGAGGCCTATGTTCAGCATTCCGGCTGATGATGATGATGCCAATCAATCCCAATGGATTGATTGGCCAAAATTGTCAGTCATTTTGAACATTTGAATGTTGATTATTAAAATTAAAAGGGATTGATTCTACACCCACTAGGGTATGTTTGTATTGTATGATGTTGGAGAAGAATAGGCAAGAAACTCCGCACTTACTCTTTTGAAAAAATTATTCACAGTTTTTTCAAAAGAGTAAGTGCAAGACAATAATTTGGTGTTTTTACTGAAGGAGGCCTAAAAAACACTGGCATGATGATTTTGATGTATTAAATGCGATATTGACCAAGACAAAAATGCTCATACAGGAGAGATTTTTGCTCAGCAATGAGCTAGGATAGATAAAAAAAGAAATAGCTCTTATTTATTTTGGATTTACAAGACAGACTGACTATTATTAGACTAAGGGCGACTTTTACTAATGGTTAAACATGTTAAAAATTTTATTTAAGCACAGAATTCAATAGAATTTGGTGATCATCAATTGTGAAATCAATTAAATCCACTTTTTTGTTGAATTTTTGCTTAAAATGTGCTGTAAATTAAATAATGTTTGTCGATGCAAGCATTTTTGCACGTCTTTCAACTAGTTAACTGAGTTAAAGCAATCCAGCACTTAGTTTTTCTTATGCAGTCTTTTTTTAAGATTAATCGATTTATCACGGTCCCAGGTTCGATGAAAAGCTCGGTTCCCAAGCCATATAGACATTTTAAATAGCCGATTATACACATCGGTCAACCAGATTTGTTTATTGATGCAAGCATTTTTGCACGTCTTCTCAACTAGTTACGAGTTAAACATTCCGACAATAACAACTTCCATTCATCCGCAAATAAATCAAAATCTGGGTTTGAGTCCAGGAGAGCATGTTAATGTTTTAGTGTGAACAGTCACAATAAAACCTAATCTATCCCAGACTGTATAAATCGCCATTTGAGCCTCCAATAGGTTATAAACGGCCCTGTTTACAAGTTGATGAGGTGGTGTTTACATACTTTATAACCTCACTACCTAGTAAATCAATCTTTGTAGACATTAACAGGCTCTATTATAGTCGAGATTAACATCATTAAACTAAAAAAGACGAAAACCAAGACTTTTGCTTGACAAAACCCCACAGAAACAAGCAACTTAGCTGATGGTAATTTTTCGATTTCACTTTAGGTTGTTATTGAGCGAAAAACTGTACTTACGTTTGAAAGAACCTATTCTACTGGCGACGAATATGTCGATCTCTTTGTCTTCTAACAACAACATGGTTTAATTTTATTTATTTTGTATTATTTCCTAAATAAATTCCGCATTTCACTGCAACCAGGTAAACACGTGAATGTAAATGTCAATGTCAATTGAAAATGACAAGTGACTTATACTTGTTTTCTTTAACTGGCTACTAGGCTTTTAAGTCTTGTTGATCTGTTTGTCTTGTGATTTCTACAAAACACGTCACACTTAGTGTCCACCACAAACTATGATGTAGAGAGGCTAAGTCCACCCATTCGCATATGTCAAGAAAATAAATACGGGTGAGCCAGTACAGTCACGAGCAATAGTATGTTAACACTAAACATTATTCAAAAAAGATTTTCAGCTACCATATTAATCAAACTTTTGCCTTTTCATTGGACTTCTATTTTGGAAGCCATACTGTTACCAAATAGGTCTTATTTCTAAGTGGAAACCAGTATTTCACGAGTAATTTGCGTTTGAATTTTGTTAAGTGTATACATGTTATTGCTCGTGACTGTACACTATACTTTTCTTTAACCCATAATTATGGGCGCAGCAGCTGACTGGTTGAGACATGGACCTTTGACCCACAAGGTACTGATCGTGTCAACGCATTACCGGACGCACTCATTAGGTACTTATATAGTAGCCGTATCAGCTAAACCTTTATACGTTAGGAATAGTTGGAATGTAAGCACACAACGACATAATTTGATAGTAACCACTACTTGCTTCTCTACAATAAGGCGGGCAGTCTTTGCCAAGTGAGACCCCCAAACCCCTGGCGGAAGACGATCAGGGACAGGAAAGCAGACTTATGGTGAACGCACATTGAGCCGCACCGCAGTCTCCGCAGTCCCCGCATTTCGAATTCTTTGTATGAAATTCTATGAAACCTCGCACACTGAGCCGCACCGCAGTCTCCGCAGTCGCCGCACGCATTTGAGACGACCGAATTCCCCAGCCGCAGCTGATGACGTCACCAACGTCGGCCCGCACGCAGCGGACGCTGCGGCTAGCGCGGTGCGGATGACGTCATCCGCATTTTTTGTCTGCCTCGTCGTCTGTAACTTTTATTGGAATTTCATAATCTTTGCAGTATTTTTCTTCAATTCTTAAAAACTACAGCTTATGTATCAATAAAAGTTCTCCTGACAATTAAATGAAGTAAAAATAATATACTTCGTAACGTTTCAATAGCTTTGTTTATGTGATAGCATTTTAATAACTGTAAGTAAATTCTACTAAACAACTAGAAAAAAGCCCCAGCCACTAAAAGCAATATTACGCTACTAAAAGAGGAGTCAAAACCAACAATTTTAATAAGTGAAAAATCCACTAAGTTGGCAACACTACAAAATGCGTGCGGCGACTGCGGATACTGCGGTGCGGCTAAGTGTGCGAGGCCATTAACAAAATGCGATGAGTGCGGGTACTGCGGAGACTGCGTGCGGCTCAATGTGCGTTCACCTTTACGGTTTCCAACTATCCGGGTGGGGAGAGCAGACTTGTATGTAAGAGCGACTGTGTAATACCGCTCATATTAGCACGTGAGGGGAGAGAGCCCACTCAGCGTTAGGTAATGTTCTCAATGTATGTCGTGCCTATTTAACGACACACGCAGAGTGTATTTCACAAGTATTTTCAAATTCCCTACACTAGGATTTTTTCTCCTGTATTGTGGGTGCATTTACAATAATTATTATGAATTTATCATAATATACAAACAGCCAGAGCCGGAGCAAGTACCAGTAGGGCAAAGAAACAATATTTTTCCGTGTGGGAATCGAACCCACGTCTCGCAGCGCTGCAGTCGATTGCTCAACCACTGCGCTACCATAGACCACAGCTCGCAGTCTACTCGGGCCTGGTGCTTGATCGGCGACCGGAGAAGTGGGCATGCAGACGGCGAGTTATGGAAGTCTCGTAATAGGCTGTGGCCGGAAATTGCCACGTAATGTCGAACGCTACGGCAGCTAGGGCTTGAGATGGAGCTTGTCCTCTCCTTTGCTCGTTGCGGGAGGTGACGGCTAGAGGCCTATGTTGTGTCTCAGTATTGTGAACACTATAGGCTGATAAAAAAATGCTTTTGCTCGATGAAAATAAAACAACATATTTCATAATAAACTTTTTTTTTCAAATAGCATATATTTTTACGAAATAAAAAATACACATACATCGTAACGTAACGTATTTAAGCTATTCTTAAAACTATTCGCCCGAAGATTTGTGACGGGAACAAAGAAAAAAAATATATTAAAAACTAAAAAAAATATTTTATTTTTAGATAATACAATAATAATAATTGTCAAAGCTTAACGTTTGTTTGATGTAGGTAATTAATTATCATTTTAGTGTTGTTCCACGCTTTTTGCAGTAGTTTGACATTATTGGTTGCTCGGTAACCTATTGCTTCTTATCGTGAAATGTTCAATTTACAGCTCATTGAAGGATCGTAATAAGTACAGAAGAAATCTTATTTAATCGCATAAGATTCCAATGTATGTATTCGCATCATTTTTATTATAATCCAAGAGTATTCACAACTCATAGAGCGTTAAGAACACAGAATCACAATTTAGAAGCGTCAGGTTACCGAGCAACCAATGAAACTGAAAACTTGTACAATAACAATTCAACTTGTCATTTTAACAACGCTAGACGAATTCTAGGTAATGTCAAATTGAAAATAATAGCTTCTTAAAAATGAGGGGAAAAATAAAAAAATATACTTTTCAGTTTATTTTTAAAATTATGACAATTTATTACTAACAACATGAAATGTACTGGTTTACGGGTAGAGGCTGAAATAACTCAATTAGAACTTGTACCATAAAAAGATGAACTTAACCTAACCGAAAAAACTGTATTTTTATTAATCTTTTTAATTTTTACATAGACATAGAGTATAGACCAAGCATTGTCTGCTAAAAATTACCATGCTATCTTGAAAATGAAATACACAATTATATGACCACTTATCTCTTTCCTAGACATATAATATCAAAGAAAGAGATAACGGTTATACAATAGTTTTTCTCTCTTTCTTTAGTATGGCAACATTTAGCTAGAGAAGGCTCAGTACACGTCTATGAGTTTTTAAGAAGAAATGTTACCATAGTTAAATTAAAACACGGTAGAGTTATTCCAACCACACATGCATTACGTCCAAATTGTAAAAAAAAAGAAAAGGAAAATAAATTAAAAACTACAGAAAGTAGGCTAGCCTTCTTACATTTACATAAAATGCTAACATATTATATTATATTTTTTGTTTTATATTTAATATAATATCAATTGTATAGGATGATCTGTCAAAATGTGTTTTTTTTTTCTTTGATACTGTTCAGCTCTAGACTTTAGTTTTTTTTTATTGTTTCTGGCATGTCTTCAGGGCCTTTTGTGCCATTGACTCTACCTCTAGTCTATGTCAGAATACAGAGACAAAGTCTACGATGTAGTGATCTTACACAGAAGAAGTCTATTCACTATAACTTTGAAGAGATTTAGATTGAACGCGTTCTTACAAACATGGATATCATTAATAAATCTAAAATACGCTGGAATTTTCACATGCAATTAAATCCCATTTTCTTATTAGAAAAAATAAGAATTCCAAATAAATGGTAATTTTGGACATTCAGTTTTTTCTTCAGTTAACTATTTTTATCATTAGATTCATATAATACATACACTTTCTTCATATTCCGCCCATTGAATTCGGCATGCAAATTTTTAGACAACTACAATTAAAAACAAAATGATTAATTTCCAAAGTTCTAAATTAGGTTTTGCCAGACCATCCTACTGAAGAGATACATCTATTTCAATATTATTATTATATTTTAAAAGCACAAATGGCGAGGGGTTTCTTTGAAAAACCCGGTTACTCTACCTGCTGCACAAAAAAAAAAAAACTACTTTATGATCAAAGTGGTCTAATTTTTTTTTTTCTATAAAAAACTTACATTTCCGTCATTTATAAAGGTATAATACAAAAGTTTTATTTACGTTTATTTAATTTGAAATGTATTTAATCTTGGCCCCAAAAGCCTTGAAGCAAAAAACCTAAAATGGAGCGAGTTTACCTAGAAAAAACTTTTACTCTTTCACATCGACGGAATACAATTAAAAACTACTTATAATTTTATAGATTAAACTGATTTCTACCATAACGTCTTAAAACCAGAAAAATTCCAGTTTGTGAACGAGATGGCAATAGACGATTTGTCTATCCAGCTTTTTCCCACACTGAAATTTCTCTCGCGTTAAAACCTTATGGTAGGCCACGTCTAGCCAGAGTAGTTCCAGTGTGGGATAAAGACGGAGCTATAAAAGTCGTCGCTATCTCGTTCTTACACTAGAACTACTACAGGTAAAGTAACCGGAATTCTTCACAAACGCCCCCTTTTACACGAAAGCATTATATGCCATCTAAAGGAAAATAAAAATGTAAATTAATGCACCAGTTATAAGGTCGCGATGAATTGAAAATGTCGATTTATAAGATGCCGAAATAAGTCTCGCATGCAAGCTAAATTAATGATGGTCCCGGAGTGTAAAGAGCTATTAAATGACACCGTGGATTTGTCAGTACAAGTCTGACAGTCCCTCTCGTGTTACACTGGGTGGAGGGGACTCATTTGATGATTTTAACACGTTAAAAAAAAAGATAAATTAATGATATTTGAAATCCAGGCCCTGGGACGTATAATGGAGTTGAAGGGACTGAATGGATTTTAGTCGGTATTACAATCTCTTCCGGTACACACAGGGCGGGTGGAATTAGGTATTTGTTGATTTTATTATCTCCCTTTGTAGGTGAATAAAAGGTGGTCAAATTAGTTATGCTTAAGTAAGGATGTTATTTAATCGATTTTTTATTATTTTATAATGGTATTTCTGTACACATAAAACAGACATCTTATTTTAAATCCAGCTGCCAAAAAAACCGACATTTTCATTAAAAACCACGCAAACAGTCAGAAAACTAAAATTAATAAAAAAATAAAAATTAAACTCATAATTTCCGACATAAGAACTTGTTTGGCAAGGCATAAGTTTATAAAAACAGAATTTAGTCAAATTATTGTCAAAAAAAAAATAATAAATTACAATAAAATCCGCCATTTTACAACTAAGACACAGCGTCTAACTTCTAAAGCGCTCGTGTCAACGCTCAATGCTTGTTCACTCAGTTTTTCTCCCGAGCTCGTAAAGTGCGAAATTCACAAAAAAAAAATGCTCAAGTCGTGCTAAAAATGCTCTTTTTTACACTGAGCGAGCACGAGCGCACGAGCGCCATCTATCGCGAAGGTAGCAGCACTGCTTAAGGCGCTTAGCACTTAACTTTGAGCCAAAACCCCTAGCCGGTGGGAGGGTGATGGGTCTTCATCATTGTACATACGTTATATCATCCACATAAAATCTCGACTCAGAATTAAACAATTTATTTTACAACTATACGTATTTTACATTAATATACGTATTTTATTTGCAATAATCTGGTTTTTCGGGGCGTTTAAAGGCCACTGCTAGCGTTTTATAATATTAATTGTGTTTGCGACCATTTTAAGATTTTTATGTGTACTTTTAGACCCTTTATCTGACATTTTGAAATGTCAAATCATTATGATCGGTCAATCGGGAGTGGTTGAACAGTTTTCAAGTTAAAATGTCTCCTCGGATTGCGTGCTTGTACTAGGAGACACCCAGATTCTAAAGTAAACCAGTTCTGATTTTTTGAGTTGCAAGCGACTTTCAAAAGCTGAGATTTGTCTTGTAATCTAGAGACGAGTTCGTTATTTCTACTAATAGACATTTTGACAGTATCAATAAATAGCAAATCTAATTATACCGTAATACCGTAAAGTTTTGAAAAATAATGGACATGAGTTTTTTTCTTTTGTTAAATCAATGAATATTGAAAAAGATTAAAACGTATCTCGTCAGAAGTCAGTGAAAAATATCTTGATTGTGACGTAATGGAAATTTCTAGAGTCATTTTTAATCAAGATTGTGACGAACTGGACATTTCTAAAGTGTCATTTTGTCATCAAGATTGTGACGAACTGGACACTTCTAAAGTGTAATTTTTTCATCAATTTTGATTTAATTTAAAAAGAAAAAAATACTGCAAAATCCTTTTTCATAATTTGCCATACGGAATAACTAGATTTTAGTCAAATTGCCTATTAAACGCATAAGAATTAAAAAATAATATATTTTACTGTGTATATTTAAAAAAGGATTGGAAGATTTTAGTTGGAGAAAAGTCCTTTTTTTACGATAAAACGTTAAGAAACGAACCCGCCTTTTATAGTGCATGTCCGTTTAGTCACTACATCATATGTACACCCACCGAGACACGTCGTAACGTGTTATGAAGCTGAACGTTTAGTAACGCACGAAGTTTCAGGATAAACCCTTACAATTATTAAAAAAATTACAAGTATTTGAAAGCGAGATGGCAGTGTGTTTCCGTGGTTATATCTGAAATAGAAATATTATGCATTTAATTTAATTATTTACAAAATAATTACACAAAATTGAAAACGAAAATTAAATTAATTATTAAAAAAAACAAAAAGACGAAAGGACAATTAAGACCGAGACAAGACTTGCATACTTGTATACGAATGTGAAGTCCTAACTTCGTCACATTGGTATACAAGTGCAGGGGTCGCGGGATTATCTTAACAAGTGTGGCCCCGGAACGTAAAGAGCCATTGAAGGACACCGAGAGTTTTACTCAGTACAAGTCTGACAGTCCCTCCTGCCCTGTCCTGGGTGGGAGGACTCATTTGACGATTTTATCACGATAAAAAATGGACAGGACTAAAATTAGCATGTAGAAGTCCAAAGTCCTGGCAAGGGCCTGAAGGACTCCCCAGAAACAGTTTCACCAACTGATGAAAAGGTTGGCCAATTGCCCGTTGACCAAAACCTCACATGAAAAAAAAAACTGCTTTTTTTGCAATAGAGTTGAAGTCTCTCTGCGCGATCGACTCGGAAATAAGGAGATTCGTAGACGAACCAAAGTTACTGACATAGCCCAACGAATTAACAAGTTGAAATGGCAGTGGGCAGGCCATATAGCACGCAGAACTGATCGCCGATGGGGCCGTAAGGTTCTCGAATGGAGACCATGCACCGGCAAGCGCAGCGTAGGACGTCCACCTGCAAGCTGGGCAGACGATCTTATGAAGGCCACAGGATCACGCTGGATGCAGGCCGCGACAACCAGTCCTACTGGAAGTCTATAGGAGAGGCCCATGTTCAGCAGTGGACGTCTTTTTTTTTAGCGTGGTAAAATCATCAAATGAGTCCTCCCACCCCGGGCAGGGCGGGAGGGACTGTCAGACTGTACTGACTAAAATCCACGGTGTCCTTCAGTAGCCTGTTATGTTCCGGGGTCACGGTAAGGAAATAATCCCGCGACCCCGGCAGGCTTTGGCCCTCTGAGGGGGCCCGGTCATTATGCTGACGCTCTTTGAGGCGCGCGTGGGACACAACGCGCCGACGACCCGGGCATGATCCATGGTCGGGCAGCGAGTTGCCCTTTACTCGCTGCCCGCGCCTACGGTGGCCGGAGATCGTCTGCTGATGTCCGACGCCGCGGGCGCCTACCACTGCGGTTGGGGCGTAGGGAAGACGCTGTCCTCTCTCTCTCGCGGCCCGCCTCCTCCTTCACGAGCATTACTGCTTCGCAAAAGGAGGCGACCGCTTCCCACTCCTAGCAGTGGACGTCTTACGACTGATAGAATACAATGATGATGAATTGTTGTAAGTTACCTCTAGGCGGGTTGTGGCGTGCTGGACTTCTTCTTCTCCTTCTTCTTCTTGAGGAACGACGGCGTCCGGAGTCCCTTCTTCTTTTTCTTATCCTTCTTGGGCGAGTCCTCGGTGGACACCTCCTTGGATGGAGAGCCCTGGCGAATATTGAACGGTCATAAGATCATCGTTACCATCATCTACTAAATGCATTAATAAAGGAGGGCCATCATCATCTGCCTGTCTTTTCCCAACTGTATTGTGGTCTGCTTCCAGTTGAACCAGATGCAGCTGAATATCAGTATTTTACTTGGAGTGACTATCTGACTTCCACAACACAGTAACTGAGTAATACAATATCTCTTGGTAAGACTTTTGTCGGACTCTCCTTACGACTAACAGTAACGACTGTTAAAGATCTCCAAACGACAGAACGGCTTTACGTGATCTCCGAGACACGGAAGAAACTCGCTATAATTATCAATTTAGAAAAAACAAAACTTGTGAATTTTGGGCGTAGTACTGTAAACAACAACTTCAATATTAATCATAATGGTACGAAAATTGAACATGTCAATTGCATTAAATTTCTAGGCCTTTGGATTGATAAGGATTTGTCTTGGCAAACACACATAGACGCAGTATGCAATAAAGTTAATCAGCACTCATATGCTTTATATAAATTATCAAAAATAGTCGATCGATCAGTTCTTTTGACCGCATACCATGCTTATATTTCGGCGACCCTGAGATATGCAGTCATTTATTGGGGCAATGCAACTAACAGGGATTTAGTGTTCAAAGCGCAAAAAAGATGTGTACGTGCGATGGTTGGTATCCATGTTCCAGATTCATGTAAACCATATTTCAAAAAATTAAAAATCTTGACCTTCCCTGCAATTTACATTTATGAAGTAGCTGTATTCATAAAAACTAATGGAAATCTATTTGACAAACTAAAATCGAAAAGGCATATGTTAAAAATTTCTAATGTACCACATAAAACGGCCCTATTTAACAAAAGCTTCTTTGGCATTGCATCGAAAATATACAACAAAATACCTATTAGCATTCTAGACACTAAGGAACTTTCAGTATTTAAAAATAATTTACGAACTTTTTTAATTGATAAGGCATACTACTCGATCCAAGATTTCCTGAATAGTTGACCAGTTTCACTGTATTTTGACATGTATAAGTATTGACCATGTATTAGTTCCACCGTATTTGACATGCATCAATAATGACCATGTGATAGTTTCATTGTACTTTTACATTTATTATAACTAAATTTACCATCTTCATAACATAATACCTACCCACCTACATAATTATTGTATGCCTATAAGGCAGGACATATTGATACTTTAATAATTATATTGTTAAGACCTCTAACTAACATATGCCCACAATAAAGATACTTTGACTTTGACTTTGACTATGACATAATAAGTAAGTAGTATATATTTTCATAAATTTTGCCCTACACTATGAAGTTCTTCCTATATCCTGGGTGCTTTTACAAACTTAGAAACTCATATACAAAAACGCCCAGACCCGAAACAACTACTTGCATTTATAAAAGCTTGCGTAAGAAAAAGAAGATGGGAGTTTTGCGACCCAGAATTTTATCTTGATGGTCCGGTACCGGGTCGCGACCCGGAAAATGGGAAACGCTGTGCTAGACCAAGAGGCAAATAAAAATAACACACCTCTTTACTGCTGTGCGAGAATGTGCTCTGGTGTGCGTCCGAGTGGTCTCCGTTAACTGTGTGCTCGCCTGAAAAGACATACATATATAATACATATATGTATACCCGCTAGAACCACCAATAACTAAATACATTTCACTTAGGCCTTGAGGGCACTTAAAGCTGGGTACTCACTTAGCAGCGTAGCACGTAACGTATCAGATACGGTATCAAGTGAGTACGTAGGCACGAGCCCGCTGCGAACCGCTCGCTCTAAGTTCGCAGTGATACCGCCTCTCGGCGAGTCATACAAACACAAAGGCGGCTCGCAGTGTGCTCGGACGAGCCGTACCCACTTGCAGGTTGATACCGTATCTGATACGTTACGTGCTACGCTGCTAAGTGAGTACCCAGCTTAAGAAAACGTCGACAAAAGGTGCTCCGTTCTGCACTGACATACTCTTTGAGACGCTCCTCCATTTTTCGAAGTCGGTTAAAAAAAATCTCTCATATGATGCCGGAAAAAAAAGAAGTAAAGGAAAATAAACCTTTTGCAACAACAAATAAAGCTCTGTTTTAAATAGTGACAGGTTTCTTATTCATTCAACTGCCAAATATATTAACTGTTGTTTACATTTTAGACGGAATGTTGTCTCTATCGACTTCAAATGAAAGACAGAGATGGTATTTAGTTTAATATAAATTAAAGCAAAGTTGTATTTAGTTTGTAGTAGTTTTAGCAGGAGTAAAATCAAAAACAATTTCATTATTTCAAATTGGGGGAATATGAAAGTTAGCGCAAATTTTTCTTCGCTTTTCTAAATAGGCCTTTAATTTAGAACATTAATAACCATTAAATTATCGTTAGACTATCATTCCCATGCTGAAACTACAAAAGTGCTCATCCAGAAAAAGTGCTTATCCAGAAAAAGTGCTTTTAAGAAAAAAATGCTCATTAAGAAAAAAGTGCAGATTAGAAAAGTGTTAAGGGTACTTACTTCTATGTGTTAGTACTTCGAACCGTCGCCCCCGAAACCAAGTAAACGCTAGGCATGCGAAGCGCAAAAAAACAGAAAAGCAATGTTGCCAACTTAAAAATAAAATATCTTGCAAAGGCACTATTTCTCAAAAGATCTAAATTAATATTGTATTCTCCAAATGCCAAAATCAAAGCATTTACTTCAGGTAGACCAGTTACAGGCACTTTTGAATTGTCAAAAAAATGGTGCTACAGTCCCAGTCACAAGACATAATAACTGTGAAAGTACCGTAGATGTCTATTACAAGAAGTAGATCTCTATGGAGAAGAACGAGCAAGAAACTACATGGATACTCTCTTTCGAACAATTAAAAATGTTATAAAACCTTTGTTACATCAATAATCTTGAGATAGTACATTTGGGAATGATGTGTTCTGTTTTGAGTTTTTACTCTATTGCTTGAGCAATACACTACAATATTCAATGTTTCTTTCCTTTTATCGCAATATATTTTATATGTTAATTAGATCAGGAAGATCAGGATAAAAATGCGACTGAAATACATTATTAATTTCTGTCATTACATATTAATAATTATTTTAAAGATCCACAGAAATAGAAAATTCTTTGCAAAATACTTTACCATTCAAAGAAAAAGTGCTTAAAATCAACACAAATAAAAAAAAAGTATGCAAAAATGGCGACATGATTTTAACGTTACAATTTGAAGCAAAACAATTGTAGTTTATTCAAAAATTAGTTTTTTCATGTTTATCAACCCAGAATCATTCCACAGCTGGGCAAAGCTGATGATGCTCTTAGTGAGATGTCACTAAGAAGGCAATTTGGTTTTAAAATCAATGTTTTATTTTAATGACACTATAGTACCGGTAGTTGATTTAAAAATCGATATTTCACTGTTTTTCAAAGTAAATATCAATTTCAAATTGTATTTTGGAGAAAATACCGGTTCGAAACTGTACTTAAAGTAAATATCGGTACTCAATTTCATATCAAAAGTAAATATCGGTACTAAATAGTACTTGCAAGTAAATACCGGTATTTTAGTGTACTTGGACGTGTCGCAATCTGTACACTTAGCACGAGTTTTCACTATTTAAGACGTAAAGTAAACTGGAACTTTGACAATTTCAAATTGACAATTTTCAAGGAAAAAATTAGTTCCTTCTTCGCACATCAGAGGCGCTGTTCCATTTTCTCATACAAGTAGCGCTGAAATACTGAAAAGACGCTGTCAAGTAAAAGAGGGAAAACTCGTGCTAAGGGTACTGTAGTCAATTGAATAACAATATAAAAGTAAATATCGGTAGATAATAAATTGAATTTGAAAATTAATACCGGTATTTTACTATACTTGGATATGCATAATTGCATATCAGTATTTCAAATTGAATATCGGTACTATAGTGTCGCAATCGCTATTCAATTGAATATAAAAGCAATTATCGGTGCAAAATTGTACTTGACTGTAAATATCGGTTTTTTACTGTACTGTATTTGCATACCGGTATTTGTGAATATCGGTACTATAGAGTCTCAATGAAGGCACTAGCTCTACACAAAAACAATACAGCTCATTTACACATACTTTAATAGCGGACAACACACACAAGCCATAACATTGGATTAGTGAAAAAAATACCAAAAGCAAAAAATGATGAGTTTACAATAAATATTAGTTGTGAGAAAATGCTTTTGAGCCTGTTACAATTAAGAACAGGGGGGTATTACAACGTCTTAGAACCAGGCTTGTTCCAGTGAGTGAACGAGATGGCGCTAGACGACTTGTATAGCTCTGTCACTTTCACTCGCTGAAATACGGCCCCAGGCCGGCTTAGGCGCTATATTGTGACTTCATTCACGTTTTTTTTTAATACTTACACGCTTTTAACATATAATCTTATGAAAATACACATTTACAAAAGATAATAAATACTATTAAATATCAATTTGTAATTAAGTTAGTTTTTGCTAAATGTAATTTTAGTCACAATATGGCGCCTGTACCGTCCTATTTTTATTTTTGAAATAAAAATACTTAGTATAGTAGTTAATTTTGTCCAATTTTTGTATGATAGGCCATAAAACTCTGAAGTTTTATGGCCTATCATACAAAAATCGGACAAAATTAGGTTAAAATCATACATAACGACATTCATACAAATTACTCTTTTACAAATTATTTTTTCCCGCGAAATACTACCCTAACAAAAAAAAATCGATCCACACAATACATGTTTTAAAATAAGAACAAAACCATAGCGAATCATATACTATTCTTTTTAAAACACTTAAAATTAAAAAAATAATACAGTTAGAAACTACATTTCCGACAAAAAAAACATGCTTTTATAAAAATACATAGTTGGTCTATTCAATTTTTATTTTTTTTGCGCAGTATCCGTTTCGAACGAACCTAATCTAGCAATATGGCCGTTTAAGTACACGTAAGATAAATTATTACTATAAATAAATCCGTTTTTGGCTGAAACACTTACCTTGTTACATTTTTAATAATTTTAGTCAGAAACTTAAATGTTCTACAGATCTGAAGGCAGGGCCGTAGTAAGGAGGGGAAGACCGTTTTGAGACCGAACTTTAAAAAAATAATACCCTACCTCAGGGTTTCCAAGTATGGGACGCGAACCGCAAGTGGGTTGCGAACAAATATTAAATGGTCCCATAGAAATATGTCGGAAGGAATTTTTTCGGGTATGGTTATAATTAACGCTAAATGTGAACGAACCGCAATAAATTCTACGTTTCCCACTTATTGAGATAAAAATTACCTTCAAGTTGATGCTAAAGATATACCTAACAATAAAAACTAGGAAACAGATCCATCTTTCTCATTAAAAAATCCTTAGTGAGTCCGGAATTTGGAAGTTTTTGTGCGGGTCGCGGTCTAGTCGATTTTGGGAACGATTGCTCTACTTTCTATTGACAAATATTATGGTAGATCTTTCTAATAATTATAATAAATGAGACTAATAATGAACTCGTTGAAATCTGAAAAAAGTTTTTTCACAATTATCTACTCCCGTACTATATTACATTAATTTCAAATCTTAACTTCCCAATGCCGTCTCCGTTACACAAAGGGCTACCGAAGGACACCGTGGATGGTAGTCAGTACAAGTCTGGCAGTGATCCCGCCCTACCCGGGGTGTCCCACCTTTAACCTTTGCTCCCCTAATTCAACCCTAAATACGGCCCTGCGTCTGTGCGACATACCGTAACACGTTTTTCCGACATTCATAGCACGATTTCATACAACCCGTACCATGTACAAATCACAATAAGAAATACCTTTCTTCGCATAACACCGACTATTTCTCATCAAAAGAATTACTATCGAAATTAGGGTGTTCCAAATCACTCGGATCGAAACTTTCAGACATTCTAAACTTCGAAATTATTCTGTAAAATAAGGTGTCTTCGAATGGAGGCCAACTGGAGTACTTTCTATGCGTCGGGCGGCTGTGTAACTCGTATAACAGTCGTTTCTGTGGCAAATTCGAATCTGACTGTGCAAGATTGGGGTCTTCAACCAGGTCGTATTCTATGCCAGACGCACTTGGGGCTGGCATGCTGACTGTACCCGAAAATTCGTTTAAAAGTACGCTAGTCCTTTTAGTATTTTTCTTAGTCTCTTTTTCGTAAAACTCTTTTGATTTTCCGTCGATATTGTCGTCTAGATCGATGGATATGAAGCTGGGAAGTGTATCGTCAATACTTTTGACTGATCTGACGATATGTTTGTCGTGGTCGAGCGGTATATGCTCGTCGAAAGACAGCCAGTATTTAACGCCACCAGAATGTTCTGTTTGGGACATCGCTAAAACGTTCGCTTTTCTCATGAATGGAGAAGCCATGTCAGATCTTCGATTAGATGCACTTTTTCTTGGAGAGTCTTTTGAAAAGCTTTTGATTGGAGACTCAGTTAGTTCAAATTTCTTTGTCGTTTTTCTATTCGGGGACGAAGATCGACTTTGTGCTTCTTTAACCGACCCATGTTTCCGCTTCCGTGAAAGTTCTTTCTCACGGACTTCTGCTAAACTCTTGTGAGAAATATCGCGATATTTTGGGGAAAAGACTGGTTCTTCGTCTGGAGAAGGAAATTCCTTTATTGGACTTAAATATTCTTCTATATTTGTTACGTTTGATTGGGTGGAGAAGCTTGCGAATTCCTCTGTTCGATCGGATATATCTTTGAAGTCGTCATTCGCACTTGAATGGTATTCCTCTTGAGACAAATCAATAATATTTTCTCTTATTATTGCTTCAGGTTCTAGACTTAAATTTTCTTTTATTTCTGCAGTAAGATCCACTTCAGGAGTTGCAAAGATATCTTCGGTATGAGAAGACATTGTAGGATCTTCTGATTGACTGAAATCTTCATGAAATGCATTGTTCATGTCGCTGGATTCCACAAAGGTTTCATTTAAGACGTGTTCGGTGTCGACTCTTCTTAAGTCATTGGCTAATGAAAATTCTTCAGTAATATTACTGTATGCTATTTTTGAAGTAATTGATTCGTCAGCTTGCTTTTCTGGGTTTGTTAGATTTGGTTTACATTCTTGATTAACTTCTACTTGTTTGTAATGCTCCGTTCTTTCTTGATTCTCTATATTATTGACCAGAAAGTGAATATTTCCTGTTTTTAATTCTTCCGAATCAAACTCCTGTTGAACATGGTCTTCCTCGCTATCCTTAATTTCAGTAGAGCTTTCGTTTCTTACTTTTGCAGAGTAAATTGTTTCTATTTCTTTGGAATCTCGAACTTTATCCGTACTTTTATATTCAATGTTAACTCTTAGAATACTTGTATTATTATCTTCCACATTCTCGAGACATTTAGCGTTAAAAAAGTCCTTTATAGCGTTGAAGTCTCTCTCTTCATTAATTTCTTCTTCAACATGTACAACATCGTTAGGATCATGGTCTTCCATCCACATCGGTTGCGCCGTAAACAAGATGTCTTCAAAATCGGCGACAGTCACAACTCTTTTAACATTTTTCTTGCTTCCCTTTGCCTTTTGATGGTTAATAAACATTGCTCTATCAAAAATATAATAAAGTATACTTTCAATAACTTTGTTGGCTACACCTATATCTGTCTCACTCACTTCAGTGAGTACCGTCTCATTCAGACACACGTTCTGTTCTATATCCTCGATAATCTTCGCTATAGAAAACGTCTCGTCAACATCGTAAGTTACAAAGTCTTCCTCAATGATTTCAATGCTAGGAGAAACTTTTGGCATCACTACTAAGTCAACGTAATCAATTCTGTTTATAATCGTCGATAAAACTTCAGATACAACTTCGTATTTCTCAAATTCTGCTGTGGAATCGAAACTGCATCTTTCGTTAGAACTGAGGGTGCTTCCCAAGGAATTTTGTCTCTTAACTGTAGTAGCATCAGACACAGTTTCAGATGACAGTATATCAAAGACGTTATCATATACTATGTCTACCATGTCCTGCTCTGAGGTTGTGTTCTCGTAAACGTCAATGGCTGTCAGGACGTTGTTCGTGGTGAAGCTCTCAACGTCGTTGGCTGTGATGTCGGAGTCTTCTTCATTAACGAAGTAGCTCTCTAGTCTACTGCACTCAGCGACCAAACACTCTGTGGTCACTTTCTGAGTAGCATTGGAGGCTATTTCCAGCTTCAAGTGACTCGCTAACACAGCTGTGTTCACCACATCCCCAACAATACCCTCCATTAGTTCTTCTTTCTTATCATTTACCGAGTGATTAGAATCGTCACCGTAAGAACTTTTGGATTCCTCCAAAATTGGTTCGAGAATCTTGATTTTCAATGGAGATTTCTTCGCGTCATCTCTTGTTTTAAAGTCGTCGCAATAAAAATCTATAGGAACAGAATAGTCCCTGATGTCTTTTTCTACTAATTCTTTGACTGGACTTTCGTAAGAATCCTCTAAGTCTGTGAAGCTGTGATATTCACCTTCTATGGAATCTAGAGTTTTATTTACGTCATCTATCTCGTCTACAGTGACCAAGTCTGCAGTGTAAGTGTCTATTTGTTCTTTAACAGTTGGGTTTGTACTTATTTCAGTAACTTTCTCACTCAGAACAACCGTTGGATCAACAGCATCAGACTTCTCAATAATAGTCTGGTTGTCTGAAGAGAAACTGTTTCCAATATCTCCTATATAATTATCTTCATTAAACTCTTGACTTTCAACAAACTCCGTCTCCTTCTTTTCAACTTTGAAGACAGGAACGAACTTCTCTTGTACTTTAACGCAAGTCGTATCACTTTCTGCTTCTTCTGAACACTTCTGCGGAATATTATCGACGGAGAAGTAAATAGGATTTTGATTCTTCACTTTCTTGGGTTTTTCGCGTTTAGTGAGCTCGAAAGCGTAGGAGACGTTAGTGGCACCGCAAGAACGACAACGCGGTAGATGGTAATGCGTTGGTTCGGGATCTTTAATGTACGAATTGATGAAGCCGCTGTGGGATTGTGTTCGGAACAACTTGTTAGGTTTGTACCGGGGTAGAGACTTGCTCCTCATGCCGAAGTCTGACTTGCAGCGGCCGTCCCACTCAATCGAGGGTATGGAGTACAGACTGGAGCGACTGCTCTCATTCCCTGGCTCGTGAACCGTGTGGGCTGTGATAACAGTGTGAGCTAGACGTGGCGTGAGATTCACTTTACATTTTGGCGCCTTTTGGGGGGGATCAAAAGCCTTCACGATATGCTCGAAGTTAGTACTGCGGGAGAATTCGTGTTGCGATCGTTTGTTAGTGGAGAGGGCTTCTTTCTCATCGAGTTTACCTGGAATGGGGTGGGACTGTTGTGGGGTTCACGGGTCATGCTGTGCCGCGTATTACCGACCGGTAAATTAAAATCATTAAGAATGAACATAGACCTTTGTAAAGATATGCTAGTTTTGGCTTCTAAGAGCGTTATCTCTGTCACAGACTGCTTTTTGTTCCTAGTTTCGTGCGACAAAGTTTAAAACTAGCACATTTCTTTAAAAAGGTCGAAATGCATTATTTATGACCTTAAGACAACAGTCAGTCCCGAATCGGTTTTTAAATCCATGCATTTGAAGTGACTCTTTCAAGTCTACAACTGTAACTATACGAGAACACTTTTCTATTTTTCTCTCTCTTTCTATTTTCATAGTTTCTAGTACAATCATGTCATTGAGGTTTTTCGTTTAACTGTGGCAAACGATTTCAGTGCCTAACTTTAAATGCATAGATTCTAATAACGCATGGCACACCACGAAACGTGAAAAATTTCTCAAGTTTACACTACCTACAAAGAATACTACGGCCAATTGCTACAATAGTATAGACGATATAAAAAGAGTAGATAGACTATAGTATAGATAGATAGACAAATATTGTATTGTGTATAATAGATTTACTTATTGTATTACCAGAATTCGAAGAAATGGTGGTTATAACATATCTAAATAAACGTCATAGTGAGTTCGTATTTCCGAAAATGATAATTTTATTTCTGAAACAGGTATATTTTCTAGGATGTGTTTTATTTATTACTACACTCACGAACAAAACTAATAGAATAATTTACTCCGATTCCGCGGCATCTTGAGTACTTTATAAATACTTAAGAATAATAAATCCCGAATCAATTCCAAGTAAGTGATTCTATACTTCGCTCGCTAGTGTATTTGTCACCGTAATCAGTAATCCCATATAATCTTCATAATATTCGACTAGGAAACGAAGTCTCCACGCCAAAAAATCACTTATGTAAGACTAGCCTAGTAAACTTGTCAATTTAAAAACTTATATGATGAGAAAAACTAGATCCAACGTTAGTAAGAACGCAATAGAATCTGCCACGAAACCATTTGGTGTAAATGAACTATTTGATGAAGAACTAGCAACACTCGAAGCAAAATATGATGGCAATGAAGTTATGAACACAATTTTGAATCAATGAGAGGACAGCACAAGAAAACAACACAGAAACTCTTTTGGTAAAACTAGCTCAATTGGACTCCTCTCTGTGAGAGGGAGTGGGTCATATACCAGCACGCGGGCTCAATGCGGGTTGGTAGATGTCACATGTCTTAGAATGTTTGGTTCTATGACATGCCGGTTTCCTCACGTGTTTTCCTTCACCATTTTGAGAGCAGTGGTGATGAAATAAACTACGTAATGAGCCTGCCTCGGTTCAAACATGATACAAGTATCACACTCCTTTTCGGGAGAAGTCATTTGATAATTTGCTACCTACCAAAAAGAGGGGGAAGTGAGGCGTAGAACTCGAACGGCTGTAAGCCACCCAATCTTACGTGGGGGATCTCGGCAAATAAATCTCATCATCTGCCTGCCTTTTCCCAACTATATTGTGGTCGGCTTCCAGTCAAACCAGATGCAGCTGAATATCAGTATTTTACATGGAGCGACTGACTATCGGACCTCAAAGTAACTGGGCAATACGATTCCCCATGGTAAGACTGATTGTCAGACTTTCGAGCTTCTGGTTATAATTAGCGACTGTCAAAGATCTACAAATGACAGCCGGGAACAACGGCTTTTCGAGGCACGGAGGAAACTCGCTATGACAGATGGTCAGACATCCACAGACCATAACATCCGAGATCTATCGGCTTGTGCGGCTGTAATTATCTACCCACGATGTCCCCTACAAATAAGTCTCTCGCGTAATTTTCCGAGGACCCAAAGACCAAATTTCAAGCGTAGTGATGAGCATGATAGACAACACAAAGACATGACACGGACAATGCTAGCTCAACTGCGGAACCCAAGAATTCACCTCTAGAAACGATTTGCGGAGCGGGCGCTTGGATGGTCCGCACGATTACAGGCGGGTCTTGCAAGACAGGTGGTTGCCGAGCCGCAGCTGTATACCAAGACAGTTAAAAATCACTATCATTGAATCAATAGGCAGTATGACTGAGGAAAACTAATTAATCCGTCAAATGTATTTTCAAATTGTATTTGACCCATGGTTTTTCTGTTGTTACGGAAGCTAAAACTGACGGAGATACGACGTTTTTAAAATTCACAAGACGTCTAGGATAATGTTTTAATAGTTTTGACGTCATGAGGCCCAACTCCTGGGTTTTGATGCGTACAATTTAAAAAAAAACAAGTCCATTATTTTTCAATACCCTAATGAACAGACTAATTATTGGCAATTAATTAATGCTGTCACCATGCCTATTGTGGAACACCTACTATATCTTGAAATAGTCCATATATCTCGAAATAGTCCATATATCTCGAAATAATCCCTATATCTCAAAACAATCCATATATCTCGAATAGGTAGGGAACAGGCGATTTGCCAAAGCTGGCATATATTTTGGGTTAAACCAGTTATACTATTCCCAAACTATTCCAACTCTTTATCGACAGTGGCAACCACCAGAAAAGCGTCGGCAATGAAGCTCGACGTGTCCCGGAGAATGAACTAAACTTTCTGGATCTCAAAACGAAATTAATCAGAAAATTTGGGACGAGTAGAAGGAGCACTACTTATAAATTAAGGGATATGACTGGTTGTCAGACTTCTGGACTGCTGACAGCCGGGACTGGTTGCCAATTGTGAACCCTCTATCTTTAATCAGCTTATCCCACTGCTGGGACACATGCCTCCTCGCTGCAAGAGGCTGTACCATCCTACCCACCACGCGAGTCTTTTGAGAGGGAGTGGGTTATAATCCACCACGCAGGCCCAGTGCGGGTTGGTAGATGTCACATGTCTTCCTGTCTTGGTTCTAGGATATTTCTGATTCCTCAAGATGTTTTCCTTCACAGTTTTGAGAGCAGTGGTGATGAAATGTACATCACAAGAAATGCGCTTTCGTGGAGCCCAAATATAATGAAACCCTGGCTGGATTCAAACCTACAAATCGATAAGTCCAGCCCCCCAAGACAAGTCGCAAACGATAATCGTTAACGTTCGGTTCTCCCCAATTGATTTTCAACCTTATTCCTTCGAGTCTTTAGTTGAAAATCTATTGAAGATTTCATGGCGTTGTCGTTCGTTCCAGTCGCTAACGTTTAGAAATCCTAAATAGATTTTCAACTAAAGACTCGAAGGAATAAGGTTGAAAATCTATTGGGGAGAACCGAGCGTTAACGATTATCGTTTGCGACTTGTCTAGGGGGGCAGATCTGCTTCCGTTCAATAGTGCACTCACAAGTCAAACAGTAAAATGTGAAACTTTCTTTCTGCCAATCGATTCTCACCTCTAATGACGACATGCTGTACAGGTGACGCCACACCTGACGTCACTGATGACGTCACAGGGGACACGGGCGAGTCGTAAAACACTTCGTCGTCGGACAGGAGGTTTGGATCCCGGGTCGACACTACTTGTTGGAACAAGTTCAAATTACTTATACGAGGTCCTATTTTAAACTTATATTTCGCCAGTTGTTTAGTAGTATGGGAAAAGGCTTAATGCCATCAAACAGGCATAAGTGTGTTGCTATAGAAAAAATAACTATACCTTGGGAATCGAACCCGAAACCTACAAAGTAGCAGTACTTTAGCGATCCATAATGGTAAGCGTCCACAGGTCGGCATCGTACGTATCGGACGCATCGCATCAAACGGATTTCTGTGTCGGCAGCGATCGGATTGCCGACGCGAGTATCAGCAACCGAATTGCCGATGCCACCTTTTTTAATTGCCGATTTTTTTAGTGATCGTACGTTCGGAAAGTGTTTGTGAGAAAGGAGGAAACCGATGCAGAAGTTGTTATTGCTTGTTTTTTAGCAGAACAGGAATGCAAGAAAGAAAAAAAGAACAAATGATTCAGTAAGCGTGTCCACTGATCGGCATTCCGTATGACGTCATCGGTACGCATCGCATGTACGCATTGCCGATGAGTCAATGTCGTCCGTACGATGCGCATCAGTGGACGCAGTTGTATGAGTTTTAATACAAGGCAAACTAAAATCCGTTACGTACAATACGTCCGATACGTGCGATGTGGACCTGTGGACGCTTACCTTTAACGAAAAATTACCTAAAAACGAAAATTCGACTGTAATATTGTAGATTACGACTTGAAATTCGAATAATAGTGTTGATATACATAATATAATATGTTTTAACAGTTGAAAATATGTAAACGTTCAATATGTTAATTTAAATTACGTATTTTATAACCTAATTTAATTAAAATTATGTTTTTTTTAATGTGTGTGAGTAAAAAGAAAGAAGGCTAAAAATAAAAAGCATTAGTTTACATAAAAGAATTAGAAACATATGCTAAATACATGCAAACATACTCAAAATTAATAAATAGACGATTTTGTATTGATACTAGCTTATTTTGGCTTATAACGGAACTTGGTGGTGACGCGATGCGATGCAATGGGGAAGGCAAGTCAAAGCTAATAGTAGATGGCGCCACCATAGCTTAGTCCTAATCCGACCAATGACGTAGAACTATTTTGAAGTACCTATAAGATTTGAACCAATGACGATGCTTGGAACAAGCTATACTAGCGCCATTAGTTCCCCAGTTGCCATCCCCATTCGACCGATTCCAACAACAAATGAAAATCATTCTTACCACTACGACATATATGACATAAAACGTGCGGTTATCTACGAGTAGATGAAAAACAAAACACGCTCGACACGACGACGTAAGTCAGTCGAATTGTATCATTATAACGTAGTAGCAAGGACGATTTTTTTTCATAAGGTTTATGGGAAAATTACTTGAATTCATGTAGTAGGTTTATGAAATACTAAATCGTCTATAAATCAATATTTATAATAAAAAAGAAACAGGCAGAATTAGTGCAAACAGATTTACAACCGAATTCATAAACGGAACTATAATTCTTTTTATTTCAGTTAAAGACAAAATAATAAAAAGAGAAAGTGTCATTTATGAGTTCGGGAAGTTAGTTCAAATTACAATAATGTTAGATTGCACTTCGAATTTTAGAAAGAGTTCGTCTATGTATGTATATCTTCATCTCTCTCAAGCTCAACGGTCATCATAACCTTGGGGGCTCATATAACCATTTGGGGTACCACATAGGTAACCAAGTGGGGTCATTTAACCAAATAGAGTGTAAGGGTTGAACCACATCTGGCAGCACGGAATCGCCTTTTTAAGTCGCCCTTTCTCTATCTGTCGCTTAGAACTGCAGTTTGCTAGACCGAGACAGAAAGCATAATGCGATAGCACGCCGCGGAATCCTCTAGGCGGCCGCGTGCTATCGCATTGTCTCGGTCTAGCAAATGGCAGTTCTAAGTTACAGAAAGAGAAAGGGCGACGGAAAAAGGAGATTCCGTGCTGCCAGATGTGGTTCAACCCTAAAGTCAACTTTCTAAAGCTCGAAATGTCATATAATCAAATGGGGTCATACATATAACGAAAGGGGGTCATTTAACCAGATGGGGTCATTCAACATACCTTTTGTCCGATCAGCGTGAGCGCGCTCTGCGGCCAGGAAATCAGATGTATCCACTAAAAAGGTACATCGCATTTACATACACATGCAAAACTATGGGTTCCAGAAAAATATATGAGGGCAAATTGAACTAGCTAGCAAAACTAATTAAGGCTCCATAGTACTTCAATATAATCTTACTCGCACTTGCATGTACAACGCACTATTGCTTGCTCTTTCTTTTAGCTTTCTAGACGCAAATCTATTTATTTTACGGCGAAAAAACAAGGAAATTTAAAAAAAAAATAACATTAGACCTGCTTTATAGTTAGTTCAGTTACTATAAAAAGTTTCATGATCTAATTTTAAGTATTTTATGATTGCCAGCGGTTTATTGTTCAATTTAGAGGTAGCTTTGGGATTTTTTTCTATCGAGAAAATATAAGACCTAACATTAATCCTCAACTTTACCATATATTTATTTCAAAATTAATGCTGCAGTATTTTCGACGTATCACAGAATTCTGCTAAGCCATTTGAGGTAGTATGGGCTCTTAAGATAAAAAAAAGAAATCTAATTCAATTGACCCCCAATTATTATGAAATGAGCTAAAAACCGATTGAAACCATCATGCCTGTACAGGGAAAAAAACGAGCAAAAATGGTAAAAGAAAATTATCGTGCTCTACATGATTACAACCCCAATTCATTCAAAATATCTTTTAAAAAGATACGATATTTTTAAATGTATTTTTAAATGAGCTAATGAGCTAAAATTCACCGCTAGATGGCGCTTTGAGTAATACCTGTATGAAATTAGATGAGGAAACGCACAATCAATTGTCATTTTCAGTACATAGCCACAAACGCCAACACATCAAACTACCTCAATCCTTCAAACTTTTATAGATTTTCAACCTTATTACAATAGTGTAAGGTTGGTAAAAATTGAAATATTGGGGTAGGTTTGACCTGCTGGTGTGTGTACAGTGGTGTGTGTCACTTACCGTCGCTCAAAACGACCTCTGGTTGGCTGCGGACGGGCGCCTGTTTGGTCTCTATTCTCAGGACGCGGTGTTCTGTAAACAAAATGTAACTATGAGTGATATTTATGTAGTAAGTTGAGCTCCTTGTGTTCTGAGTCGAGCTACACGATAACTGACAAATGCTTGCACTGACTGGACAGGTCCACTCAAATCTGTGTGGTTCTTTCTTCAAAAGACCATCTCAGACACCCGCATGGTCCTCGTATGACCTGAACAAAACAATGTCTGGACTATAAAAGAGACTGTGACCTCTGAGTTTGTTTCGGCTTTCGTTTACATCTGGAGTCATTTATTATACGGACCTTGTTGAAACTCGAACAAACTTCCGTGCGTTCAAGCGTTTTTGCCATACCTATTATTGGAATCAAATATAGCAACTCACAATTTAGGACCCATTAATACATATTAGTACATTTTACCCGTGGTGCTAGGCATCTGGGCTTCTCCCAGTTGTAATGTCCCTTTGTGCCTATTGGCCTTGTTTTGTTCTGTATCCTGCTTGCATGGAGGGAAGTGGAAACATATTTTTCCTACTCCTCCACTATTTTTTTCTGATTAATTTCGTTGCAGGATCCAAGACAGGTAAATTCATTCTCCGGGACACGTCGAGCTTCATTGTCTCGGCGCTTTTCTGGTGGTTGCTACTGTTGATTCTGGTTTTCAGGAGTTGCAGTGGTGCAGGGAATAGTGCGGTCAGAAAAATGTCCAAAAGCGATTGAAGGAAATGGGTAGTTTTTGTTTTAGTGTTATGTAGCCGACTCCACCCATTGTGAACGGTGTATCGTGGGACCTACCACACTCCCGACCTGCCGACCGAGCTGTTGTGTGTGTACGTACCATCGCGGGACTCCTCCTCGGTCTCCGAGGGCGCGCTCGCCGGCGACGTGATCTGCGCTGCGCTGATCGCCTCTGACTCCGAAAGGTCAGTGTCGTCTGTCAAAAGAAAGAATATAATAATAATAATATTCCACAACTATCACACAACGCCATCTAGTCCCAAGCTAAGCAGAGCTTGTGTTATGAGTACTAGACAACTGATAAACATACTTATATATTTCTAAATACATACATATTATAGATAAATTACACCCAGACACAGATCAAAATGATCGTGCTCATCACACAAACATTTGTCCTGGGTGGGAATCGAACCCACGACCTCCGGCATAGCAGTCAGGGTCACTAACCACTACACCAACAGGCCAGAACAAAGAATACACTTGTATACAATTTATTATCAATTAAATTGAAAGTAAGTCAGTTAGATTATAATAGGAGATTATTAACCAAGGGGATAAAGCAGTGTGTTCTGTTGCGGGTGACGATTTAAATCGCGAGCGTAACGAAGGACTCGAGTTTAAATCACGAGCGAAGCGAGGGATAATTCAATAATAATAATAGATGGCGGGTCTGCGAGACCCTGCCATTCTAACCTAACCTGTCCGAGACGGGGTGCCCCGTGTGTACGAAACGGGGACTGACAAATATCATCATGATAATGTTAAAATCACAATTTCCCTAAATAATCATTTCCCTAAACAAATCAGTGTTTTGATCAAACCCCTAAACTGGTTCAGTGTAATGACAAAAAAATTTAGAAAAAGTCGTTTCTACGACATTTTTTATTTTTCAGTCCCCGTTTCGTACACATGGGGCACCCCGTCTCGGACAGGATCAAAGACCTAGGTTTTTGATAAAAAAACCTAATTTGATGAAAAACTTGCGACTTATACTTATTCGACCTCTGATTACGGCCCACTCCCTCACAGAGAGGAAGCCTGTGTCCCAGCAGTGGGAACATTATAGCCATCATGAATGCATGCATATTTGCATCACAAATACAGGCCCAGTTGAAAACCAGCGTCGGGCACTAGCTGCTCGACATTTTGCTGAACTGGGGCCTATTTGGCGCAGCCATGGGACACACAACAAACAAATCTTTGTTTCTCACTTCCTCCTTTTTTTTTTGTTTTTATCTTAAGATTTGTTTTTTTTTTTTTTTTTTTTTTTTTTATCGTGGTTTTGTGCTTGTGATTTTTTCTTTCTTTCTTTCTTTCCATCATACTCACAGTCGCTGCGCTGTTTGCGCTCCACGACGCGGCGGTACTCGTCGATGTCGGTGTCTGTGACGTGGTCGAACGGGTTGCGAGCGTAGGGCGCGCTGTACATGGTCGCGTTGTGTTGGTAGCCGCGCTGTATGATACCCTTTGATGCCGCGCCCATTAGGACTTGCTGGTAAACAGAAATATAACAATATTATTAAATTGTATAAGCCAGAGCATTGAAGAAAGGATTCTAAAATGGCGGCTTGTATTTGCGTTGACAGATAGTACAGTCAGCGTAAAAGATTTCAAATGAAAGTTTTTTTCAAATTAAAAATAATAAAAACCATACTGGGTCACAATAATTTCTCAAACTTTACCTAAAAATAAAACAAAATTAAAGCAACAATAATCAACAGGTAACAACGGAAAAATAACAGAAAACTAAAGTTGTTGGGTAGAGACATCGAACAAAAAGGTGCGTCTAAATGCGCAATATTTTTACTGCAATATGTGACTAGAACATCTCCAACCAGCTCAAAAATATTTATGTATAACATTTCCGGCCATCAGAACACTTAATTACGGCTGTAATAAAAAGCGCAGCTTAACTTGGAGTTTGATCTGTGGATGGGTGACCATCTGTCATAGCGAGTTTCCTCCGTACCTCGGAAAGCACGTAAAGCCGTTGTTCCCGGCTGTCATTTGTAAATCTTTGACAGTCGTTACTATGAGAGCCTAAGCACACCACGTTTTTTAAACGCGCCGTTGACGCGCTATTGAAGCGATACAGACGCCATACGCAGGCAAGTCAGACGCTGCCTGTAGACCTTTGCACACCTTTATAAATAACAAACGACAACCAACTGCTCTGTTTGATAAAAACGCACCGTCTCGACGCGCGTTTAAAAAACGTTAGTGTATATAGGCGCTTAGTCAGAAGCTCTAAAGTCTGACAACCAGTCTTACCATGAAGTATCGTATTACCCAGTTACTGTGAGTTAAGTCTGACACTCCCTTCCGCTCTATCGAAGACTCATAATTACGATTTTCTAACCCCCAAAAAATACCCTTTTATTCAACAATGGCTACTAATGATGATGATAGACTCACCACATGATCCCCAGTGTGCGTATTGACGGCGTCCTCTCCGATAAGCTTGCTCGCTTCGTCCCAAGTGACTCCCTCCAGTATATGCGACTGTGGGCCGGCGCTGATCTTGTCCGCGCGACGATTTTCTTTTATCTGCGCATATGTCATGATTGTATAGTAAAATGATTTTTTTCAGATGCAATAGACTATTTAAGGCCGCATATTCTGAAAGTTGGCAACGTCGCGAAAAGCTGTCAAATATTTACACATTTTAATTAATTTGACAAATGTTCTGTATGAAAACAAGAAATATGGCTCTGTAGTGCACTAAAAAATTGATATAGGAATGCATTTAAAACACTAAATTTGATGTTGTAACCGTTTCAGGTGTATAAAAGGCATTTGGAAAGTTCCAAAATGCTTTTTTTACATCTAAAACTGTATATTAGGTGTGACAATATCAATAATTACATTACCTTATCAATTTTGTAGTGCACTACAGAGCCATATTTCTTATTTTCATTCAGTAACAATGCTAAATTAATTAAAACTTGTTAATATTTGACAACTATTTGCGACGTTGCCAACTTTTAAATTATGCGCTCTTAATGGAGCTTCCTCATGCCGTGATGTGACGCAATTCGACCGATACCAACTACAAGCGAAAATCAACCTTACCACTACGACATATGACATAACGTGTGGTTATCTACGAGTAGGTAGATGAAAAACAAAACACGCTCGCCACGACGACGTAAGTCAGTCGAATTGTATCATTATATCGTAGTAGCAAGGACGATTTTCATTTAGTTCAAGTAAAGCGCACGATTCCAGTCAAAGACATAATAACTATTCGCCGAACGATTTTGAAACGTAAAGGGCTATTGAAGAACACCGTGGATTTTAGTCAGTACAAGTCTGACAGTACCTCGGGGCTCGCGACTAAATAATTACAGCCGCACAGGCCGATCTTCCGAGTTAAGTCACGCTTGCCGAGGTTGGTCTGTGGATGGGTGACCATCTGTCATAGCGAGGTTCCTCCGTGCGAGGAAAGCACGTAAAGCCGTTGTTCCCGGCTGTCATTTGTAGATCTTTGACAGTCGTTACTATTAGTCAGAAGCTCTAAAGCCTGACAACCAGTCTTACCATGGAGTATCGTATTACCCAGTTACTGTGTTGTGGAGGTCCGATAGTCAGTCGCTCCATATAAAATACTGATATTCAGCTGCATCTGGTTCGACTGGAAGCCGACCACAATATAGTTGGGAAAAGGCAGGCAGATGATGATGAAGTCTGACAGTCCCTCCTGCCCTGCCCGGGGTGGGAGGACTCATTTGATGATTTTACCACGCTAAAATAAAAGGGTTAAAATTTTAATCTTACCTGTTGCTGAAGAGCCTTAAACTCCTTAGGGTTGGTGTTTTTGGGCACGAACTGCAATGTGTCGATCTTCACCGGTGTGCCCGAGTGTGCTGGTGATCCGTCCTGTACCCACTGTGGCCCAGTATGGCCCAGCATCCATCAATAGTTGAAGATAATGTTCCGTTGGTTGGTTTTGGTAAACAGGCGGTAATTTTTTTTTTTTTTTTTTTGATACATCAGTCATTTTTTTGGTTGTATATTTTGTGTATTTGTTACCATTTTGTTATTTCCGAGTGTAGTCATTTTTCATAGGCACATACAACATAATAGTTTACGTATATCATATTCCATGGTTTTGACAACCAACCACATTTTTTTTCATAGTTTTTTTTTTTCAATTATCAACCATAATATTGTGATGTTAGCAATCACGTTTTTTTGTTTTTTTTTTTTTGTAGATTTCATGGTTAAGTTACCATCGTAACCCAAGTGTTTTTGGTATTAAATAACCATATTTCAAAGTCAGTGTGACCATAATTCCGTAAAACGGAAGACAATCCATTTTGTTTCAATTTGTAAAGTGTTTTTTCATTTCATGACAATTTCATATTCAGTTTCCAATCCATCCATTTCCGGTTCACCAATCGTGATAGAAAAAAAGGAGAAAAAAAAAAGAAAATTAGTAAAAATGTTGCCAACAAGTTTAGCAAAAATCAATGAAATTTTTCGCAAAAAAAAAAATATCAATTGACTTTCGCTTAAGACGGGTTAGTAAAAAGGATAATGGTTAGGTGGCATTTACATTTAAGAAAGAAAGAAATAAGATTTGTGCGAAAAAATAAAAAAAAAATTGGAAAAAAATGGCTCAAAATTTTCTCAAATCCTGGTGATACATCGAGCATGTACAGTACAGATTTTACGCAATTCTGGCATTAGCAGACATTCAGGACATCCCATGCAAAGCGTACGAACAAAGCGTTACTAATTTTTTTTTTGTAATTATTTTTTTCAGTTTTTTTTTCTAAGCATTACATAATTCAGGCACTGGGTTCTGCTTACACCGAAAAGGAAAAGCTTTAATCGGAAAAAATGCTTGACTGAATCTGATAAAAAAATGAAAAAAAAAAAACTTAAAAAATGCATTTCACGTTTTTTTTTAATGATAATAGAATTTATAATGAATACGAATGCAAAAAAAAAAAAAAAAAAAAACATTGAAACCTGTATTATTTTTTTGAATCTTTGAATAAATAATTGATTTATTTATTGCGTCTCCCAGGAAACATGGAATAATAAGGAATAAACGGGAAGAACATAACATAAAAAGGTCGTGCAAGGAAAAAGGTTTCTTATTTTTAACAAGTGGCAACATTCCTACTAATTTTTCGACCTTAAAACACTGTACAAACTCGATGTTCTGAATAAAGTTTATTTAAAAAACTTCATTCATTCGACCAGGGATTTTTTATAATGAAATGCTGTTGAGTAAAAAAAAGAGAAAAAATTCCTGAAATTTCGACCCTATCGGTAATTTAGACTTTACACACAAAATCCAGATAGCCCGAACAGTTAGAAAAAGCTTAAAATAGATGAGAAGAGAAGAAGAAAGAAGAGATGGTGACGTAATTCTGATGACTTTTGCTTATTAAAAGTTTATTTTATTTATGTTTTTTTTTACGATAAAAAACAGCGAGTTTTTAAAAATATTTCATAAATTATTAACCAGGCAATTTTTTTTTTTTTTTTTTTTTTCATGTCTTTTACATAAAAATGAAAATTATAGAGAACATATTGATTTATGACTATTCGATGATTTATTTGATGACTGAATGATTCTTTACAAGATTTAATTCAATTGAAAACAGGTATTCAATATAATAATATAAAGTTGATATTTCAATAACTACCCACATCCGAGTCATAGAATTACGTCAAAAAAAAATGAGTTTTTATTTAAAAAAAATATATCGTCGAAATTACCTCTTCGTTGTTAGCATCCACCCACTGCAAAACATTATTATATTAGTAACAAAAAAAACACAAAAACAAAAAACTTTAGTCATAACACGAAAATTAAAAAAAAAAAACTTTAGTTATAACACGAAAATTAAAAAAAAAAAAGTTCAAAAGCATTTCATTATAATGTGTGAGAAGCATGAAAAATAGAATTTGTTATTTAATTTTTAAAATTGTTTTAATTGATTTTTAACATATTTAAAAGCACAATAATTATTTGAAAGCTTTATAACGCAGTCCCTTCGAAGCAAAAACTTTTTTTTTCTTTTTTTTTTTAAGTGGAAATAATGTCGTATATTATTCTTCTAAAATAACACACACATATAACTTATAATAGATTCAAATATTTTTATAATAATTACGTATGTAAAAAAAGTTTTTGCGAAAAATAAATCGGGACAAGTCTCGAAAAAAAATCTCAAATTATACACACATTATTATTAAGCAAGTTTTACAGATAAAACGCATCATAATATATTAAAATATCTGAATTATATGAAATATTTCTCTTATATAATATCTAAATCTTCGATGATTGACTTTATAAAACAAAAAAAAAATAGAAAAAACTGAACTTTTGAGCCATTTTGAGCGAAGCGATAGAAAAAAAAAAAATGCTCTGTTATTTTTTTTTTTTTGCACGAAATCTTATAATCTATACATCCATAGATAAACTATTTAAAATATATGGTTAACATAGTTCCTATAATTTCTACCATAGTAACATTTTTTTAAATATAAGAAAAAATCTCCCATGATTTTACTTAAAATTATACATAGAAAAATATCGAGATAGCAAAATTAATAAAATAATAAGAATATAAAACGCCACTACCAAAACCCGAGTAAAAATATAAAAAAGAAAAAAATAAAAATAGTAAAAATGGAATGTCCTTAAATTATTGATAGTTCTCTAAGGGTTAAGCAGAAGAATTCTAGCTCCATTCTTTGATTTATTACGAGCGCGTATTCTGAAAGTTGGCAACATCGCAAATAGCTGTCAAATATACACAAGCTTTAATTAATTTGGCAACATTTTCTGTATGAAAATAAGAAATATAGCTCTGTAGTGCACTCAAAAATGATATAGGAATGCAATTAAAACACTGCTTTTAATATTGTAACCGTTTCAGGTGTATAAAAGGCATTTGAAAAGTTCCCAAATACTTTTTTTTACATGTAAAACTATATATTCAGTGTTACGATATTAATTATTGCATTCCTTTATCAATTTTTGAGTGCACTACAGAGCCATATTCCTTATTTCCATACAGTAACATTGTCAAATTAATTTAAACTTGTTATTTTTTGACAACTATTTTCAACGTTGCCAACTTTCAGAAAACGCGCCCTTAAGGATTCTATTTTTATTGCTTTTAAATATAAAATTCGACGCCAGACAAGTAGCATTTATTTACGTATAATCGAGATTGCCGAATTTTGTAGCACTACGTAATTTTGTATAACATAATATTAAGGGTCGATTTATGCTAGCGCAGAGTCGAAGCGCATCGAAGCGAATTTCTAAAACTGAACATAACAATTTCAACCTTAACTCCACAGCGTAACGCACATATTACTTCTAAGATTTTAAAAAGTCGCACGCATTCTTCAGAATTCGCGCGTCTGCGCCTGAACAACGCTGATCGTGAATCGTGAAAATCTTAGAAGTATTATGTGCGTTACGCTGTGGAGTTAAGGTTGAAATTGTTATGTTCAGTTTTAGAAATACGCTTCGATGCGCTTCGACTCTGCGCTAGTATAAATCGACCCTTAGTAATAATTATTGTGATGACTTTGATGAAGTATTTTCAAAATTCAAAGTACAGATTTTGCAGAAAAAAGCGACTGAAATACGAACAATTTTCAGGCTCTGAAACCGGTATAATCAATATCTGTATTTAAAGGTTTCAACCTGAAATACTACACGACTCTAAAAATGGTTTAAAAAGGGAGATAGAAGATTTAGTATGGAGAGTGGCCCTATAAGTCGCCCACCATTTTATGTTTTTTTTTCAGAATCGCGGTGCAAAGCAAAATTTATAAACATATATTTAGATGGAGGACACTAAGAGACTTTATCAATAACGCGAAACGATTGTAATTCGACCGATTCTAACTACAAGTGAAAATCATTCTTACCACTACGAACATATGACATAAAACGTGCGGTTATCTACGAGTAGATGAAAAACAAAACACGATCGCCACGACGACGTCAAGTCAATCGAATGGGGTTGGCAACACAAAGATATTGTAGATGGCGCCACCATAGAGTAGTCCTAATCCGACCAATGAATGACGTAGTACTATTTTGAAGTACCTTTAAGATTTGAACCAATGACGATGCTTGGAACAAGTTATACTAGCGCCATTAGTTCCCCAGTTGCCATCCCCATTGCATCATAAAGTCTAAGTAGCAAGGTTCCTCGGGTCGACGGCGCGTTGTGTCCCACGCACGCCTCAAGGAGCGTCAGCATAATGACGGGGCCCCCCTATAGAGGGCCACAGTCCTGCCGGGGTTGCGGGACATACGTATACCGCGACTCCGGCACACAAAGGGCTACCAAAGGACACTGTGGATTTTAGTCAGTACAAGTCTGACAGTCCCTCCCGCCCTGCCCGGGGTTGGAGGACTCATTTGAGGATTTTACCACACTAAAAAAAGAAGTGTCCTCTATCTTCATAATATAATTATAACTTTCATTATGCACCGTGATACTGAAAAAACAAAATGGCGGGCGTCCGATACGGCCAAAAACTTCAAACCCCTTTTACATATCAAGTAATTTTAATATTTCGAAGAGAAAATCGTTACTTTTAAATGTAAGGGATGGAATTACGATTTATTTACTTATTAGGCGACTTCTATCGTTCAATAAAATATAATAAATCGATGATAATCTACTGTTATTCATTCTTTCAAGTTGAAATCACATCTCAACACTTCCTCACACCTTTAGATCATTTCATGAGCACTAATACTATACAAATTAGAAATATTTCAAGTGATTTTCTTCTACTATTATAATGAACTACTGATAATATTGTTATGACTGCAGTATTTTGAAATTATTATGACAGGGTTCGAAATTATCAAGATGATTATTATATTTCTAAATATACGAGTATAACTCAAAGGTGACTGACTGACATAGTGATCTATCAACGCACAGCCCAAACCACTGGACGGATCGGGCTGAATGCATGGAGGTAGATGTTATGATGTAGGCATCCGCTAAGAAAGGATTTTGATCAATTCTACCCCCAAGGGGATTAAAATAGGGGATGAAAGTTTGTATGAAACTTTGTCAATTTTATAAAAATATACATTGTTAAGTTCCGACATCCACGCGAACGAAGTCGCGGGCACAGCTAGTTCTTAATTGTTCAAGCTGATTCATAAACTCTGAGTTTTTCATTCAATTTTTTGTTTTGCTGTTACAGTTTCATAATTTAGTAGTTTTTTGTTATTTTCAGAACTATCACTCACATATAGTTCAAGTGCGACGAGCGATTACTCGCGCTACTCGCCCGCGGTCGCTTTATGTGACATTTCATTCAATGTATCGAACGCGAGCAACGAGTCAAACGGGTCAACGCCGGCAGTGTGAACAGTCAGAGAGCAACTATCAATATATATATGCATCTCTTTCGTTTACACGAAATGTACAATCAACAAAGTTGAATTATGACCCACCATAAGCTTATTTATAACAGACATTCAAATACATTTAAGTCCACATTTGCGTAAACATACATATCCACGGTAACGACTTTGATCTTAGTCAATTTGACGGATTCAAACGATTTTTTGTCAAAATGGGTCATGATTCAACTTTGCCGATTGTACATTTATTGTGCCTTTCTCGAAAGAGAAAATCGCCGAAAGTTACTCGTTCTCTCGCCGTTAGTTGGACCACTGCATAAGATCATGATATTCGAAGCTTGTCAAAAGGAATTTAAGAAATATCTAATAAACAAAAAATCAAGTTAGTATTAGCGCTCGTTTCCAACCAAGGGTATTACAACGTCTTAAAACCTGGCTCAAGACGGAAACACATTATTTAACACGCCACGCGACGCAACGTGTCGACACCCGATGTGCAGTGAGCGCGTGTCGTCGCGTCGGGTGTTCATAGTGTGATTCTGGTCATAGAAAACAATACATTTGATTTGACCCAACACGCATCACGTTTCATCGGATGGCGTCGGCTGTTAATAATGTGTTTCCGGCTTTATTCCGGCGAGTGAAAGTGACAGAGCTATACAAGTCGTCTAGCGCCATCTCGTTCACTCACTGGAACAAACCTGGTTTTAAGAGGAAACAGCACGGCCGTTTTTCCATACAAACGTAGTCCCCTGTTTCCTCCCTGGATAACGCCAGTAGAGCAATAATTTTTTTACAAAAAATCTATGACCACTATTGGCATGTCTCTATGTTTTCCTTTTTCCCATAAATTAATTATGAAAAGAGATATGAACATTCAAAATCCTAAAAAGATGGCCAGATTTTCCGCTAAATTCAAATAATCAGTAAACAAATTTGACGAGATTATATCAAAAAAAGGAAAACATAGGAACACGGCCAATGCTTTTCTTTATTTTTTAAAGGAAAAAGTAGTGAAATCGGTTAAGTTTTGGAGGAGTAATCAGGGGACTACGAATCGTTGATTTTGTGCCATTTTTAAGGTATTTTCGGTCCAAGCTGCAGTTGTCTCCTTCGCGCTCTGTAACTCTGTTGTGGGCACTGTGCGACAGCAATAGATTTTACAAATACCTATTTTTCAATTCTCCAGCCCTTGCTGTTTCCTCTTAAAACATTGTAATACGACATAAGGTCCTACTCTACTCAGCCTCGACCCTGAGGTATTCTACCTTGGTGATCTTCTTGGGGTCTGCGGTGCCTGTCTCCAACACCTCGACCTTCTGGTACACGTTGGGGGAGTTCAGCCAGCGAGTGCGCTCTCCTGTCTTGCCTTGACCCTTCTTCCATATCCTGGGAAAGAGGATTAGAGGTTAAATGATAATATTATAATAATAATATTCCACAACTATCACAACGCCATCTAGTCCCAAGCTAAGCAGAGCTTGTGTTATGGGTACTAGACAACTGATAAACATACTTATATATTTCTAAATACATAAATATTATTATAGATAAAATACTACACCACACATAGAACAAATGATCGTGCTCATCACACAAACATTTGTCCTGGGTGGGAATAGACCCCACGGCCTCCGGCATAGCAGTCAGGGTCACTAACCACTAGACCAACAGGCCAGTCAGATGGCCTGAAGACGGTAAGGTAAGAAGACGTGGTTCGGAAACCATAGTAATTCCTAAAAATATGGTTTTCACTCCAAGTGGAAACCATATTTTTCCAACTCCTCCACTATTCTTTTATTATTAATTTCGTTGCAGGATCCAAGACAGGTAAATTCATTCCCGGGACACGTCGAGCTTAATTGTCTCGGCGCTTTTCTGGTGGTTGCCACTGTTGATTCTGGCTTTCAGGAGTTGCAGTGATTGGGAATAGTGTGGCGGGTTTGTACCAAAACAAGTGCGTGTCGGGCCACGCACAGTGTAGGGTTCCGTAGTTGCCCATCAAAATACTTATGCGAACTAACTAAACTGATTCGCTGTATTTAATTTTAAAAAGAAGAATTTTCAAAATCGGTCCAGGAGTCTTTGAGAAATCGGGGAAAATACATAAGAAAAAAGATTACAACGAATTTAGAACCTCCTCCATTTTTTGAATTTAGTTAAAAATAGTTGACGATAAAACCTACCTATCCCTAAAAAACATACCTATAAAAGCTGTAAAAATAAAGTTGACAAACTTACATTTGCAGTTGTCTCCGATACATTTTGTTTAAGAAAATATATATCCAAGTACATTTTATAAGTTGGTCGACTATTACTCGTAAAGTTGTAAAGCCTACTTAGTCATGATAATTTCTTTTAAACTTCGTTATATATACTACTACTGTGAATTTTTTCACACTCCCAAACATAACCGTTTAGCTGGTAGAGGGGGGGGACACTCGAATCGAACAAAATTTAGCACTTTAAAGCTTAATATTTCACAGACGAATTTTTTCATCAAAAAATTGTTCATGGAAACTATCATTATTTTTTAAAGGCCTATTTAATGATACCCCACACTAAGGGGTACGCGAGAAACAAAAAAAACATTCCCACTTTACGTGTACAGGAGGTACCCTACTCTAGTACTGTGTGTCTCTGAGCTAAACTGCGGACAGACGGACGGACGGACGGACGGACATAGCGAAACTATAAGGGTTCCTTGTTGACTACGGAACCCTAAAAAAGGTATTTAAGTCAATGGTAATTGCAGAAAAACTGACTTATAAAACACATAACAAAGTGTAAAATGGCTTTTATTAGACCTCTAGAACCAAATGTACTATGCAAAGAGACCCTGGTTACTATTGGAAGTCCGTGGCTTTTTTATTTTACGTGAAAAAATCATCAAATGAGTCCTCCCACCCAGGGCAGGGCGGGAGGGACTGTCAGACTTGAACTGACTAAAATCCACGGTGTCCTTCAATAGCCCTTTATGTTCCGGGGTCACGGTGATGGAATAAGTCCCGCTACCCCGGCAGGCTTTGGCCCTCTGAGAGGGCGGCCCCGTCATTATGCTGTCCGTGGCTTAGGTTTTTATTTCCTTGACTTTATTGTATTAAGAAAAAATTTTTTATTTTTTTTTGCATAGCATTTGGTCTGTAGAACGCCACATAGAAACAAATATACATACATAGACTGATAAACACATTACCCTCCTTTGCGTCGCGTAGTCGGGTAAAAAGACACTTTTTCGATGGTTAAAAACTTATGGAGATGGGTAGAGGTACTGACCCTTGCTTGTAGAGCTCCTCCTCCTCCAACAAGTATCCGAGAGAGGACACGGCCGGCGGCACCTCCACGTCATTCTTAGGACGAGGGACATCGTTCTGTAGGCGATAAAGACATGTTAGATTCTATCAATTAACGCGACGTCCTGAGTGAGCGATCTAGATGCGAACGCGAAGCGGCGCGACACCGACAAACAGTTGAAACATATTGAAGTGGCCTATGTGACCGAACACAGTTGGGGTGCCTTCGCGAAATGATGCGAACGCGATCAATGGGGAAGGCAAGTCAAAGCTAATTGGCGCCACCATAGCTCAGTCCTAATCCGACCAATGACGTAGTACTATTTTGAAGTACCTTTAAGGTGATTGCTTCGATGTAGCCCGCGAAATTCATTTTTTTTTACGTTTTTTGCAATTTGTAGGTCAGTGACATGTTGTAACTTTATAAATATATGAGTTGCGGTAATAACGGTCGGTCGGAGATTTTAACATGATGCACCTTTTCTATGTGAGAGCTGATGGAGCGAGTTTTTTGATAATTTTTATATTTAAAATTATACTTGTTATTACCGCAACTCATATATTTATAAAGCTACAACATGTCACTGGCATGCAAATTGCAAAAAACGTAAAAAAAATTGAATTTCGCGGGCTGGTTGGAGCATCCTCCTTAAGATTTGAACTGATTTGAACCAATGAAGATGCTTGGTGCAAGCTATACTAGCGCCATTAGTTCCCCAGTTGCTATCCACATTGGCTTGATATTTTCGAGCGAACTGGATGCGGGGCCGTTATGTTTTTGTTTTGTTATAATGTCGGAAATAGAAAAAGCGAGACAATTCGCGTGCACGTTGAACATACCCGTCGCGTCGCATTGAATTCACCGCTTCATAATCACGTTCGCTTTGAACCGCCTACGTAGGACGTAGCGTCAGGGACTTTAATCATGGCGCAATGCGACGCGACGATTTTTGCGATATCGAGTCGATTGCCGATTAAGTCGTACGCAAGGACCAAAAACCTTTATAAATTACGGTACAGGTATTAAAGAATTTCGGTTATTTTTCAGATTTAGGTTACCGCTATCTGGGTAACCAGACCGAAGAAAAATGTAACCTCTATTCAGGTTACCGTTTTAATACCGGTTAACTAAAGATAACGACTCTTTGTCACACACACAGGCGATGCGCGCCCTGTGACTATTGCCGACGGCACGTTTGAAGTGTGCAAGATAGGGGTAATTTTTATTTCGGTAACCGGTATTAATACTGGTTATGTATTCACTTTTAATAATAAAGGTAATCTTTAAAATTACTTGTAAAAGAAAAAAAGGTTGTTACCGAAAAAATACCGGTATTGTCGATACCGGTTTCGGTCCCTGGTCGTACGTATTTACTATGGAGTGATGCGATGCAATTCGACCGTGCACTTCAAAAATCCACCTTACTACTACGACATAAAGGCGCTGCAAATTAAAGACAAAAGATGTCGGCAGTGACGAGTAGTTGCGCAATCGCTTTTCAAAATCAAATCCAAATTAGGCTGATTTATCACAACTTCTGGGAATCGAACCCACGACCTCCGGCATAGCAGTCAGGGTCACTAGACCAACAGACCAGTCAAGGAAGGTCTATCTTTATTTATTTACTTAAATGGGTTTGCAACTTTTAGTACCGACCTTGGCATCATTTTTTTTTTCTTTCGCCAGTGATGAAACTTTGGCCATAATTAGAATGCTACCTAAGAAGTCCATACAAAAAAAAAATTAGTTTCTAAACCGTAACCAACCAGAGGTATGGTGGTTTGTATAATGTACTAGCACTACGCCCGCGACTTCGTCCGCGTAATTTTCGAACGTTGCCTTTGTGAATTTCTAGTCCCGGCCACCCTCTATACGGGATACTGTTGAAAAAACTAAATCAACATTCAACAAAACCGAAAAAGCTCCTTAGGGGTCGAATTCCGCAAAACCGTCTTAGTGAGCATTTTCATCTTAAAAAGAAACCCTCGCAAAATTCAAGACGCCTGGCACTGGTAGTAAAAAGTTTCGCACAAACTATCAAACACAAAAACAAACCTCTTTGGGGTCGAATTTCGCAAAATCCCGCCATGGTGTGCATCTAAGTCCTATAGGAACCCGGTGCAAAATATGAGACTCCTCGTACTTGTAGTAACAGAGTTTCATACAAACTGTCAACCCCAAAAACAACCTCTTAGGGATCGAATTTCGCAAAATCCCGTCATGGTGACCATCTACTTCCAAAATAGAACCCCTATGTAAAAATTTGAATCTCAAAATTATCAACCCCAAAAACAACCCCATAAGGGTCGAATTTCTCAAATTTTCCACCTTGGTGAGCATTTACATCTTAAAAAGTACCACCATGCAAGATTTGAGACGCCTAGCACTTGTACTTAAAAAGTTTCATACAAACAGTCAACCCCTAAAACAAACCCCTTAGGGGTCGAATTTCGCAAAATTCTGTCATAGGTAGCTCTTACGTCCTTAAAAGAACCCGGATTCAAAATTTTAATTTCCTAGCACTTATAGTTACGAAGTTTCATACAAACTATCAACCCCAAAAACAACCCCTTAGGGGCCGAATTTCGCAAAATCCGTTCTTAGTGCTCACCTATGTGGTATAAGGAGGGTTTATGCCAAATTTCAAGTTTCTAGGCCCAGCGGTTTGGGCTGTGCGTTGTCAGATCAGTCAGTCAGTTTTGAATTTTATATATATAGACTACCTACTAAAAATAACTCCCGATTAGAACAAAATAAAGACCGTCATATCTCTAGTTAGTTACGGTTTAGAATTTTTTTATTATTTTTTACGAACTTCTTAGGTTATGGTCTACTAATGACCAAAATTTCATTACTGGCGAAAGAAAAAAAAACATTGATGCCAAGAAGTTCCAAACCCCTTTATGCACAAGTTACAAAAACATGTACAAAGGCGGACTTAATGCCTTGGGCATTATCTCCCAGTCTACCTTAATGATGTCTATCGTTACCTTGATAAGCGGATGTCTGTAGATGTACCCGGTGCGGAATCCAGCGTTGTCCAGCATCCTCATGAGTGCTTCAAACTCCTCGCCTCCCACGCGCCACTTGTTGGCGTCGGCCGGCGGCTTGCGAGACGACTCGTAGATCTGTGAACAAAAAGATAATTATTGTAATGAACATCTAGTTTTTTTAGGAGCTAGTGGCTAAATAATGGGGATAGCAACTAGGGAACTAATGGCGCTAGTATAGCTTTTTCCAAGCATCGTCATTGATTCTAATCTTAAAGGTACTTCAAAATAGTACTACGTCATTGGTCGGATTAGGACTTAGCTGTGGTGGCGCCATCTACAATTAGCTTTGATTTGCCTTCCCCAATACAGCCGCAGAGGCTGATCTTCCCATCTTAGCGACTTAAGTTGATCTGTGGATGGGTGACCCATCTGTCATAGTGAGTTTCCTCCGTGCGAGGAAAGCACGTAAAGCCGTTGTTCCCGGCTGTCATTTGTAGATCTTTGACAGTTGTTACTGTTAGTCAGAAGCTCTAAAGTCTGACAACCAGTCTTACCATGGGGTATTATATTAGCCAATTACTGTGTTGTGGAGGTCCGATAGTCAGTCGCTCCATGTAAAATACTGATATTCAGCTGCATCTGGTTCGACTGGAAGCAGACCACAATATAGTTGGGAAAAGGCAGGCAGATGATGAATCCTAACACCGGTGGCGACCTTTCGCGCCCGGCATTAGTCGACACCATTCTGTAGGGCGAGACGGAATGGGAAGCGGTCGCATCCTGCGAAGCAGTCATGCTAGGGAAGACGTCGGAACGCGCAAAGTCAGCGTCCACCGCACAATCCAGCCGCCGCGAGAGACGCCTACGGCAACAGATGTCACGAGACGGGTCCCGACAACGACGATATAATACTAGACTCGTAATAACAGGCGACCGATGTCTGTCAACACATTAGGCAAAAAAGTCTTATATTCGTCTCATTTCGACCAATCCTGTGAGCCGTAAACATACGTTGAGACAGAACAGACCTTGAGTTAGCCAATCACAACGCAGTACCCCGTCCCCCTCGCTTACGTAGTACCTCAGCAAGTTGACGGAATAGTTTGTGTTCCTTAGATCGTGTATGCGGAGTCTCGTATTATAGCGTCGTTGAGTCTGACAGTCCCTCCCGTGCTACCGTGGGAGGACACATAATTATGATGATTTTACACCAAAAAAAAAAAAAGAAATGAAGTATACTAACCTGCCTGCGAGTTTCGTCGTCGAACAGCGACAGCTCGTCGACGGGCACAGACGCCACACGCAGCTGGATCTCACACGCGGCCGTCAGGTTCCTGAATAAACAGTTACATCAATTGGGTTATGGGACATCTCGCCCACGAAAAAACTGGCCCACAGGCCAGATGTCCCCTTTTTAAAATGTGCATGGGTATATTCGCCCGGACCAATTTAGTACAACGGGCCAGATATCTTCTATTAAATAGTAAAGGGATATTTCGGCTAAATCGTATATTTTTAATTAAATATCTGTTCAATAATAATATAATCAGCAAAAGTACTAGGCAAGCATAAGTTCAAAGTGGTATGTACTTAAATAATCCTCCTGCCTAGAATTATTATTTAAGTACATAAATAATTATACTATTTTCTACTACCGAAATATCCCTTTAGTATTTATCCCTTTAGTATATATATTATTATAATGTATATGTGAGGTGTGTTTGTGTGAGTGTAATGTGCGTAATCGAGGAGTGCGTGTAACTCTGTGTATGAGGTACGGGTGTGTGTGTACGTCAGTGTGTGAGGTGTGTCTGTGAAGTGTGTATATGTGTGAGGTGTGTCTGTGAAGTGTGTATATGTGTGAGGTGCATGAAGCTGTATGCTGTACAAACCTGGCCTGGCTGAACGCCTCCTCCAGCGTGGCTCCGCAGCACAGCGCCCCTCCACAGCTCAACATCAGCACCTTGGCGTGAGGACCCAGCGCACGCACCAGCTTGTCACGCTCCTCGTTGTCCAGAATACCTGCACATCAACATGGATTCATGAGTTTGAAGTTGGTACATGGTTTATTAGGGGGAAACCTACGAAAGTTGCTTAGTTTTTTGCACGAACCAGTAACCTTAGCACGAATTTTCAATATGTGAGACGTAAAGTAAACTGGAACTTTGACAATTTCAAATTGACAATTTTCAATGAAAAAATTAGTTCCTTCTTCGCACACCAGAGGCGCTGTTCCATTTTTTCATACAAGAAACGCTGTAAATACTGTACAGTAAAAGAGTGAAAATTCGTGCTAAGGGTACAGAGCCTGTAGCCAAATGGCAAGCGACAATCGTTAACGTTCAGCAGTCGCTAATACATTTTCAACTTTATACACTAGCGCATAAACTTGAAAATCTAGTAAAGACTGCTGAGCGATAGCGAATGAAAAGAACGAAAACGATCTGTAAACTCCAATAGATTTTCAACTCTACGCGCTGGGGTGTAAAGTTAAAAATTTTTAAAGATTGCTGAGTGTTTACATTTTAATTCACGTTAAAATGAACGAATTGCTGGTAAAACCACGCCTGAAACCTCCACGCCTCCATTAGTTGCGCGTTCTACAATAGTAAGGGTGCCTTTCCACCAGATATGTGCTATGTAGCTGTGCTGCGAGTATTTAAATCTGAGCTACGAAACTGTGTGAACGTTTCCACTGATGCTACGCTATGTAGCTAAGTTATGTGCGAGTAAGATGTGCTATGAAGATGCGCCGCCACAAAGTAGCTGTGCTACGACGATGCACAGCTCGAGCTATGCGATGTATCGATTGTAGGGAAGTCGACCCATAGCACGCATCCATAGCACACAGCCATATCACGCATCCATAGCGCACAGCCATAGCACGCATCCATATCACGCATCCATAGCACGCAGCCATAGCACGCATCCTTTCATATAAAAAACAAATCCTAGTTGAATCGTTTCCACCGTAGTGTTGTGCTATGTAAACCAATGAATATGATTGGTTGATATCAAACGCATCCGCAGCAACATAGGCTAACATAGCATAGCACATCTCAGGTGGAAAAGCAGCCTCGCGAGACTTATGGAGTGTTAAGAGATTTCTGTGAAAGAAAAAACATTTGATAATACCCATACCGTGCGGCACGCGGTGATATGCGATGTCGCCGAGCAGCGCGGCCTCGTGGCACAGCGGCAGCAGCCCGCGCTTCATGGACGACACCGCCAGCGTCGGCGGCGAGCGCACGTGCAGCACGCAGCGCACGTCGGGACGGGCCGCGTGCACGGACGCGTGCAGGGAGAAACCTGACACAAACAAATACAAGATTTATTAATAACAAAGAAACAACATTAAGAAAAATTATCAGCAACCGTGGTACTACCACGCCTGGCGCACTCTGCGGTGTAGCCACGTCAACGTGGCCCCCGCGTGTGCTTGTAGTATGAAACTGCAAAACACGCGGGCGCACCGTGGACGGGTTTCACAGTCGGTCACCGCCTGCCGCCCATTTCTCACGCTTTCCGTACATATTTTTGCTTTATTCTCACGAGCAAAGATTTTACATTTGCTTGTTTTTGGGAAGTGACACTTCTGTACGTAGTACTTTTAAGTATTCTGTGGTACTACAAAAACTGTTGAACACTTGTCCAAAAAAATATCAGATTATGACGTTGTAATAAGGTCATTTTTCAAAATATACTAATATTCGGTAATATAATATACTAATATAATATTTTTACATTTTTTTAGACAAGTGTTCAACAGATGTTTAAGTTTTTGTAGAAAGGCGGCACGAGTTAAGAGTGTTCATCCAAAAAGTTGGCAACTTCGCAAATAGCCGTCAAATATTTTCAAGTTTTAATTATTTTGACAATTATACTATATGAAATAAAAAACATGGCTTTGTATGCACTAAAAAATCCACCACCACCACTGCTCGGTGTGAACCCGAAGTGCAAATCTCAAGTACTTACAGTAATATTCACGAAAGATGACCACGGCGCAGAAGGTATATTTAGGGTCCCTTTGGAGGTGCGCGGTGACGTAGTGCATCAAGACCGGAAGACGCCATTGGTGTTCGTGCGTCTCATGATAGACCGCTCAGTATCTATTCGTCTATCGCGGCGTTGACGCCAAAGTCTACCGCCATTCTTTCGTGAATCGTACTGTAAGTAGAATTTGATGATGATGAATTTTACTTACCTTCAACATTAACAGGGAAGTTGGTGGTTCCCTGGTCCTGTACAGTGCCCTGCATGTCGACCTTCACCAGGGAGGAGGCGGTGACCTCATGGGGCAGCAGTCCTCGTGGTGTCGTTAGTACCGACTCCACTGCGGTGTTGAGACGGGCTGTGATCTGACCGTGGTTGCCCGCTGGGGAAGAATAGGGGGTATTATTGATAAGCTGTTTTTTAATTCTGAATCGCTGAGGGATCCAAAAAGGTCATTTTATCAGTCATCTATAGTCTATACTAATATTATATTATCTCCTAACATGTTGCTAAGGGTTTTGGCTTTGGTTTTATAGCCGGCTGCCTGCCTGACACTAAGGGTGCTCCAACATCTATCGACGCGGAATCGGATTTTTCCGTCGCCCTTTCTCTTTTTTGTCGCTTAGAACTGCCATTTGCTAGACCGAGACAATGCGATAGCACGCGGCCGCTTTGAAGATTCCGCCGCGTGCGATCGCATTATGCTTTCTGTCTCGGTCTAGCAAATGGCAGTTCTAAGTGACAGAAAGAGAAAGGGCGACGGAAAAAGCCGATTCCGCGTCGTTAGATGTGTGAGCACCCTAACCCTCTTTGGGAATGCTTTTGCTGGTGGTTTACCCGCTACCATTCGGGTGACCTAAGGTGCTTGATAGCATGCACTGGGTCTTAAGGTCCATTAGTCGCCTTTTACGATACCCATGGGAGGATATGGGGTGGTGCTATTCTTTATGTCTGGGCACCACACGGAGTATCTATACTATTGTTATACTAATATTATAAAGACGTAAAATTTGTTTGTATATATGGGGGTTATAATCGGAAGTAATGAACCGATTGTAAAATTTCTTTCACTGGTCGAAAGCTACATGATTCGTGAGTGCTATAGGCTAATTAACAACAATGGATACATCGTGAAGTTGCCCCCATAGATCCGTTGTTGTTGCTTACTAGGATTGTACGAAGATTTTTGTTGGATATCTAAACAAAAAAGGGAAGAGAATATTTGAAAATAAAGGGAACCGATATAAAAAAAGTTTTTTTTTTTTAATAAGCTGGAGAAAGATGAGTACACTCACTTTGAGTCCATCCAAACAGGTCAACGAGACGGTAGACGGCCGCCAGTTTACAGCGGAGGATCTTTTCTCCTTTCTCGTAGCCGACACCCTCGATGCCTCGGATGTCGTTGATTGGAAGCACGCAGGCGGGGCCCTGGAGGGAAGAACTGAGTTAGGAACGGCACTATTATGGAAGAAAAAGCATGAATTACTCTTTAACAGTTTAGTACTAAGGAAGAAAAAAGCATAGGACACTCTTTTATAATCAAATCAAAGTATTCATTTCAAGTAGATCAGTTCTTCATCATCATCTCAGCCATAGGACGTCCACTGCTGAACACAGGCCTCCCCTTTTGATCTCCACATACACCGGTTGGAAGCGACCTGCATCCGTCTTCCGGCGACCTTTATCAGGTTGTCTGTCCACCTTGTTGGTGGACGTCCTACGCTGCGCTTGCTAGTCCGTGGTCTCCACTCTAGTACTTTTCGACCCCATCGGCCATCTGCTCTGATCACAGATCAGAGATCAGTTACTTTAGAATTGAACAAAAATACTACAAAATAAAATATTGTGCTACAGTTCCAGTCACCATCATCTGACTTTCTTTTCCCAACTATATTGTGGTCTGCTTCCAGTCGAACCAGATGCAGCTGAATATCAGTATTTTACATGGAGCGACTGACTATCGGACCTCCACAACACAGTAACTGGGTAATACGTTACTCCATGGTATGACTGGTTGTCAGACTTTAGAGCTTCTGAGTTAAGTAACGACTGTCAAAGATCTACAAATGACAGCCGGGACCAACAGCTTTACGTGCTTTCCGAAGCACGGAGGAAACTATGCTATGACAGATGGTCACCCATCCACAGACCAACCTTGGCAGGCGCGGCCTAATCCGGAAGATCAGCTTATGCGGCTGTAATCTATACTAAATTATAAAGCTGAAGAGTTTGTTTGTTTGAACGCGCTAATCTCAGGAACTACTGGTCCAATTTGAAAAATTCTTTCAGTGTTAGATAGCTCGAGACGGAGTGGGAAGCGGTCGCCTCCTTCTGCGAAGCAGTAATGCTCGTGAAGGAGGAGGCGGGCCTCTTGAGAGAGAGGACAGCGTCCTCCCTCCGCCCCAACCGCAGTGGTAGGCGCCCGCGGCGTCGGACGTCAGCAGACGATCTCCGGCCACCGTAGGCGCGGGCATGCGGGCAGCGAGTGAAGGGCAACTCGCTGCCCGACAATGGACCATGCCAGGTTCGACGGCGCGTTATGTCCCACGCGCGTCTCAAAGAGCGTCAGCATACCGATGGGGCCCCCTCTCAGAGGGCCAAAGCCTGCCGGGGTCGCGGGATCATTTCCTTACCGTGACCCCGGAACATAACAGGCTACTGAAGGACACCGTGGATTTTAGTCAGTACAAGTCTGACAGTCCCTCCCGCCCTGCCCGGGGTGGGAGGACTCATTTGATGATTTTACCACGTTAAAAAAAAAAAGTGTTAGATAGCTCATTTATCGAGAAAGGCTATAGGCTGTACGGGAACAGGATATTCCTCACGGGAACGGGAATAAAACGAGATATGCGCGAACGAAGTTGCGGGCAACAGCTAGTCATTCCTAATTATAAAAACTGCCAAGAACCAAGTAGAAGTCTATCTAAGTGACTCACCCTCATACTCCCAGTATGCAGCCGACCCCCCACCATCTCCCGGATGCGCTGCAGCAGCGGCGCGTCGTTCCCCTCGTGCATCTGCTGGTCCAGCACGCGCTCCAACTCCTCGCGGAACAGCTTCGAAGACATCAGAGCTTCCACACGCTTACGACGCTCCATCTCACGGACATCCTGGAAAACAGACACACAGTGTTTAATTAAAGTCGTTCAAAACATAAGTAGCTACATGGTAATATTAAAACAACGATAAATAAATAAAAAGTATCCTCGAGTTATGTGGAGAGCAGTGGCCCAGAGGCCCCGACTTACCGAGTTGAAGATCTTTTTTTTTTCAGCGTATTTAAATCAAATGAGTCCTTCCACCCAGGGCAAGGCGGGAGTGACTGTCAGAATAGTATTGACTAAAATCTACGGTGTCCTTTAATAGCCCTTTACGTTCCGGGGTCACGGTAATTCGTTAGTCCCGCGACCTCGGCAGGCTTTGGCCCTCTATAGAAGGGCCCCGTGATAAAGCTGACACTCTTTGAGGCGCGCGTGGAACACAACGCGCCGTCGACCCGGGCATGGTCCATGGTCGGACAGCGAGTTGCCGCTTACTCGCCGCCCACGGTGCTGTGGCCGGAGATCGTCTTGCGACGTCCACTCCCTGACGTGGTCCACCTCCTACTTTGCGAGCATGACTGCTACGCAGAAGGAGGCCACCGCGTCCCACTCCGTGCAGTGGCCATGCTGCTATGGCAGGCATGAGAGGTCTCCTCCTATTGCCTCGTAGTGAGGACACGGCGCAGCGGTGTTTGCCCAAGCGGGGCAGTCTTAGGGTTGGACCTCATCTGGCAGCACGGAATCGCCTTTTTCCGTCGCCCTTTCTCTTTCTGTCGCTTAGAACTGCCATTTGCTAGACCGAGACAATGCGATAACACGCGGCCGCCTCGAGGATTCCGCCGCGTGCTATCGCATTATGCTTTCTGTCTCGGTCTAGCAAATGACATTTCTAAGCGACAGAAAGAGAAAGGGCGACGGAAAAAGCTCCATGCTGCCAGATGAGGTCCAACACTAACACTGTGTGCTCAACCGTGTCCTCCGGGCGATCCTCGCAGACGTGTAAAAGAGTTTGTCAAAAATAAGTATAATTTATGAAATACTCACAGCGTCAATATCGGCGGGGCGCTGCTTCAGCCTCTCCTCCTCCTCTTCGTTGGACAGCGCTCCCGTGCCGTTGGGCAGGGGCTCCGTGTCTGTGTCTGCCATTGTGGGCGGCACGGCGAAGACTTCTGGAAAAGAGAAGAAGAATTAATGTTAAATGGAGAAGTAATTAAACAGGACACACAGCAGGACTTTTAATATTTTATTTTTCTTTTAGCGAGCAAAATCTTCTTTTTTTATGTCATCATCATCATCAAGACGTCCACTGCTGAACATAGGCCTCCCCTTTATACTTCCAGTAGGACCGGTTGTAAGCGGCCTGCATCCAGCGTGATCCTGTGGCCTTCATAAGATCATCTGCCCACCTAGTGGGTGGACGCTTTATGTGAAATGGGTTTACTCTTGACCTTATTCTAGGTCAGGAATGACTAAGACAAGGTCGACGATGGAGCGAGCTTACCCAGAAGAAGCCTGTTCACTCTAACTTTGAAGAGATCAGGGTTGTATACGTTCGGAAACACAGTCGCAGGTAGAGAGTTCTACCTTCGCTGTCCGCATTATAAAAGACGTTTGGAAACGCTTAGTGCTAATTTGCGGTATAGCAATAAGGTGAGGATGGTAATTTGCCGTGCGTCTAGATGTGTGATGACAGAAGGAGGCTGGTCTTCAAATGTCTTTTCCCATCCTGAGTGGAGCTAAAGGGACTTACAGTCTCGTACTGACTGAAATCAAGCATAACTCACATACACAAACACCCAGACCCGAAACAAATACTTGTAAATCATACAAATACTTGTTCCGTGCGGGAAACGAAGTCTTGAGACGCTGCGCAGCAGTGCAATCGCTCAGCCACTGCGTTTTGTACCGTTTGGACTGTTCCGGGTCGCAGGGTCCCGTCATACTTGAGGTCGGAACCCTCAGGCACGGCCACATAGGAAAGACGTCGCAAGACGAGGACGCGTCGCGGACGTGCGAAAATATACGAGTACGAGAGTCTCGCCTGCGACGCGTCTCTTCTGTATCTTTTACGTCGCGACGCTTTTATACATTTTGTATGAAAGAGACGCTGAAGAGACATATGTCTCCGCCCCGTCTGCGTCTTACGCCGGCGCATGCACCTAGTCACCGCTAAAAGAAACCTAACATCACCAAAAAACTACAATAATGACGTCATTTGAAAATCAAAACGCATCGTTCACTAAACATTCAAGCCATTGTCCGAATTTAGCTAAGTAGGTACGAGTATTAGTCATTGAACAGAACCTAGTATCATAATAGCTATTGAAACCAAATGGGGGGCAGTTAGTACGACGGAATGAATGATAAATGTTTTGTAAGTGGCCAATAGAGAGACGAGTACGGTGATAGACTGGCAAGCACACCACTTTAGGGGTCATATGACCTGAGCCTGTAGCCAAACGGCAAGCGACATTCGCTAACGTTCAGCAGTCGCTAATAGTTTTTCAAATTTATACCACATCGCATAAAGTTGAAAATCTAGTAAAGACTGCTGAGCGATAGCGAACGAAACAAACGAAAACGATCTGTAATCTTTGATAGATTTTCAACTTTACGCAATCGGGTATAAAGTGGAAAATGTATTAGCTACTGCTAAACGTAAGCGAATGTCGCTTGCCGTTTGGCTACAGGCTCTGGCTCGACAAGTCAAGCGCGGCGGGAAGAGCTCCGGTGGGATCTCAGGGTGGTATGGAGGGAGCTATAGTCGCAATCGAGGTTCAGGCACATCGCATTGGCAGCGGTAAGTCGACTCTTTGAGGAGTGGCTGGTTAGATCAACTTCGACGAGTATTTCGTCGAGGCAACTTCGCGAGTAGTATAGAGCAGGTTATAGACAATCCTTCTCTATATCGTAGCTATAGGTGCTCAAATGGAGACAAATTGTCTATAACAAGCTGCAGCAACAATAGAACGAAACCATTCATTCAATTACGACTCAATCTGGACCAATAGTGCTTCTAAATGTAATGATTAAGGCACATTACCATATTATTGCCGTCTCTATTGGATCACAGAAAGTGGTCTTGTATTTGGTTTGTCGAGATTTTGTTTTGAACTAGCGGGCTTGTCCCGGCTTGGAACGATGTAATTTACAAATCTACTTTATAAAAATAAGTCGGCTTTTCCTTCCTGACGCTATAACTCCAGAACGCACGAACCGATTTCCACGGTTTTGCATTCGTTGGAAAGGTCTCGGGCTCCGTGAGCGTGAGGTTTATAGGAAAGAAAATTCAATACACGCGGACGAAGTCACGGGCGAAGTGCTACTGAAGAATAAAATAGAGGGATGAATATTTTAGTGGAAAAAAACTTAAATAATATTTAGGTAGTATCAGTACCAATTAACATAATTTTCTCTCTTTCTTTGTAGATAAATAGAAAACTGCTAGGTACATATGAAAACTTTTTGAAGTCCTTTACTTTGTTTTTTTTTTCTTCCTTGAATTCTTAATTTTTTTAACATTATAATAGGTGCCGAGCAATATAACAGCCAGTTTATAATAAGAAATATTAGCATAGATATGGATTGTAACTCCATAGACACAGTTTACAAGCGGAAACAATTATAAAAGTCAGTGTAGGAATCAAAAACCATGATTATAATACTACATAATTATATAGTACACGTGCCCTTGAATGTGGCGAGACGAAAAAATGAACACCCACTTATGACCGAAGCAATTTAACCAGTTTAAGGCCAAGCGTCCACCGAAGCTATGCGAGTCGAGACGTGTTTTGAACACAACCAATAGAATTGCGTTATTGACACAGCTCCACTCCGCAACGCAATTCTATTGGTTGTTCAAAACACATCTCGACTCGCACAGCTTTGGTGGAGTATCGGCCTAATGGCTCGATCGTACGATAAAACACCTTGCTTTATCAAATTAAGGTTGAATGTCAATTGCAGGTCATAGGACGACGATATTTGACTGTGTTTTCCATATATAGGTAAGTTTAGTTAGTGAGGCTATGCTCGGAGTCTCACTGCACGACCAAAGGAAATTTGTAGACGAACCAAAGTTACCGACATAGCCCAACGAATTAGCAAGATGTAATGTTCTTGTACATTATTTTACCCTTTTTTGTGGTTGTTTTTTAAGGCGGTTACATTTTTTTTATTAATTTACTTTTTTGGACTTTTCAGGTCCTTCAATAGCCCTTTACTTTCCGGGCTCACGGTAATGCGTTAGTCCCGCGACCCCGGCAGAAACCTGAAGTTACATTGGATAGTGTATACCTTAATTTTATGTTCCCACGGGATGATTTTCGGAGAGTAGCCGGTGAAACCGCTAACAACAGCTACACATCATCATCCGCCTGCCTTTTCCCAACTATATTGTGGTCTGCTTCCATGCCAAACCAGATGCAGCTGGATATCAGTATTTTACATGGAGCGACTGACTATCGGACCTCCACAACCCAGTAACTAGGTAATACGATACCACATGGTAAGACTGGTTGTCAGACTTTACAGCTTCTGACTAACAGTAACGACTGTCAAAGATCTACAAATGACAGCCAGGAAAAACGGCTTTACGTGCTTTCCTCGCACGGAGGAAACTCGCTATGATAGATGGTCACCCATCCACAGACCAACTTTGGCAAGCGCGGCTTAACCCGGAAGATCGGCCCGTGCGGCTGTTATTATTTAGCCCCGAGCTCCTCCGCTAACAACAGCTAGTATATGTATAATAAAATAATTAAAACTTAGACAATGTTCATATATGTGGTGAGCAGCCCCCGGCCGTGACCGCGCGTGCGATCGGGAAGCCCCGCGTGTCCCACATAACCAACATAATCTGTTATTGATCCTGTGCCGCCTCAGAACTCGATCTTTACTTGTATACTAGTTTTTCCTTATAGGTACCTGATAATGGATTGCGGGCATACGAACGGCGAGTAATAGCGACCGACTCGTTGTCCGACCATGGACCGTGCTGTGTTTCGCGCGTGTCTCAAAGAGCTGTCAGCAGAATGACGGGCCCCCTTAGAGGGTCAAAGCTTGTCGGGGTCGCGGGATTATTGAGTAACCAAAGCCCCGGAATTAAAGGGCTATTGAAGGACACCGTGGCTTCTAGTCACTACAAGTCTGTGCAATTACAGTGGCATCGGGGCGGGCAGCGGAATCCGCTGGCGGGTAACGCAAACACATCGTTTTTGACTAAGGTGCACCAACTGGTCTCTCAGAGGGTCAAAGCCTGCCGGGGTCGCAGGACTTATTCCATCACCGTGACTCCGGAACATAAAGGGCTATTGAAGGACACCCGCCCTGCCCGGGGTGGGAGGACTCATTTGATGATTTTACAACGTTAATAAAAAAAAGGTGCACCAAGTGCAGGCGGGGCAGTTTGAGCGAAAATCTAGTATTTCGTGACCCGCCACACGCTCCCGCTGTTCGCCCGCGCCACTGTAATTGCACCCTGACAGTAAACTAATAATTCTGGCGATCTAAAAAGAGTGTCCATGTTAGTTTCTTGCTCATTCTTCTCCATAGAGATCTACTCCTTGTAATGGACATCTACGGTACTTTCATAGTTATTATGTCTTGTGACTGGGACTGTAAACTTAATTTCGAAATGTTTAATTACATTTATATTTGTCTTGGACAATTCAAAAGTGCCTGTAACTGGCCTACTTACTATTCACTTTAGAATACTTTTCTCGGAAATCGATTACGAAGCCTACTCAAAGCGAAGTGTCAATATATCCCATAACAGTGCGCACGCGTCGAACATCAATCATCAAATAACGACTGTCATGGTCGCCCGGGGTCGTTGACACGGCGGACATGTTGAATTTCACTTCCAATTGTCAAACATTGACGTGTGTCGCATTGATTTGTTTAGTTTTGAACCGTCCTATGAACTTGATGGCTTGTAGGTACTGTAAGGACAATTTCTCATCATCTGCCTGCCTTTTCCCAACTATATCGTGGTCGGCTTCCAGTCGAACAAGAAGCAGCTGAATAACAGTATTTTACATGGAGCGACTGACTATCAGACCTCCACAACACAGTCACTGAGTAATACGATACCTCATGGTGACTGGTTGACAGACTTTAGAGCTTCTGACTAACAGTAACGACTGTCAAAGATCTACAAATGACAGCCGGCACCAACGGCTTTACGTGCTTTCTGAGGCACGGAGGAAACTCTTTAAGACAGATGGTCACTCATCCACAGACCAACCTCGGCAAGCGCGGCTTAACCCGGAAGATCGGCCTGTGCGGCTGTAATTATTTAGAAAGGCAATTTCTACTAACTAAAAATGTAAATCGTCCTTGCTACTACGATACAATGATACAATTCGACTGACTTACGTCGTCGTGTCGCGTGTTTTGTTTTTCATCTACTCGTAGATAACCGCACGTTTTATGTCATATGTCGTAGTGGTAAGGATGATTTTTACTTGTAGTTGGAATCGGTCGAATCGCGTCATATCGCGTCATGGGGAAGCTCCCAAACTTGTGCGCGACAGAATTAACAGTGGCGTAAGTACTATTATATATTCTGTGGTAGCAATTACCAGAAAATCGTGCCGGCTTCATGATCGGACGGCGAGTCAGCCGTCAGCCATTTGCGCGAATAAGGTACTAAAACCATTTCTTAAGCACGCGACTTCGCCACTGTCCCAACCTCGTGTCGTGTTTCAAACATCTGGGCAGTTACCACGAGATCTTAATGCGATCCAGTTTAAGCTGTGGAAAAGAGACAGAGCTATACAAGTCGTCTAGCGCCATCTCTTTCCCACAGCCTAAACTGGATCGCGTTAAGAGCTTGTGGTAGGCCACCTGTTCTAATCGCTCGCCGCCCCCGCATCATCACTGTTAACACTTAAAAAGGGCTATATTTATCAAGTTTATCTTCTGTTTTGAGATTTTTACCACTTGTTACAGTTCCAAAATATCTGGAACTCTAAACAAAAATAATTAACATGCCATTTGAAATCCTCAAAGAATTTATCTGTATGGAGCCCACATTCTCTACTAAAAAACATTTGTGTCTTTTTCTGGATGTTAAAATCATCAAATGAGTCCTCCCATGCTGTGTAGGCCGGAAGAGACTATATTTAAGACTCTTACTTATTAAAAACCCAGTTGCCCTTTACGTTCCATTCACGTTTTCCAATACAGACCGTCACGTGAGAACAAGACATGTGTTTCCGCTTCGGAATTGCGCCAAACCCCTACCTTGACCCTAGAACGCAAAGGGCAATTGATAAAACAAGCTGGTTTTACACTGGGAGAAGTAATTTGACGATTTGCAACACCCAAAAAAAAATACAGCATTCACTTTATTTGTTCTACGATAGGTTCGCGTTTGACCACTATCTCGCCTGATGGAAAGCGAAGATGTGGTCGACGATGAAGCACGCTTGCCTAGAAGTAACCTGTTCACTCTTGACTTGAAGACCACAAGGTTATAGCTACCAGGAAACAGACCTCGGCAGGGAATTCCAATCCTTAGCTATGCACACAATAAGTGTTCTATTTCTACAAAACTAAAAACCCGAGCCATAAAACCTAAATCACTCAATAATTAATCATGAAGTTAACGTCCTAAACTAAAAATAAACATGAAAAAGAATATCATATTCCATACCACATTAATAACCCACCCATTTTAATCAGCTGGCAACCCTAAGCCCACTAAACAAGCGCCGAAACGTCGCCCTTAAAAAAAAAAGTAAACAAAAAGAAGTAGTTGGTGAAAATTTTAAATTTGGAACTGGCGGAAGCGCATTCCACGCCCGGCAGTCGTCTATTTCGGTCGCGTCTACGGTTAGTCCTAATAAAATTCTTCTTTTTTTATTATTACAGATATTCCTTTTAGGGATCCGTTGTTTTGATAGCTGGTTAATGCATGTTTTCAGCGAGCGAGTCTCATTGGATTAACGAAACCATTGATGATAATGTTACTGAGGCTTTGTTACGTTTCTTCATCATCATCAGCCGGAAGACGTCCACTGCTGAACATAGGCCTCCCCCTTACACCTCCATACCGACCAACAATCCGCGAATTGCATCCATCGGTTGCCCGCGACTCTCGCAATGTTGGTGCACCTAGTGGGAGGCCTACGCTGCATCTTCCGGTCCGTGGCGACCACGGACCGGAAGATGCAGCGATGCAACTCGAGAACTTTTCTCCCCAATCCGTTGACAGAGCAAGTCATCATCTGCCTATTTTTTTCCCAACTATATCGTGGTCTGCATCCAGTCGAACCAGCTGCAGCTGAATATCAGTATTTTACATGAAGCGGCTGACTATCGAACCTCCACAATACGATACCCCATGGTAAGACTGGTTGCCAGACTTTTAAAGCTTCTGACTAATAGTAACGACTGTCAAAGATCTACAATTGACAGCCGAGACCAACAGCTTTACGTGCTTTCCGAGGCACGGAGGAAACTGGCTATGATAGATGGTCATCCATCCACAGACTAATCTCGGCAAGCGAGGCCTATTCCGGAAGATCGGCCTGCGCGGCTTTAAGGAAAAACCTATTGCCAATACTATATTTACGTAACAATCGATTATTAAAGCTGTGGGGGCCAAGAACACTGCTTACCCAGAACACACTCTTCCTTAACGTTAAGCGATCGGCCAAGATTTCGATATCAAACCAGTCCACAACGAAAAGACAGAAGTTCCACTCCGGATCACCAACACAGATTTTTAACCTCCTATACAAAAACAGAGGTGTCACAAGTTTGGCCGCGATGAGTATGAATGTTGATGGATGGAGAGGAAGAGGAAGGCCAAAGAAAAGATGGATGGATTGTCTAAGGAATGATATGGAAGAAAAAGTAGTAATTGATGTTGTGACGTCTGATAGTGGAGAATGGAAGAAGAAAATGTGTTGCGACGGTTTGTTCCGCGTTCAAACCCTAAGATTTTCTACCCTCTGCCGCGTTCGACCCCTAATCGTTTCCACACTCAACCCCTGTGGGTTGAACATGGAACTCAGCGACCACAAGTAAAATGGGATATGGGTAGGAAGATGCTTATGATGTTATAAGTTTGTACGCGAAGTATGTGTCGCACCATATAGCTCTTATATGGGTTTTCCGACTTGAAAATGGATTTTATTATTTGAAAGCATGTGTTTTAGAGATGGTTCTTAGACATGTTTGTTTCTCCCTCCGCCCGAGACGCAGTGGTAGACGCCCACGGCGACGGATGTCGCGGGACGATCTCCGGCCACCGTAGGCGTGGGCATGCGGGCGGCGAGTAAAGGGCAACTCGCTGCCCGACCAAGGACCATACCCGGGTCGACGGCGCGTTGTGTCCCACGCGCGCCTCAAGGAGCGTCAGCATAGTGACGGGGCCCCCCTATAGAGGGCCACAGTCCTGCCGGGGTTACGGGACATACGTATACCGCGACCCCGGCACACAAAGGGCTACCGAAGGACACCGTGGATTTTAGTCAGTACAAGTCTGACCGTCCCTCCCGCCCTGCCCGGGGTTGGAGGACTCATTTGATGATTTTACCACGTAAAAAAAAAAAGACATGTTTGTTTCAAAATCGATTCAGCAGTTTTAAGACCAGCTCCAGTCTCAGTTCTAGCAACTTAATGGCGCTGACTCTTACACCGAAATGGTTTGCGTCGCCGCTACCGCGCTAGGCTCGCAGTGTGTTTGAACACCTAAAGTACGTTACTTACGTCATCTTGGGACTGAAGAGTTCTAAGCTTTCTTCCCCAGAATATTCTTCCCCAGCTATGTTACTCTGGTAATATGTTATACACTTACAAAACAACAGAAAAAACTGTTCCGCGCCGAGCGGCAGCACACATACACACTTTTTATTCACACATTACATTTCACTACAAGTAAAAAGGATAGCTTGATAAAACGCAATAATAAAAAAGTGACAGCTAGATAAACAAGCAGCGCCACGCGTCATCAATCCCCCCGCACACACAGACACAGACTATAAGCAATTGTCCCACGTAGGACATTTTCTGGTCTTCGCGTTTTGCGCGCTCATAACATATCTGTTTACTAAAATATCATTGCTCTGGTCAACGACGACATAATACTAGACTCCGCATGCACGATCTAAGGAACGAAAATTATTCTGTCAACTCGCTGAGGTACTACGTAAGCAAGGGGGACGGGGTACTGCGTTGTGATTGGCTAACTCAAGGTCTGTTCTGTCTCAAAGTTTGTTTACGGCTCACAGGATTGGTCGAAATGAGACGAATATAAGACTTTTGTCTAATGTGTTGACAGACATCGGTCGCCTGTTATGATTAGACTCGTAGTCTAGTATTATATCGTCGTTGGCTCTGGTACTTCTGCGCCATCACTGTTGAGTTTAAAGAAGGCTGGCCGGCTTGCGCCTACGCCGGGTCAACGCCCCGTGACTCACGGACCCTTAAGAGTGGGAGGTAAGTGCATTTGCTTAAGAAATAAGAAATACGGAAGTTGTTTACGTAATTTTTGCAACGCAAACTAACTGTATTTAGCGGTTTATCAAGGAGTTTTAGGCTGACCGCAGACTTGAGTCAAAACAGTTTTAAGACAGACTATTGCTTTACAAAAACCATGAAGATGCGCACACTTAAAACAAAACGTGCCATAGACAATATTGTCTAATAGACACAAGAACTGCACAGCGACAAGTCTGACACTGAACAGTTTTGTTTCAGGTGAGCGGCGTGTCGTAAACAAAACAGTTTTGTTTATGTTTTAAGACAGACTTGTCTACGTGAGACAAGACTGTCTTAAAACAGTTGTGACTCAAGTCTGCGCTCAGCCTTAAGGCTTGATTTCTTGTTACACTTATACAACGTGTAACAAACAAACTCTTAAGAGCCTATACTACCTCAAATGGCTTAGCAGAAACCTGTGATACGTCGAATACTACAGCATTAATTTTGAAATAAATATATGGTAAAGTTGAGGATTAATGTTAGGTCTTATGTTTGGCGAAAACATGATTCCATAAAATTTTCTCGATAGAAAAAAATCCCAAAGTTACCTCTAAATTGAACAATAAAACGCTGGCAATCAGAAAACACTTAAAATTTGATCATGAAACTTTTTATACTAACTGAACTAACTATAAAGCACGTCTTATGTTATTTACTTTTTTGAATTTCCTTTTTTTTCGCCGTAAAATAAATAGATTTGCGTGTAGACAGCAAAAAGAAAGAGCAAGCAATAGTGCGTGGTACGTGCAAGTGCGAGCGAGTAAGATTATACTGAAGTACTATGGACCCTTAACCTAAATCAGTAAATTCGCAAATCTCCACAACCTCAATAAATACAGAAACTCGCAACACAACACTAGTTAGTTCAACCATTATGGCCGCCGAACGAATGAATGCTCTATTCAAGCTGACTCACAGTGGCATGCGGCCAAATATTACCCTAATTATACTAATTAACGCTTGAACTGGCCGTTGTGGTGAGGTCGTGAACCTAGCGAGGAGATTGCTAAGCTAATTTTCATCTATAAGGTGAAGGGAGATTATTTGGTGAGACAGGAAACTCAGTGACAGAGTCTTAAAAGTCAGCCCAAATCAAAATATTTGTTTTGATCCACCCATATACAACGTGTTTAGGGTGCGTCCACATCTGGCGAATGCGCCGCAAATGCGCAGCTCGCGCGCCGTTTGCAAGCTGCACGCGTGCAGATCGCGTGCCGCGCGCCCGCCTTTTGGCATACTAAATTCTCATTCTCATTGCCGAGAATGCGCGCGCGCGGCTCGCGAGCAGGTCGCAAACGGCTCGCGAGTTGCACATTCGCGGCATATTCGCCAGATGTGGACGCACCCTAACGGTAAAAGCGCAAAATCTCTCCGTTTTGCTCTTTAAGGGTTAAAAGCCCTAATTTTTTTAACTAACCGTCAAATTAAAAAAATATTATAGTTGTTTTTTTTAAGAGAATCCACCATTTTAAGGGAATTCACAACTGCATGCCAGCGAGCGGTCCCTCATTTGTATAATTTTTATTTTATTTTTGATTTTGAACTAAATTTTCTTTTTTTAAATTTAATTTTTATAAAATTTTCATTCTCTCTTTTATCTTTTTGACTAATGTATGTTTTTTCTTTTCATTTTTGTTTGATAACTGTTAATTTATTGTTGGTATTTTATGTATTTTTATCTGAAATAAATTGAATTGTATTGTATTACACTTACCAAAAAAAGTTATTTTATACGTTGTTTTATTTTACCCTTTTTAGTTCAGATACTCAACAAAAATCTATTGTACAAGTATATACGAATCCATGCTGGCAACATCAAAAGGTATCCATTATTGTTATATTATTCTTTTAGAACTTTCTCCAGAATCCGATAAAGACATTTCTGAAAACCGCATCAACATTTTATGTTCATAGAAAACTTCGATCCTACAGGGGCATCATAGCTTTTCTTCAAACTCAACAAAAAAATCTTCAACCAGAATATACTCTACAAAATCTTTACCAGCCTTATTCGCAGCCAGAATCTACCAAAAAATGATTAATGATCATATCATCCACACGGTACTATGCCGTCCAATTAATTACATCGATCAATGGCGTCTGGTGGTACCTGCCAATGTATTGATGAGGTCATAAGTCCATGGGCGCGTATTCGACGGGCTCGGCGTCCATTCAATGAATACGCCATTGTTGCTATGGAGATCAACCACGAAATAAAGCTATTGAAATATGCTGTCTTGTATGGTCAGTAGCGACAAGCATGAGTGCTGAGCATTGTGCGTTGGATCCCGGGTTGAGCAAAACAGGTTTTTTTGCTTTATTATACATAGTGGCTGCCGGACGGGCGTCGTTGCCGAGGGAGACCTAGGAAACGCTGGCGTGACGACCTAGACACCTTCATGACGAATTGGCAGGAGAAAACTCAATATAATTTCCGCTACAAGTTAGTAATTACAAGTGACACACACATGGGCGCGGACGAGGGTGCAGTGACCTCGCATCGACCGACCTTCGTAATGGGGGTAGTTCGACAAGTGACGTCATCATCTTTTGGGGAGCGCTTCTTGGAAAGTCTGCCTTTTATTTGTGTTGGAATAAATTGAGTTTGCATTTGGTTTTGAAAGACAAATTCTACTTTAAATAAAAGAAGGTTTGATTTTCAACCAACTTCTTATTTTCTTTTTTTATGTCACTCTATTTTCAAAGTACTCAGCAACTTCTGACAGCCCGAATCAACTGTGGCTACCCTCAGAAAAAACGCCGAGACAATGAAGCTCGACGTGTCCCGAAAATGAATTTACCTGTCTTGGATCTTGCAACGAAATTAATCAGAAATCAATAGTGGAGGAGTAGGAAAAATACGTAGTTTCCACTTTAAAAACAATGTTATCGTATTCTACATGTTTGAATTAAATTGTTTGTTTACTCTTCATTATCTTCCTACCCTTATTCCATTTTACTTGCGGTCGTCGCAACACGTTTTCTTCTTCCATTCTCCCCTATCAGACGTCACAGTATCATTTACTACTTTTTCTTTCATATCATTCCTTAGACAATCCATCCATCTTTTCTCTGGCGTTCCTCTTCCTCTCCATCCATCAACATTCATACTCATCACTCTCTTAGTCACATGAGTGTCATCATTATTTTTCATTTAGATATACTACTACCCAACCCAATTTGTCAAATTGTTTGATCAATGAACACTGCGTTCCAGAAATAAAAATATAATTAGCCAACAATCGCAATACGACACCACGTCTATGCGTGTTACGCAGTATTGATTATTGTAACACGTTGGGCGCCAATAACGAACTATTGGCGCCCAAGCTGGGACTTGATTGATTTTTAAATGCGTTGTATTGATTTTTAAAATAGGTAAATTGTATTGTCGTCAATTTTAGTTCACGTAACAAAAGAAAAAATACAAATGTCATACTCATATTTTTGAACAATTAATCTGATAGACAAATACAATTTAAGTAACATAACCTATTTTGACAAAAACTAACGTAAATTACTGGAATCAGAACTGCTGTAAATCAAAGAGATGAGCATGTACCCGAAGCAAAGTAAAAGCTTCGAAAAACAAAGGAAAGTCCATTGCGGGCGTACCACGACGAGTAGAGGCGAGGCGTGCGTGCCGTATTGATTTCCCGGCTAGTCTAGAGGCAGTTGCTAGTGGCGCCCGACTGGGCCCCGGTTTTTATTACAGTTTGCGTTCACTCTTTTGTTCGTACGCTATTAAGTATAAATGTCGGGTCTAATTGGATTCTGTTGGTCTGATGTGGAGTTCAATCACATTAGGTAGGTTGTGGGTGGTAACCGCTGAACGGTACGTGCGTGCTAGCTTTTTATACTAAAGTGAGAATAGATTATGATGAGTAATTACATGAAAAAACTGTATTTGGATAGTGGATAATCAAAATAATTATAGTTCCTCAACAAAAATGACAAAAGTTGGACGAAAGGCTTTTTTTTGCGTGGTAAAAGCATCAAATGAATTCCACACAGGGCAACGCAGGAGGGACTGTCAGACTTGTACTGACTAAAATCCGCAGTGTCCTTAGCCCTTTATGTTCTGGAGTCACGGTAGCTGGTTAGTTCCGCGACCCCGACAGGCTTTGGCCCTCTAAGGGTGCCCCGTCATTGTGCCGACACTCTTTTAGAACACAACGCGTACGAAAGGGTTTGGCAATCATTTTAGAGTCAGTAATATACAAACAGAATTTGGTTACAATACGTATACCACAAATATATCCAGTTATAAAGAAAAGTAAGTTATTTATAATACAATGACTCCTTTATAATCCCCTATCAATCTACCCTCAAAAACAAAGACAACTACCAACATCCACAAACCAGCCACAATCTCAGTTTTAATACCAAAAGCGGGTAGTACAGCAAAACAAAGCCTTTGTCTGATACGGCACGTTCACCCCAATTCGAGGCAGAGGGATATAGGTCAGTTATGTACGCAGTGTATACGTGAGGTCGTGAGGGTAGATGAATAATATGTAACTACCCCCCAAAGTACTTTTAGTAACGGCTTATTTTCACGGAGTTATGGTGACGTCTTTGTTAAAAGGTTGAGGAGTAGGTACGTGAAAAGAAGGCTGATTAAGATTGTATTGATTCTATTTATAAAAGGGAATGTTGAATATTGTAATAACAGCGGTTAGATATAAGTAAAACAGATATGAGACTGGTGTGCCGTTGATGAAACATTATATTAATATTGAGATTTATACGTTTATTTGCATAATTTGATGTTTATACTAGAGCTAAAACTAGACAAAAGAATAGTAAATTACTCACGGAATCCAACCATTTACATCCACAAGTGTTTAATTGAATTTAGATTAAAAAATCACTGCGAAATATCGTGCAAAAAAGGCGAGAAACGAACCATCACATAACATTAGAAGTGTACAAGAGTACACACATTTAAATCCTATTGACTATCGAGGTAGGGTCGACTCTAATCCCATCCATATTACAGTGTACCTTCAAAGGTAAAAGCCTATATTCATTGCATGTAAGGATGTCGTAATAAGGGCGCTTCCGGATCACGCCTCGAAGGGTGGGTGGGGTGGTGGGGTAGTTGCAAACTTACGACGAGACGATGTCACGCGAAATTATAATGCTAATTTTGTTCTGGCTTACTGCTAACCTCGTTTTAGGTCAGAGGTCAGAGTTTAGGCTGTGGGAAAGAGACAGGGCTATACAGGTCGTCTAGCGCCATCTCTTTCCCACAGCCTAAACTGGATCGTGTTAAGTGCTCGTGGTAAGGCCTCAGGTCAGTAAATTAGTTCCTCATTCGCACACCAGAGGCGCTGTTCCATTTTTTCATGTAACAACAAACGCTGTAAATACTGGAAAGACGCTGTAAAGTAAATGAGTGAAAACTTGTGCTAAGGGTACAGGTTACAAATGCCAGGGTCGCGGGCCTATCCGGTAACCGCTGGCACGAAAAAGGGCTACTGAAGGACACCGTGGATTTTAGTCAGTACAAGTCCGACAGTCCCTCCCGTCTTGCCCTGTGTGGGAGGACTCTCGAAATTTTGTAAAGTTGCCATGCACCCAAGGGTAGTTAACTTGACTTTTGTCGGTAGACAGCAACTATCTGTCAAACGGTACATTACTTCTCTATGGTCACTTGGGGGCATGGCAGTTCAGTTTGAGCACTCGTTGAGTGAAGACGTGCAAATTGTATCACACATAAGTGTAATAAAGTGAATATAATGTTATACCGTGTTTGCATTCCTCTGCAACTGACTATTGGATTAATTATGAATGAAGTTTCAATCTACGAGTAGATCTCTATCGAATATAAGACTTAGAAACTCCTTAGACACTTTTTATGATACCTAGCAAACTAAATCGAACAATACTAGGACAATGATCCAAATAAACGCACATCTTCCTGAAATTACTCGTAAAATACCACAAATTCACAGTCAGAGCACATACCATAAATTGTATCCACCTGACATAGCCACGCAATTCCCGCTCGTAAATTATACGTCATAAAATTCAAATTACCTTTCTATTTTACTACGAATATGTAGGTTTATGAGTTTCAGATAATGTGGGTAGTTGTGTTTATTGAACTTTGAAAGAGAGAGAAGACAATAGCTGAGTGAATATTTGAATTGATAGTTGAGTTTTTTTTTTGCCTACAGTTAGTTTTTCCGAGTCTGGAGACTGTCTTATTAAGCCGCGTACAGACATCGCGAGGCGTGCGACACGAATGGTTCGTCTCGCATGCCTTAACCTGAGGCATACGATGGTACATTTATACGTGCGTCCCGAACGAAACGTGCTCAAGCTGAGCAAGCAAACCACCACGCACGGTGTTCGTCAGTAGAAAACGCAAACAACACCTGTCCGTCCACACGGAGCGCACGGCTCGTACTGAGGCGGCGTTCGCAACGATCGTATGGCGCGAATGCTCACTGTGAGCACACACGTCCACACAGCCCGAGGCATGCGAGACGAACCATTCTTGTCGCACGCCTCGCGATGTCTGTACGCGGCTTTAGGTTACCGTGGCCCTGGAACGTAAAGGGCTATTGAAGGAACTCTGTGAACTTCAGTAAGTCCAAGATTGACAGTTCCCTCCGCTCCACACAAGGCTCGAGGACTCATTTGATAAATCCCATCTAAAAAGAAAACGAGGTCTGTGGGGTTCCCACAGGCGGCCATATTAATTCTGACATTAAAATTATGTGTAGTAGTAAGGCCAAATGCTTAAACGAAAATCCTACTAATATTATAAATGCAAAAGTTTGTGAGGATGTATGTATGACGTATGTAGGTATGTTTGTTACTCTTTCACGCAAAAACCACTGAACGGATTTGGCTAAAATTTGGTACACAGATAGTTTATAACCCGGATTAACACATGGAATAGTTTTTATCCCGAATTTATGTTCCTGTGGGATAATTTTCGCGTTGTAGAGGGTGAAGCCGCTGGCAACAGCTAGTACTATATAAAAGTTACAAAGATCATCATCTACCTGCCTTTTCCCAACTATATTGTGGTCAGCTTCCAGTCGAACCAGATGCAGCTGAATATCAGTATTTTACATGGAGCGACTGACTATCGGACCTCCACAATACAGTAACTGGGTAATACGATACTCCATGGTAAGACTGGTTGTCAGATTTTATACCTTCTGACTAACAGTAAAGACTGTCAAAGATCTACAAATGACAGCAGGGACCAACGGCTTTACGTGCTTTCCGAGGCACGGAGGAAACTCGCTATGACAGATGGTCACCTATCCGTAGACCAACCTCGGCAAGCGCGGCTTAACCCGGAAGATCGGCCTGTGCGGCTGTAATTATTTAGCCACGAGCTCCTCAAAAGTTACAAAGATATCCAGTAAAAATCCAACTACATCCAATAAATTGATCTCAACATGCAATCAGTTCGACCCGCCATATGTATTAAGTATGTCATAATCGTAAAAAACACATGGGCACACATAAATGTACATAACAGGCCGCCATTTTACAAGCGTAAATACTATTTACTAGTTTCAAACAAAACGAGGCACGGAGTAATTAGTAAATGGAGTGCTTTGACTTTGTGAAAAGCTAGTACTATATAAAACTTACAAAGATATCTAGGAAAAACCAACTACAACCAATAAATTGATCTCAACATGCAATCAGTTCGACCCGCCATATGTCATTATCATCATCATCATCAGCCTATAATGTTCCCACTGCTGGGACACAGGCCTCCTCTCTGTGAGAGGGAGAGGGCCATAATCCACCACGCGGGCCCAGTGCGGGTTGAGATGTCACATGTCTTCGAATGTTGTTTGTTTTTTTCATGTTTTCCTTCACCGTTTTGAGAGCAGTGGTGATGAAATAAATAACACAAAGTAATGCGCCTCGCGGGGTTCGAACCCACGACATACAATCCGAAAGTCGGGACCGATACCACTGGCCCCCCACTGCCCTATGTATTATGTCATAATCGTAAAAAACCACATGGGCACACATAAACGTACATAACAGGCCGTCATCTTACACACATAAATACTATTTACTAGTTTCAAACAAAACGAGGCACGGAGTAATTAGTAAATGGAGTACTTTGACTTTGTGATTCCTCAGCTTTGCAGTCACGAAAGGATCTTTACTACACTTTTATGACGTTTACCTATTTTTATGTGGAATTATGTAGTACTAGCAAACCCGGCGAACTCCGTTTCGCCACCAGATGGCTTCGTTTTTTTCTTTGCTATAAACCTCACGGAGCCCGAGACCTTTCCAACGAATGCAAAACCGTGGAAATCGATTCGTGCGTTCTGGAGTTATAGCGTCAGGAAGGAAAACCCGACTTATTTTTATATGGTAGATTGCCTAACCCTTCGGACGGGCTTATGTCATGTTAAAAAAACATAGACATGTAAAACACACCTTTTTATCATTTTAGGGGTAGAAACTAATGACCGCTATCATCTATTCTTACATAATTTTGGTGCTTCATTCGAATTCATAATTTTTAATCATATGCACCAACCTTACTGAAAAGTCTCACCAATAAGGCATTAAGGTCAGATAATGTCCTTCTAGAGTAATCTTGGCGTTGCCACTCACATCTACTTCGTAAATAATTTGTGTTCTCTTCCTACCCTGTATGATTGAGTATCATTAGAAATTGAAACAACATTTTTCATTATTTGTTTTGAGACATATCGACACTGCTGCAAGCGCCATCATCGATCATAGATAAATAAAAAACCAAATCAAAATCAAAGCATTTATTTCAAGAAGGCCAGTTACAGGCACTTTTGAATTGTCATAGACAATCATAGGAATATTATTAAACACTGTAATGTTAACTTGTAAGTTATGGTGCTACAGTCCCAGTCACAAGCCATAAAAACTGTGAAAGTACCGAAGATGCGGGCGTTCCAAGAAGTAGATCTCTATGGAGAAGAACGTGCAGGAAACTCCATGGACACCTTTTTTTTAGATCGCCAGAATTATTACAGAAGCTTTGTTACATCATTCATTTGAGGTGGTACATTATGTGAGAACGATGTAGCAAGTTTTTGATTAAAAATGTCCAGAGTAATAATTCAAACAAAGACAATTCTAAAACAAAATGTTCAATAATTAATTATTAAAATAAACTGTGGCAGTTAAGAGATGACCAGTTTCAACTGACAGCGCCCGTTCACGAACATGACACATGCATCAGAAATTAAGTTCATCCGTGATAATGATGGTGTAAGTGTCATATCAGTTTTAAAACTTTTTGCTTGAGCACTCCATTAACTAATAACTCCGTGTTAGCTCATATGGCGTCTGGTCACGTTATCTAGATACACAATCGATGATTCTCTAATATTATGAGAGCTGCATACATACGGGGCGTTTACTGACTATCTATGTTTTATTAAACGCATTCTTTCAAAGTGCATTGTGAATGAATGATGGCTTCTAAGCACCAGTTTTAAAATAAGCTAGGTTTTGTTAAAGGGCGTCACTCAATCAAAAAAAATTGACCGACTTTAGAACCACACCATTTATTTTTTTAGCGTGGTAATATCATCAAATGAATTACCCCGGGCAGGGCGGGAGGGACTGTCAGACTTTTACTGACTAAAATCCACGGTGCCCTTCAGTAGCCTGTTATGTTCCGGGGTCACGGTAAGGAAATAATCCCGCGACCCCGGCAGACTTTGGCTCTCTGAGAGGGGGGCCCTGTCATTATGCTGACGCTCTTTGAGGCGCGCGTGGGACACAACGCGCCGTCGACCCGGCATGGTCCATGGTCGGGCAGCGAGTTGCCCTTTACTCGCTGCCCGCATGCCCGCGCCTACAGTGGCCGGAGATCGTCTGCTGCGCGTTAAAGCCTTGAAAAAACATATGATCCGAATCCCACGATAAGACGTAGTTGCGAAAAATCGCATCCAAAACTGTTATTTTTGACAACATGGCGCCAAAAACAGTTCTAACTCTAAGTACCTACAGACAAAAAACGGTTCACACGATATTTTTTCGCCACAAAATGGCGACAACTTAGTTCTACCTAAAAATGAAAGTTGAACAGACCAAAGACAAGTGGGTCAGACAATAAAAGTATATATTTAAGTATACAGTTTAGAACAAAAGGCGTAATGATGGTATCTTGTTTTTCTCAGACCTGATTGAAAAACGTGAGAAGCTACACAAGAAGTAAGTGACAGCGATTTTAGAAAAGTATTTGCAAAATACACTTATTAACAAATTAATTCAATAAATGGCGGATCATTTTGTTAATGGGGATTTTGCTGTCATAGTAGCGAAGCACGTACCGGGCCGCTTGTTATTTATAGTATGTCATCATAATTTTCTATGATGACTGAATCAAGTTGTTTTTTGATGTCTTCTGATGGTAAGTGAAGTCGACGGCGAAGCACTAGGGTTCCCGAACACGGGCCAAAACGCCACCATAGCCACTAGCGCGATTCTGCACCCCAACAAACAACGTAATGCATGTGTTAAAAAAAGTAGCAGCCAACGACCGCAAGTGTCGACCACCGGCCAAAAATTGTATTGGCGTTTGTGGCTGTCGCGAGCCGCTCGTGTGCGGAGACACTTTATCTTAAATCCAGAGTTTCTGTCTTGAACCAACCCCCATTGTGTAACGGCATCATATAATATAACAACAAAATGAACGAAGTTGCCATTAAATCTAACTTAAAATTATCATGCTTGCGTATGTTGTAATATTAATTGATATTTTTCTGATAATTGTAACTTCTCGATTTGTATAAATGGCTCGCGTAAGACCACTATCTCGCCTGAGAAGTAACCTGTTCACTCTTGACTTGAAGACCACAAGGTTATAGCTGTCAGGAAATACAGACTGACTGAGAATTCCACTTCTTAGCTGGCCATGTAACCCAGTAACTGGGTAACACGATACCACTTGGCAAATACTGGTAGTCACTTTCAAGCTTCTAATATTCTAACAGTCATCAACATAAGCATAATATATTGTTCCCACTGCTGGGACACAGGCCTCTTCTCTGTGAGAGGGAGTGGGCCATAATCTACCACGCGGGCCCAGTGCGGATTGGTGGCTGTCACATGTCTTCGATAATAATTTGACTCTAATACATACCGGTTTCCTCACGATGTTTTCCTTCACCGTTTTGAGAGCAGTGGTGATGATATAAATTACACAAAGTTATGCGACTGGCGGGGTTCGAACCCACGACCTACAAGTCTGGACCGACACAACTGTGCCACCACTTCTAACATTAACCACAGTGAACGACCTACAAATGACATCCGAGATCGTGTGGTACCGCGTACCCGGCTATGATAAATGGTCACCCATCCACGGAACAACCTCGGCAAGCGCGGCTTAACCTTGAAGAGCGACCTGTGCCGGATATTATTTAGCCACAAGCTCTACACGATAATCACATCCAATTTGAGATCGCCTGCTAAATGACTAATCTATGCACACTAGTGATGTTACGCATGTTTGATTTTTGATATTCGCGATTGCAGATGCGAATATTCAATTCCAATATTCGCGTATTCGAAATTCGAATATAAAATTTAAACCAGTCATGTTTGACGGGTTAAAGAATACTAAAAAGTAAAAATAAAGAAACACTTTTAAATGATCGAACTTCATAACATCTTGTCTGTAATGAAAATGGAAAGTGTAAGAGTAGCTGTAAGAGTGTCGTCAGTGAAAGAAAAGCAGAAAGAAACACGGTAAACACGGTTATCTTAGCATCTTAGCTTGGTCGTATTTGTGATTGATTGATTTGATGACCATTGATATGAATGAGATAAAGAGCAGACTGAATAAAAGATGAATGGAGAGCAAGGCGAAAGATAAGAACGAATGGATTGTCTGAAAGGAGTTCCAAATATTGTCATTTTTTCACTCGTTCGTATTTGCTTAATATTCGCATTATTTTGCGAATGCAAATATCTAAAAATATGCGAATATATGTGAATGAGAATGTGAATATTCGTAACATCACTAATGCACACACTACACCTATGTTTCCGCAACCAATCACAACAGACCTTGGAAGCTATTAGCGTATGAATCAGTTGCAGAATCGATCATTATGTACCACACACATTTGCTACGAACATTCGAGAACTTAACAGCATAAAGTCCCTCCCGAGTCCCGCTCTACTCAGGGCGGGAAAGGTAGGGAGTATCAGATAGGGCTTGCAGAACCGGTACTTTTTAAAGCCCGGTACCGAAGTTTCGGTACTGGGACATGGAACCGGGATTTCCCGGGAAATTCGGTACTTTCGGTACTCACGTACAGACGCTATTAACTTATCGAAAAAAAGGCACGAGTGCGTGCACACTACATAAAATTATCTAAATCAGTTGAAAAATTAACTCATTAAAAATGTGGGTGGGATGGAGTAGTTCATAAAACTTTGTTTTATTTCGTAAATCTATAATTGACAATAAACATCAGAACATAATCTCAAGGAACCGAATTTAAATGCTTTTTTAAGCTATTGCATAGCTTTTATCGCACATTCCCAACAAAAACCTAACGAAAATACCCGACACCACGCATCGTCTAACGTCGTTTCTCAGAGTACTTTGTAATTATAAGAATATTCGTCATAAAAACAATATACTTTATCTTACTAATTCTAAACGGCTAGCTACAAAAAGAGTTTTCATAATGAAACCTACTTATAAAAACCTCCTGCAACAAAGAAGTTCCATGTTACAGTAGTGCATCACAAACATTTTAATTTCCTTTTAAAATAAAATAGTTACTTGTTATGCAAGGCTGCAAAGTTGATATTTGGCGCGAAATTTCGCTACTTTTTAAAGCTACGAGATGCAGAAAAACTTTGCTTCCGAATTTTCTGCGCCTCGCCTGCTAGTGAAGAAAATAATTGACTACAAGATATTTTATCCGAATTTTGAACAAATCTTTGCGCTCTAGCACGCAAAATGGAGTTTTGCGCGTTAACTCCATTTTTCACGCAAAACGCGCGAATGAATAGAATCTTTCCGAGCGAGTGAAGTGGAAAAAAGGTAGCTTCGCGCAATTTCCGAGTACCACATGTATTTTTTTTATATTGGTATAAAAATAACTTTTAAATATAATAATTAAAATAGATCAGAACTATATTTTGGATATTGGAAATTCCTACTATATTTTGAATTAGAAATAACCCTATCTTTGTCACGTAATTGCTTTCTTCTTTCCTCTATGGAATAAGTCTTTAACATCACATAATTGGTCATTTTTTTCCTTCTACTATAAATGAATATCATTAAACAAACTGTAGCAAAACAAAACTAGTATAATGCTTTAGCGAGATGAACAAAATATAAAACTCAAAAAAAGAATGTAACAAACGCTATTTTCTTTAAAATAAAGGTAGTATCTAATACATACATACATACATACATATATATAATCTCTAAAAAGTAAGAGCTTTTTAGAGATTAATAAACCAAATAATTATAAAATACACAAAATCTGATCATTAATGTTATTGTCTTCAAAATGAAAGTAATGCAATAAATGAATCATAATCATCATCATAACTGACCCCTTACTTACATTGCTAATTAGTTTTTGTTTACGAAATTCTCATTATTTTCAAATAAAATGTTTTATATCAACAATGCTGTAAAAGAATAGTTTATTGGATATGATTTGTAAATTTATATTAAAAAAAGAAGGAAAATAATAAAGTACCGAAAGTATCGAAAGTACCGGGACTACGGAACGAAGAACCGGTACAGGATTGCTTTAAAAATTCCCGGGATTTCCCGGTATTTTCGGTACCGGGATTTCCCGGTTGCATGCCCTAGTATCAGACTTATACTGACTAAAATCCACGGTGATCCTTCAATAGCCCTTTTCGTTTCAGGATCACTGTTACCTGGGGTGCTATGACAGGAAACCTCCACGTGCGCCCGTGGACTGGAGTTCCCTCTCGGATACGTCTGGGGGGAAGACCAGTTTTTCGGGCCGGTGCACCCTGGGATTCGGACAAAAACTCTTCCTTAGGCACTGTGTGCCTAAGTGGTCTCTTTGCCCGTATGCGAATAGCCTGTCGTGTGGACACTCCAACGCGTGTCCCTCTGATCAGTAGAGGGCACAGCGGCGGAGCGGGCTTGCGGACGGTGAGTAATGGGTAGCTCTCCGTCCGACCAAGGACGTTACTGTTACATTACCTAAAATGACAGTCCCGCGTCCCCGGTAGGCTTTCGCCCTCTAAGGAGAGATTCCTCGTCAGATTGTTGACTCTTTGAGACGCGCATTCGCCTGCGGCGGCTAGGTCGTGAGGTCGAGCCCGTGTTCTCGCTCACGCTTCCCGCCTCCTCCTTCGCTTGCATGACTGCTTCGCAGAAGGAGGTGAATGCTTCCCATTCCGTCTTGCCCCGCAGCATTTACTGGACCAATGCCGGGCGCGAGAGGTCGCCTATCGTCTCCGTGAGGACACGGCGGTGCTCTGCCCAAACCGGGCAGTCCCGCACCGTATGCTCCACTGTGTCCTTCGGAAGATCCTCGCAGTGGTGATACCCAGGCGTTTCTTCCTTCTCTATCAGACTCACACAACTCCCGAAACTTCTATGTCCGGTGAGGATTTGCGTCAAGCGGTAGGTCAGAACGCCGTGTTGCCTATACAGCCACCCCTCAAAGAGGGGTCTTATAGACGTGCCGGATAAAACATCACGACCGAATGAAGAGGTGCGGCAGGTAAAACAGGGTTGAATAACTAGTGCGATAATAAATATTGAATAAGGGTCAATTTATACTAGCGCAGAGTCGAAGCGCATCGAAGCGTCTTTCTAAAAATGCCTTAACAATTTCAACCTTAAATCCACAGCGTAACTCACAAATTACTTCTTTGCATTCTTCAGAATTCGCGCGTCTACGCGTGATCAACGATGATCGTGAATCATACTGCTTCGGTAAGGTGTGCTTTACGCTGTGGAGTTTAGGTTGAAATTGTTATGTCCAGTTTTAGAAAGACGCTTCGATGCGCTTCGACTCTGTGCATTGAAAGGTCCTAACCTATCACGATGTTATTTTGAAGGTGAACAGTTGTTCTAAAGGCATATGTTCGAGGTTGTGAGTTCAAGCTCGGGCAAATAAAAATGTGTATCTTTCAATGAATATTTACTAACTTTCTTAGTTTACCATGTTGGACAACACTGACCTGCACGCGTAGCATGGCGATTCTATCTCTATTCTACCAAGAAAAGACAAAATTATTTCATCGTTATTTCTATACAAATCGACTGGTTTTTTTTTGCACAAGTGTGACACGATTCGTACACCATTAACGAATAGAAACAAATCTCTTCTATATTTTAAACATTAATATGTTTAAACCGATAAAAATCTTTTAAGTTCTGTCATTTTGTATAATTATTCCAAAACCCATTTCTACGGCGCCATGCTATGCGTGCTGGGAATCGATCCGAGGACCTCATAACCAGCAATCGTAATTGCCAGACCCCAGTTTAATGATGGATAGCGAAACTTTCATGCTGTAGTTGGCATGAAAGTCGAAGCTCGCGTGGTACACAACGCGCTGTCGTATCAGACTGGGATCCTTATCTGACAGCAAGTTACCAACCTCGCCGTCCAGAAGCCCGTAAATTCTTCCCCCGATCCTTAGAGCATGAATTAACCCTGACACAACATTACGTATGACATCATAAGTACCAATTAATGTCAATGTCGTTACAATCAGATGTCTGCCCCCGCTTCTAGGTCACCAGGAGACTTTTACCTACTGAATTAGTTTCTAGAGGAGCAGGACAGAGCCTTTGTCATCGGGGGAAACCTTCAAATCATCAATATGTCCTCCAACTCCAGGGCACGATGGGTATTAAGAGGAAACAGCAAGGTCGTTTTTCCATACAAACGTAGTCCCCTGTTTTCTTCCTGGATAATGCCAGTAGAGCAATAATTTTTTTACAAAAAATCTATGACCAATATTGGCATGTCTCTGTTTTCCTTTTTTCCATAAATTAATTATTAATAGAGATATGAACATTCAAAATCTTAAAAAAATAGCCAGATTTTCCGCTGTTCAAATATCCAGAAAACAAATTTGACGGGATTATATAAAAAAGGAAAACATAGGAACACGATCAATGCCTTTCTTTATTTTTTAAAGAAAAAAGTAGTGAAATCGGTTAAGTTTTGGAGGAGTAATGAGGGGACTACGAATCGTTGATTTTGTGCCATTTAATAAGGTATTTTCGGTCCAAGCTGCTGTTGTCTCTATCGCGCTCTGTAACTCTGTTGTGGGCACTGCGCGACAGCAACAGATTTTACAAATACCTATTTTTCAATTCTCCAACCCTTGCTGTTTCCTCTTAAACCTTCCCTGGTGAAGACCAGGGAAGGTTTAATACGAAACAGGTTTGTATACCTGTATTCAAAACCGTGCAGGACAATGTCTGTGTACTATTCAGCACCATCCAGTGTTGGGTCATATACAGGAATCGGTTTTACGCTGACGGGGCTCAAGAAGGCCAAAGCCTGCCGGAGTCGCGGGACTTATCTCATTACCGTGACCCCGGAACATATAAAGGACACCGTGGATTTTAGTCAGTACGGCTCTGACAGTCTCTCCCACCATGCCAGGGGAGGGAGGACTCATTTGAAGATTTTGCAACGCTAAAAAAAAGGGGGCCTTGTCATTGTACTGACTGCTCTTTGAGGCGCGCGTGGAACACAACGCGCCGTCGACCCGGGCATGGTCTATGGTCGGACAGCGAGTTGCCCTTTACTAGCCACCCGCATGCCTGCGCCTACGGTGGCCGTAGGTCGTCATGCGACGTCCGTCGCCGTGGGCGTCCACCACTGCGGCTCGGGCGGAGGGAGGACGCTGTCCTCACCCTCGCGAGGCCCGCCTCCTCCTGAATGTAGGACCTTGGCCCCCGAGTGACAAACTAGATTATAATAAATGTCTACCACACAGAATAAGCCGCATCCCTCAGCCGCGGCTGACGGACGCGTCCGATAATTTGTTCGCAGCTTTACAGTCACAATGTTGACAAGTCTTATGTCATATACGTGATGTCATAATGGAATTAATGTCAGTGTCAGGTTTACCAGAGCGTGGGGTGTCACCGTCAGCGGTGAGCGGATGTCGGGAAATACTGTTACCTGAGCGACACACGTGCCTTAGAGCTAGGGATGTTACGATGTGAGTAAATACTCGATACTTTTTTTTGTTCGAGACCGAGTATTTTTGTATCGATAGTTTGGAACTGAGTATTTAGTAAAAATTTAAAGTAATCGCATCGGTGAAGAGGACTAGTGTTGGTTTAAATAAATAATTTGTTCTTATTGTCTCAAAACGGTGAAGAAAACATCATCATCATCAGCCGGAAGACGTCCACTGCTGAACATAGGCCTCCCCCTTAGACCGCCATGCTGAACTACAATTCGCCCGCGACCCTCACGATGTCGTCGGTCCACCTAGTGGGAGGTCTGCCTACGCTGCGTCTTCCGGTCCGCAAAGAAAACATCGTGAGCAAACCGGCATTCCTAGAAACAAATATTCGAAGTCATGACACATCAAACAACCCGCACTGGGCACGCGTGGTGGATTATGGCCCACTCCCTCCTACAGAGTCCTGTGTGCCAGTAGTGAGAACATTTATAGGCTGATGATGATCATTTTAAATATTGTTCATCAAAAGATAGTACTACTTAACAAATAATATTCAAAGTATGAATCAATTCATAAAAATCAACATACCTCAATAGATTTTTGCATTAAAATTTGACTAATTTATGTTTATACTTTGTGTACCTAAATGGATAAAAATTAAAATATTATTTTTTATATTAACGCTTAATTATTTAAATTATACACTTAATAAGCATAATGACAGCATTAATAAGTTTCAAATCAATAAATTAATATTTATAAAGCCATAAAACGCATCAAGAGTCGTTTAAAACGAGATGTTTTAGATACTTTTCAATCGATATCAAGTCATTATCTGCCTAGACTTTTCGCAACAATGTTGTGTTTGGCTTCCAGTCGAACCAGATGCAGCTGAATATCAATATTTTATCGGACCTCCACAACGCAGTAACAGGCCAAATACGACATCTCATAGTAAGACTGTACTGCCGGTTAAGTATCGATACTTCACCCGATACTGTTAAAAGTAAAGCATCGATACCTCACTGGTATCGTTCTGTCCCTTCCCTAGCCAGATCAAGTAACATGAGATCCGATACATTTCTTGAACAGAAGTCATTAAACTTTTAGCTACAATAATAACAACCGCATGTATCGATTAAAGGGTAAGCTGCGCTTGCCGAGGCATATTTATGGATGGGTGACTACCGAGTCATCATCATGTTCCGCTACCTAACCTTTTCCTAACTATATTGTGATCCCGGGTCGACGGCGCGTTGTGTTCCACGCTCGCCTCAAAAAGTGTCAGCATGATGACGCCAATAGTCGCCTAGAGGGCCAAAGCCTGCCGGGGTCGCGGGACTTATCTCATTACCGTGACCCGGAACATAAAGGGCTATTGAAGGACACCGTAGATTTTAGTAAGTACGCGTCTGACAGTCTCTCCTGCCCTGCCCGGGGTGGGCGGACTCATTTAATGATTTTACCACGTAAAAAAAACTTATTGAGATCGGCTTCCAGGCGAACGGAATGTAGCTTAATATCAGTATTTTACATGGTGCGACTGCCTATCAGACCTCCACAACACAGTAACTGAGTAATACGATACTCCATTATTTTGTAAATAAAATATTTTAATAGCCTATACTGTCCCACTGCTGAGCAAAGGCCAAAATAAAATAAATATAATAGAATAAATATTTAAAAAACAAAAAACCCGACTGCGTAAAAAAAACCAAAAAGAAAGAAATAAGCCCAGTAGTTTAAAATTCACTCATTCACACTCACAGTCGGGGCCCATTCAAATTATACCAATCAAATATTCCAAGGGACCTCCTGGCGCAGTCGGGTAAAACAGTGTTTTTCGTCGACCAGTTACTGTTTACAAGCACACCAACTGAAAACAATTCAGACCCCCGACGCCGCTCCCCGCTCACATCGACTCCATACCGACTACCAAGTGACATTTCATTAACATATTCATGAGATACCAAGTAACATAGGGCCGTAATATATTCTAATTTATTTATAACACTTTCTTTATGTAAACTTTATCCTTTGATAGATAAACAAAACTTATTTTTGGGATTTCAATACACTACTTAATTTACTACTTTCCTCCCATTTAACCCGAAACTACTAAAAGGCACCTGCTAAGATTCCTAAAAGGGAAAAAGTTGAAGTCGAAACAAAAAAGTTAGATAAAAAACTTGAGAGGTGTCAAGGGACACCCGGATGGAACGAAGTTACTGTATACACTCAACAAAAATAATCGTCGCGACTCTGCTCCGCTCCACTCCACTCCGCTATACTCCACTCCACTCTTTGAGCTCTAGCACCCTTATGCAACGCGCGATAAGGAACTTCGTTCCAAAAAGTGTCGTGATAACTTTTCGTAAGATTTTTTTCCGTCTAGCTCAACTAACTAAGGGCAACTTTTTATTCCCATTTGAGCAATTTGTCAAAATTTTGGCGAGTAAGGCACCTCCCAGCCTATTACCGTCCACTGCTGAACCAGTACACCTCTCTCAAAGAACGCCAACCCTCCCGGTCTTGGGCATTTTTATTTATTGGGACAAACCCACCACACTATTCCCAAACCACTCTAACTTCTGAAAGCCAGAATCAACAGTGGCACCCACCAGAAAAGCGCCGAGACAATGAAGCTCGACGTATCCCGGAGAATGAATTTACCTGTCTTGGATCCTGCAACGAAATTAATCAGAAAAGAATAGTAGAGGAGTAGGAAAAAATTTGTATCCACTTTCCTCCATGCAAGCAGGAGACAGAACAAAACAAGGCCAATAGGCACAAAGGGACATTACAACTGGGAGAAGCCCAGTTGCCTAGCACCACGGGTAAAAATGACTACTAATATTAATGGGTCCTAAATTGTGAGCTGCTATATTTGATTCCAATAATAGGTGTGGCAAAAACGCTTGAACGTACGGAAGTTTGTTCGAGTTTCCACAAGGTCTTAGGCAGTCTGCATCCATCCATCAAGTAAGGCGCCTGTCTAGGTTTGGCCTTTACAATCGGGCCACCACTGTTCCCCTGCTCCTTTGCCACTTCCTTAGTGTTTCAAACCTCCAGAAAGTCCATTTATCTGCCAGGTTTTATTAACCTTAGGAGGAGAACTCTCGCGCCCAGCATTGGTCGCGGCCATGCTGCGGGGCGAGACGGAGTGGGAAGCGGTCGCCTCCTTCTGCAAAGTAGTCATGCTCGCGACGGAGGAGGCGGGCCGCGTGAGAGTGAGGACAATGTTCTCCCTTCACTTCAACCGCGGTGGTGGACGCCCACGGCGACGGACGTCGCAAGACGATCCCCGGCCACCGTAGGTGAGGGCATGCGGGCATGCGGGCAACATAAAGGGCTATTGAAGGGCACCGTGGATTTTAGTCAGTACAAGTCTGACAGTCCCTCCCGCCTTGTCCGGGGTGGGAGGACACATTTGATGATTTAACCACGTAAAAAAAAAAGGTTTATCGACCTAGATCATAAACCCAGCACCTTTCCAGTTCATCAATGTATACCCTAGATTCCATCGACACGGATGCCCCCCGCGCGCCTCGCACATCCGCGCGTAATTGGCCACGTCCTGCCCGCCGGAGCTTCCTGCCTATCGCTCGAATGTTACGCGTGAATATATATGCTTGTGTTGCATAATACGGTATTTAGAAGTCATTTTTTGTTTGGTATATTCGCTCTTCCCCGGGAGCTCGTGGCTAAATAATCACAGCCGCACAGGCCGATCTTCCGGGTTAAGCCGCGCTTGCCGAGGTTGGTCTGTGGATGGGTGACCATCTGTCTTAGCGAGTTTCCTCCGTGCCTCGGAAAGCATGTAAAGCCGTTGGTCCCGGCTGTCATTTGTAGATCTTGGACAGTCGTTACTGTTAGTCAGAAGCTCTAAAGTCTGACAACCAGTCTTACCGTTGGGTATCGTATTACCCGATTACTGGTTTGTGGAGGTCCGATAGTCAGTCGCTCCATGTAAAATACTGATATTCAGCTGCATCCGGTTTGACTGGAAGCCGACCCTAATATAGTTGGGAAAAGGCAGGCAGATGATGATGCTCTTCCCCGGGTCGACAACGACGGCGCGTTGTGTTCCACACGTGCCTCAAAGAGTGTCAGCATGATGACCTTTAGAGTGCCAAAGCCTGCCGGGGTTGCGGGACTAACTAATTATAAAGGGCTATTGAAGGACACCGTAGACTTTAGTCAGTACAAGTCTGACAGTCCCTCCCGTGCCCTGGGTGGGAGGAAACATTTGATGATTTTACAACGACAAAAATATGGTTCGCGCTTAAAAAAAGCAAAGGTAATAAGATTAAAGAAGTGTAAGAGTAGCCTTTTTCTGTCATTCTCTTGTTGCCGGTCCCAATAACTTGCGTTTACAGTTTTTTATTGCAATAGACTCAGATTAAAGAAATAGTCAGATAGAGCGCTCAGAACACGCGAGTGTGTCCACCAAAGCAAATACAAAATCAAAAACGAATAACAACTCGCGACAGTACCAAGCTACGCGTCGTTGTTGTTGTTCGCCAAAATTTGACGTTTCGTGTCTTTAAACATTGTAAAAGTTGTTCTCAAAAACAAAGAAACCATTATGGATTGTAATTAGATTTTATTTTGCATTTGCTTTGGTGGTTACACTAGCGTGTTCGGAGCGTCCTATTTCTTTGATCTGAGGCAATAGATAAATAATTTACTGATAACGCCATAAAGATTATTCTATATCCTCTCACTTTCACAGCAAAAGGAATAAAACTCAAATAATAATAAAGGAAGCAATCAATTCATTTCAAATACATTTTATTCAAAAAACGGCGGAACCATTAATTATTATACGTCCATATAATTATACAAATGTGCAAGGAAGCGTGGACCCTTCCTGCTTTCATATCGACGGATGGACAAATGAACATGCCCTAGGGCAGTCCAGTCACACTCGAAGTGTGCTCTACGAAGTCCTGGGACTTCACGAAACCTTTGTGGGGGCTCTCCCCCACAAAGGATACGAAAGATAGGTTCGCGGTTTGACCACTATCTCGTCTGATGGTAAGCGAAGATGTGGTCGACGATGAAACACGCTTGTCTAGAAGTAACCTGTTCACTCTTGACTTGAAGACCCCAAGCCTCTAGCTGTCGGGAAATACAGATGGCGGCAGGGAATTCCACTCCTTAGCTGTGCGTACAATAAAGGTATTGGCAAAAAGCTTTGTACGTGCCGGAGGGATGTCCACCATACATCGATGGCGCTTTGCCGTAAGTCTTGTAGTCCGATGATGGAAAGGGCTAGGAGGAATTAAGTTGTGCAGTTCCATCGCACACTCTCCGAAATGTAACCGATAAAAAACCGACAGGCTGGCCACACGGCGTCGATGTTCAAGGCTCTGGAGCTTTGCATCGACCAGAGCATCGATACCGATTAAGCTGCAAATACCTATCTCTTTTTTGTAATACATAGAATAATTTAAAAAAAAAAGATCAAGTGAACATCTCTATTTATTTTACATCTGGATATCAAGCTCAGTCCATTACCCATGTCTATGTCTAAAACCTCTTGATTCCGATTTCATCAAAGACGCCATCTCGAAAACGCATAAAATTCAAAAATAGAACAACGATGCGTTCCATTTCCAAATTAAACGGGTAATTTGTAATACGAATTTTGAATTCAGAACACAGTACGACATTCATCGATCGCTGTTCGATGCGAGTGGACGTATTTAATGTCGGTAATTAAGTTTAAATGCTGTTGTGAAGCTAATTAAAAGCGTTGACTGATTTATTTTAAGATTATGACTTTTAAGTACGTCGATCAATGTGTTATGTAAGTTAATTGATACATTATTTATTTATTATTGTTTTAATTTATTGATTATTGTATTGAACTTTGCTGTTTAATTGATTATAGTCGTGTCAAGGTTTCCAACAGCTGATTTCTCTTATGAGACTATTACAATTTACTACAAGATTTGAAACGTTACTCAATCAATTTGATTATAGCAATTTTTACGGTCAAACGGGGTGAATCGGGACAATACTTACTAACAACTACTCAATTTTATTTATTGAATAATAAGTACATAATTTATTACTTTGAGACCCTTTTGGCCACATCATAATTTATCATTACAATCACTTTCTTTTACAATTTTATCCCAGTTCACCCCTGCGTCTCTATACACCCTATTTTACGACATATTTATTTATTTGTACATTTATCTGAGATAATTATGATCTTTTAAATTGAAGATGCATAGGAAAACATGCTTTCTTTCAAATTATAAATAAAAGCTTTCAAACTCGTTTACGAGTTGCGGTGTCAAAGACAGTCACATTCAAAGTGGTAAAACTTTAAAACACCCCCTCTTTTCGCAGCTTAAAAAAATAAGGTTACAACTACCCTCACAAAACACAAAGTCCGGAAACAAATAAACACCTGAAAGTCACTCCGTTAGAAAAAACAAGCTGCATTTCTGAACTTCAGACATACTTCAGACCGCACTAATTGCATCGCACTACTCACTTCTGCGCCACTAAACTGAGGGTAGTTGGAACTCGGTAGGCGAGTATATAAATGTTATTCTACCCTCACCCTAGCTGCAATAAAAACTTCGTGACTTTCAAACTTCGAAGGGGGGGAAATGATCAAAGATTATTTTGCGTTACAGATGTGACACAAATTGACATGATTAAATTTTGATAAAAAAACTTTTTCTAAAAAAATGTGACCGCCTTCAAAAACAACCACAAAAAAGGGTAAAATAACCTACAAAACTTTTCTTTCGGAAGTCGGTGACTTTTTTTATTAATTTCATTGTCTTTTTTGCCACCGACTTCCGAAAGAAAAGTTTTGTAGGTTATTTTACCCTTTTTTGTGGTTGTTTTTGAAGGCGGTCACATTTTTTTAGAAAAAGTTTTTATTTTACTCTTTTTAGTTTAAATATTCAACCAACATTCTTGTCAAATACATAATTTTCTTACATGTGCACTAGAATTTCGTAATCCGTAGCACCGGTAATAACATCGTTAACATCTCTTGCATTCATTCTATCTCAAAAACTACTGAACCGATTTTGATGAAATTTGCAGTATTCCCTAAGTTGAACGATACCTAGTACAACAAAAAAAGAATTACTTAAATCGGACTTGTAGTTCCGGAGATATGCGAACACGAACATAATTTTCTTACTTGAGGAGTTGTACCTTCCGTCATCAGCTCAGCTACATGAGATGATGATTTCTATACGCAAGTACTTGAATTACTTCATAAGATTTGCGAAAAACTATGTGTCAGCTAATAAAATTTGAGGGTTGCCCTCGATTTCTCCAAGATCCACTCATCAGATCCTAAAATGGTGACAATGGGACCACACGGGAAGCACCAGCTTTCGATTGAAAAAAGAATTATGAAAATCGGTTCACCCAGTCGCAAGTTATGAGGTAACAAACATAAAAAAAAAAAAAAAAAAAAAAAAAAAAAAAAAATACAGTCGAATTGATAACCTCCTCCTTTTTTTGAAGTCGGTTAAAAATAGACAAAATGACAGAATCTAGTAAGACTTCTATCGTCCTGAGTATAACGATGCCAAAATAAAAAAAAAAAAAACTATTCTTCAGTCTCTCCTTCACTCACACACAACATGCGAGACTCGGCCAAAAGAAATGAGATATTCGACATTGGGCACCCGCTAAAATGGGACCTGAGTTATTCCACATACGACACCTTTCAATATTTTTCGCGGGTGCCGTAAGTGGAAAAGTAGTTGTTTATTTTAAGGAAATTACTTTATTAATTGTTGGTAAAAATAAGATAGAATGATTCAATCATCATCGGCAAAGAAATAGCACGATATAGACCTTTGGAAACTAATTCATCGGCTAGTTTCGGCTTCGCATACCGTTATCTCTATCACACACAAGATATGTGACGTTTCTCCCTAGTTATCGTTCGTTATGGTTGCTTAAGTATTCGTACGCTTCCTACTAATATTATAAACTAGCTGCTGCCAGCGGCTTCAGCCGCTGCAACTCGAACATTATCCCACGGGAACATAAAATCGGAATAAAAACTATCCTATGTGTTAATCCAGGTTATAAACTATCTGTGTACCAAATTTTAGCCAAATCCGTTCAGTGGTTTTTGCGTGAAAGTGTAACAAACATACCTACACAGCTAGTACGACTATAAAGGGGGGACGAGCAAAACTGTAGGCAAAGGCAAGCTAAGTATTTTATTATTGGTAAATGTTTTAATTGCAACCACCCCAATATTTCCCGTGATTTTACAGCAGTTTTCAGTTTAATCGTCATGAAACAATATTCTGTCTACATAAAACAACAGATTCAACTATTAATAGTTATTTCGTTGTAAAATTCACAATAGTACAAACCATTACTGCTCGACAGAAGCCCGATACCGTCAACTTGCAATACCACAATAACATGCAAGCTATGAATATTGAAGCAAGTGTCGCATCTACAATTTTTATTGCTAGTCTACGTTTATGCCGACGCCGGGCAGTCGCAATCAATATTATGTTTATTGCTTGCAGTTTTGTCGCTACTGCAGACATTTGTCTATTTTTTGTACGTACAAGATTATTTTATTGCTACAATAATATTTACGATTTTCGAGAAAAACAACTAGGTAAGTTATGATTTTCATGAGAAAGTTACATTTAGCTAAAAAAGTTGGCCACGTATTAGAAAAACTACCCTAAGGCTTGGACCATGGACTATGCCGGGGTCGACGGTGCATCATGTTCCACGCGCGTTTCAAACAGCTGTCAGCACAATGACGGGGCCCCCTTAGAGGGCCAAAGCCTGCCAGGGTTGCGGAACAACGAGCTACCGTGACCCCGGAATGTAAAGGGCTATTGAAGGACACCGTGGATTTAAGCCAGTACAAGTCTGACAGTCCCTCCTGCCCTGCCTGGTGGAAGGACTCATTTGATGATTTTAGCACAGTTTTATGTGTCACATGTAAAAATATTGGAAATGACCGCTCTCATGCCCCAGTTCAATTTGATCCACACTTTTCGGGATACCATGTATGACACCATGAACATCCCATTTCCTTCACATAGAAAAAACGCTCATCGCAGTGTGAGATTGTGGCAATCAACGCTATGTTTTATATCACAACAGTAAGATGGAATTAGATCGTTATGTCACGCGAACGATGCGCTGTGGGCAAGGCGCCTAAATGATGTATCGATTGCCAATCACCTTTGAATCTATCATTTGTCTGGCTTTGTTTTGCACGGCATTAAGGGACTTTACCCATGACGCGACGCGATTACTGATAAAGCGAGATTCTTATATCGAAAGAGGGACATAGTAAAAAACGTTAAATTAGGTTTTGATTGTCTATTTATTTGGGTTTAAATTACGTTTACGTGATAGCGTGAAAAACATCCATTGAAAGTTATTTTTATAAAAATACTAGCTGTTCTCAGCGGAACTCGAAAATTATCCCACGGGAACATAAAATCGGGATAAAAACTATCCTATGTGTTAATCCAGGTTATAAACTATCTGTGTACCAAATTATAGCCAAATCCGTTCAGTGGTTTTTGTGTGAAAGAGTAACAAACATATCTACATACACACATACATACATCCTCACAAACTTTCGCATTTATATTATTAGTAGGATGAATAGAATAATATTTTATGTCTTGAAATGTCTTACATAAATCTAAAGTCGAGATAAATAGTCGTTGCTCTGTAAAAAGTATTACTTCAAGAAGTACTACTTCGGCAGTTCGGCTAAGCGAAGCCATCAGGGAAGTCATCCCCGAAAGCGGGACTTAGCCTGTCACGCGCGGAACATTTAATTTTGATTGAAAAATCGGGACGTCCCGCCAAAATCTGCAACGTCTGGCAATGGAGCTGGTGGGCCAAAGCCCGATGATGGCGGAAAATGTTTTTTTTTTTTTTTTTTGTAAGATTATAACGAATATTGATTATAACTTACTTAATAGATCGTCACGAACTCTAGCAGTCCACTCTTCTTGGAATCATGCACAACACTGCAACAAAAGACAACATTTCATTAGTTATTTATTAACATTTTCTCTACGAGTATTACGGAGGCTCACAAATTTTACTGGGCATATAATCGAGGAAGCAGTCTGTAATATGCCCCTCTGGTTCGCCGCAAACCAAGAGGTTGATAAATCGGGGACTCGCGCAGGGTAGCCTTCTAGGGCCAGATTTAACTACCCAAATAATAAACTAGAGGCCTTACCACGAGCTATTAACGCGATCCAGTTTAAGCTGTGGGAAAGAGATGGTGCTAGACGACTTGTATAGCTCTGTTTCTTTCCCACAGCCTAAAGTGGATAGCGTTAAGAGCTCGTGGTAAGGCCTCTGATCGGATAGTTCGTTCACACAATTGGTCTTACTGCCCCCTGGTTTGCCACAAGCCAGGCGGACGATATATCGGGGCTCGTGCAGGGTAGCGTTCTAGGGCCATATTTAACTACCCAAATAATAAACTAGAATGGATAGTTTTATACAATTACAGTCTTACTGCTCCCATTGTTTGCCACAAGCGAGGCGGTAGATAGATCGGGGCCTACCGCGGGGTAGATTCTAAGGCCAGATTTGACTACCCAAATAATAAACTAAATCGGATAGTTCGTTCATACTATTATTAGTCTTTACTGCCCCTGGGGGTTTGCCGCAAGCCAAGCCGTAGATAGATCAGGGGCTAGCGCAGGGTAGCGTTCTAGGGCCAGATATGACTACCCAAATAATAAACTAGATCGGATAATTTGTTCATATAATTAGTCTTTCAAAATTGAGAGAAATTGGTGAATCTGCAAATGATTTTTCTTGCCCTGAGTGGAGCGGTAGAGGGACTCTCCCGACTTTCAGACGGTCTTATTGACTAAAAGTCTTCCCTGTTCTTTTGGTTTTTTGGTTGCCCTTTTGCAAGCCACGATATTCTACTCGGACTTCCGTATAAACTTTCGTACTTAGGTCATACAATGTCTAGATTCCTAGTACACCGAGTACTAACGCCAAAAAAGGTAGTATAAAGACCCCGGTCTTTCGATTCCTACGTAAAACAAGTGAACATCTCTAAAAAAAATATTTAAACGTGTGCGTGACGCTCGCTTTGACTGCAGGCCTTTTAGAGAGACTAAGAGTCACTCAACGAGCAATGGAAAGAGCTATGCTTGGAGTTTCTTTGCGGGATAAAATCCGGAACATGGATATTCGGCGAAGAACCAGAGTCACCGACATAGCTCATAAAATTTTCAAATTGAAGTGGCAATGGGCAGGCCACATCGCTCGTAGAACTGACAACCGATGGGGAAGAAAAGTTCTCGAGTGGCGACCACGGACCGGAAGACGCAGCGTAGGCAGACCTCCCACTAGGTGGACCGACGACATCGTGAGGGTCGCGGGCAACCGATGGATGCAAGTGGCGAATTAATCAGTAGACGTCTAGCAGTGGACGTCTTCCGGCTGATGATGATGATGATGTGACGCTCACTCAAACGTTTATAAAAAAGTGGCTTCACTAAAAACTACGTTTTGTTTTGAACACCGAATCGGGATACTTTACAAACTTTCGCATTTACAATGTAAGATCTTCACAGTTACCTAGAGATCATTTGTACTGAATGAATCACTGCTAAAAACAGCCTAATTAGCAAATTAATTAGATAAAGCGAAACTAGGCAATTTGTAACCCATTCAACGCTATGGAAACCGTCACCGTTTTCTCTTAAGGCCCCTCGCCCACGGGCGACTTTTTGTAGCGATGCAGTCGCGATGCTGTCGCGCGTAGCATCGATACAGACGCGATGCTGTCGCTAGCTGTGTGCCCTCGCCCACGGGACCAGATTCAGTCGCGATGCAAACGCGCCGCTCTAATCGCGACACTCCCTCCCCCCTCCAACCTCTCTACCGATGTCGTCCCACGCGGTCGCGCGTTTGTATCGATACAATCGCGATGCAGTAGCGCGTTGCAAATGCGACTAACTCGCGTTAGAAGCGATGCTGTAGCGCGTTCGCTAAACGCGCTACAGCATCGCTGCAGAAAGTCGCCGTGGGCGAGGGGCCTAAATCGTTACGAAACATCGACAATCACTCATTTATTGCTTAACATTACTTCATTTTTTCTTCATCTTCCTGTCCTTATCCCATTTTACTTGTGGTCGTCGCAACACGTTTCTTCTTCCATTCTTCCCTATCAGACGTCACAGTATCATTTATAACTTTTTCTTTCATATCATTCTTCACACAATCCATTCATCTTTTCTTTGGCCTTCCTCTTCCTCTCCATCCATCAACTATAGGTACCAAAGTCCTTAGCACGAATTTTCAGTATTTGAGACGTAAAGTAAACTGGAACTTTGACAATTTCAAATTGACAATTTTCAAGGAAAAATTAGCTCCTTCTTCGCACACCAGAGGCGCTGTTCCATATTTTCATACAAGAAACGCTGTAAATACTGGAAAGGCGCCCGCGCCGTAAAGTAAGAGTGAAAATTCGTGCTAAGGGTACTGAAGGGGTGAGCGGGCGAAGCCGCTGGTAAAAGCTAGTTTACAATATTTTTCAGTACTCCAACTGAAATCATCAATAATTTCGATGCCAACTAACTGACGTCTACTTTTATAGGGTTTTTCCTTCAGGAATTTCCCAGTTTCAGCCACGGAGTTTATATTTGTGGCCGATTGACGGTAATAGTAAAACCTTAAAATTTGCTCACCGTCAAATTAACCGGGTTCGCGGGACTAACGAATACCGTGACCTCGAAACGCAAAGGGCTATTCAAGAACACCGTGGATTTTAGTCAGTAGAAGTCTAAAGGGGATGAGGCCTACTCGTATGTTCAGCAGTGGACGTCCTATGGCTGAGATGATGATGAAATCTAACAGTCCCTCCTGCCCTGACCTAGGTGGGAGGACTCATTTTGACGATTATACCTCGCTAAAAAAACCGACAAATTAACAGAGATCCTGCCAGTATAAAAAAAAAATACACGTTTATCTCAGACATGTCCGAAGCAAATAATAGTTCTCTCATTGTATAAAAACGAATATAATAACAACATAATAGTAACACTGTTGCAAGCAAGGACAAACGAATTAAATAAACGATTTAAATGTTCATTACAATAACACCATGCGTCTATTCTAAAAGTGGTGAGGAAGTAAAGAGGGTAATTTTTGCCAATGCAATAAGAGGGAGCAACGAGCAATGGAAAGAGCTATGCTCGGAAATTCTTTGCGGGATAAAATCCGGAACATGGATATTCAGCGAAGAACCAGAGTCACCGACATAGCTCATAAAAGCAAGTTGAAGTGGCAATGGACAGGCGACATCGCTCGTAGAACTGACAACCGATGGGGAAGACAAGTTCTCAAGTGGCGGCTACGGAACGGAAGAGGCAGCGTAGACAGGCCTCCCATATTAGGTGGACCGACGACATCGTGAGGGACGGTCGCGGGCAACCGATGGATGCAAGTGGCGAATTGTCGTTCCGCGTGGCGGTCTAAGGGAGGCCTATGTTCAGCTGTCTTTCGGCTGATGATGATGGCAATATCAAACTGCACAAAACTCTGCACAAAACTCTTACGTTTTCGAGTGAGGAAAAACAAACTATTGCCAAACTCAAATCTCACCTTCGGACAAGAGTGCCGTCATTCGAAAAAAATAGCATAATATTTAGTTGTTCAGTCAGCCAAACCAAATTACTACTAGGTCACATTTACAAAACATCTTCAAAAAAAAAAAACAGTCACCAAAAAATACACACAAATTTCAAAGAAACGCATCTCATGATCTACAAAAAATCTTGTACGTACGATAACAATCGCGTGCGCACCCCGACAACGGCCGATTGTTGCCGAAGTGTGCCGATCTCGACACGGTTCGCCTGACGCCCCAGTGACGTCACTCGAACATTCAGAGCAGAACGGATGAGTTCAATAAAAAGCTTCGCCCAATGACTCATTATACTTTTTATTTGTATAGGCCTTGAGTTGAGAATATAAATGCCACTATGTTAGTTTCGATACGCCATTGTTGAAGATTTTGGCGTGGATTCGGTGTTTGTATGACCCCGGTTTTTCGGTCATTTACCCGGTTTCTTGGCGTAATTAGACTATGATCACTTTAGAGTTGCCGCTCTTCGATAGATAATTTACAGCCGCACAGGCTGATCTTCCGGGTTAAACCACGCTTGCCGAGGTTGGTCTGTGGAAGGGTGACCATCTGTCATAGCGAGTTTCCTCTGTGTCTCGGAAAGCACGTAAAGCCGTTGTTCCCGGCTGTCATTTGTAGATCTTTAACAGTCGATTATTGTTAGTCAGAAGCTCTAAAGTTTGACAACCAGTCTTACCATGGGGTATCGTATTGCCCAGTTACTGTGTTGTGGAGGTCTGATAGTCAGTCGCTCCATGTAAAATACTGATATTCAGCTGCATCTGGTTCGACTGGAAGCAGACCACAATATAGTGGGAAAAGGCAGGCAGATGATAATGATTTTTTTCTTTTGTTAAGTAAACCAAAATTGGCGAAGATAAACGTCGTCGTCTTTACCGTTATATTTATTTCAAAATTAATGCTGCAGTATTTTCGACGTATCACAGAATTCTGTTAAGCCATTTGAGATAGTATGGGCTCTTAAGCCTTCAATTATTTCAGGCGTTAATAGCTACTTCAGTTTCTTACTCTACAAAATCTTGTAAGCTTGAGTACAAAAATAGAACCAGTAATGGAACACAAGGTCGACCCGATATGGAGTAGATCAGTCAGAAAATATTAGCGGACATTACGTTTTGATGATATCATTTCGCTTCATGCTGTAAAGTCAATCTAAATGCGCTCCCTCACGGCGAAAATTCATCAGTACCCTTAGCACGAATTTTCAGTATTTGAGAAGTAAAGTAAACTGGAACTTTGACAATTTCAAGTTGACATTTTTCAAGGAAAAAATGAGTTCCGTCTTCACGCACCAGAGGCGCTGTTCCATTTTTTCATACAAGAAACGCTGTAAATACAGGAAAGACGCTGTAAAGTAAAAGAGTGAAAATTCGTGCTAAGGGTACAGAAATGTAACGTTACAGATTCGAATGTTTTCATCAGTGAGTGAAGACAATCGAGCATCACAATGCGCACCTTATATCAAATCTATACTAAACTAGCAAACCCGGCAAACTCCGTTTCGCCACCAGATGTTATAAACCTCACGGAGCCCGAGACCTTTCCAACGAATGCAAAACCGTGGAAATCGGTTCGTGCGTTCTGGAGTTATAGCGTCAGGAAGGAAAACCCGACTTATTTTTATATAGTAGATGTACGCGAATGCTCGTCAGTCAGGGAGGTAGTATTGTAATGTAATGCTCAAAGTCGAATCTATAATGTTACATTACACGCGAGTGGCTCGGCGATTAGATTGCTGCGCTGCGTGTCACGGGGTCGATTCCCGCACGTTACAAATATTTATATGATCTACAAGTAGTTGTTCCGGGTCTGGGTGTTTGTGTATGTGAGTTTATATGTTTGTAAACGAACCCACGGCACAGGAGAAATTTCAAGAGCGAATAAAAAAAAACTAGGAGTCTGTTTTTTTAGGAAAGTGTTAAACAGATTTTTATGTTTCTCAGTAAAAATTGCGTCTTCTGACAAATGAATAGTAAGCCTAGAAATATGCCAAACATTTCAAAGGACTTTATTATAAATACAATAATATCTTATCAATGAGTCTCACAAAGAAAGTTGTCCACAACACAAATTCTGACTAAAAACATTCTTAACTGATAAGTGGAAGTTATTGATAAAGTGTGGTAGGGCGCCTTGTTGGCGGCACACCATTATTATTTCACTAGAAACTCGCCTTGAGTTCGCACAGCTTGAGCAATAGACAATTCAAAAAAAAAAAAAAAAAAAAACAAAAATCAAAACGTTTATTTCAACTAGGCCAATTACAGGCACTTATGAATTGTCAAAAAAATTTGATTGAAAATATCTAATTAAAGATAAGCGTCCACAGGTAGGCATCTTACGTATCGGACGCATCGCATCAAACGGATTTCTGTATCGGCAGCGATCGGATTGCCGTCGCGAGTATCAGCAATCGGATTGCCGATGCCACCTACATTTGGATTTTTTTAGTGATCGTACGTTCGGAAATTGTATGTGAGAAAGGAGGAAAGCGATGCAGAAGTTGTTATTGCTTGTTTTTTAGTAGAAGAGGAATGCATGAAAGAAAAAAAAAACAAATGATTCAGTAAGCGTGCGGGGCGCGTCCACTGATCGGCATTCCGTATGACGTCATCGGTACGCATCGCATGTAGGCATTGCCGATGTGCCGTCCGTACGATGCGGACAATGCGGATCAGTGGACGCAGTTGTATGAGTTTTAATACAAGGCAAACGAAAATCCGTTACGTACGATACGTCCGATGCGGACCTGTGGACGCTTACCTTAACCCTCCAGTTATATATTCAAAAACATTTGTTTTTTTTACCCGACTGTGCGACGCAAAGGAGGTTTAGGGTTGCACTGCATCTGGCAGCTGCACGGAATCGCCTTTTTCCGTCGCCCTTTCTCTTTCTGTCGCTTAGAACTGCCATTTGCTAGACCGAGATAGAAATCATAATGCGATAGCGTCGGAATCCTCGAGCCGGCCGCGTGCTATCACATTGTCTCGGTCTAGCAAGTGGCAGTTCTAAGCGGCAGAAAGAGAAAGGGCGACGGAAAAATGCGATTCCGTGCTGCCTGCCAGATGTGGTTCAACCCTTATAATCGATACAAACAAATTGACAGTGTATCCCAGATTGTTTATTTGGTACAAAACTTTTGATAAAATCTAAAACGTTCGGGTTGGCCGACAACTGGTACACTCACCCTCAAATACATCGTTATCTAAAAGTGATTCGACTATCTTATCTCAGTCCGCTCAGCGCTCCACTTCGGTGCTATTTTCTTAGAGAAACTGATAATGGACAATTACAAAGAATAACTTGAATGTTTTGTATATTATGTTACTCACTAATAGAAATATGTTGAGTATTTTGAGGTGTCATCATCAGCCTACAATGTTCCCACTGCTGGGACACAGGGCTTCTTTCTGTGAGAGGGAGTGCGCCATAATCCTCCACGCACGTCTAGTGCAGGTTAGTCACAATGTCCTCGATTTTTTAGTTCTAGAACATGCCGGTTTCCTCACGATGTTTTCCTTCACCGTTTTAAGAGCAGTGGTCATTATAAATTACACACGTAATGAGCCAAGCTGGGTTCAAACCCACAAGTTACAACTCGTAAGTCAGGGCCGATACCACTGGGCTACCCTACCACTGCCTTTTGAGGTCTGCACATTTTAAATACTTTCAAAATTCTGTCATTTTTTTGTCATAGTCAAATCATCAAGTGAGTCCTCCTACACAAGGCAGGACGGGAGAGACTGTCAGTCTTGTACTAACTAAAATCCACGGTGTCCTTTAGTATCCCTTTACGTTCCGGAATCTCGAGAGCTCATCAATCTCGCCGTAAATGGAAAAACCTAACTTGTTCCTTCCTTCAGTTGCCCTTTGCGCTCCAAAGTCGCGGTAACAAGCTTAGAGAGTCCCGTAACCGTCCATAATTAATATAAAGTATCAATTGACGCCCTACTCAACCATGATTTATAAGAATGTGAACTTGAGGTCACAAACGATAACGAATGACTGACGACAACTGTCACTCAGTAATTATTGACAAATTGTACTGAATGAATGACTGACGGATTTGATTGAAGCATTTTTCTTCTATTTATTTTATTAGAACGAAGTTCCTTATCGCGCGTTGTGAAAGGGGGCTAGACGGAAAAAATTCTTAAGAAAAGTTGTCACGACACTTTTTGGAACGAAGTTCCTTATCGCGCGTTGCGAAAGGGTGCTAGAGCTCAAAGAGTGGAGTGGAGTGGAGCGGAGCGGAGCGAAGTGGAGTGGAGTCGCGACGATTACTTTTGTTGAGTGTATACAGTAACTTCGTTCCATCCGGGTGTCCCTGGACACCTCTCCAGTTTTTCTTTCAAATCAAATCGTTTATTTTCTAATCGAATCGTTCACTGAATTGTCAAAAGTCATAAAATAAAACAAGCACAAAAATAGTTATGGTGCTACAGTCCCAGTCACAAGACATAAAAACTGTGAAAGTACCGTAGGGTGCTCATTCCAAAGCGTAGCTCTCTAGCCAGCCAGAAACTCCATAGACACTCTTTTTCAATCGCCAAAAATTATTACAGAACTTTTGTTACATCATTCATCAGATGGTACATTATGTGCGAAAGACCCTTTATTTGCTTTGGCTTTAATAACTACATCCGCACAAGCCGATGTTCCGGGTTAAGCCGCGTTTGCCGAGGTTCTTTAGAAAAAGAATCTTGACAGACGAACAACAAAATAAATTTAGAACTGTTCCGTTTTTATCTTTTTTGGTACGGAATCCTAATTAAAAAACAATATAACATACATACGGGTTGATAACCTCCTCTTTTTAAGTTGGTAAAAAAGAATCATCAAAGTTGGACCAGAAACCTCGGAGTAATCGGTGTAGACAATGTTTAAAACATTTTAAGTTTTTGTTGATTTCTCAAAAAGTGCTTGTCTGATTTCGATAAAATTTACATGGTACCATTCGGGAAGTATACCCTTTCTAACAAAAAAAGAATTTTTCAAATCGGTTGGTAAACGACGGAGTTATGCCCGAACAAACATAAAAAATAAACATCCGAATTTAGTGGAACTGGCGAATTGTCGTTCGGCGTGGCGGTCTAAGGGGGAGGTCTATGTTCAGCAGTGGACGTCCTCCGGCTGATGATGATGATGATGTTCATCAGAATTTAGAACCTCCTCCTTTTGGAAGTCGGTTAAAAAATGCCAGACACACAGAATGACGATATGACTGAATTTGATACGTCTAATGACACTGACCCTGTGGTCAATTGAGAGCTATCATACCACTGCTTATATCATTAGATTTAGAGTCGTGAGGCAATTGAGCAGTACGGTGGGAGTATGGCTTATTAAGCAAGGATTATAATAGAGCATTCAAAAAGGAGCAGTGGTGGCCCAGTGGTATCAGTCCCGACTTACAAATTGTAGGTCATGGGTTCGACCACCGCCAGGCGCATCAACTCGTGTAATTTATTTCATCACCACTGCTTTCAAAACGATGAAGGAAAACATCGTGAGGTGAACCGGCATGTCCTAGAACCAAACATTCGAAGACATGTGACATCTACCCCAACTTGCACTGGGCCCGCGGGGTGGATTATGGCCCATTCCCTCTCACAGAGAGGAGGCCTGTGTCTCAGCAGTGGGAACATTATAGGCTGATGACAATGAAAAATACGTAATCCATTATTTTTCAAAACTCTAGCTATCAGACTAATTACGGCGAGTAATGGGCGACTTGCTGTCCGTTCATGGACTATGCCAAAGTCGACGGCGCATCATGTTCCACGCGCGCCACATAGAGCTGTAAACAAAATGATGGGGGCCGCCCATAGAGGGACCAAAGCCTGCCAGTGTCGTGGGACTAACGAGCTACCGTGGCCCCGAAACGTATTTTTATTTTATTGAAGGTTACCGTGGATTTTAGTCAGTACAGTAAGTCTGGCAGTCCCTCCTGCCCTGCCCTGGGAGGACACATTTGATCATTTTACCACGATAAAAAGAAAAGCTAGATTTTGAAAGTCACTTTTCTGTCATTTTCTCTAGTCGGTTAAAAACATTAAGGAATGTATTTCTATTTGATTTTGTATTAACTTTAGTGGAGACACTCGCGTTCTATCTGCCTATTTCTTTGATCTGAGATTACAGCAGTACCTACAGGCCGATCTTCCAAGTTAATCCGAGCAAGGTTGGTCTGTGGATGGGTGACCATTTGTCATAGCGAGTTTCCTCCGTGCGAGGAAAGCACGTAAAGCCGTTGGTCCCGGTTGTCATTTGTAGATCTTTGACAGACGTTACTGTGTCAGAAGTCTGACAACCAGTCTTACCATGGGGTAACGTAATACGTATTTTATGGGTTGTGGAGGTTCGATAGTCAGTCGCTCCATATAAAATACTGGTATTCAGCTGAATTTGGTTCGACTGGAAGCAGACCACAATATAGTTGGGAAAAGACAGGCCGATGATGATTTTGTTAAATTCTTGCGTTTAACAATAATTTTGTTAAACACGTGTTGTATTTTTAAAACTGTTACCGAAGGACTAAGGAAAAATTACATCTATTTTGTAAGTTGGCAGTTAAAAAACTCTTTTACAAGACAAACAATATTTTTAAAACTAGCCAGAATAGTATAGATTTTGAAAATCACTATTCTGACACTTTCTCCATTCCTTACATCGTTAAAACCCGTTTTTAGTCAACTCCGTGTTTAGTTTTTGTTCCAAAATAGGTACAAAAGTACACATTTAATAGTCTCACTTCCCCCCTTTACAAAGTTACCGCACACACTCCATTATACCATCCATAGGGATCTCCCATACATTAGGCAGCGTCTATTTATAGCCACGCTATGTAGGTAACCGACTTCAGTGTTGTTTTAACCGGAATCTGTATATTCACGCTTTTAAAAGGAAATAGGAAGACAGGGAGAGAGGTTACAGATGCATCATAGCCATAGGTTTAAGCGCAAAAGCCATTTCGCAAAATGGCAAAGAAAAAGAAGGTGGGGCATAGGAACTCTGTAATTAAACGACGCAAACCCATCGAGTTTGGATTCGTTTGATTGGTCTTGACGAGTACTTTGTCTATTGTAAGTGTTTTTAACCGACTTCAAAAAAAGGAGGAGGTTCTCAATCGGTCGGTATGTTTTTTTTAAATATATGTACATTGATTACTCCGAGGTTTCTAGTCCGATTAGTGTGATTTTGTTTTGTTCAATGCAGTATACTTGCAGTGTGGTCCCATCAAAATTTCATCCAATTTAGTTCAGTACTTTTTTGTGAGCATTTTTATTGATTTCGGCTACTTGGATGACATTACTTTTTGCGTGTTTGTAACGCGATTACTCCGCCAATTGTGGACCGATTTTCAAAATTCTTTTTTTTTTACTGGGGATCGTTCACCTTAGGTAATACAAATACGCAAAAAAGGGTAAAATAACCTACAAAACTTTTCTTTCGGAAGTCGGTAGCAAAAAAAAAAACGAAATTAATAAAAAAATCACCGACTTCCGAAAGAAAAGTTATTTTGTAGGTGATTTTTTTTTTTTACAATAAAATAACAGTTTTTAAAATTAAGAACTCTTTTAACAATGAACATTGACAAAGTTAGAACGCGAGTAAACTCGGGAGTAGTGGTAATATCAAACGCGCAAAAAATATATTATATCTAGAAGTGACGTACTACACCATGTTATGTAGCCAACAATTTAAAAGGACCTCCTAACGTCTAATTATTTAAGTGTGCACAAGTTTTTTCAAGGATAATGCCCAAAATACTATCTTAAATCTTCACAATGCACCAACGCCCAACGGCCGAATCATCCTTCTCTTTCGCACTCACCAAGATTGGTATACCCGTCTCACTCCAGTCAGGATTTTGGAACCAGTTTTTGGTACTGGTAAAAAATAACTTTCAAGGTTTTTATGTATCCTTAGAAAGACGTTACAGTTAGAAGTTAAACTGGCTTTTTAATACTATTTTTGGAAGCTGATTCGAAGTCCTAGATAGAACATGTTATTTATGAGAATAACGTTTTTAGGGAATTTGTCATTTTGGAAACTTTTCTATTTGAGACTCGGTTGCCATTTTACGAATTAGACATTCTGCGTAGCGAAGGAGGAAGCGAAACCCGTGAGGGAGAGGACAGCGTCCGACTCACGACCTAGCCGCCGCGAGAGACGTCCACGGGAACGGTCGACGCAAGGCGATTTCCGGCCACCGAAGGCGCGAGCATGCGAGTAGCGAGTAAATTGGTGACTCGCCGTCCGATCATGAACTATGCCCGGGTCAACTGAGTTCGTGGTAACAACATCAAATAAGTGCACCCGCCCAGGGCAGATCAGGAGAGACACTCACACTCGTACTGACTAAAATCCACGGCGACACTTCAATAGCCCTTTACGTTCCAGCACCACGGTTACCTGTTAAGACAGTCCCGCGACCCCGGACGGTGCTTGGCCATCTAGGGAGCCCCGTTAGATTGCTGATGGCTCTTTGAGACACGCGTAAAAGACGACGCGCCATCGACAAGGACATGGTTCCTGATCGGACGCCGAGTCACTCATTACTCGCCGTCCGATCGCCTTTCAAGAATCTAGTCAAGGCAGAGGTGACAGACACAAAGTCTACGATGTAGTGATCTTACACAGAAGAAGACTGTTCACAATAACTTTCTTTTAAAAAACTTAAATTACAGTCTGAAACAACATAATATAGGATACCGTTCATCCCGATATTTAATTTCCGAGTCACAATCGTTCAAAAGCGCTGGCAAGATGGAATAAAAAAAAAGCTCAAAAAGCAGCCCCTGGAATAACTTAACCTCCTACCTAAAGGATTCCGAGGCCCCGGCACAGTGAGACCAATATTAAGCGATGGCCCCCGACTGCAGAACTCTAATCTCAGTTCAAAGACACGCAACCAGGCCAAGCTATGATGACTAACCAAACGAGAAATCAAATTAAAGCCATCTCTAAAGATTAGATAACATTTCTTCTTATCTCTAAAACAAATGAACGGTATTTTTTAGCAAAACATTGATTGAACAGTTATGTAAGAGTTTAAACATAAGTATTTTAGTCCAGTCATTAAAGCCTAAACCCGAAAATAATTAGTAACACGCTGAAATTTTTAGGGGTTCTTAAGGAAGGTAAAATAACATACCGGGTGATTTTGCAGCGTTCTGGGGTGTACGGAAAGGGTTGAAAAGGGGTGAAAAGGGTGTGAAATGGTTTTTCGTTAATAACATTGCCAAGAAAATTAGTAACACGCTGCAAACTTGGAATTAGGTTGTTCTTACCGTTTTTTAACGTGTATTAAATTTGCAGCGTTTTGCGACATACGGAACATTGTTTTTTTTTTAAAAAACAGTGATTGAACTGTTTTTATTGTAAAAACAGGGGTAAGAAAATTAGTAACACGCTGCAAATTTGGAATTAGGTTGTTCTTACCGGTTTGTAACGTGTATCAAGTTTGCAGCGTTTTGCGACATACGGAACATTGTTTTTTTTTTAAAAAAGTGCAATTCGTTAAAAACAGGGGTAAGAAAATTAGTAACACGCTGCAAATTTGGAATTAGGTTGTTCTTACCGGTTTGTAACGTGTATCAAGTTTGCAGCGTTTTGCAACATACGGAACATTGTATTATTAAAAAAACAATGAAATTATTTAATCACACAGGTGAAAGAAATTTGTAACTCGCTGTAAATTTGTAATTAAGTTGTTTTTACCGTTTCGTAACGAATATCGAATTTGCAGCGTTTTACAATAAATTGAACATTGTTTATTATTAAAAAAACAGTGCGATTTACCAACAAATCGCACGTTTTTTTTAATAATAGACAATGTTCCGTATGTGCAAAACGCTGCAAATTCGATACTGTTTTATTGTAAAAACAAGGGTAAAAAGTAGGAACACGCTGCAATTTTAGAATTAGGTTGTTCTTACCGGTTTGTAACGTTTTGCAAAAAACTGAACTTTTTTCATTCATTACCATAAAAACAAATATTTCAGTTAGTAACAATAGTGAAAAAGTTAATGAAGAGTTGCAATCTGGAGAAAATGTTGTCAAAACCTTTTTGAAACATTTGTCAAAGGACATCATTTTTTTTGGGCCATTTCTGAAAGTGCCAACGAAAAAAATTGGTACCTTTTGTATTATTGGTTGGTATAGGTAGTACTAGTCATATGGAGCAATAGTTACTATGGCACAAAAGTTGTAGGATTGCTCTCGGCCAAGTTATACAAGTTCGAAGATTCGTAATTTTCATACATTTTTTAATTTTTGAAAGTGCCGATATTCACCAAATAATGATAAGAATTGCTAGAACTAGCGACCTCAAGTAATTTAACATAACGCCTGTAATCCCTGAGGGTTGGGCAGAGGAGTACCGAATAAAAATGAATAATAATCTGTTTCTTTTTATGAAAAGTAACAAAAACATTTTAAAATATACAAATCTGCTGGTAGGACCAGCATCGGGAACAGTATCGGGATTGCCTGTGGTTAGGGGTCTTGGGAGAGGAATCTCCTAACAATACGAAACGTGATCAGCACTGCTGCTTGAATCAGCCCTTTTTAGGGGGAAATAAAATCATCAAATGAGTTATCTCGCTCTGGGCTGATCTGTAGAGTCTGTCAGACTCCTAGACGCCCTTTGCGTTCCAGATACTAAGATAGTCGACGAGCTGGTACCTACATTTCATTCATACATTTGTTGTTTTCTCAAAGAGCCTCATAGCTTTGGAACACGATACTTGTATGTTAGCGGTGAGACGGGTTTGCCTCACCGCCCGCCCAATCAACGAGACTCGACTGAAACTCGTCCTTGGCATCCCGTGGAACTTCAAGGAGCAAACGGAACATTGTCTACTATTAAAATAAGAATGAAATTATTTAATCACACGGGTGAAAAAAATTTGTAAGTCGCTGTAAATTTGTAATTAATTTGTTTTACCGTTTCGTAACGTATATCAAATTTGCAGCATTTTACAACAAATTGAACATTGTTTATTATTAAAAAAAAAACTTTTTAAAAAAAGTACCGACTTCAAAATAAATTCAAAAAAGTTTAAAATAACCTTTCTTTCGAAGTCGGTGGCTTTGATTTTTAATATTTCATTGACTATTGCCACCGACTTCCGAAAGAAAGTTATTTTAAACTTTTTTGTATTTATTTTGAAGTCGGTACTTTTTTTTAAAGTTTTTATTTTACCCTTTTTAGTTTATTTATTAAATATTCAACCCAAATTCTTGTAAAATACAAAGTTTTCTTACATGATGTGCACTAATCTTGTAATCCGTCACAACGAAAACAATCCATATCTCTAAAACTACTAAACCGATTTTGATGAAACTAAGTTGAACAATACCTAGTACAACAAAAAAAGAATTACTTAAATCAAACTTGTAGTTCCGGAGATATGCGTGCACAAACATAAAAACATACACTTATGAAATTTGGTACATTTGTTCAGACGCTGATATAGACTAACATATGCGAAAACTGGGCAGTTCTGATAACATTACATACATACGGGTCGAATTGATAACCTCCTTTTTTTTGAAGTCGGTAAAACAGTGCGATTTGTTAGTAACAAGAGTAAAAAAAGTAGGAACACGCTGCAATTTTAGGATTAGGTGGTTCTTACCGGTTTGTAACGTTTTGCAAAAAACTGAACTTTTTTCATTCATTACCATAATTATAAAAAAAATATTTCAGTTAGTAACAATGGTGAAAAAGTTAGTGAATAGTTGCAATCTGGTGAAAATGTTGTCAACACCTTTTTGAAACATTTTTCAAAGGAGAACATTCACGCTCCATACATTTTGACTGGCCTGTTGGTCTAGTGGTTAGTGACCCTGACTGCTATGCCGGGGGTCGTGGGTTCGATTCCCACCCAGGACAAATGTTTGTGTGAAGAGCACGTTTATTTGTTCTGTGTCTGGGTGTAATTTGTCCATTATATTATGATGTATGTATTTAGAAATATATAAGTATGCTTATCAGTTGTCTAGTACCCCTATCACAAGCTCTGCTTAGCTTGGCTTGGGACTAGATGGCGTTGTGTGATAGTTGTGGAATATTTTTTTTTTTTGGGCCTTTTCTGAAAGGAACGAAAAAAATTGTCACCTGTGGGTAGTACTAGTCATTGGGAGAAATAGTTACTATAGCACAACAGTTGTAGGATTGCTCTCGCGGGCAAGTTATACAAGATCGAAGATTCGTAATTTACATACATTTTTTAATTTCTGAAAGTACCAATAAGCAAATAATGATAAAAACTAGCGACTTCAAGCAATTTAACATAAAATATCATTACACCTGTTATTCCTGAAGGGTTGGGTAGAGGTGTACCCAATAAAAATGAATAATAATTAATCACATTATTTTTGTGTTTTTTTTTTTAATATATAAATCTACTGGTGGGGCCAGAATCGAGAACAGAATCGAAGTTGTCTGTATTAGGAGTCCTGGGAAGCGACCTCCTAAGAGTACGAATCGTGACTAAAATATTGCTTTTTGAATCAACCCGTTTTTGGGTAATAAAATCGTCAAGTCAGACTCCTGCTGACTAACAGTCCACCTCCTTCATTAGGTTGCAATATGCGTTCCAGGTCTAAGATAGTCGACGACCCGATACATTTCATTCATACATTTGTTGTTTTCTGAAAGAGTCTCATAGCCTTCAGTACGCGGAACTGTCAGATCCCAATTATCGGTGGGACGGGTTTGCATCGCCGTCGAATCAACGAAGCTCGACTGATACTCGTCCTTGAAATCCCGTGGAACTTCAAGAAGCAGTCCCGGGGCTGACTTCAAGCTAGTTACCCAATATTGCAAGGCAACCGCCTCTTTTTGAAGACTCCACGTGGAAGTGGTGCGGTTAAAGTCCATCTATGGGAACTCTGTGTCCGTTGTCTCCATAAGAAAGAGACCGGATAAGCTGATCGCACTAGGGAATCATGGCTTTTTGGGTGATCCACTCATATATGCTTGGGGGGCTTCTGTATCCAGATCACACCGTGGCAATCCGGTAAGGAGGCAGCCGCTTCTTCTGCAGTAGCAATGACAGCGAAGTAGGAAACAGAACACGTGAAGGAGAGGAGGCCCTCGAAATCTCAATCCAGCTGCATACGGCGAGTAATGAGGAGCTAGTCGTCTTATGCCTGCCAGGTCGCAGGACTATCTTAGCAGGATACCGTAGCACAATTTTGATGATTTTATTAGCCAAACAAACGTGGTTGATTCAGAAAGCAGTTCTGTTGGTCAGGATTTAAATTGTTAAGAGATTTCTTTCCCAAGATCCCTACCACAGGCAACTTCGATTCTGTTCCGGATTCTGGCCCCACCAGCGGATTTATATATTATTTTAACATGTTTTAACTTCTTTTCACAAAAAATAAATAAATTTTCATTCATTTTAATTGGGTACACCTCTACCTAACCCTTTTTTTTAACTAGGTAAAATCATCAAATGAGTCCTCCGACCCCGGGCAGGGCAGGAAGGACTGTCAGACTTTTACTGACTAAAATCCACGGTGTCCTTCAATAGCCCTTTCTGTTCCGGGGTCACGGTAAGGAAATAATCCTTTGGCCCTCTGAGAGCCCCGTCAGTGTGCTGACGCTCTTTGAGGAGCGCGTGGGACTCAACGAGCCGTCGACCCGGGCATGGTCCATGGTCGGGCAGCGAGTTGCCTATGGTGGCCGGAGATCATCTGCTGACGTCCGACGCCGCGGGCGCCTACCACTGCGGTTGGGGTGGAGGGAGGACGCTGTCCTCTCTCTCTCTCGGCCCACCTCCTCCTTCGCGAGCATGACTGCTTCGCAGAAGGAGGCGACCGCTTCCCACTCCGTCTCGCCTCGCTGCATGGCCGCGACCAATGCCGGGCGCGAGAGGTCTCCGCCTATTGCCGCCGTGAGGTCACGGCGGTTTTCCGCCCAAGCAGGGCAGTCCTGCACCGTATGCTCCACCGTGTCCTCCGGGCGGCCATGCGATAGCTGAGGACGCCGTGGGAACTATCCAGCCACTCCTCAAAAAGGGGTCTGACAGCCGCGATTGCGGTTAGCCCGTGCCTTGGTTGCGACAATCGTTCTCTCCAAACTGCCTTGAGATCGCGCCGGAGCTCTTCTCGCTGTGCCTCGACTTCTCGAGGCAGCGGGGATACACCCCGACTCTGCGCCTCTACGCGCCACTCATAGACGCGCCGGAGGGCAGTCACCCCCAGATCCCAGGGCAGCGATCCGGCAAGAACGTTGGCCGATTTGCAGCAATCGTGCGGTATCCTCAGATCATTCTGATATCCATGACCCTCTGGCATGCGACCAGCTTTGCCGGCCGCGTTCGAATGCTCAAGGCACACACGGGAGCCCCGTAGAGGGCCATGGAGCGCACGACAGTGCACGTGCAACCTCCTGCAGGGGGCGTTTGGCCCGCCGATATTGAGGAGCCGCCTGAGGGCGGCTGATGCCCGGTTCAGCCTTGGGGCCAAACGCAGGAATCATCATCATCGACCGTGCTACAGTACCTTTCTCGCTGAAATGGTCCCGCAAGCCGGTAGGCGTTCGGGTTCTTTAGACGAGGGTGGAACACGATATGCTGTCATCCTGGGCCTGATCCTTGATAAGACACCTAGCTCCGCATTACTTGCCGTACGCGACTGGATTGAGATTTCGAGGGCGTCCTTTCGCGTGTTCTGCCTCTTCCTTCGCTGTCATTACTGCTGCTGAAGTAGTGGCAACCTCCTTTCCGGATTGCCAACGTGTGATCTGGAAGCAGATCCTCCAGCATCTTTGTGTATGAGTGGATCGCCCGAATAGCCATGATCCCCTGGTGCGATTGGCTTGTGTGTTTGCTTCCGTATGGAAACGACAGACACAGGGTTCCCGTAGAGGGGCTTTAACAGTACCATTTCCTCGTAGAGCCTTCAGAAAGCGGCGTTTGCTTACAAGGTTGGGTAACAGCTTGATGGCAGCACCGGCTCGATCCTGTTTTTGATCCAAACGTCGGAAATGCTCCTTAAAGTTCCACGGGATGCCAAGGACGAGTTTCAGTCGAGTCTCGTTGATTGGGCGGGCGGTGAGACAAACCCGTCTCACCGCTAACATACAAGTATCGTGTTCCAAAGCTATGAGGCTCTTTGAGAAAACAACAAATGTATGAATAAAATGTAGGTACCAGCTCGTCGACTATCTTAGTATCTGGAACGCAAAGGGCGTCTAGGAGTCTGACAGACTCTACAGATCAGCCCAGAGCGAGATAACTCATTTGATGATTTTATTTCCCCCTAAAAAGGGCTGATTCAAGCAGCAGTGCTGATCACGTTTCGTATTGTTAGGAGATTCCTCTCCCAAGACCCCTAACCACAGGCAACCCCGATTCTGTTCCCGATGCTGGTCCTACCAGCAGATTTGTATATTTTAAAATGTTTTTGTTACTTTCACAAAAAGAAACAGATTATTATTCATTTTTATTCGGTACTCCTCTGCCCAACCCCTCAGGGATTACAGGCGTCATGTTAAATTACTTGAGGTCGCTAGTTCTAGCAATTGTATCATTATTTGGTGAATATCGGCACTTTCAAAAATTAAAAAATGTTTGAAAATTACGAATCTTCGAACTTGTATAACTTGGCCGAGAGCAATCCTACAACTTTGTGCCATAGTAACTATTGCTCCAAATGACTAGTACTACCTATACCAACCAATAATACAAAAGGTACCAATTTTTTTCGTTGGCACTTTCAGAAATGGCCCAAAAAAATGATGTCCTTTGAAAAATGTTTCAAAAAGGTTTTGACAACATTTTCTCCAGATTGCAACACTTCTTTAACTTTTTCACTATTGTTACTAACTGAAATATTTGTTTTTATGGTAATGAATGAAAAAAGTTCAGTTTTTTGCAAAACGTTACAAACCGGTAAGAACAACCTAATTCTAAAATTGCAGGGTGTTCCTACTTTTTTACCCTTGTTACTAACAAATCGCACTGTTTTTTTAATAATAGACAATGTTCCGTATGTTGCAAAACGCTGCAAATTCGATACACGTTACAAACCGGTAAGAACAACCTAATTCCAAATTTGCAGCGTGTTACTAATTTTCTTACCCCTGTTTTTAACGAATTGCACTGTTTTTTAAAAAAAAACAATGTTCCGTATGTCGCAAAACGCTGCAAACTTGATACACGTTACAAACCGGTAAGAACAACCTCATTCCAAATTTGCAGCGTGTTACTAATTTTCTTACCCCTGTTTTTACAATAAAAACAGTGCTATCACTGTTTTTTAAAAAAAAAACAATGTTCCGTATGTCGCAAAACGCTGCAAATTTAATACACGTTAAAAAACGGTAAGAACAACCTAATTCCAAATTTGCAGCGTGTTACTAATTTTCTTGGCAATGTTATTAACGAAAAACCATTTTCACCCCTTTTCACCCCTTTTCAACCCTTTCCGTACACCCCAGAACGCTGCAAAATCACCCGGTATGTTATTTTACCTTCCTTAAGAACCCCTAAAAATTTCAGCGTGTTACTAATTATTTTCGGGTTTAGGCTTTAATGACTGGACTATTTGTTTAACATACACGTACTTTATATAAGGTTGGAGCGCCATTTAAAGCTATATTGTGAGAGACGTTTTGTTTTTCAAATCGTGGTGAAATCATCCAATGATTCCTCTCATCCAGGGATAGATTGTCAGACTCGTATTAAAATCCACGGTGTCCTTCAATAGCCTTTTACGTTCGACTTGGTGTCAACTCATCCGCAAAATATTTGCTCAGAGGATGAAACGACACCCTTCAATACCTGAAGGCGTCGTCGACTCATCCGCAAATTCAGACCAGTCGTCGCATAGCTAATATTGATCGATCATAACTCCAAAATTTCTGAACCGATTTCCCCAAATGAGGCATGAATTGTTTACAAAATACTTAAATAATACTATCAGTATGTCAGATAACCTTTTCAACTGTGTTAAAATTAGTATATTGAGAACATAAAAACGTTTATTTTATCGTAATCACCGTAAATATTCCAGATGATAAAATTCGGAAAGCTTCATAAAATTGACGTAAAATACTTTGTATTATACAACGAAGGTTTGTCAGAAATTCGTTATCCTTTTATTATCTTCTTAGCTATTTCCAACTTTATTGGGGTCGGTTTCCAGTCGAACCAGATGCAGCGGAATATCAGTATTTTACATGGAGCGACTGTCTATCGGACCTCCACAAACTGGGTAATACGATACCGCATGATAAGACTGGTTGCCAGACTTTAGAGCTTCTGACTAACAGTAACGACTGTCAAAGATCAACAAATGACAGCCGGGACCAACGGCTTTACGTGCTTTCCGAGGCACGGAGGAAACTCGCTATGACAGATGGTCACCAATCCACAGACCAACATCGGCAAGCGCGACTGTAATTATTTAGCCACGAGCAAAGAGAATTTAAAGAACCTATAGAGCGTTGCATAGTAAAGCGACTACTAGACTGAGCGACGTATTACCTATTGGTAAAAAATTCACACAAAAAAATCACAACTTTCTTCGTGATGTCCCGTCTAATGCTCGTATATAGTTTAATGTCTTTGGCCACGAGCTTTTCATTTACCTGTTTTGGACCCTGCACAAAACTAACCAGAAAATAATAAAGGAGTTTTTGGAAAAATACGACTCGTAGCTGCGTCCATCTGGATAACTATTCCAGACAAAAAAACCTCAGTAAGTTTTCACAAAACCATAGCTTCAACACATCCATAGCATCGCATCCACATGCCGCAATCTTTACGAAACCGGTTCTTCATGTCCCAGTCATGGCGAGTCTTTAAAGTCTGACTGTCTGACGCAACTGTACCTTTTACGAGTTGAGTAAGAATTAAATTCGCTAGTTTGCAATACTTATTGATCCTATATCTGATACCTCCGATATCTGTGACCTTTTGCCGTGTTAATGAGGATGTTTAATAATAGTAGTCAAAAACAATGCATTCATTTCAAGTAGGCCACTTACAGGCACTTTCATAAGTTATGGTGCTACAATCCAGTCATTTGGTTCTAAGATAGGCCGGTTTCCTCGCGATGTTTTCCTTCACCGTTTTGAGAGCAGTGGTTATGAAATAAATTACACAAAGTAATGCGCCTGGCGGGGTTCGTCCCACGACCTACAACTCATAAGTCGGGACCGATACCACTGGGACACCACTGCTTTAAATATTTAAAATGGTTATCAATTACATTTATCTGAGAAAAAACTTGCGGATTTTATAGCTCCTAGTGGTTACTAGGAGGCGCCGTCATCGCGCTCAAAACTTACACAATACAATAGTATTTTATGGAAACATTGATAAATCGATTTAAAATCAGTGTAAAGTTTGATAAGACACGTTCTGGCACTAACATGGCGAAACAAAGATATCTTAGCCGGTAATTACTTCATACTTTTTTGTTTGTCACTGACAGGACGCTTGGGATCTCGTTTTTTTCTAGCGTTGTAACATCATCAAATGAGTCCTTCCACCCAGGGCAGCAGCAGAAGCGACTGTCAGACTTGACTGACTAAAATCCACGCAATACTCCTTTACGTTCCGGGGACAGGGTAGCTCGTAATGCCCGCGAACCCAACAAGCTTTGACCCTCCCCGTCATTTGAGACCTCGCTAAGGGATAAAATCCGGAATGAGGTCTTACGGCATAAGACCAAAGTTATTGACATTGTCGAAAACTGTAGCAAGCTGAAGTGGTAATAGGCTGGTCATGTCTGCCGCAGAACCGACGAAAGGTGAAGTAAAAAGGCTCTCAAATAATAATAATATTCCACAACTATCACACAACGCCATCTAGTCCCAAGCTAAGCGGAGCTTGTGTTATGGGTACTAGATAACTGATAAACATACATCATATACATATTTCTCAATATATACATATTATAGATATATCACACCCAGACACAGAACAAATGATCGTGCTCATCACACAAACATTTGTCCTGGGTGGGAATCGAACCCACGACCTCCGGCATAGCAGTCAGTGTCACTAACCACTAGACCAACAGGCCAGTCAAAATGAAGATCGCGGGTAGGTAGTCGTAGGTTGGAATGCCATCCGGGAAGTGGAGTCCATCTTCCCGGCTATGGCAGTGTAACGTGGTAAAATCATCAAATGAGCCTCCTTGGCAGCGGGAGGGACTGTCAGACTTGTACTGACTAAAATCTACGGTGTCCTTCAATAGCCTTTTAAATTCCGGAGTCTCGGTAATGGGGATGGCAACTGGGGAACTAATGGCGCTAGTATAGCTTGTTCCAAGCATCGTCATTGGTTCAAATCTTATAGGTACTTCAAAATAGTACTACCTCATTGGTCGGATTAGGACTTAGCTATGGTCACGCCATCTACCCTTCTTCCTCATTTGTTGGTCCCGTGACCACCCTTAAGGTGATTCCGCCGATGTTGCCCGCGAAATTCAAATTTTCTTACGTTTTTGTTATCTAAGTTAGATTTCGGAGATTTTAACAAGATGCAGCTTTTCTATGTGAGAGCTGATGGAGCGAATTTTTTGATATTTTTTATATTTAAAATTAGACTTGTTATTACCGCAACTCATATTTTGACAAAGTTACAATATGTCACTGGCCTGCAAATTGCAAAAAACGTCAGAAAATTTGAATTTCGCGGGCTACATCGACGCAATCACCTTAAAAAGGATCCATAAAACAAACAAAAAACCGGTGTAGTTCCGTGTGAATTCCGACAATAATTTAGATCTATACATCCATATATTTCTACCGCCGGAAATTATCTTTACTGTGCTCCACTTACAAGAGGAAGGCACATGTTTTCAATTAACACTGGTTATTGGGTGTTAGTTTATTAAACACTGTAGAGCTTAGTACTGAATACCAATAGGCATGTTGACAATATCAATTAATTGCAAATGTATAGGTAGCTTGGAAAGAACGGATTGAAACGGAACTAATTTTTTTATTTCTGAGAGCGTTTTAAAATCTTTGATATTTGATGTAAACAAAGACCGCAGGTTTGTTAGATTTATTATTGTGCCATAAAACTAACGTAATAAGTGAAAAAAATAAAATAAAATCATTCAAAGTGCTGGTAGCGCGAAGACAGTAGCGGCTTCCGGTTTTCTACATTTTTATGTCAAGCTGTAATTACTCCGCCAGTTAGTTTGGACACGTATTTTTTTCTTTTCTTAAAAGTTAAATCAATGCATCCAGCACAAAACTACCAAAAACGAGGACACAATGTGGAATCTGAAAAGTAAGTACTAAGGTACCAAGCCTGCTCTACACAACTCGCGAAGTTGCCTCGACGAAGTACTCGTCGAAGTTGATCGAAGTCCCGAAGTATGTGACTACACTACTCGCGAAGTTGCCTGTGTCATCATTGTGCCCTTTGACTCGGTCGCAAAAACCGACAACAAATGGAAGTCGCCCGAAGCGAGCCGAAGTTGGACGAAGTGAAGCGAAGTGCCCTTCTACACTATCGTATTCGGTCAACTTCGCGAGTAGTATAGAGCAGGTTCTAGAAGAACAGGATCAGAACTTTCTATCGAGGTGAATATTTCTTGTGGCGAACTTACAACAACTCGATCAAAATGCATAGATAAGTTTCAAACAAGCCACGAGGCACAGCCAGAGGCGAATTCGCGTACTGGGTCAATCTCCGAGAGGCTCAAAATTAATGTCCTCGGCAATTTCTCGAGAACGTGTGTATGTACTTTTTTTTTTAAGTACTACTCTTATTAGCTAAATAATCAACAAAAATGGCGCTTAAAATCATCATCGTAAAGAGTCAATAAAAAAAAAGATATTAAAAAAAACACACACAAAATTGCCATTTCTTCATGTGTCGTCACGGCACACGCGGTCTATATTTTGATGATAGAAAAAAATATTGACTTTATTTAGATATTTGATGTTGACCGCCGTATTTATACATAATCAATCTACGTATTCTTGGTAACTTGGAACTTGGTAGTACTACCAAGTTCGCCGCCCGCCGCACGGCACAGAAAAAAACCCAGGTTGAACTCTAGAAAAAACCAAAACAAAATCCCACGTTTTTCCAAACGAACCCAGTTGAATTTAGTAGCACGCTACATGTAAACACGCTCTTCTAGTTGAACGCCTATGTTTCCGCGGCTGGCTTCAGAACTGGCATGAAGCCAATGACGTCAGGCTATGACCAATGTTGCTTATTCACAGAATATTACTATAATACTTCAGCTAAATTAGGTTTTTGGGGAACAAGTGGAAATTAAATGGACACTAATATCAAAGTTTTATTTAGTTAGTTTGTTCCGTTGATCGCGCTAATCTTAGGAAGATTTTTTTACGTGGTAAAATCATCAAATAAGTCCTCCTAACCCAGGCAGGGTGGGAGGGACTGTCAGACTCGTACTGACTAAAATCCACGGTGTCCTTCAGTAGCCTTTTATATTCCGGGGTCACGGTAATGAGGTAAGTCCCGCGACCCCGGCAGGCTTTGGCCCTCTGGAGAGGGGGCCCCGTCGAACAGCGGTTGCCACCGTAGACACGGCCGCATGCCCGCGTCTACGGTGGCCGGGACGCTATCCTCTCCCACACGCAGCCCGCAATATTTGTGTTGGATATTCAATTTTTTCGTTGATTGAGCTTATGTCTAGAAGTGCTGTTCGAATTGAAAAATATTTGTGTTGGATAGCGCATCTATCGAGAAAGACTGTGAGTCGCGGGACTCTAACAGGTTACCGTGACCTTGGGCCGCAAAGGGCGGTCAAGAAACAGGATGAATTTTTAGTCGGGAGGACTCATCTACTATATAAAAATAAGTCGGGTTTTCCTTCCTGACGCTATAACTCCAGAACGCACGAACCGATTTCCACGGTTTTGCATTCGTTGGAAAGGTCTCGGGCTCCGTGAGGTTTATAGCAAAGAAAACGAAGCCATCTGGTGGCGAAACGGAGTTCGCCGGGTTTGCTAGTTTGCTTATAATATTACCACAAAGAAAAGATACAATTCATACAACATGACAAGTTAAATAAAGGCTTTCAAAAGTTAAAAATATCTTTTACCCACGCGATTTTAAATTCTTATGGTTATGTAAGTGTGAACTTACTTTCTAAAAATATTGACTCATCACTTTTAAATAAAACCAGCCTGCAAAATGCAGATTTGAAAGTTAAGTTCAACATTGTCTGCAAACAAATGCGCGCGTGTCATCATCTGCCTAGCCTTTTCCCAATTATATTGGGGTCGGCTTCCAGTCAAACCAGATTCAGCTGGATATCAGTATTTTACATGGAGCGACTGCCTGTCGGACCTCCACAACCCAGTAACTGGGTAATACGATACACCATGGTAAGACTGGTTGTCAGACTTTAGAGCTTCTGACTAACAGTAACGACTGTCAAAGATCTACAAATGACAGCCGGGACCAACGGCTTTACGTGCTTTCCGAGGCACGGAGGAAACTCGCTATGATAGATGGTCACCAACCAACCTCGGCAAGCGCGGCTTAACCCGGAAGATCGGCCTGTGCGGCTGTGATTATTTAGCCACGAGCTCCTGCGTGTATGATATTATAAATGCCGAAATAAAAATCATAAAACGTTACTCGGTCGGTATAATTTTACGGGAGTTATGTATGACTCACAAGCCTCCACTCCCGAATTTCGAAGAATTTTATCTTTGTTTATCAAAATTAATTAAAAAAAGTGAGTTTATAAAAACGTGGGAAAAATACGTGTCCATTTTATTATTTTTTATTTATTTATTTATTTTTTCCATTTTACAACTATCATTACAGGATGACAACCTAATGCGATAGTGTACACACAGTTTTATGAGTTAACTACTCGTACTATCTACATTTTGTAACTAATTACAAATAAAGCATTTCTTGTAATATTCTAACTAAGGAATAGACAGAATTTTTAATTAATACACCAAAGCACCAAAATCACAAAACCTCTCGTGGTGTAACTCAAACTCAGCCCACAAGTTCCTGAACAATTTTTGTTCCAAGACTTTTGGAAACTCTCAAATAAATAAATTTTGGTTTTTCATGCAAAATGAGGAATCGGGCGCATTAGTATGAAAAACCAATTTTTTATTGCGAATTTCCAAAAGTCTTAGAACAAAAATTGTTCAGTAACATGGGCGCATTAGTTACCCCACGAGAGGTTTTGCGCTTTTGGCGTTACACGATGTTTAAGCAGTTAAATAACCTATTGTCGCGTTCATAAATATGGCTATATTTCTGCCTGGAACGCAGCCAAGAATACTATAAACGTCTAGACATATTATGCCATAAAAAGAACAAATTAAAGTTATTTGGTTGATAAATTAAATTGTGACTTATTTTTGAAACTACAGCTGCTCCGCTACTACCGGTTATAGCGTGATGTTATACAGTCTATGGCTTTCTTAGATAAATGGGCTATCAGACAAAAATGTTTTTTTTAAATTCGTACCAGTAGTTCCAGAGATTTGCGGGTTCAAACAAACGTACTCTTCATCAGCATATTTAAAAGTATTTAAGTATAAATTGCAGTTTTTGAATAGTTGGGACACTGCCTCATTGATTGGGTACGACGACACGACACGGGCATGCGGGCGGCGAGTAAAGGGCAACTCGCTGTCCGAACATGGACCACGTCTGGGTCAACGGCGCGTTGTGTCTCACGCGCGCCTGAAAGAGCGTCAGCATAATGACGGGGCCCAACCTGTAGAGGCCTAAAGCCTGCTGCGGTCGCGGGAGTTATCTCATTACCGTAACCCCGGAACACAAAGGGTTATTGAAGGTCACCGTGGATTTTAGTTAGTACGAATCTGACAGTCCCTCCTGCTCTACGCGGGGTGGGAGGACTCATTTGATGATTTAAACATTAAAAAAAAAAAAACCCGTTCAGTTAGTGCAAGCATTTATCAGTTACCGTGTATCTCGACTTATAACTCAAGGAGCTCAACGACACGACGAACAAAACCAAAGAAAGGACATTTTGGGACACTGTCAGTGCTCAACTCATCGCCCAAAAGATTAGAAAAAAAAAAACGACCGCCATTTTTTTACCAACCATTGTTCTCTATGAATTCAAGTCTACATTTACTAAAATGTCAGCGATGACTAGTGATGGGTTTTTATCCGGATAAATACTCAAAATGGATAAATACTCAATAAATATCCATTTTTACTCGAGTTTTTATCCGAAACAGTGGATAAATACTACTTATAGTGTAAGTTACATTGTTCATCGTAATATTTGTTGTTTTACAAGAAAAATGATTGAAATAGATGAAAATCTGTAAATATGGATTTGTACCGTACTTTTTTAATCACTTTAATAATTACAATTACTTTATGCGTTGAAAAAAGGAGGAAATATTCACTTTTTTTCATAATTCGTTGTTTTCTTTTTTTCAATTTTTTTAATGAAAACTTGAATAAAACATAATTTTCAGTTTCTAATTAATTATGAAGTAGGACTGACGCGGACAAGCGACCGCACATTTGTCTGATCAAATCTAACCGAGTCTAACTGAGTGTAACCGTTAGACTGACTCCGATTCTGATGGAGTCTGACTCCGAGTCTGAGTCTGACCGAACCTAATACCGACTATGACTGAGCCTTACCGGGTCTTATGGAGTCTTAACGAGCATGACTTTGAGTTCGAACAAGTTTGACCGAGTCTTATAAAGTCTTACCGAGTCTTACGGAGTCTTAGCGAGTATGATTTCGAGTCTGACCGAGTGTGACTGAGTCCGAGTGATTCTTACTGAGTCTTAGCGAGTATGATTTCGAGTCTGAACGAGTCGAGATGACTGACTCTGACCGTCTTACTGAGTCTGACCCAATCTTACGGAGTCTTAACGAGCATGACTCCGAGTTCGAACAAGTCTGACCGAGTCTTACCGAGTCTGACGGAGTCGTAGCGAGTATGATTTCGAGTCTGAACGAGTCTGACTGACTTTGACCGATTCTTACTGAGTCTGAACGAGTCTTACGGAGTTTTAACGAACATGACTCCGAGTTCGAACAAGTCTGACCGAGTCTTACCGAGTCTTACGGAGTCGTAGCGAGTATGATTTCGAGTCTGAACGAGTCTGACTGACTCTGATCGATTCTCACTGAGTCTGACCGAGTCTTACGGAGTCTTAACGAGTATGATTCCGAGCTTGACCGAGTTTTACCAAGTCTGACTCCGATCCAGACTAAGTCTGACCGATTCTTACTGAGTCTTACCGAGTCTTACCAAGTCTGACCGTGTCTTATCGAGTCTTGCGGAGTCTTAGTGAGTATGATTCCGAGTCTGACTGAGTCCTACCAAGGCTGACCGAATCTGATTCTGAGTCTGACTGAGTCTAACCGAGTCTTACCGAATCTTACCGAGTCTTACTACGTCTAACCGAGTCTGCCTGAGTATGACTGAGTCCAAACAAGTCTTACTGAGTCTAACCGTATTAGACACCGGGTGTTACTCCGAGATTTGATCTATTTTTTCATATTAAACGGCTTACCTTGTTAAAAAACATTTCAACTAAACTTGTTTTCAACCCTACCTAACATAGGGCTTTGGCCTTGTTGACGTCATCTCAAGGCCTAATTACCGTGTCTGTGGCAGGACCTATTCAACCCTTGCCCTGCAGGCAGTTATCAGTAGTGACTAATAGTCACGGGACGTCCTCCCCACTTCGTTAAGAAGAAAGAAAATATATTTATTTTACAGTCAAACATGTCATCGGCGTAGCAGACAACCATGGAGAATTGTACCACGTAGTGCTCGGTCAAGCAGAAACAGTGTGCCTGGTTCCAAATGCGCCGGTGTACCGTCGATGGTTTGAATTCGAAACTTCATAATAGCGGAGTGCTTCCTTAATTTAACTCTAGGGCTAAGTCTGGAAGACTTTCGTCATGACGAGAGACACTGCCAAGATGTCTTCACCCCGAGCGATTGCTTCCTCAGCCAAAGCCTTTTTTTTTAACGAGGGTAAACTGTCAAATGAGTCGTCCAGACTTGTACTGACTAAAATTGACGGTGTTTCTGCAATAGCCATTTACGTTTCAAGGTCACTGTTACCTGTCTAGACAGTCTCGCGACCCCGCCAGGCGTTTGGCCCACCATGGGGGCCTCGTCAGTCAGTCAAATCATTCACATGCACGTTTGGCAGAAGCCAAACAGGATATCTACAGATCCAAGATACGCAAACAAGATAAACTGCATATAAAATGAGGCAGAGTTAGGCTGCAGTGAGAAACAAATTGCTTCTCCTTGACTGGAGAGACTTCTGAAACCTAATAATACAATAATATCATTTTTGAAGAGCCCAAGTAACAATACTTGTCACTGAATTTGTAAAAATCATGGACGTAAAAAAAAAGTCGGACGGAACTTCCACGAAGAAACAAGTGAAGCACCCATAGTAAGTCAGTGCGCTTATATGTACACGCCAGAACACACACATTCATACCATAGTAAGTCAGCCGTCGGCCATTACGCTTCGAACGACACTCGCGGTTTTATACGGTGTTATTTTGTCTAATAAAAATCAAACTATCCCGTCATGTGTTGTGAAAAGTTGCCGAAACCACAGTGGTTCAATCAAAAAAAGCCAGGGGATCACTTTTCATAGGTAAGCATGTCAATTTGAAGCTTATTTCTCGATTTTACGTCAATAAATTTAATAAACATCTCGAAATCAATCAGTGTTGCAACTATTTCAAGGTTCAAATTATTTTAAAATGGGGAGATTTATATTTTATGTTACTATTTATCGCTACCTATTGTATTCTTCTATATTTTTACAGATTTCCTTCAAATGATGATTGGAAAAATGATTGGATTAAAATAATAAGGGAGTGTAGACGTGAAAATAATTGCAATCCATCAAAATCTAGTGTAATCTGCAGTATACATTTTGAGAAGCATTCTTTGTACTCAACTAAAGGCGGACTTCTTCGCGTTGTTGCTTACGCCGTACCAACAAAGGTAATTAAAATTTCAATTAATTTAAGGTCCTCTTCTTACAACCTAACCTCTTAGTTATAAACTTTAAAACCGAAGAGGCCGTATGATCTTGATGCCTTTGCTTTTCCGACTAGGAATTTGCCGCGTTTTGTTTTCTTCAAATACATAAACGTTTAGTTTGTTTTAATTATGTTAATTTTTTCGCAAGTGGTACGAAAAGTAGAGTATTTTCCTCAGTGATAAAGCTGTCTTAGTCTTGGGTGAACTTAAATCCCTCGCTACACTCAGGACGCGTGTTAAATCCCTCGCTTCGCTCGTGATTTAAGTTTCTAACACCCTCGCTACGCTCGGGAGTAAGCATCGAGTCCTTCGTTATGCTCGCGATTTAAATCGTCACCCGCGACAGAAGACACTGCTTTATCCCCTTGGTTAATAATCTACTATTTCATTCCACCTATTCGAAAAGGACGACTTGGTTCGCCTTTAAGTTCGCCCAAAACTGGTGTTTTCTTTAAGGAACTTTTAGCGGGCAGTAATGAGTTTTTAATCCTCTTTATAAGTGCGCCGCAAATAACTTTGCCGCACACTTTTGATAGGAAGCTTTTAGCGGGCACTAATGAGTTTTTAATCCTCTTTATAAGAGCGCTACGCTCAGGATTCTACTGTAGAATCCCTCACTTCGCTCTGGATACAAAATAGCGCCCTCGCCGTAAAAATATTACTTTGTCATACAATCTACTATTATTTTAATCTTGTTTTAATTATTTTGCCTTTATTTTAACAATAGGTATACCGTATACGTCACAAAAACTTGTAATTAAACCCATGGACCTTTTTTTTTAGGTCCATGATTAAAACTAAGTTCGAGGGGAGATCTTATTAAAATATTGTTTGAAAATGGGTAATTTTTTCCTTCATCTGGCAACCCTTTAGAAACCCACACATAGTAAAGCAGCGGCCATTTTGGTGCTTCACTTGTTTCTTAGTGAAGTTCCGTTCGGCTTTTTTTTAGGTCCATGGTAAAAATAACCATTTTATTCGCAAAAAATATAAATATCCATCATTTTGAGTAAATATCCGATAAAAACGATAAAAAAAGAGTATTTATCCGTTTCGGATAAATACTCGAGTATTTATCTTCTGAGTATTTATCCTCCGCCCATCACTAGCGATGACATACGAACGCATTACATTTGTTGAGGTCATTGACATGACATTTGTTTTTTTTTTACGTTGACATTCACCTTTTTATTTTTATTCGGAACTGCGTTTAGAAATCACACATGGTTATTTTTAAACGAGTGGTTCGTCAAACATCTGTTTTTCTTTAATTTTTTTGTGATAATATTTAGGTTAGCTTCCGGTCTGGTTTGAAGCATGAAATGAGTTCTCCCACCCAGGGCAGGGCAGGAGGGACTGTCAGACTTGTACTGACTAAAATTCACGGTGTCCTTCAAAAGCACTATACCGGGGCCACGGTAATTCGGTAGTCCCGCGACCCCGGAAGACACCCCGTCGTTGTGCTGACACTCTTTGTACTATCGATAAAGTTGAATCATGACCCATTTTGACAATAAATCGTTTGAATCCATCAAATTGACAAAGATCAATGTCGTTACCATGGATATGCATATTTACGCGAATGTAGACCTAATAGGGTAGTTTCCAGGGTCAAAATAATTACATTCTATTTAGTCCGTATTTTAAATTATAAAAAAATATTGGACAGGATTTTTTTCTTTTTTCGATTAAACAAAAAAGAACAAAGATAATAGCCTATTTAAGTTACCTGTGACGTCACTCTGCGCGAAAAATGCCACGCATCGTAACGTCAAACGTAACTTTAATAGGCTACTATATATCTTTGTCATTTTTGGTCTAATTTACAAATAAAAAAATACGTGTCCCTTATTTTTGAATAATATAAAAGACGGACTAATTACATCTTTTTAGGCAACTAGCCTATTGAATAAAAGTGTCTGTAGGAAAATAAGCTTATGGTGGGTCATAATTCAACTTTATCGATTGTACATGGCTATTGGCTTACAAGCGTGTCTCATAACCAAAGACATTAAACTATATTCGAGCAGTAGACGGGACATCACGATGAAATTTGTGATCCAAAATTTTTTACCAATAGGTAAAAAGTCCCTCAGTCTAGTAGTCGCGTTGCTATGCAACGCTTAGATAGTGCTACTGACGCACGGCATCAACAATTTTGTATGTCAATTTTCCCAATGCCCGCTCTATAGGTTCTTTTAAATCTCTTTGCTCATAACAAAAATCTTCATTTACAAGACGCATAACTTCAAACCGCATGCCACAAGCTCAAACAACAGACAAATTGTCGGACACATCGTTTGTCAGAACCGGTTCGTTTTGGGCGGACACCGGTGATCGCGTACTAACGGCGAGACGAACTTCGTTTTGAACTTTTTGTTATACTACGGGACAAGTCTAAGAAATGGGCAATAATGGGGTATTTTTAGGGTTCCGTAGCCAAATGGCAAAAAACGGAACCCTTATAGATTCTTAATGTCTTTCATAATACACCACGCGGGCCCAGTGCGGGTTGGTAGATGTCACATGTCTTCGATTTTTTGGTTCTAGGACATGTCGGTTTCCTCACGATGTTTTCCTTAATAATATTCATTGATTTTAACAAAAGAAAAATAAGTGTCTATTATTTTTCAAATAATCTCTCTAATTGACAGACAAAATAGAACAATGCTGAAGCCTGAAATCTAGATAGATTTCAGTTTCTTAAACGTCATGTTTCGTAGAATTTTCAGTTCTCAGATCTGCGATAGTTTGAGATAACGAATATTAAACATTACTTTAAATACTGATATGATATGGGTGCAGTATGATAAGCGTTGTTACGATATGAAATGTCCATGAATGGTCCGACAAGTTATTATGACTCGAAATACGTTTATTACATTACGTAGAAAGCTTTATAGGAGCTCGTGGCTAAATAATTACAGCCGCACAGGCCGATCTTCCGGGTTAAGCCGCGCTCGCCGAGATTGGTCTGTGGATAGGACCATCTGTCATAGCGAGTTTCCTCCGTGCGAGGAAAGCACGTAAAGCCATTGGTCCCGGCTGTCATTTGTAGATCTTTGACAGTCGTTACTCTTCGTCAAAAGCTCTAAAGTCTGACAACCAGTCTTACCATGGGGTATCGTACCCAGTTACTGTGTTGAGGAGGTCCGATAGTCAGTGGCTCCATGTGAAATACTAATATTTATGGCAGGGCAAATGTGGGCTTATCATTAAAAAAATGTAATGAATATTTCTGTCTGCATTCAGTGCTAAAAATTATCTAGACAGCAGAGTTTTCTAGACCAAAATAATGACAGATAATAATTATAATCTGTATCTAATTACATAGTCTGAATGTAGGTTAATTATTTATGACACAGACTATGTAGGTATAGACTTTACATAAACATGTACTTCTACATAATTAATGTATACTAGCTGTACCCGCGACTTCGTTCGCGTGGATGTCGGAACACCTGTCGAGCCCCGAGAAAAAATTTTTGCCGCCAAACCCTGACCGATTTTAAGACTTATTTTTCCAAAAATACAGCTTAAAATCGGCCGGGGTTTGGTGGCTCAAAATTGTGCCAATAGGGCTTATTGGGGATCGGGCGGACAATGTATTTTTTTTATAAAATTTACAATAAAATTTTTAATAAAATTTTCATACAAAGTTTCATACAAACTTTCATCCCCTATTTTATCCGCTTGGGGGTAGAATTGATCAAATAACTTTCTTAGCGGATGCCTACGTCATAACATCTACCTGCATGCTAAATTTCAGCCTGATCCATTCAGTGTTTTGGGCTGTGCGTTGATAGATCACTATGTCAGTCAATCAGTTATAATTATATATTTAGATATTGTCTGATCCATATTTTTAATCTACTGTAAGTTATATATTTTGCAATAGGGTAGATTACGGCATAAATTAATCGAAAATCTGTTCAAATAGTCCATCTATCCATCAGTTGGTCCGAGAACCAAAAATTCTAAAACATGTGACATTTACCAGCCCGCACTGCTCTTGCGTGACCCACTCATAGTAAGGAGGCCTGTGTCAACATTATAGGGCTCTCATAATTATGCGAAGACTATAATTAATATTCATTTAATTAATATTATATCTATTTGCTCCTGACTATGTCAGAGGTGACAAAGACAAAGTGTACGATGTAGTGATCTTACACAGAAGAAGACTGTTCACTGTAACTTTGAAGAGATTCAGGTTGTACGTGTTCGAGAACACAGAATTAAATACAAACCAGCATCATTAAGGATAATCAGAGTATGAGGTCACATACCAATAACAATATAAACAATGGTGGGTAGGTGGTTTGACCACAAGTATGATATCATAGCATTTTTTAAGGAATAAATATATTGCAATAAAGCATATTTTATATTAAAACAGGGTTCGATGGAAAGGAAAATTATTTATTTATAATTTAGGAATTATATTATTTTATATTAAGATAATAATAATTATTTTACCTGAACACTGTGATTGTTATAAAGCAATTTTAATTATATGTCTGAATTCACATTATTATTTTAATCTAAAATTATCGTATGGAAGCAATGCTGGGATAAAAAGTATGCTATATCCAGATGTGGAGTTAGAACAGTTGGCGCAGTGGATGAGTGTTTGACTGCTGCACAATGACAAGTTTGATTTCTGGCATTGGTAAAATTGGTATGACCTAAAAAGCTCTGACACCCGACAAAGGAGAAATTCTTAGTGTGGATCAATGTATTAAAAAAAAACTGCCTAGGCTTTTCTCAATTATATTGGGGTCGGCTTCAAGTCAAACCGAATGCAGCTGAATATCAGTATTTTACATGGAGCGACTGCTATCGGACCTCCACAACCCAGTAACTGGGTATTACGATACCCCATGTTAAGACTGGTTGTCAGACTTTAGAGCTTCTGACTAAGAGCTATGACTGTCAAATATCTACAAATGGGACCAACGGCTTTACGTGCTTTCCTCGCACGGAGGAAACTCGCTATGACAGATGGTCACCCATCCGCAGACCAACCTCGGCAAGCGCGGCTTAAAACAGAAGATCGACCAGCTGTAATTATTAGCCACAAGCTCAATATAATCCTATGTCCCCGTTTCAAACTTTCTGTGTACAATACAAAAGTAGTTTTTGTTAGCCGCGCAATCCATATTTTTGCATGGTAGTTCATTTAATTTCATATAATAAAGTAAAATAAACATTTGGCCGTGCATTCTGTTATCTAATCTTATATAAACTGGGTGAAACTTGTCGCAGCCACTTCATGATTCAAGGAGAAACATTTATACAGTTATAAATATAATGCACAAGTCAATGGCTTGAGTTATGAGTCGAGCTACGCGATAACTGACAAAATGCTTGCACTGACTGGACAGGTCCACTCAAATCTGTGTGGTTCTTTCTTCAAAAGACCATCTCTCTCTCATATGACATGACAAATATAATGTCTGGACTTTAAAAGAGACTGTGACCTCTGAGTTTGTTTCGGATGTTACTTCTCAGAGTAGTCAGGTACGAAACACCGGCCTCAACTAGTTTGTAAAAAGACGATGTGTAAAAGTGTTGATATTAACCACTACATTATAATGCCTTTTTTGTGGTAAAAATATCAAATGAGTCCTGCCACCCAGAGCAAGACAGGAGGGACTGTCAGACTCATACTGACTAATATCCAATGTTCCTACAATAACCCTTTACATTTCTAGGTCCTGGTATCCTGATAAGACATTCTTGCAACCCCAGCAGGGTCTGGCCCTCCTTCAGAGCCCTGTATACCTTGAGGATATTAATTTGTCTATGTATTAAACTGTAATTCATAGATATTTGAGTTATAGTTGTAATATTAGGTTAACCAGAAAAAAAAAATGAAATGTAAAGAAAAAAGAAATTGTTTATGACATTATAAAAGCTTCATTGTTGTATCATTTCCTGAAAAAATCAGGGCCATTCCAATATCTAAATAAAAATATGTATAATATTATTATTCATCATTATTTTTGCAAAGACAATGATTACTCATCCTTAGAACAAGTCTAGAAAAATGTATCATACTGACTAAGGAATACACTACTTTGTTTCAGTCATAAATCCAATTAACTTTTAGACAAAATGCCTGAATGATAGATTTTCAAATAGAGAAATGAAAGTACTTAAATTAGAGCTTGAAAGAAATTTTACTGGCTTTTTGAGTAAGCACTTATTACATTGATGATTTTTAGGTACAATAATCTAGAAGTTTATACACCTTGAATTGAACCAGTTAAAGAAACAGTTTCATTACAAAAATATCGTGTCTCTGGGGCATATGTTCTCACAGACATAGACAAAATAGATGACCCATACAACTTGCAACCTTTAACCTTAGATTACTCAACTAATTAGTGCTAAAGATTAAATTATTATCACGTTTCTACCACCCAGCGACCGTTATACATAGCGCGATGATACATGAATGAATCAAAGGCGAATAAAATCATACTGCCGATCAAATCACTACAAAAATCTCAAGCGGGCTCGAATCGCCCAGTAATTTGGCCCATTACACACTGGCCGTGTTATCCTACCAAGTTAGAAACACCTGAAGTGCGTCCATGAGACGTTCGAAGGAGGTGTTATCAAAATCGGTCGGGTTATAGAGTACCGATCTTACGCGGTGACATCAGCTCACATTATTGAAGAGATAATAATGTAATTGATTAGAGTCACGCCCAAAAGGAATGGATATAACTTGCTTTACAGGTACACAGACGCTGTAAGACGCTATATTTTTGTGCTAGATCATTTAATACAAACGGCTTTTATAACTTTGAATTTTTAAGTGATTTACCTGTTGGAAGTTCATATTTTTCAAGCACTATACGTTGATATAATCACAGGACACGGCACTACATCAATATCTGCGATAACGATACAGCTAAGACAGAACGAACTAAAAAAAATCCGACCCAATTCTTATTAGTTTTACCTGACACACCCTTTATCACGGGTGTCGAAAAAAACGCATACCAACATAAAACTACCGCGTTCCTGCCGTTAATGTAAACAAATATGTACAAAAGAAAGCAGAACACACGCAATACTCACCGGCAGATCTCCAAGACGCGTTGAAAACTCGATTTTTGTATCACTTCACACACTTATCGGTTAGCGATTGTAACTTACCACTAAGCACTTAGACGAGGTAACATTATATAAAATAACATGCACAAAACGTTGTTCGTTAATATTTAAAGCACCAGCACTACCGACATTACGCGTAGAGCGTTTATTTCAATAATTCGTTCGTAAAAAAAGAATTTGAGTAACACGCCACCGGAGTAGATCGATGTCGGCGCGAGTTTCGTTTTTTCGCCGTAGCGTCGCTGCTGTCGACTGACATCGGAAGCCACGCTTGAGAGGGCGCTGTCGTCGACTGTGTTGCAATCTTTTGAAACAAAAATTCCCCTAAGTTTTTTTTTAGTTTTTGATTTCAAAACCCATTCTTGGGAATTACTTTACAAATCATTTATTTCAAGTGGACCAGTTACAGGCACTTTTGAATTGCCAAAAGACAAAAATGAAACAGTGCAAAAACAGTTTTCGTGCTTCAGTCCCAGTCACAAGGACAAGACATAATAACTGTGAAAGTACCAAATAGATGCCCATTACAAAGCGTAGATCTCTATGGAGAAGAATGGGCAAGAAACTCCATGGACACTGTTTTTACATTATCTTCCTGCCCTTATCCCTTTTTACTTGGGGTCGGCGCAAGTCGCAACACGTTTTTTTCTTCCATTCGCCCGTATCAGACGTCATAGTACCATTTACTCCTTTTTCATTCATATTATTTCGTATACAATCCATCCATTAATGGACACTCTTTTTACAAAAAAATATATTATCAGCTTCTAATGTAAGAATCGTAACAGGCGCTCTGTAGATTCTTCCTTCTCTTAAGGGAAGAAGGTGTGTATCAGCTTCTAATGTGAACCTGTCGGCGTCGCGTAATTGTCATAACACTGACAGGCTTGCGATCGCGGACATATCTTGAAAGGGCTGCGGTGTCTTTTATTTGCATTTCAGGCTGAAATGCTCATATTACGAATAAAAGTAAAGGTTTTTTCTGTAGGAATAGGAAGGAGAAATGTTATCACTACTTTACTTGGGATCGCCGCAAAATGTTTTTTCACGAAAAACGCATCACAAGTCTGATCTCTGAAAAGTGTAAATAATTTATGTTTATCTAATGTAAATCAGATCATAATTTTCTACAGTTCAAATGATCAACCGTGAAATGCAACTAAAAACTCCTAGCACTGAAATACAATACGGGTAAAAAAAAACTAGTTATTCTCTGACTTTAATCTTTTCAGATATACCTTAATTAGGGGTAATAATTGTGGCATGACCACACTAAAACTAGTTGTTCCAAAACACGCAGTGAGGACATTTCAGGATTGCAAATTAATTTAAATAACACGGGTTGAGCTCTTCTGAAAGCCTTTATTTACTGTTATGATAATCGATTTTTATCTATTAACCCATATTAACCTATGTTAAAAACACAATTTAACGTTATTAATACATCAACGATAAATGCTTTAGAATTTCTCATATCACGTACTTGCACTTGCAAGTGTAAAGAAACGTACGCTGCGTTTCGTTTACTCAGCGTTTGTTAATATTTTCCGAAAAATATTTTTATTTGAAAGTTAAAGTACACATAAAAAGGCTACTACTAGGCTTAACAAAATATTTTGTAGTTTATTCTAATGAGTCGCCTTGTATAGTAACAAAAAGCACACTTTTTATGTTTTATTCAAAATGGTCAGAGTGAAACAAAACGCACAGAGATGTGGAAAATGAACGAACGAATCGTTCGTTTTTTCATTCATTCATTCACTATCAAAATGGCGTTGGACTAAGCTGTGCGTTATTGTTACTTTTTGTTTTTGCAAAATTTTAAAACTGTTGACTTAAACTGAGGTAAATATTTATCTACAATCTTAATTAAGTTATAATTTATTAAATCAGTAATTTATATATTTAATTTATTTTGTAAATATTTATCAACAGGTTAAAATGGGTCGTTCGCCCAGCCCGCGGCGGCGCGATGACAGGCGCCGCGACCGAGAGAGAGATCGAGACCGAGATAGGGACCGCGAGAGGCGAAGGCCTCGCACCCGGTCCCGTTCGCGGTCCCTGGACCGCCGGCGCCGCTCCCCAGAGCGCCGGCGAAGCCCCTCGCCGCGCCGCCGTCGCTCCCGCTCGACGTCTCCGGGGCCCTCCACATCCTTCGTAAAGCCGAAAAAGACCTTCGGCGAGCGTCCCATAGTCACCCCCGCGGACCTAGAAGGTAAATCTCCTGAAGAGCAGGAGATGCTTAAAATTATGGGATTTTGTGACTTTGACTCTACAAAAGGGAAGAAAGTGGAAGATAATGTGGAAGGAGACGTCCACGTCGTCCTAAAACGTAAGTACAGGCAGTATATGAACAGAAAGGGCGGATTCAACAGGCCTCTAGACTTTGTAGCATGATTTTTCAGCGAGCGCACAGCGAGTTACCAGCGCCACTACCATGTTGGTCTGTTCTAGTTGTAAGGCTGATATGTGATATTTTTCATAGCTTGATTTTATATGAACGTTATTTATTATGTAGACTGGTATTTTAAAACTTGCTTGGAACTCTGTGGGCAAGTTAACGGCATCTATAGGTATGCACAACTTTGTGCCGGTTTAGCGGTCCGATGTATGCCTATTCAACATGAAACGTGGGCCTACTCGGCCTGATGCCTTAATTGCAGTCTGTAGTCATTCTTTGAAACTGTCTCTGAGAATTTGCAACAGCATAGAAAGATATCAATGATTGCTTGAGCGAGCGATGACACTCAATGCTTGAGAACATAATTTTGATTACTTCCAATACAGCTAGCTATTCCAAAGGCTGTCTTGTGTAGAGAAAAATAAGTCTCCAATTTGAAATAAACCATGTTATTTTGACCATTTGGGATTGGTTCAAAAAATTGGTTATAAACGCCCTTAATGCCCTTAATGGTTGGTTCAATATTGCATGGGATACATACACACATGCACAACACAAACTTATTTCATAGCTAATATTTCCAATAGTCAATATTTACATTAAATCTAATAATTGCTTTTATATACATTTAAAAACCACTTAATTTTATTACATATTAATAATAATACGACTCCAACGGTTCTTTTAAAAAATCATGGGAACTTTCCCGTCTTTCCAAAGACCCCATTTCCTATACAACACAATACCGAAGCATTTGTCCGCCACATATTTAAACCGTGATGCCCCTTGGCATTGAATTTGATACCAAACTGGTTTTCATAAATACAAGCCAATCTTTGTGAGACCTTGATAGTCGATCATTGCCAGAGAAAGTTCTATAAGGGTTATTAACAATAGCAAAAAAGTCTTAAAACTTGTTTACTGGTGAATTTTGTCACCTGGTAAACTTTTTGAATTGGAAGTTTAAGTTTTTTTTAAATGCCTCCTGCATGGTGTTGATAGGAATTTTATTTGTGGTTGGGAGAGACAGGGTAAATTATTTAAATTGACTAGACTTTTTACTTAAGGAAGAAGATATTTAGAAATTCAGTCCCTGTTTTTATAAGTTAAAAAAAAAAAAACTGTGTTCTAGATAATCAAAATTAATAAACAAAAATAAAATCATACTGATTTGATTAAACATACAGATTTTGAAGTCTACCAAAATTTCATCAACCATTTTAGGTATTACCTTCATTCGAAAGAAAATAAATACATATCAAATCCCTGAAACATCTTGCAAAAAAAAAAAAAACAGAATTAAACACTTTTCTACTACAATATTTTCCTTATATACAAGACTGCTGTAAGTTAAGAAATGTTCATATAAAATCAAGCTTGCTTAACAACTATTTTTACATAGAATTAAGTGTTAAACAATTATTGTTTAAATCTCACATTAACTTGAGAGATATGGCTGTGATGATAGCGTAATTAATTAATTATTTCTCGGCCCAGAAAGACCGCCATTGAAAAAACTCCAATTTTACATACACAACATACAATGGTAGATATTTTTATGCAATTAAATAATTCTGATATACTATTCTTTTCTGATGGAAACAGAAAAAACAATGAATATTAAATAACTTTAAAAAAATGGATATTGTTGCCCTTATCATTAACAAAAATCTGCCAATTTTTTAAATTATTTCTTTGTTGTGCCTTATTAGCACATTTAAACACTAGAGATGATGATAAAAGGGCAGTATTTTGATAACAATAAGGCTCTTATTTCCTTGCAAAGGATCATTAAAAATAGAATGAAATGGACATCACAGAACTATTTGGATATTTAATGTCGGAAAATCAACGTTAGTTAGTATTTAATTTTATTATTACAGCCATATCTCTTGAGAATTCCAACGTCTTGGTGATTAACTTCAGAAATATGTTGAATTTTAGACTTCAACCTAGCTTTCATGCGGTTCTTAAACCACGGACCAGATCCAGAGGTGTTTTGTAAAGTTTTCAGAACTTTGAGATGATTTAGCAATTATTACGAACCTACTGTTTCCTAAAATTGGTAGAATTTCACCACTTCTTTGCAAAAATGGTAGAATTTGCACTACAACACTGTAGTGCAAATTCTACCATTTTTGCAAAGAAGTGCCAAAACTGGTAGAATTCACCTGCATTACTTCCAAATTGTAGAATTTGCCTACATTAAATTTTTAACACATTCTAAAACGATCTAATTCAAGATGAAAACCAAACTTTAAATATTTCTGGAAAAACCATACAACGGTGACAGTAGATTCTAAAACATCGAAATTCTAGTATTTCTGAAGTTATTATCAAGACCTGCTAGTTTTAAGTTAGACTAAGTCCGTTACCACAGTACCCGCGCGCAGCCCCGGCCCGCGCGGGCCCAGTCAAGCGCTCCGGCGCACCCAAGAAACGGTTTGCAATACGCACGGGCCCTGACGACATATTTTTTGTGGTCTGTCGGGCTCCAATTCGAAGACAATGGCAGAAAAAAAATATCTTGATTTTTTGGAAAATCAGGCTTTTTATTCGTTCTTGTAGCAACCGTTTACAGAGTTACAATGACTGATGAAAAACAGCCTTCAAGAAATTCTATAGTGAGTTGTATAAACTTCAAAATTCTCCGCACGATTTTATACACTTTCAACTTTTAGATCTAACTTTATGTAACTCACTATACACCCGAAATTGCTGAGCCATATCTGATGAATTGACCTGATAGGTTGAACTATAAGACTGAAACGTTTCCGCACTAGTTGTAAGTTACCGCACGGCGCACCTCTAGTTAGTAGAAGATATATTTATACACAACATATACACCCCCTTGCCCCCCAGAATGAACCCCTTATCCTCCACAATGTACAATAGTTTAGATCTCTGTGACAGAATGTTATGTTTTTTGTAAATGTCGGAATAATTTTTTGACGATGAAACGGGCTAAGTACGGTCATAAGACTGTATTTGATAGTATTTTTTGCTAAATATTGGCAACATTAATGCGTTATTGGATTTGTGTTGCCAATTTATTACAAAATTATACAGTTTTGATCACCATATCTCCTGTTATTTTGCAAATAACACTGCATTCTGTCGCGTCGGTCTCCGATATACAAATAATATACAATGGTTAAATATATTTTTGATGTATATTATGACGCTAGCGCCGTGCGGGTGTGGACAGCGAGCCATCGTCCCCGTTCGCATTGCAATCAGTTTGTCACAACATCTACTCATTTGAATGAATCTCTAAAATATACCACAGCACTCTTTTGCACAAATAAAACTAATAATAAATTGCCCAGCACTGAAGTAATGTTTGTAAAACCGAATTTTAAACAGCAAGCATTTGCTTCAGTGAAAATATTACCGAAAAAAAAATTGGTACCGAAAAATCTGTCATGGTACTTTTTGGCGCCAATTTAGACTGTCAGTGTCAGGCGCCATTTTTAAACCACGAACCATTGTTTTAATTTATTAAACAGATTAATTTATAATTATAAGGCTGAAATTATACATAATTGTTTTTTTTTTTAATAAAAGTTTTTACATAGAAAGAAGATTTCTTTTATGTCATTGTATAACGAAAATAATTGAACTTTATTTTAGTTTGCAGCCTTAGTTTAAACAGTTTGATTTAATTTTGTGATTTACCAAATATTATTTGTATGAAAATCTTAATTAAAAAAAAAAGTAATAAATAAACAACATCTATAAAATTACTGAAATATTTTCAGTAATCAATACAGGATTCATTCCCAATGTATATACCACGAATTATTTATACGAATTTAAAATAAAAAAAAGTGTAATTTTGATTTAAATTTCACTCCTTTTGCGAATCAGCATTGAAAATACATACTTTGTTTCTATTTAGTTGCAAAAAACAAAATTATAACATTTAAAAAGTTACTTTTTTGTTGCACTTAAAAAAAGAAAAAAATTGTCACGATTTCTTTTTTGTGCTGTTTTCGCAAAATGTGTGAATCATAACATTTCGGTGTTTAAATTTTTTAGTTTTGCTCTATAGAATAATAAATGTGTATTAAATTCTATATCCTTGGTGTTTTTTGCGATTCCATGTCTGTAACTTTGCACTTTATATAAAAATGTAATATTCCATGAACAGGCACTGAGCATACAAAAATTGAAGTTAATTTTTCAGTTACTTATAAAAATTCTGTTATTGTATGCCAGTATTGCCATCTGCACATTTAGAATTTAAATTATGTTGGCATAAATATTGTCAAAATTACTAAAATTGTAGATTAGTTATTAAAATATTATGAAAATTATAACAAAATACTTAGAAATGTATGGTGTCGAATTTTAAGTTAAAATTGTCTTATTTTTGTTCGATTGAATTAACATAGTATAGTATTTTGTTTTCTGTACATTTTTGTTTAAAATTTAATTTAATTTTTGTTAACCAAGGATTCAAAATGAATAAATTCATTTTGGAATGAATGAACTTTATTTTATTTACGAAGTTCCTCCCAATTGCACTTTATCCAGGCCGTATAGCCAAACGGCAAGTGACAATCGCTAACGTTCAGCAGGCGCTAATACATTTTCAAATTTATACCCCATCGCATTAAGTTGAAAATCTATCAAAGATTACAGGATCGTTTTCGTTTGTTTCGTTCGCTATCGCCAAGCAGTCTACTAGATTTTCAACTTTATGCGATGGGGTATAAAGTTGAAAATGTATTAGCGACTGCTGAACGATAACGGTTGTCGCTTGCCGTTTGGCTACAGGCTCTGTTATGATTAAGTACGATATAATAAGTGGACAAGCTTATTGCCATCCACCAACCACAGACTCCGTCACAGCTACTGAAAAAAATCTTATGAAAAAAACAAAAACACTACCTGACATGGCAATCAAACTCAAGGACCAGTCGCCTTATCACGAGCTCTTAACGCAATCCAGTTTGGGCCGTGGGAAAGAGACCGAGGTATAAAAGTCTTCTAGCGCCATCTCTTTCTCAATGCCTAAACGCGTTACTCGCGTTAAGAGTTCATGGTAGACCACCAGCAGACGCACTTGCGTTGTTACACAAGTCTCTTGCGTCATTATGCTACTGTTGTAATGTGCAGGATCTTCGTCTTCATGTCGCAGAGTCCCAGAGGTATTATTTATTAATTCTGCACATAGGTATAGTATTTCTTAGGTGGTGGGGGCTGGTCATAAGTATAGATGCTGAATAGTGTTGGCACCAACATCCTTCCCTGAGGTACACCATTCTTTTGTCGTCGCCATCTACTTCTACCGGACTGGAAATGGACTTAAATGTGGTGAGTATGCAAGAGTGTAATAGGAATATTTACAAAGCCCTTGAGTCTTGGTAAGAATGCACACTTTTGCCAAAGAAATATTGATTTTAATGATGTCATAGGCTTTTGAAAGATCAAGAAATACGACAAAAGTAATTCTGTTGGCCACGTATTGGATTTGAATTAAGGACCAGCCTAAGGCTGCCTGTCCAATGGTGCGGAGCGAGCTGGCGGAGCGGAGAAACGAGTATTTTTAACCAATAGGATTGCATAAATTCTCCGCTTCTCTCAAGAGGTGCAGTCTTATTTTATTGGTTAATATTTCTCCGCTCCACGAGCTCGCTCCGCGTTAGTAGACATGCAGCCTAAAGCTGGATTTGACTCTAAAACCAGATACTGACGCTGCAAGTAAAACCAAAATATGTCATAATTTACATTTATTTCTTATTCAAACATTACATTTAGAACACAATTCTTAACATTACGGAATGTGTCAGGGGATAAAGTGTCCGCGTTTATAATTTACTGAATTCCATTGAGTTGAGATGCCCGTAAAATTAATCTTTGACAATCAGAAACCGAGAAAACAACCAGTCTTACCAATGAGACTCAAATCGTACGCACAGTTTGTGGACTAGCAAAAAGACATTTTAAGTATGGTAAAACAAATATTAAACTTAATAGCCTCATAAGATATAAAACATATCTTGAAACCAGACAAAGGAACAATATCACAACGGCTAAGATTTACGCTATAGGCTTTATGCTCAGACGGTAGTGGTGACTATAAAAGAGATCGCAGATCGATCGTGTGATGTAATAGAGATGTGAATCAATGCCATCAATGGGTACGGTTAGCCGATACAATATCTGAGCAGCACTAAAAGAAAAATAGCGAATGCTGAGTAGCATTTTTTTTTTTTAGCATGGTATAATCATCAAATGAGTCCTCCCACCCCGGGCAGGGCGGGAGAGACTGTCTGACTTCTACTGACTAAAATCCACGGTGTCCTTCAATAGCCTGTTATGTTCCGGGGTCACGGTAAGGGAATAATCCCGCGACCCCGGCAGGCTTTGGCCCTCTGAGAGGGGCGCCCCGTCATTATGCTGACGCTCTTGAAGGCGCGCGTGGCGTGGGACACAATGCGCCGTCGACCCGGGAATGCCGAGTATCATAGGCTGAAATAGCTGTCAAAATGCTTCACTCTCGTCTGAACTCAGCATGGTTTCAGACGATAATTTAGTCAGCACAGGCTGAATGCTGTTCAGAATTTTCGATTTCTGTCCAGATTTTGTATCAGCTAACCGTACCTAATGGACGCACACAACGAGTAAAATACGTGGCAAGTTTAATATTTCACACAAGCTTATTAAGTACTTTTTTTAGGTTATATGTATTTAATTTTTGATAATACCGAATCCTCACGCTGGCTGTATTTGGCAAACAGAAGGAGACGGCGCTATACTAAAAAACGAGATAGAATTATTTGCGTCAACGAAGATATAATACTAGACTACTACTAGATGCACGATCTAAGGAACAAAAACTATTCTGTCAACTCGCTGAGGTACTACGTAAGCGAGGGGGACGGGGTACTGCGTTGTGATTGACTAACTCAAGGTCTGTTCTGTCTCAACGTATGTTTACGGCTCACAGGATTGGTCGAAATGAGACGGATATAAGACTTTTTTGCCTAATGTCTAGTATTATATCGTCGTTGATTTGCGTCTTGCTTACTAGTATAGCACCGTCCCCTTCTGTTTGGCAAACACGGTCAGCGTGTGGATCCGGCATGAAAAACAAGCCAAAGATGTTGGTGAAAATATCTAGTTTGGAAGAAATGGCAGACTTTATCACCTTCAATAATTTGGTTACTAGTTTTCACTGTATAGGGTAAGCCGTTGTGCTTTTGAAGTATTTCTGAATATAATCATACTCAATATTAAAATAAATTAATAAAATTAAAGTACCATGAGAAGAACCAATTTGAGATTCAATACAATGCAATTTAACTAACATTATAACTCAGATCAAAGAAATAGGCAGATAGAACGCTCAGAACACGCGAGTGTCTCCACCAAAGTTAATACAAAATCAAATCGAATTACATTCCATGTTTTCTTTGTTTTTGAGAACAACTTTTACAATGGTTAAAGACTCGTGATAGCATATTTTGGCAAACAACAACAACGACGCGCAGCTTGGTACGACGCGTAGCTTGGTACTGTCGCGACTTTGTATTCGATTTTGTATTAACTTTGGTGGAACCACTCACGTGTTCTGAGCGCTCTATCTGCCTATTTCGTTGATCTGAGCATTATAACATAAATAACTTAAAAATTTAAATTAAATACTTTTGTTTAGGAACTTTGAAGCAATAAAGGCGCTTTCACCGCGAGCATTCACCTGTAATGTTACATAAAAGGATGCTCTATTGTCTTCGAATGTTTGAATCTGTAACGTTACATTACAAATGAATGCTCGCGGTAACGGAGCGCCCTAAGGTATTTTTTTTAATAAATATTTCTTATTTTTTTTTACATCAGCCACATCTAGACAGAATTTTTCAAGAAATAACAAAAATAAATTATACTATAGTAATAATAAAGTATTCAGCAAAGAGACCTGAATTTTTCAGAACAGACTGAGATCAACCATTGGAAAGAGACAATCGGTTTGTTTCGACTTCGTATAGCGGTATCTCTATCGCTCACTACCTATATGACATTAGATACTGGCAACGACGATATAATACTAGACTCCGCATGCACGATCTAAGGAACAAAAACTATTCTGTCAACTCGCTGAGGTACTACGTAAGCGAGGGGGACGGGGTACTGCGCTGTGATTGGCTAACTCAAGGTCTGTTCTGTCTCAACGTATGTTTACGGCTCACAGGATTGGTCGACATGAGACGGATATAAGACTTTTTTGCCTAATGTGTTGACAGACATCGGTCGCCTGTTATTACGAGTCTAGTATTATATCGTCGTTGAATTCATAGTAATGTTCCTTGAAACATGGTATAAATTTTTTAACTAAAGGTTTTTTTTATTAAGCATTAGATATGTATAACATGATACATAACATTGATTTCACAAGTACATACAAACTTTATTATTTACAATATTTTTTTATTATTTATTTATGTATATTATATTTATGATAAATAATACATTTATTGAGTTAGTGAGAGATTTTCAGGTGGTTATTTAAGACGAAAATTAAATATATTTAAATATGTACTTAAGGTCGCATACCAGAAAGTTGGCAACGCCGCAAATGGCTGTCAAATATTTACAAAATTTAATTGAAAATAAGAAATATGGCTCTGTAGTGAACTAAAAAAAAGAATTAGGGAATGCAATAATAAATATTGTAACACCGAATATATCGTTTTAAACGTAAAAAAGCATTTGGAAACATTCCAAATGCCTTTTACACGCCTGAAACGTTAACAACATCAAATTCAATGTTTTAATTGCATTCGTATATCAATTTTCTAATGCACTACAGAACCATATTCCTTATTTCCATAAAGTAACATGGCCAATTTAATTAAAACTTGTAAATATTTGACAGCTATTAGCGACGACGTTGGCAACTTTCAGAATAAGCGCTCTTAATTGCATTATATTCGCTATGTACTCAGTCGGTGGTGGTGAAAATCAAATAGATCACAGCGTGTGATGTGATAGAGATATAAATCAATGGACGAACACAACGAGAGAAGTACGTGGCAAGATTAAAAAAATCAACCCTTTATAGTACTTTTTAGGGTTTATTTTTCAATGAAAAACAAGCCGAAGAAATTTATCATAATATTTAGTTGATAAATTGACAGATCTAGCACACAGCGAATAAGATTATGGTGCTCCCTCACCGGGAGCATTCGCGTGTAATGTAACATTATAGATTCGACTTTAAACATTATTTTTGTTCTGTCTGGATGTAATTTATCTATATATATGTATTTAGAAATATATAAGTATGTTTATCAGTTGTCTAGTACCCATAACACAAGCTCTGCTTAGCTTGGGACTAGATGGTGTTGTGTGATAGTTGTGGAATATTATTATTGTTACATTACAATACTACCTCCCTGACTGACGAGCATTCGCGTACATTTAGTATATATTTGATACGAGGTGCACATTGTGATGCTCGATTGTCTTCACTCACTGATGAAATGTTCGAATCTGTAACGTTACATTACAGGTGAATGCTCGAAGTGAAGGAGCGCCTTTGGCATCATAACATAATAATTGAGAAAATGTAAAATAAAATTTCTGAAAATCAAGTCAAAAGTGTGAAATACACGCTTCTGACTTACATAATTATTATAAGTACATAATTAAATAAGTCAGGAGTAATTATAATTATATTATACATAATTATAATTAGTCCTGACCTATTTAATTACTTATGTATCCTAAGTATGTATCAAATCGAATAGGGGCATGGGAAAAGTCAGAGGGCACACAAAAGTTGTCATTTCCTACCGTAATAATACTTATACATAGCTAGAATACGTTTATGTTCAATAAAAAAAACGCATTCTCAAAAAAAAACCTAAAATTTAAAACAAAAGTTAATATAATTTACTATTTCATACTAAATACTCGTGGCTAAATAATTACAGCCGCACAGGCCGATCTTCCGGGTTAAGCTGCGCTTGCCGAGGTTGGTCTGTGGATGGGTGACCATCTGTCATAGCGAGTTTCCTCCGTGCCTCGGAAAGCTCGTAAAGCCGTTGGCCCCGGTTGTCATTTGTAGATCTTTGACAGTCGTTACTGTCAGTCAGAAGCTCTAAAGTCTGACAACCAGTCTTACCATGGAGTATCGTATCACCCAGTTACTGTGTTGTGGAGGTCCGACAGTCAGTCGCTCCATGTAAAATACTGATATTCAGCTGCATCTGGTTCGACTGGAAGTCGACCACAATATAGTTGGGAAAAGGCAGGCAATTTGATTTCAATCTCTAGGCATTCGTTGCCTATCTGAATATGAAAACTGGTCATAACTTTTGAACTAAAAAATAGCACCAGGTAAAAATATTGGAAATGACTTCTCCCATGCCACTGTTCAATTTGATCTATATTACTTTATAGGATCATTCTATATGGTAACAAATATACAAAGTGTAAAGTTAAAAGCGCAAAAGCTCTCGTGGGGTAACTCAGCCCATGAGCCCATGTTACTGAACAATGTTTGTTCTAAGACTTTTAGAAATTCACAAACAAAAAAAAATGATTTTTTATACTAATGTGCCCGACCAATTTCTCATTTTGCATGAAAAACCAATTTCTTTTTTTGCGAATTTCCAAAAGTCTTAGAACAAACTATAATATGTATGTATTTAGAAATATATAAGTATGTTTATCAGTTGTCTAGTACTCATAACACAAGCTCTGCTTAGCTTGGGACTAGATGGCGTTGTGTGATAGTTGTGGAATATTATTATTATTATTAATCATTGTTCGGTAACATGGGCTGAGTTACCCCACGAGAGGTTTTGCGCTATTAGCGTTACACGTTGTATAATAATTTAAAACTATGGTACAGTATAAATACAACGTATTTTGAATAATTATTCTCAATAAATACCTAAGTATTTTGGTATAATTTTGACTAAAACACTGCTTATAATTAGTTATATTTTTTGTTTTTATATAGGGTGACTGGTAATTAGTGTACGATACATAAACACGTGATCGTGCTCATGATAACCAACAACTTTTACTATGGGAACAAACCTGAAAACTCAAAAAAAACTCAGCTGTTCAGTACATTTATGTTTGCTTAATGTACTGAACGGCTAATATTTTTTTTACGATTTCGGCTTTGCTCCCATAATATTTTTTTTTTGTTATCATGAGCACAATCACGTGTTTAAGTATCGTACACTAATTACCAGTCACCCCATATATATTTTTATATTAAATGGAAGTTTTCTTGGTGGGATTTATAAATTATTTCATTAATTACTAGTATTTTTGTAAGCAATTTTATTATATTTTTTTAGAGGGTATATTTATAATACTCTGTAAATGCGAAAGTGGGCACAATATATTTTTCTATTAATTTCAATACTGTTTTTAATTAATAACGTTTGCTCAAAATTCATTCCTGGGTGATTTCTTAAACGTGAATAATACTTTTAAAGGAGTAAAACATTATTATATCCCCCCTTATTGCCCTATCAAAAGAGTCCTCCCACCCGGGCAGGACGGACTGTCAGACTTGTACTGACTAAAACCCACGGTGACCTACAATAGCCCTTTATGTTCCAGGGGACACGGTAATGACAAAAGTCCCGCGACCAAGCAGCTTTCAACTGGTGAAACAATGTTCGAAATCGCTCCCGTAGTTTCGGAACCTTTTCAATACAAACAAACAAACAATCAAATCTTTCCTATTTAGAATAATATTAGTGTAGATACGATATTTTTTTCTGTCACAATGTTACCCTTCACTGATATCAATAATAACCAAGATAAACTTAGATACATATTGGGCAGCTCGCCGTCCGATCAAGGGCCAGAGCCGGGTAAATGGCACGTAATGTTTACGATTTCGGCTTTGCTCCCATTATAAAAATTGTTTGTTATCATGAGCACAATCACGTGTTTAAGTATCGTACACTAATTACCAGTCACCCTATATAAGTGTGTTTATCAGTTGTCTAGTACCCATAACACAAGCTCCGCTTAGCTTGGGACTAGATGGCGTTGTGTGATAGTTGTGGAATATTATTATTATTAAAAAAATCCACTGTGTACCTTCAATAACCCTTTACGTTCCAGGGTGTCTGTTTCTCGTTTGGGCAGTTCCGCGACCCGGATATTTCACTACTTTAAAAGTATTGCCCAAATATAACTAATCACCGCGCTTATTAGAGGTGAACAATACAAATATACCTGTGTTTGATAAAACTATTAATTAACTATGTGTTTGAAGTAAGAATAGGACGAATTTGAAGCCATATTGTAACGTTATAATATACTTTTCAAATACTTATAAAATACATTGACATCAATACTACTAATATTATTAATGCGAAAGTTTGTGAGGATGTATGTATGTGTATGTAGGTATGTTTGTTAATCTTTCACGCAAAAACCACTGAACGGTTTTGGCTAAAATTTGGTACACAGATAGTTTATAACCTGGATTAACACATACTATGTGTGTACCAAATTTTATACACATACATACATCCTCATAAACTTTCGCATTTATAATATTAGTAGGATATGATGATGATGATGAAATATATTTTAACCGACTTCAAAAAGAAAGAGGTTTTTTTTGTTAAACGTTACTGTTGTCGCAATATGGCGTCAAAGTAATCCTGTTTCTATTTGAAACGCATAGTAACCACTTAAATTACAATTTACTCAGTATATAGGGTGACTGGTAATTAGTGTACGATACATAAACACGTGAATGTGCTCATGATAACAAACAATTTTTATTATGGGAGCAAAGCCGAAATCGCGAAAAAAATATCAGCTGTTCAGTACATTAGACAAACATAAATGTACTGAACAGCTAATTTTTTTTCGCGTTTTCAGGTTTGTTCCCATAGTAAAAGTTGTTGGTTATCATGAGCACAGTCACGTGTTTATGTATCATACACTAATTACCAGTCACCCTATATATGTGGAACATACTGCATCTATGTCAATTTTTGACTAGCATAACTCTAAATTATACTATATTTTGATGAAGTTAGCAACTTCAACAACTTTTTTAAATCTGTTTTTTTATCAGCCAAATCTGTGACCCTTTCCACATTTTTTTCAAAGCACGTAAAGCCGTTGTCCCGGCTGTCATTTGTAGATCTTTGACAGTCGTTACTGTTAGTGAGAAGCTCTAAAGTCTGACAACCAGTCTTACCATGGGGTATCGTATTACCCAGTTACTGTGTTGTGGAGGTCCGATAGTCAGTCGCTCCATGTAAAATACTGATATTCAGCTGCATCTGGTTCGACTGGAAGCAGACCACAATATAGTTGGGAGAAGACAGGCAGATGATGGTTTAACAGCCGTGTTCCAGCAGTGGGCTACATGGGATATGCTTGTTAAAAATGTGGAAAGGCTCATAAGTTATTTTAGTATATGTGCAACTGTGGAGTTGATATTATAATACTATAATGTTGCGCTAGTACTTTGGACAGAGGGCGCCACAGTGAAGTCACAATTTGTGTGTGTGTTTCAAAATCTTAGTTTTTTCTTCACCAGGAACTTTTATAAAGAGTAATTCTATAGTTATATACGTTAGAGTGACCGGAGTGTTCCGCAACCCGAGATGTACCCGCAACCCCAGATGGTATCGAGACTCTAGGCGGTTCCACGAATCCATAATTATAGTATCACGACCCCATATGGTATTACGACCCCAGATGTTATCACGACCTCAGATGGTATCGCGACCCCAAATGGTACCATGAACCCATATTGTACCTCGATCTCAAGTCCCGCAACCTCAGATGGTACCATGTGGGGTCACCCAAATGGTACCACAACTATTTATGGTACAGCGACCCCGACAGCCGGCAACCCGAAATAGTATCTAGACCCCAGATTTTAACGCGACCTTAAGATGGTACTGCGTTAGTAGATGGTCCAGCAATCCCTGACAGTCTCGCGACCCCAGATGATATCGCGACCCCAGATGATACCTCGATCCCAGATGGTACACGACCCCACGTCACTGCGTTAGCAGACGGTCCGGCGATCCCAGACGGTCTCGCGACCCCTCATGGCACTGCAATCACAGACGGTACCTCAAACCCAGACGTCTCGCGACCTCTGATGCTACTGCGACCCGCATTCATGGTCGTGACCCTATATGGTACCACGACTCTTCACAATAGCGCGACCCTAAATAGTACCGCGATCCCAAAAAGACAACTACCCCAAAGGCCCAAATGGTACCTCGACTACCTTAATTGTACATGCCTTTTGGTTTAGTGGTTAGTGACCCTGACTGCTATGCCAGAGGTCGTGCTCGATTCCCACCCAGAACAAATGTTTGTGTGATGAGCACGATCATTGTTCTGTGTCTGGGTGTAATTTATCTATAATATGTATGTATTTTGAAATATATAAGTATGTTTATCAGTTGTCTAGTACCCATAACACAAGCTCTGCTTAGCTTGGGACTAGATGGCGTTGTGTGATAGTTGTGGAATATTATTAGTATTATTGTACCGAGACCCCATAACATCACTGGGTCAGTAGACGGTCTGGAAACCTCTACTTATAGTAAAAAATTCTGGTAAAGAAAAATCCTAAGATTTTATATATGTGTGTGTGTGTTAGTATGTGTGTAACAGTTACTGAGCTAGAAGGGCGCGGCGTCGTCCAGCGTGTGCAGCCAGTTGAAGATCATCATGTTCCGCTCGTACTTGGACAGCGGTCGGCCGCGCTCGCGTTCCAGGTCCGCGGCCGTGAGCGCCAGGTGAGCTGCTTCTGAAATGTGGAGGGTTTAACCGACTTCAAAAAAGGAGAATGTATGTCTTTTAGCCGATTTATCACGAGTATTATTTTTAGTCTGAATTGGTCAAGTGAAGTACAAGAATGAATATAGGTACGTAAAATTTAGATACTTATACCATTTTCAAAAATTTCAATCCTCTCAATTTTTAAAAAATAGGAGTGTAGACCAGCAACTGGGGACCTAAAGTATTACAACAATACAACGGGAATGGCAACTGGTGAACTAATGGCGCTAGTATAGCTTGTTCCAAGCATCGTCATTGGTTCAAATCAGTTCAAATCTTAAAGGTACTTCAAAATAGTATTTGACTGGCCTGTTGGTCTAGTGGTTAGTGACCCTGACTGCTATGCCGGAGGTCGTGGGTTCGATTCCCACCCAGGACAAATGTTTGTGTGATGAGCACGATCATTTGTTCTGTCTCTGAGTGTAATTTATCTATAATATGTATGCATTTAAAAATATATAAGTATGTTCATCAGTTGTCTAGTACCCATTACACAAGCTCTGCTTAGCTTGGGACTAGATGGCGTTGTGATAGTTGTGGAATATTATTATATTATTATTATTATCATAGGTCGGATTAGGACTAAGCTATGGTGGCGCCATCTACAATTAGCTTTGACTTGCCTTCCCCATTAATTCAATAAAAAAATCCGCAGGACCACAGCATTTGTTTTGAACAATCTATATAACTTGGTATAAGTTACCGAACCTCATCAATTTGCTGAAATCTCCATAAGTCGCGCATGTAATACTACGTGTCATCGACTCGACCTTGGTACCTGATCAGACGGCGAGCTACACATTACCCGCCCAAATTCATGCTATCCTAGATATCTCTCAATTGTTGGCATTTTAAAGATTTCTACCGTTTTTTACAAAAAATATCATCCAATAAGTCCTCCCACCCCGGGCAGGACGGGAGGGACTGTCAGACTTGTACTGACTAAAATCCACGGTGTCCTTCAATAGCCCTTTATGTTCCGGGCCACGGTTACCTGACAAGTCCCGCGACCCCGGCAGGACATGATAAATAATGAGTATTACCGGGATGTACATGTCGTTGGTGTGTGACCTTCCCGCTGGGTACTGCCAGTGTGGTGGGTCCCGGCCCCGGCACCGCACCCGCTACCGCACATACTGCTGCCGCCTGGAAGGAGACAGCGATATCACATCAACGATGGAAATTACGTATTTTTTACAGACTTCAAAAAAAAGGAGGTTATCAATTCGACCCGTGTGTATGTAATATTATCAGAACTGCCCAGTTTTCGCATATGTAGTCTATATCAGCGTCTGAACAAATGTACCAAATTTCATAAGTGTATGTATGTTTTTATGTTTGTGCACGCATATCTCCGGAACTACAAGTCCGATTTAAGTAATTCTGTTTTTGTTGTACTAGGTATTGTTCAACTTAGGGTACACTGCAAGTTTCATCAAAATCGGTTCAGTAGTTTTAGAGATATGGATTATTTTCGTTGTGACGGATTACAAAATTAGTGCACATCATGTAAGAAAACTTTGTATTTTACAAGAATTTGGGTAGAATATTCAATAAATGAACTAAAAAGGGTAAAATAAAAACTTTAAAAAAAAAGTACCGACTTCAAAAACAAATACAAAAAAATTTAAAATAACCTTTCTTTCGGAAGTCGGTGGCAATAGTCAATGAAATAATATAAAAATCAAAGCCACCGACTTCCGAAAGAAAGGTTATTTTAATTTTTTTTTGTATTTGTTTTTGAAGTCGGTACTTTTTTTTTAAAAGTTTTTGTATTCAGCTCGTGGCTAAATAATTACAGCCGCACAGGCAGATCTTCCGGTTTAAACCGCACTTGCCGAGCTACAGGGTATGTTACTGCATAAATAATTTGAAAACATGTTTAGCTCCGTCAGTTCGTCATTTAGAAAGCAAATAAATAATATACATGAATTTTTTATTTACTTTTTTAGGGTTCCGTAGTCAACAAGGAACCCTTATAGTTTCGCCATGTCCGTCCGTCCGTCCGTCTGTCCGCAGTTTAGCTCAGTGACGCACAGTACTAGAGAGCTGTAATTTGGCATAACTATACGGATTTGTTGTGCCGAAAAAGTGGTAAAATAAAATCTCGTAAAATATTTTTTTTAGGGTACCTCCTGTACTTACACGTAAAGTGAGGATTTTATTTTTCTCGCGTACCCCTTAGTGTGGGGTATCATTAAATAGGCCTTCAAAAAATAATGATAGTTTCCATTGACAGTTTTTTGATAAAAAATTCGTTTGTGAAATATTAAGCTTTAAAGTGCTAAATTTTGCTCGATTCGAGTGTCCCCCCCCTCTACCAGCTAAACGGTTAAGTTTGGGGGTATGAAAAAAAAATAACGAAGTTTAAAAGAAAATTATCATGACTAAGTAGGCTTTACAACTTTACGAGTAATAGTCGACCAACTTATAAAATGTACTTGAATAATATGTTTTCTTAAACAAAATGTATCGGAGAACATGCTCTTCAACTGCAAATGTAAGTTTGTCAACTTTATTTTTACAGCTTTAATATGTATGTTTTTGGGGATGGGTAGGTTTTTATCGTCAACTATTTTTAACTAACTTCAAAAAAAGGAGGAGGTTCTAAATTCGTCGTAATCTTTTTTCTTATGTACTCGTATTTTCCCTGATTTCTCAAAGACTCCTGGACCGATTTTGAAAATTCTTCTTTTTAAAATTAAATTCAGCGAATCAGTTTAGTTAGTTCGCATAAGTATTTTGATGGGCAACTACGGAACCCTACACTGTGCGTGGCCCGACACGCACTTGGCTGGTTTTTTTAAATCAATGAATATTAAAAAAGATGAAAGAAAACGCTTCGAGCTTCGTAAATTAAGGACTTGTGAGGTCATAATGTCTGTAAAATTATACCGAAAGAGTGACGTTTTGTGACTTTTAGAAGCGTTGTATTTCCGTCAATTTTGGTTTACGTATCAAAAGAAAAAAAAATACGGGTCAAATATTTTTCGATAATCATCTAACGTTCTTACTAATTACATTTTTTCAGTAAAATAACTTTTTATTGATGCTATCAAGTACAGCTTGGCCAGAACGTCTTGAAAAGGAACTAATCTTTTTGATGGCTGACAACGTTTTAAAATCTTTGACATTTGATGTAAACAAAGAACGCAGGTTTGTTAGATTTATTATTGTGCCATAAAACTAACGTAATAAGTGAAAAAAAAATCATTTAAAGTGCTGGTAGCGAGAGCACAGAGCCCGGGGCGGCGGCTGTGAGGGCTGCGAGCGCTGCGGGGACGGCAGCTGAGACCCGCCCACTGGACATGGAATTTGGCAGATGTTGTACTCATAGACGAATAATTATACTGTTCAAACAAAAACCGACTTCAAAAACCACTACAAAAAAATATGTAAAATAAAAACGACTGCACAACTAATAAATAAAATAATTAACAAGGGACACTCGGATGGAACGAAGTTAACAAAAATAATCGTCGCAACACCACACTGTTCAATGCGAAATAGAAAGACGAAACGAAAATATCTGGCTTGCTTTCTATTAGAGAGAGAGAGACAGAGAATCATGTGCACGCCGCAATACGACAAGAGTCACGAGGAACGGGGGTTGAGTGAGGGGTACGGGGCGCGGGGTGCAGGCGCGAGGTGCGGGGCGAGGGAAAACAGTGTCGTGACAACTTTTCGTAAGATTTTTTTCCGTCTAGCCCCCTTTCACAACGCGCGATAAGGAACTTCGTTCCAAAAGTATTTATTAGACACAGAAGAAATTCAAATTACAAACAAGTCTATAGCACATTTATACACCGTGACTTTTTAATTGTCTAGCAAAATCTCGTTCACTCACTGGAACAAGCCTGGTTTTAAGACGTTGTAATATTTCCTGGTTATCAAGGATTGCTTATGATGTCTACTCACCAGCCACCCAAGTGCTGCATGATCGTGATGCTGCGCTCAACGTGAGGGCTTCCAAAGCCGCGCACAAACCGACTTCCGAAGTCGCGCTGGAAATAGGTTCGTTAGAGATTAAAACAATATACAACACCAACAATTCATCTGTCATATTGGTATATTATAAAACTCAAAACAAATAAGAAACATTTTTTAACTTGGTAAAATCATCAAATCAGTCTTCCCACCCCGGGCAGGGCGGGAGGGACTGTCAGACTTGTACTGACTAGTATCCACGGTGTCCTTCAATAGCCGTTTATGTACTAGAGATGTGTTTAAAAATAGTTAATTATTTTTTATTTAGTTGTGTTTGGGTGGCTTACAACAAAAAATACAAAGTAATAATATTCCAAAACTCAACTCTAGTCCCAAGCTACGCAGAGCTTGTGTTCTAGGTACTAGACAACTGATAAACATACTTATATATTTTTAAATAAATACATAATATTATAGATAAATCACACCCAGATACAGAACAAATGATCGTGCTCATCACACAAACATTTGTCCTGGGTGGGAATCGAACCCACGACCTCCGGCGTAGCAGTCAGGGTCACTAACCACTAGATCAACAGGCCTGTCAAAAAGGTTTCGCTGCTACCACTAGCAGTGGAACCTTTTTGACAGGCCTGTTGGTCTAGTGGTTAGTGATTCTGATTGCTATGTGTGCTATGCTACATGTGGCTGTAAATTGTCCATAATTATGTTTTCTCCCTTCCCAACCCCCTGACATACCTTCTAAGTGGTCCCCGCTGGCACAGATCCCTGGAGTGCGCCACATCGGCAGCGCTGAATGAGCGTCGCAGTCCGAGTTGCGCGCACAGCGCTGCGCAGCCCGCCAGCAGCTCGCGACAGTTGTCGGTAGCTGACAGCGGGAGGGAGGAGGAGGACGGTCTTCTGAGGACATGGGAGGACAGCGGAAATAAATAAAGTCTAAAGAATAAATAAATAAATAAAATAAAGTCTATAAAGTTCTTGAACTGGTCTAAAACGCCCCTAAGCAATATCTACTATATACATATATATAAAAATAAGTCGGGTTTTCCTTCCTGACGCTATAACTCCAGAACGCACGAACCGATTTCCACGGTTTTGCATTCGTTGGAAAGGTCTCGGGCTCCGTGAGGTTTATAGCAAAGAAAACGAAGCCATCTGGTGGCGAATCGGAGTTCGCTGGGTTTGCTAGTTCCTAATAATAATGTCTTGGCGAGAGCGCTACAAATACAAAAAATAACGTAAGGCAAACATTTGGTTTTTTTTTTTAATGATAAATGATATTTATTTTGCAAGTTGGTTATAAAGTACTCAAATTGTCAGACAGTAAAAAAATTTTTAAAAAAAAGCAAAACTTCCCCACATTCGTCCTCGCATTCACAATGATAAAAAGTACACAAATAAAAAATAAAATAAAAAATTAGAAACATGTCAAATTGTAAAAAATAAATAATAAAAATAGAATACAATTACAGAGTAATTAATGTCAAATGGTAAAATGTAAAAAACAACAAAAAATTAAAGTCACAAAGTAACCCACGTCAAATTGTATAAACATAAAAATAAATGTCAGATTGTATAAAAAGAAAGGAATAATTATCAAAAACAGACAAAGCGGTAAAAATATGAAAAACAAAAGATACAAAAAATAATGATAATAAAAAAAAATAACAAAAACATATAAAAGAAAAATAATAATTATAATAAAAGTATAAAACTAATAAAAAAAAAATTAAAACGGAGAATACTATACAACAAAACATTCAGTGAGTAAATTCAATTGGAGCAGCTTAATCCCAATTTTGATAAGTGAGTCCGTTCTTGAGTTATAAAATTACAACGAAAAGTCGCAACAAAAAAACAAACACGTATTCATTACTTTTTAAAACTCTTACTGTTGGAATAATTAAAATTTTACTTTATTGATACTGTCAACATGCCTATTGACTCTGTTTACTGATGAAATGCAATCAACACTTACTTTAAAGCTTTGCTATCTGGGTTAGGACTGGCGACTCGTAGAGAAGGATCCGGGCCCTGTCCTGCCTGTAAGCAATAGAAATTAAATTGAGCAAATCTTATGCCTTTTGTTGCAAGTTACATAATTATAGTGGTCAATTGCCTTATCATCCAGGCTTGGTAGAGAAATGCCTGATTTGTTTTTTTTTTGTTTTAATATGACGTTTTTTTTTTTTTAGCGTCGTAAAATCATCAAATGAGTCCTCCAACCCCGGGCAGGGCGGGAGGGACTGTCAGACTTCTACTGACTAAAATCCACGGTGTCCTTTAATAGCCCTTTCTGTTCCGGGGTTACGGTAAAGAAATAATCCCGCGACCCCGGCAGGCTTTGGCCCTCTGAGAGGGGGGCCCCGTCAGTGTGCTGACGCTCTTTGAGGCACGTGTGGGACACAACGCGCCGTCGACCCGGGCATGGTCCATGGTCGGGCAGCGAGTTGCCCTTTACTCGCTGCCTGCATGCCCTTATTTTAATATGACGTGCCCTAATGTAGTTACATCATAAAAAATACAATCTAGCTTAAAACTAAAGCTAATGAGTAATTCTTTTGACTTTATTTGCTAGGGCGAGTAAGAGACATGCCTAGTAAAAATATCTACTTTTAACTTGGGAGTCAAGTCAAACCCAGAATTTCTTACCTGGAGTCATGGTTGCAAACACTAGACCAGCTGTGTCTATGTTCCCGAACGCATACAACACAGCAGCCATGGACGTTTTAATATAACAGCCCGTTCACACGGCAGTCCAGTTTTTTGCAGGATCCCGTTTTCTGCAGGATCCCGTTTGATCGCAAAAGAGATTATACGCTAGTGTTCACACGAGCAAACCGCATGCAGGATCCAGCAAAATGCTGATCCCGTCGTTTGGTGCAGTTCGGTTTTGTCACCGGAAACTGGATCCGTCGTTCAGTAAAAAGCGGGATCCCGTTTAATGACACAAGATATTTCTATAGTAGTGTTCACACGGCTTCCTGCGTATTCTCACGGCAGTCCAGTTTTGCGGGACCGGCTTTTTACTGGATCATTCAAAACTGAACTACCGTGTGAACACAGCGTCCGTTTTTGCAGGATCCAGTAAAAAGCCGGTCCTGCAAAACTGGACTGCCGTGTGAAAGGGCTGTTAGACGGAAAAAATAAAGAAAACATCTTACCTTACAAGCAAGCAGACGGAGCACCCTGGCATCAGAGGCAGCTGAGGATACGCTGAACAGCGATAGATCCGTGGTGACAGACTCGTGCGACGGAGAGCGCGCCACCCCGCCCCGCCAGGCCTCCGGGGTGCACATGTCCACTGCAAGAAGATGAACCTTCAGTGAGGGTACTCTTTAGTCTAGTCATCAAGGGCATAACATCATCAGCCTTAATGTTCCCACTGCTGGGACACAGGCCTCATCTCTGTGAGAGGAAGTGGGCCTTAAACCACCACGCCGGCCCAGTGGGGGTTGGTGAATGTCGCATGTCTTCGAATTTTTGGTTCTAGGACATGCCAGTTTCCTCACGATGTTTTACTTCACCGTTTTGAGAGCATATTGTGGGTGTATCTACAAATATATAAACTCACATACACAAACACCCAGACCTGGAACAAAGGCTGGTAGATCATACAAATATTTGTTAGAAGCAAGGATCAAACCCGCAACACTCAGCAGTTCAGAGCTCAGTCACTGCGCTAACCATGCCATTGATGTAAGCCCTAAATGAGCTAAATTAAGGATTCTCGATTTCCTAGCTTCTACAATCTCACAGTAGCATTAATAACTGAGTAAGCTACACAAGTCAGAATACTGTCATCTATTCAGCAAAACTATTGACCTCTTTTTTGGTTTCAGCACAATCGAAGAAGAGAAGAGTGTATTAATTTGGCAATGTTACTGTATGGAAATAAGAAGTATGGCTCTGTAGTGCACTAGAAAACTGATTTAGCTAGTTTATAAAAAGGACTTTGGATTATATATCCCGTTTACGAATTCAGAAGCATTAAAAAGATAGCCAGTACCAATATGTGGGAAGTCAAGACTCTTAAGCTAGAATATCTAACTTAAATCAACAAAATTTCTCTTCCGAATCAGCAAGGAAAGGTATAATAATGGTTTGTTTGGTCTTAAGAATATTAATGCTATACAAAGGGTTTATTATACTAATTTATTCCTTTAATTATCTAGCTACGGATATTGAAAAAATCGTCGAAATTTTGTATGACCCAGAAACAAGTCTTCAATCTGAGTTATGACATGTTTTTAAATGCTATATAATTACATATTATTTTGATTATGTTTATACTGAATTATAAAAACGTGTATAAAGTGCTTCAGCATTTTATTTGAGTTTTGTTTACGATTATTATATTTTTATTTGATGTGATGTAACATGCGAGAGAAACATACGGGTTGCAAAGTGTTTTAGCGTTTTTGTTCATGTGCCGGCAATTATTTATACATATGCAATTATTTATACATATGCATTATTTCCTTAGTCATATAACGTATTTATTTCCATGCGCAACTTATGAAATACCATAATAATATGCAAAAAAAGAAAACATTTTTCGGTCGCCGTATGTAAGTTGCGCATTTGATAATAATACGTTAAAAATTCTTTCCGAAAGCTTAAAAACAGCAGATAAATATTTAATATGGAATAAATAATAGTTTTACATGTTTTTAATATGCAACCAAAGTGAAAAAAATACTAATTACGCGACGAGTTATCGGAAAAATCGGTATTCACAACAATAACAAACCATTAGACTTACCGGTTACGTGAGGATCCACGGTGGCGGCGTTCTTAACGATTATTTAAACACACACAAAAATGTATAACGCTTCTATCTAAAACACTACAATAATAAAACGAGCTTTAGTTTTATTGCAAAAATATTTTAGCAACTTTCGGTTTTTCAATAATGGCCGGAAGAATTTGACAAATTAAATTGGGCGATAGTTGGTCCCCACGTCTACCTTGGGTAGCGAGTATTCTGAAACTCAATTCTGGTATATAAATACATTTGAAAATATATTATAGTTGAAAAGTAAACCTCAAATAAGAAGATAAAAAGAGGGATTCGAGAAATATCACAAATATTTAATTTCTTAACACTACAACTATTACAAAATTTCGGTGATATTCTTCGATTTTCGTTCGTTTCCAATATGTTATTCTAGGCTTATTAAACAACATACATTTTACAACAAAATTCCTTTGATTTTACAGTTTTTGGGGACCAATATTTTCAGGACACTTGAAAACTTGCTATGGATAAAATCAAATAAGGATAAAAAGTCGTGATAATTCGTTAATTTTATTCTAGAACATGTAGTTTAAATAAATATATCATAATTGATTTTGAACATGCAGTTTCAGATCGCACCAGGAACTTGCGAAGTTATTAGAAGAATAATGGAAATCCGGCTTTCTTTAATATTTGATTGTTTTTGGCTATCGTAAAATTAAGCTACTCTAATATAAAAGAGCCAACTTTTTTTAAATTGACTTTTTGTCCAATTAATATTACTCAAGCAAAAAAAACTTAAAATCTTTATAAAACTACCAAATTAAAAATACTTCCGGATCTAGAACTTTAACAGGAAACTAAGACATCGTAACTTGGTCACTTATTAATGTTTTGTTTACCTTCCGGTCGCGACATCTAGTGGCACGGTATTGTAAGCTGGAAGAAGTTTAACTATGTATATCATAGATGGCGTTACAAAGCACAAATTGTTGATATAATTCATTGCCGATTCGCCATCGCAAGAATCGATTTCTGTTTTTCATTATTTATATTTTTAGGTCAGCCTGCTTTTAGCTAATTCAACAGTTAATTTCGAACTAAGCGTACAATGTTTATGTTATCTTAGCTAGGTAATTTGTTTAAATAGGAAGAAACTTGACCTCAAATCAGGAAACATTGAACCAGGGCTGAATTTTAACTTTTTCATTATTTAACTTGACATTATTTTTCGATTTTCAAGTAAAACCTAATTAATCGCTTTATCTATTGGTTAATTCATAGTTACAATTATATATACTTTTTGCCTTTACCATAGTACTATTATACTATATTCTGTGCCTTTACACAGTTTTTTCCGAAATCCAAACTTTCCCTTATCCATATTAGTTATCAACGCACTTATTACCTACCTATCAGGCCCGAAGCCACCTAACAAACCGATTCCTATCGGGTTGCCTTTCGAAATATAGCAAATACTAGCATGTATTATTTTCATTTATCATAAACAAAATATGAAACGAACAATCAAAAAAATAAATAAACGCCTACCATTTTTTTCCGCGCAATCAATTTCAACTCGCGCCAAACAGACAAAGATTGTAAGCCGCAAGGCGAATCCGGAATTCAGTTCATAAAATTCAAAGTTTCTCTTGTAGCGATCGTGAGCTTGAGGCCACATAACACCGCTAGTTTAAGGACGCTCGGAAGCCGAATATTACCGGCTTATGATAAGGATAGAAATATGAAATGCGTACGCCAGAACGAGACGGAATGATACTGGACTTCGTAATTCGTTTAGATAGTATTCTTTGGATGACAGATTCACATTAGTTTTGGTTCGTGCTTATTTTTTTTTGCATTTATTGTTTTCACCTGTCCATTTGCTGCATTTGATTTGATATATTGTTGAAATTTATAAGTTTTGCGTAGTTAGCGCATTAATAACAAAGATAGTTCGGTTCAATGGTATTGTTTGGTGTGTTCAGTGTTCACCGTAATGTTAGTTTCGAAGTTTAAACTAGATGGCGTTGTGCAATTACATCACAATCCTGAATCGCGGTGTTAAGGTGTATAGGCGATTAGTATAAGGTTTTGTGAACATGATTTTTTGGAATTTGTTAATAATTGATTAACCGACTAGCGACGGGTCGTTGACGGTTTTTCCGTCAACGAAACGTTAACGTTGATTCACATTTGTCAACTAGTTGATCAACTAGTTAAATTCGTCAACGAGTTGAATGAGTTAACGTGTTCATCTCGTTGACGAATTTAACTGTCAACTTGCAACGTAAACCGTTGATTCATTAAACGGTTTATAATCAACGATTGCGCGTTTAATTTAAGAAACAATTTGATTCAAATTTTGTATTGGAAACGTTTTATGTACAAACTAACATCTTAAATTGTGTGAAATAAAAATATTATTATTACATTTTTCACAGAGGGCTGTTCGCTAATATACCTCGTGCGTCTCAAAAAATAGTACATTTCAAATAATACATTGGAATAATTAAACAAACTCCACCAATATATTATGTACTATTCTTAAAATAAATAATTCGAAAATCAACTCATTCAACCGCTCGCAATCTATGACTTTAAAAATATCGAACCATAAAACTCAACGTTGAAGATAACGTTTGCGTTCTCTTTAATTCAACTCGTTGAATAAACGAGAACGAACGAACGAACGAGTTCAACTCATAAACGTCGTTGACGAATTCAACTAGTTGTATACTCGTTCGTTCGTTTTCGTTAATTCAACTCGTTGAATTAACGAGAACGAACGAACGAACGACTTCAACTCATAAACGTCGTTGACGAATTCAACTAGTTGATTCATATTCAGTTAACGTTAATACGTTGACGGGAGATCAACGGTTGATTCAACTAGTTCGTTGATTCAACGCTCATCCCTATAACCGACTACAAATATTAAGGAGGTTACTCCGGATACTCAATTTATTCGTCTCTTAAAATACGTTAAATTCGTTTATTATTTTTGTACGCGGCACAACTTCATCGTTTATGAACCGATTTTGATGATTCTTTTTTTGTTGGAAAGAAGATGTTTTAATGGTGGAAACTTGATATGTGGAAATCAGGGTTTGATGGTAGAAGACCAGAGAAATCGAGTGAAACTTTCAAAAATCGTAGGGGCGACTAGTATGTTTGTAAGTTTTTTCATTAAGTTTTGGTCCGGGTTCCCTTTCATGATTTTTTACCCTACGCCACTGCTACCTATATGATAAAATTCTAATAAAAAATACAGCAAATCAGAGGGAAGCCACGTGTATCAGTAGTTATTATTGATTTGGAACAAATTCTTGGAAGCCGACCATCAAATGTTGACAAACTTGGATATCGCTCGCTTAGGATCGGTTTACATGGCGACACGTGAAAAATTTAAAATAAATATCTTCTAAACTCCAACTCACTAAATTACACTGACAAAATATTGTGACCGTGATATAACACAAAATACGCATATACGCGACATTAAGCCCGACTATACTGAAATAAATTGCAAGAAAATAATAAAGCTTTTACCTTATTAATTTCACTTTTGTTTCCTTATTTATTTTTTTGAAAAGCCGTTGCCCCATACTAGGATTTTTTTCCTGCGTCGTGGATACGTTTACTACAAACATATATATTAATATTATAAAGAGGAAAAGTTTGTTTGTTTGTAATGAATAGGCTCAAAAACTACTGATCCGATTTTAAAAATTCGATATAAACTCACATACACAAACACCCAGACCGGAATAACTACTTGCAGATCATACAAATATTTTGTTTCATGCGGGAATTGAACCTGCCTGCGTCTAGCTGTTTATGTGTGTGAGCTAATAATTATGTTTGTATACCCACATTCATTAAATACAGGAGAAATTCCTAGTGTGGGATAGTTTTTTTTTTCTTTTAATGCCTAAATCTATTTCTTTTTTTAATGTAGTTTTTACAATTTATTTGTCCTGGCACAAAACACATCCTGGTTCATAAAAAAACGTAGATCGGGGTACTAGTATAGTGTCTTTGACTAGCGTCTTTCATTGACTTGTATGACTCTGGCGGTTGAGAGTATGTCATGCTCACTCAAAGGTCTCGCTGATGGTGGCGTGTGTGTCGGATCATTTAGTTCCCTTCACAATGGTTGAGCAGAATGGTGCTGTTATATATGTGTCATGTTCGTGAACGGGGGCTGTTAGTCGGGACCGGTCATCTCTTAGCTGCCACGGTCTATTTTAATTATTAATAACTTTATTTTTGAATTGTCTTTTTTATTTACTATGGGCACCATTAACTTGCCACATCGTTTTCACATAATGTACCATCTGATGATGAATGATTTAAAAAAAAGTTCTGTAAATATTTTGGCGATTGAAAAAGAGTGTTCATGGAGTTTCTTGCTCATTCTTCTCCATTGAGATCTACGTTTTGGATTTTGTAATGATCACCTACGGTACTTTCACAGTTTTTAGGGTTCCGTAGTCAACAAGGAACCCTTATAGTTTCGCCATGTCCGTCCGTCCGTCCGTCCGTCCGTCTGTCCGCAGTTTAGCTCAGAGACGCACAGTACTAGAGAGCTGTAATTTGGCATAAATATACGGATTTGTTGTGCCGAAAAAGTGGTAAAATAAAATCTCGTAAAATATTTTTTTTTAGGGTACCTCCAGTACTTACACGTAAAGTAAGGATTTTTTTTTTCTCGCGTACCCCTTAGTGTGGGGTATCATTAAATAGGCCTTCAAAAATAATGATAGTTTCCATTAACAGTTTTTTGATTAAAAAATTCGTTTGTGAAATATTAAGCTTTAAAGTGCGAAATTTTGCTCGATTCGAGTGTCCCCCCCCTCTACCAGCTAAACGGTTATGTTTGGGGGTGTGAAAAAATTCACAATAGTAGTATATATAACAAAGTTTAAAAGAAAATTATCACGACTAATTAGGCTTTACAACTTTACGAGTAATAGTCGACCAACTTATAAAATGTACTTGAAAAATATGTTTTCTTAAACAAAATGTATCGGAGAACATGTTCTTCAACTGCAAATGTAAGTTTGTCAACTTTATTTTTACAGCTTTAGGTATGTTTTTGGGGATAGGTAGGTTTTATCGTCAACTATTTTTAACTAACTTCAAAAAAAGGAGGAGGTTCTAAATTCGTCGTAATCTTTTTTCTTATGTATTTTCCCTGATTTCTCAAAGACTCCTGGACCGATTTTGAAAATTCTTCTTTTTAAAATTAAATTCAGCGAATCAGTTTAGTTAAGTCGCATAAGTATTTTGATAGGCAACTACGGAACCCTACACTGTGCGTGGCCTGACACGCACTGGGCCGGTTTTTTATATCTTGTGACTGGGACTGTAGCACCATATCTATTTTTGTACCTACTAGTTTAATTTTATATATTATCTTTTGACAATTCAAATAAGTGCCTGTATTTGGCCTAGTTGAAATGATTTGATTATTTCTCCATGTAATCCAATTTGAATCGTACTACCAACATACAAGTATAAATACTGAAGTGAATACTTTATCAGCAGTGGATGTTATGTTTTCTGATGTTGCGGGCTTTGTTCGGAAATCAGACTCGGTGGCAATTGACTAGAAATTTTACCACTCTGCTATTTTCTAAGATACATTTCTAGGCTGTACGCTACGTAGAGTTCGTTCTTTCAGTTGCCCTTTGCGTTCCAGGGTCGCGGTACTTGTTCGCACAACATTCTCCAAGTTTTTTTTTTTCTATAGATACTGTGTCCCACTGCTGGCCAAAGATTTCTTTTTTCTTCCTGAGATCAGGAAGTATCATACCTACTATTTATGAACCTAAAAAGGTTGTACTTTACTGGACGTTTCATTATATCTGCGTTTCGTCTAATTTCGTATTCGTATATTATCATTATAATTCGTCCAGCAATCGTTAATTCGGAGGAGAGAATTTCACGTGAAACCGCGTGCAGAAGCATAATAGTTTAAAAACAAACGTTTGAAAATATCATAAAACACAGCAAACTACTTACTTTTAAAACAAAAATTACAACAAACAAAATTACAAAAAATAAAGCAGACAACTAGATAGGCATAACTCAAAAAGTCCAAATTTCAAAACCGCATGCTACTGACTATACATTAAACGTGTATGTATGTATGTATAATACCTTCCTCGTCCTCCACACTGGCACAGCATCTACGAATACATATACATATATACAAGTTTAAATCATTTGAACTAGTAAATACAGATTATAATGTCTGTCTGTTTGTAAAATTGAGAAAAAAGTGACGATCCGTAATAGCATTTTAACGAAAACATTTGACATGAAAAGTGACGTTTTTCTAACGTCTAGTTTTTTTTTTTGTTATATTGGCGTGAAGAAAATGGAATACAAACAAACAAAATTTTGAAAATATGTAACCAAAATAAAATGGTTCCGATAAAAATGATTTTCAACAACACAACATTGTTTTTTTATAGATATATCAATTGGCCCACAAACCTGAAATAAATGTAACCAACCTAAATATTTATTTTGTTTTCTCTTTTAGAATTTTCAGATAGGTATAGCTTAAACAGAAATACATCATCTGTGAAAAATTCAACTGTCTATCACGGTTCATGAGATAAAACCCGGTGATCGACGGATAGACAGACTGACGTTCGGACAGCAGAGTTTTAGTAACAGTTTTTACCTTTTAGCTAACGATATCCAAAAAAAATATTAGCATTTTTCAAAACACATTTTTTTAACCGACCGCCTCAGAAAGAGGTTACATGTTTTACCAAAACAATTGAACCCCCGTCAGGATATCATTATAAGCGACAGCCGAACAACTCACAAATCCAATCGTCTTCAATAACCAACAAAAAAATAAACAAACAAATGATGTCTCCATTCATTTTCGTAACAACTTGGCTACTTAGCGTTCAGTACGATTTTAAAATTAAAAACTTTAATGGGTGTGTGTGTGTGAGTGTGGGTGTGTGTGTGCTTACATAATATATAAGCTGTCAGTTTAGGTGGGTGTGTATGTGTGCGGCTTGTGAGTGTGTGTGTATCGGGGAACGAATGTTGGGGATGAGATGTGGAGTTTTTAATTCTTAAGTTCTTGGTGTTTAATTTGAACAAACTGATAGAGCAACTAATATTAAAAGTATGTTAGGTATATTACTAGCTTTCGACTGCGGTTTCATTCTCTCAAAGAAAACTCTCAAACCGTTTTCAGGGACTCTGTCTATCACAACGCTAAAATTAAAAAAAATCTGTGATTAGGGGTGAAATCGTAAAAAAACTATGTTTTGCATTTCTATACGTAATATTAATTATAAGCGAGTCGCTTAAATATTTACTTCGCTTAATTAATTACTCCTCCATAGTGAAAAAAAGAAAACTCTAAAACCGTTTTCAGGGACTCTGTCTATCTAAATGACAAAATTAAAAAAATCTGTGATAAGGAGTGAAATCGTAAAAACTAATTCTTGAATTCTACGTATAGGTAAGATCATTAGTGACTCGCTTTCCAATTAAAGTTACTTATCTTTTACTGAAAATAATGAACCCATAAAAAAACATCATTTAAGCGAATTCTAAAAGCAATTAGAAAATTAAAACTTATTTGTGAAGGTTGGTAGCTTTGTATTTGATTTATCAACATGTTTACCACAGACTTCCGAAAGTAAAGTTACCGTTTAACATTTTTTTTTTGTGTTCAAAAAAACACAAAGACGGTGAAAAAAGAGTATTAGCAAAAAAAACTGCAGTAGTTCTAAAGTTTGCATGCTTGCATACATTCAGGAATTTATCCAAAAACATATTACATAATTAAATAAGTTTAGAATGGAAGTAAGAAGAAATAAAATAATTCTAAATTATCAAAGTCATGTCCACAGTGTGCTAGCGGTTGCTCGGGTATTGTACTTGATTGTAGCGCGAGTGTTGGCGAGCGGAATGCAAACTAAACTGTTCAGGGTTGCCAGTCAACGTTATTATTATTATTACTCGGGATTTGTTGAGAATTTTGCAAGATTTTAGGTAAGAAGAAGAAATAAAATTAATGATGACCTAACTTAATTAAATTAAAGGTGGGTTTGTAGGATTGTATTTTTTTTTAAGTGGTAAAATCATCAAATGTTTTCTTACGATCTGGATGAAGCGAAATATTGCACTTCACGCTTTAATTGGTGAACCAACGATAATAAATTACTTACGCAGATCGATATAGATCACTAGTCGGAGCTACCTTTATGTATAAACCTTGAAGATATGAATGGGGGACCAGCGAAGCCTCAAGAAGATGCTGATTAAATGGTTTAACATTTCGAACTCATTATTTAGTTTTTTTTTGCCCTGAAAATCTTAATAAATATTCTGTTACTTAAAAAAGTGTCACTAAATAGATTTTCGAAGTTACTTACCAAATAATTTTATTAGTTTGAAAAAAACATTGTTCATCTGGTGATGGTTTCTGTGTTTATTAAATTATCAGTTCACTCTATTTGGCACTCCAACTATAGACACCCCATTTTAAATGATCAATTAGACACACAAGTAGAACAAAAAATACTTAAACAAACAAAATAACCAAACATATTTACCTAAACCGACCCAAAACTCTTCCCTTCCCATACTAACTCGTCCTCAAAATAATAAATAGCATCCGCAGAGCAACCCTACGCTTGTATTAACACACACACCTACACAACACTGTGCAGACACACACTCACACTTTGACAGCGGGTGTACACACATACACACACACAATCACATCGCACGAATTAGGGTCGTTGTGTTTTGGTGGCGTGGTGAAGTTGGGTAAGTGTTGTATTGGGGTTTTTGAATGTTTTTACATACTAATTTTTGTAACGAAAAAAAGATTTAGTTGATCGTTATAGTAATAACTACTTATTTAATACCGATAAAGTTGTCTAAGTAATTATTTTTTTGCTATTTCCTTAAAAATGTCTTTAATCGTTTTTATTTTTATGTTATTTGTTTTACACAATGCAATTAAAAACCTACATTAATTATAATTTCTGCTATACCCTGTTATTATAATAAAACAATTACCTCTTACTTATTTTTGATTTCCAATCATTTACGAATTATACGAATTTGTCATGCACTTTCACAGCAATTATAAAAAAAAACCGGCCAGGTGCGTGTCGGGCCACGCACACTGTAGGGTTCCGTAGTTGCCCATCAAAATACTTATGCGAACTAACTAAACTGATTCGCTGAATTTAATTTTAAAAAGAAGAATTTTCAAAATCAGTCCAGGAGTCTTTGAGAAATCGGGGAAAATACATAAGAAAAAAGGTTACAACGAATTTAGAACCTCCTCCTTTTTTTGAATTTAGTTAAAAATAGTTGACGATAAAAACCTACCTATCCCCAAAAAACATACCTAAAAAAGCTGTAAAAATAAAGTTGACAAACTTACATTTGCAGTTGTCTCCGATACATTTTGTTTAAGAAAATATGATATCAAGTACATTTTATAAGTTGGTCGACTATTACTCGTGAAGTTGTAAAGCCTACTTAGTCATGATAATTTTCTTTTAAACTTCGTTATATGTACTACTATTGTGAATTTTTTCACACCCCCAAACATAACCGTTTAGCTGGTAGAGGGGGGGGACACTCGAATCGAGCAAAATTTTGCACTTTAAAGCTTAATATTTCACAAACGAATTTTTTTATCAAAAAATTGTTAATGTAAACTCACATTATTTTTTAAAGGCCTATTTAATGATACCCCACACTAAGGGGTACGCGAGAAAAAAAAATCCTCACTTTACGTGTAAGTACTGGAGGTACCTTAAAAAAAAATATTTTACGAGATTTTATTTTACCACTTTTTCGGCACAACAAATCCGTATATTTACACCAAATTACAGCTCTCTAGTACTGTGCGTCTCTGAGCTAAACTGCGGACAGACGGACGGACGGACGGACGGACGGACGGACGGACGGACATGGCGAAACTATAAGGGTTCCTTGTTGACTACGGAACCCTAAAAAATTGTTTAAAACAAACATCACAAAAATACCTTATTTCGATAAAAAAAAACCCTTATTACCACAGCACACCATAGAATTTCTTAAAAACACGAAAATAATGTTTCAGGCCGCTAGAATTTTAATATTTCAGTCTTACCCCACTTTCCTACCCGACCGCAGCCCGTTTTTTATTACACAAGCTAGATGTCCTTACATATACTACAATGTTTAGATTATTATATTTTTTGTACGAATTTCACGAAAAAATCTTCGTAAAAACTTTGACCTATTCATATGTGTGTTTGTTAGATTTTGTAAAAAAAAAAGATGGGTAGGTAGGTATGTATTAAGTTTTTAGCATCTTTAGTCCTTTAATTATGGATTTAAAAGTTAAAAAACGTGGTCAAAGTTACAAGTGATAACTAATTTTATAGCACAGTGGTCGAGTTGTCGACTGGTGCGCTGAGTGTTGCGGAACAAACAAACATTTAAACCATTGAATAAATGTTTGTATAATCTACAAGTAGTTGTTCCAGGTCTGGGTGTTTGTGTATGTGAGTTTATATGTTTGTAAATGTACCCACGATACAGGAGAAATTTTTAGAATAAGGCTAAAAAAATTACATCTGATGTTAACTAATATTATGAAACTATCTCTGTACCAAATTTCATCTAAATCTGTTCAGCCGTTTTTGTGTGAAGGACTACCAAACATACATAATACATACTTACTTTCAAAATAGTGGTTTCCGATATTGACGTTAAAAAATATGGTAAGTAAGTATAGCAGTATATAATACTAGCTGTTGCCAGCGGATTCACCCGCTCGCTACAACTCCACAAATATCCCACAGGAACATAAAATCGGGATAAAAACTATCCTATGTGTTAATCCAGGTTATAAACTATCTGTGTACCAAATTTTACCCAAATCCGTTCAGTGGTTTTTACGTGAAAGAGTGACAAACATACCTACATACACATACATACATCCTCACAAACTTTCGCATTTATAATATTAGTAGGATATTGATCTGATTCTAAGTTCCGGTTTATGGAAGCAAAGGGCACCCTATCCTATCTTAAAAGGGGTGTGTGTTGAAAAAGGTGACTCAGGGATTACGCCAAGAGTATGTCCTGTTATTATGGTGTTCTAACTAAGAATGGGATGGCCTTGACGCTTGACGCTATATTGTGGTGACAATTACATTTGTCAAAAGAAAGGTTTTTGAAAAAAAACTGACTGACTTTCAAAATAGAATTTTTAAAATGACTTTCCTTTAAAAATTACAGTTGTTTCATTGAATTTTGTGTTACTGACTCCTAAAAGAAAAGATATTTTATAGTTTTTGTACTGTTTTAGGAATCTTGTTAAATTACGAATTTACGACGAGACTCCCTATTTTTAGAAGTCGAAAATATTTAGTGCAAATAAATAAATGCTAAATTATTATCTAGTATCTTGATAATGACATTTTCAAATAAAAAACGTTTATAATAGAGCGTGTAAGTTTTAGAAAAGCGTGCAAAAAGTTACAAAATGGCGCCAAGTCCATCCTATTCTTATTTAAAACGCTCATTACCTACACTTGAATCATTACAAGACAAAACTCACAGTAGGTAGAAGGATATTGAAAATTTGTAACTAAACCATAAAAATTATCGCTACACGTTGATGTGTGTGTTTATGTGTAAGTGTGTTTGTGTGCTGAGTGAGTGTGTGTGTGTTTGTCGCTACGCAACGCCCACACACACAAATGTAATTTGTTGGTCTTAAAACTCAGGGTTGCCATGATAACGGATTATGATTTGTTAAAGGGAGAATGTTTGTTTTTGTATTTGTTTAACGATTTTCTGGTGATTTTGTCGGTTGGAAGCGCGGCTGCTAAGTAAGAGTTCCTGAGATCAATCTCCTGGTTGAAAAAGAAGTTATTTTTTTTATTTACATGAGTAGTAGTGAAAAATAGGCTTTTTCAATATTAATTGCGACTTAATACCTATTTAAAACTAGCTATGACAAGGCAACTTCGTACCGCCTCAAAATCACCTTTTAAACCTTCCTTGGACTTCTAAAAGTAATTCAAAACCTAAATTAGTCAAATCGGTCCAGCCGTTTTCGAACAGCAATTGATTTTTAAATTATAGAGATGTAGATTATCCCTCAGTTACATACCAGAGGCCTTAACGCGATCCAGTTTAGGCTGTGGGTAAGAGACAGAGCTATTTAAGTCGTCTAGCGCCATCTCTTTCCCACAGCCTAAAGACTCACGCTTTAATGGCAGCCACACATCAGTTTTCCTGATCCGTTTTCTATCCGAACACAGTGAATTATACAAATGTGTGTGCATTTTTTGTGTGTGTTGTTCACATTTCATTCATCATTTCGAATACCGTAGGGAAAAAAATCTGATGTACAGCTTGGCCAAAACAGATTGAAACGGAATCCTTTTGTTTGTTGACAACGTTTAAAATCTTTGAAATTTGATGTACTTAAACAACGTATGGAGGTTTGTTAGATTTATTATTGTGCCATAAAACTAACGTAATAAGTAAAAAATAATAAAATAAAATCATTTAAAGTGCTAGTAGCGTAGCGAGAGCACAGTGGCGACTTCTGGTTTTCTACTGTTTTTTGCCAAGCTGTATGTGGCCGACCTAGAGTTCGCGGTAGACCATCAATATTGTTCAATATAACAATATCTATATAAACAATAAATTCATTATCTTTTAATCCCCAAATCAGTCAGTGGTGTACCTACTCGTTATAGCACACATTTTACAATTTATGATTAAATACCATGTAATTAGGAGGCGAGACAGACTTTGTGACTAAAACTAAAATTTAATTAAAAAAAAAAAACATTTGTCCGACTCGGAAATCGAACGCCACACTTCACGATCTGCAGTTACTAATACTATCTATACAAGATCATGACATTATAAAATGAAATCAAATGGACATCAATTATTATCTGAAACAATAAACCTATTATAGCAAAACACACAACATGACACAGAAGTTATTAACATTAATTATTATAATACACAACCCTGACACACACACACTCACACAGGTTGTGTGCACAAACACACACACATGCACGGACATATGAAACCGAATGCTTGTCAAACTAAATGGATACGGTGAATAGGGATGTGCTAGTGAAGTTAAATATCGATATGGAATTTTTTATTGAGTGTTTTCTTTATGAGAAAATAAATTGTTGGCTTTAATAGGCTACTTTACTGGAAAAAATAATATTATTCCGAAATATTGATTGTTCCAAAATATTAGACCCGTATTTTTTCTTTTGTTGCAAAAACAAAATTGCCGAAAATACAAAACTTCTAAAAATCACAAAACGTCACTCGGTTGGTATAATGTATATAAGTGTTATGACTTCACAAAGCCCCCACTCCCAAAATTCTAAGCATTGTATCTTCTGTCAACAAATTCATTGATTTTAAAAAAGCAAAACAAAGATTCTTTTATTTTTCAATACCCTTTATCAATATTTATTGATTTCAAAAAAACAAAAAAAACCGGCCAAGTGCGTGTCGGGCCACGCACAGTGTAGGGTTCCGTAGTTGCCCATCAAAATACTTATGCGAACAACTAAACTGATTCGCTGAATTTAATTAAAAAAAAAAAAAAATAATTTTGAAATCGGGGATAATACATAAAAAAAAAGATTACGACGAATTTAGAAACTCTTCCTTTTTTGAAGTTAGTTAAAAATAGTTGACGATTAAAACCTACCTATCCCCAAAAAACATACCTCTAAAAGCTGTAAAAATAAAGATGACAAACTTATATTTGCAGTTGTCTCCGATACATTTTGTTCAAGAAAATATGATATCAAGTACATTTTATAAGCTGGTCGACTATTACTCGTAAAGTTGTAAAGCCTACTTAGTCATGATAATTTTCTTTTAAATTTCGTTATATATACTACTATTGTGAATTTTTTACACCCCCAAACATAACCGTTTAGCTGGTAGAGGGGGGGGACACTCGAGTCGAGCTAAATTTAGCACTTTAAAGCTTAATATTTCACAAACGAATTTTTTCATCAAAAAATTGTTAATGGAAACTCACATTATTTTTTAAAGACCTATTTAATGATACCCCACACTAAGGGGTACGCGAGAAAAAAAAAAAACATTCCCACTTTACGTGTACAGGAGGTACCCTAAAAAAAAATATTTTTCGAGATTTTATTTTACCACTTTTTCGGCACAACAAATCCGTATATTTACACCAAATTACAGCTCTCTAGTACTGTGCGTCTCTGAGCTAAACTGCGGACAGACGGACGGACGGACGGACGGACGGACGGACGGACGGACGGACGGACGGACGGACGGACATAGCGAAACTATAAGGGTTCCTTGTTGACTACGGAACCCTAAAAAAGAGTCCATTATACTTTTCAATTCAATAGGTACCTCTTCTAGCAATTTATTTATTCAATTTAGCAGTTAATTAACCTACTGGAATAGCAAGTAGGTAATATTAATATTATGGGCTAAAAAACCAGGAAATACCAATATGTAGGTTTAGAAAATCATCAAAAAAGACCTCTTACTCTATCTACGAAGAGCGGGAGCAACTGTCAGTCTCTTACTGATTAAATCTCCTTACTTCCTTTCGTTTTCCCATTAATATGTGCTGTCATGGAAATTAATACACAAATAATCGATATTTTAATGGCGGAAACTCTCGACATGTCCCCAGCGCAGGCACTTCACTACGAGAGCTTGCGCTAGTATTATTATTAGCAGAGATAAGGCGCGTACACACGGACGGACTGTTTTGAAATATTATGTTTTACTGTAATCTTTGTTACTAACCCATCAGTTGACAATATTCAACGTGAGCCTAACTCACGTTGAATATTGTCAACTGATGGGTTAAGTTCTTAGATTTGATGCGTTGATCAATTTATATTATTTTTAACATAATTATATAAATGAATGTGACAATGCCTTCTGCCTCAAGTCATGAGAAAGACCTGTAGGGTTTCTAGAACTTTCCAGTCTCCAAAAGAGCTATAATTAACTACTAAAGAGTTTATACTCATAAGAAAATAAACCTGTATTCCCATTTACCTCGTAATTTGTCCCCGTCACGTGGATGACAGCAGGACTTCATAAAGTAGGTAGTGCCTACCGCAAAGACATTAAACTAATACGAGCAGTAGACGGGACATCACGAAGAAAGTGATCCAAAATTTTTTACCAATAGGTAAAAAATCCCTCAGTCTAATAGTCGCGTTGCTAAGGCGTGGCGAAGGAAAACATCGTGAGGAAACCGGCATGTCCTAGAACCAAACATTCGAAGACATAATGACATCTACCAACCCGCACTGGGCCCACGTCGTGGATTATGGCCCACTCCCTCACAGAGAGGCCTGTGTTCCAGCCGTGGGAACATTATAGGGTGATGATGATGATGGTGAAGAAAACGAGAACAGAAATAACAAATGCCCACGTGTATCAATATCTCTCTCGCTCGTATATAGTTTAATGTCTTTGTTCAAAACAATCAAATAGCATATCTTACTCAGTCAGTGTGGCCGGGCCCTTAACATGTGTCATTGCGACGTAGATGAGACTAAACTCCGATACCAAGGTCTATACATGAGCAAGCCCAGCGCTGGGCTAACTGGGGTATACAAGTGATTGTTTGATTCTTAAAGTAAATTCAGGACTACTTTTTATTTTATTTAAGTAATTAGGAGTTTGTTTATTTGTGATGTCTAAGCAGCTGAACTGATTTTGATGACTTTTAACCGACTTCAAAAAAAAGGAGGAGGTTATCAATTCGACAGTTTTTTTTTTATGTTTGTTACCTCATAACTTACGACTGGGTGAACCGATTTTCATGATTCTTTTTTTATTCGAAAACTGGTGCTTCCCGTGTGGTCCCATTGTCACCATTTCAGGATCTGATGATTGGATCTTGAAGAAATCGAGGGCAACCCTCAAATTTTATTAGCTGACACATAGTTTTTCGCAAATCTTATGAAGTTATTCAAGTACTTGCGTATGAAAATCATCATCTCATGTAGCTGAGCTGATGATGGAAGGTACAACTCCTCAAGTAAGAAAATTATGTTTGTGTTCGCATATCTCCGGAACTACAAGTCCGATTTAAGTAATCCTTTTTTTGTTCTACTAGGTATCGTTCAACTTAGGGAATACTACAAATTTCATCAAAATCAGTTCAGCAGTTTTTGAGATAGGGAATGAATGAAAGAGATGTTAACGATGTTATTACCGGTGCTACGGATTACAAAATTCTAGTGCACATGTAAGAAAATGATGTATTTGACAAGAATTTTGGTTGAATATTTAAACTAAAAAGAGTAAAATAAAAACTTTTTCGAGGTAACAAACATAAAAAAAAAAAAACAAAAAAACAGTCGAATTGATAACCTCCTCCTTTTTTTGAAGTCGGTTAAAAATGATGTATTTGACAAGAATTTTGGTTGAACTAAAAAGAGTAAAATAAAAACTTTTTCGAAAAAAATGTGACCGCCTTCAAAAACAACCACAAAAAAGATACGGCCCCACGTTTTGAGTGGTCCCTCTTTCAGCCCCGTAGGGTTATTTTCTTATTTTTAGGAGATGTAAAACCGGCCAAGTGCGTGTCTGGCCACGCACAGTGTAGGGTTCCGTAGTTGCCCATCAAAATACTTATGCGAACTAACTAAACTGATTCGCTGAATTTAATTTTAAAAAGAAGAATTTTCAAAATCGGTCCAGGAGTCTTTGAGAAACATAAGAAAAAAGATTACAACGAATTTAGAACCTCCTCCTTTTTTTGAATTTAGTTAAAAATAGTTGACGATAAAAACCTACCTATCTCCAAAAAACATACCTAAAAAAGCTGTAAAAATAAAGTTGACAAACTTACATTTGCAGTTGTCTCCGATACATTTTGCTTAAGAAAATATGATATCAAGTACATTTTATAAGTTGGTCGACTATTACTCGTAAAGTTGTAAAGCCTACTTAGTCATGATCATTTTCTTTTAAACTTCGTTATATGTACTACCATTGTGAATTTTTTCACACCCCCGAACATAACCGTTTAGCTGGTAGAGGGGGGGGACACTCGAATCGAGCAAAATTTATCACTTTAAAGCTTAATATTTCACATACGAATTTTTTATCGAAAAATTGTTAATGGAAACTATCATTATTTTTTAAAGGCCTATTTAATGATACCTCACACTAAGGGGTACGCGAGAAAAAAAAAAATCCTCACTTTACGTGTAAGTACTGGAGGTACCCTAAAAAAAAATATTTTACGAGATTTTATTTTACCACTTTTTCGACACAACAACTCCGTATATTTACACCAAATTACAGCTCTCTAGTACTGTGCGTCTCTGAGCTAAACTGCGGACAGACGGACGGACGGACGGACGGACGGACATGGCGAAACTATAAGGGTTCCTTTTTGACTACGGAACCCTAAAAAAGGGTAAAATAACCTACAAAACTTTTCTTTCGGAAGTCGGTGGCAAAAGAGACAATGAAATTAATAAAAAAGTCATAATAAAGTAATGAATAAACTCAATAACTATTGTACCGATTTTATAGTTTTACATTTATACAACGTGTAACGTTAATAGCGCAAAACCTATCGTGGGGTAACTCAGCCCATGTTACTGAACAATGTTTGTTCTAAGACTTTTGGAAATTCGCAAAAATATTCGGAAATGCAGATGAAACCGTAGCAGATATTCACACTTTTCCATTTGACCTTTTTTTTTTTTAGCTTGGTAAAATCATCAAATGAGTCCTCCCACCCCGGGCAGGGCGGGTGGGACTGTCAGACTTCTACTGACTAAAATCCACGGTGTCCTTCAATGGCCTGTTATGTTCCGGGGTCACGGTAAGGGAATAATCCCGCGACTCCGGCAGGCTTTGGCCCTCTGAGAGGGGGGCCCCGTCATTATACTGACGCTCTTTGAGGGGCGCGTGGGACAACACAACGCGCCGTCGACCCGGGCATGGTCCTTGGTCGGGCAGCGAGTTGCCCTTTACTCGCTGCCCGCATGCCCGCGCCTACGGTGGCCGGAGATCATCAAGCGACGTTCGTCGCCGTGGGCGTCTACCACTACGGGTGGGGCGGAGGGAGGACGCTGTCCTCTCTCGCTCGCGGCCCGCCTCCTCCTTCACGAGCATTACTGCCTCGCAGAGGGAGCTGACCGCTTCCCACTCCGTCTCGCCCCGCAGCATGGCCGCAACCAATGCCGGGCGCGAGAGGTCTCCGCCTATCGCAGCCGTGAGGACACGTCGGTGCTCCGCCCAAGCTGGGCAGTCTTGCACCGTATGCTCCACCGTGTCCTCCGGGCGATCTTCGCAGTAGTGACACCCAGGCGTCTCCTCCTTTCGCATCAGACACAGGTACCTCCCGAAACTTCCGTGTCCGGTGAGGACCTGCGTCAAGCGGTAGGTCAGGACGCCATGACTTCTCTCCAGCCACTCCTCAAAGAGGGGTCTTACCGCCGCAATTGCGGCGTGCCCGTTCCATTTGACCTTAAGTTAAAATAACCGACGGATGTATTTAGGTCCTACCCCGGGAAGACGTCAAAAGGTCAATCACCCCTGTAGAATATTGATTTTTACTATTATCATCTGTTTACTATTATTATAATATAGTAGGTATCTATAATGTAGGTTATTGCTAGTAGTTATTTTTCTTTAAATGAAAAAACGAAAGGAAATCTGCATACTTAAAAATATCCTTGAACCAACTTTAGATGTTTTTTTTAAACGACTGCTTTCGTTCTGGAACGGGATTGAGACTCTTACTGCCTCAAGAAAATGTAATCACATATTATTGTACAAGAGGCTAATATAATCGACTGGCCTGTTGGTCTAGTGGTTAGTGACCCTGACTGCTATGCCGGAGGTCGTGGGTTCGATTCCCACCCAGGACAAATGTTTGTGTGATGAGCACGATCATTTGTTCTGTGTCTGGGTGTAATTTATCTACAATATGTATGTATTTAGAAATATATAAGTATGTTTATCAGTTGTCTAGTACCCATAACACAAGCTCTGCTTAGCTTGGGACTAGATGGCGTTGTGTGATAGCTGTGAAATATAAAAAAAAAAAAAAAAATAGGGTCTCTATGGCTGAAAAGTTCTAATTAATTCGCTAATTATCAAAAAAAAAAATGTAACACATTATTTGCTTTTGTTACATAATTATACAACGTGTAACACCAAAAGCGCAAAACCTCTCGTGGGGTAACTCAGAAACAATTTTTACTCAAAAATGCATGTAATGTGGTCATTATTTTGACAACCTTGTTTGAGCAAAGTCGACTTTGCGGGTCTGTTTCAAGGAGCGGCCAGCAATGTTTTTGCTGGCCGCTCTAACAGGTCGGCAAAACATTGCCGGCCGCTATTCTGACGTTTCAACGTTTTAAAAAAACAAATGCAAAAAGATTTTATTTAAAACACTGCTGTTTGTATTTAAAGAGGTTGTCACAAAAAGATTGCATTCCATAATTAAAAAAAAATAAATTCAAAGAAGGAACAAAAGCGCGGTTCAGCGAATTTTTTTATTTTTATTTAGTGTCTTTTTTGCTATAGGTAAATGAAGTAATATATGAAATGCAGTCAAACATCGCATTAAAATTATCGCAAACTATTAATAAGTAATATGAAGCCGGGAAAGTCGGTGTTGAATTTTAGTAGGTAACTGTATTTTTCATAATTGTTATTTTAATTAAATTTCTAGTTAATTAATATATATTTTATTTAAATCACTTGCTGGTTTTATGTAGGTTAGGTACTTGCATTTTTGAGTAAAGCACTATACAAGCCTTGGCCCACTATGTCTGCTTCGCTGGTCACGCTATGATTGCCTCCAGCTAGCTTAGCTACGCTCTAGGCCTTCCAGCTTGGCCATCATCGCAGCCCTTGCTGTCCTCGCTGTAAAGGCCTCGGCCTACGGCCTCGGCCTTTATCTCAGCTCGTCCATCAAGTGGTGCATGCTGACCGCGCTGTGTCGGCCTGGAGCTGCGCTAGGCTGCGCTGTCGGCCATCATCAGTGCGACCAGCAAAGTAGCCATTATAGGCCGCGGCAGTAATGTACTATTTTTATTTTGGTTTAACCACTCTGCACGACAATATTTTGACACATGACACATCAGCTGAGTCGACCAGGTGATTCGAAATTTGAGCTATTACACAATATTTTTTGTCAACTTTCAGCATCCAATTTTTGATCAAAAATATGTTACTACAGCTATTTCATGCGATAAGTTTGTGAACAATATCTCTAAGAACATGTTGAGATCAATAAAACTGCCTCATTCTGTTGTAAAATGTGTGTAACATACAAAATGCTACATCGTTCCAAAAACTAGGTAATTTAGATATGCTGAAAAATATGTACATAAAGAAGCTTATCACATGATAATAATGGTTAAACAGTGAAATAAATAAAATAACTTACTATATACATTACTAGATTTGCCAGTGTTCATACATAATTTCATAAATAATAACGGTCAAAGTCTGGATAAAAATTTGCAAAAACTATGTTGCAACATGACTCTTTTTAGTGCTGACCGTAAACCCAATATTCACAAAACGATTAAAAACCTTCATTCAGCCTAATCGATACTCGCAACATAATCGAACATGAAAAAAAAAGTAAAACAAGACATAGAGCATGGACTGATTTATCTGCTTTTTGACTATAGAAAGCTCAGTCCATGCAATAAGTCTATGAATCTAAATCTGAATAATTTCAATAATATTTCAAATTTTCAAGTATTATTTCGTTTACGCAATAATTTATTTATCGGTGTTTCATTGGAGGCTAAACATACCTATGTGTCTTCTAAACTTAAAATACAATCATATGGTTTTACTTATACCCATTTTGTGTTTTCGTTAATTAATTTCAATTTATCTTTTTAAAACGGATCTAAAAAACGTGAAAAGACAAACACCGGGTTCGGATCTAATGCTGAGAGATGGGAGTATGTACTTCTAAATGATTGCTTGCAGTAACAAACAATTAGAATTTCGAACGGGGCGTGTTTGGCTAAATTTTAAACTATGAGGAATAGCGAAAAAAGTCTCTAGGCCGATTTGATAAAAATTAAATAACATCATAAAAATACATTTTTGAAATATAAATTCAGCAATCAAACTATCAATATTCTGTGAAGTAGAAATTAACATGCGACAAACTTGAGGTATAAGGATTTTTTTCCATTAAATAATGTTTCGCTACATGTTCACAACATAGTGTTCTTATTTCAAATTTTTATTATCACTTCGTGGTGTAAATACATTGACGATTTTTTTGAAATTCGAACTTTAAGTGAGTTTGCGCGAATTTTGATTTTATTCTGCTGTACAATTACTAAATTATTGTTTGTATATTAGTTCATATTTTACCAAGTTATCATTACTTCACCGAATTTGATCCTCAGCGACATCGAATAGTGTAAAAAAAGGTTGCACTCCAGGAGTGCCGGTAGAAGTGAAAACTTTTTTGTTACTATGTTTTATTTTTAATTTGAATGACGTCTTACTCATTTTCGATCAGGGTCACGTGACCCTGACGCGAGTTTTAAATTTTTTACCCATTACAGAAAAAGTGTACAACGCCGCTAAAGAAGTTTTCACTTCAAAAAAATTAATACCTAGCATTTTCTTTTTTTATTTCAAAAGCTCGATTTCTGACGTGTAATACTTACATGACCAAACCAATCTCACGAAACAAATTTGTACAATAAAATAATTAATTTGGCTATCTTTTGTTTGGAGCCGCGAGAGGAAGAGGACAGCGTCCTCCCTCCGCCCCAACCATAGTGGTAGGCGCCCACAGCGTCGGAAGTCGGCAGACGATCTCCGGCCACCGTAGGCACGGGCATGCGGACAGCGAGTAAAGGGCAACTCGCTGTCCGACCATGGACCACGCCCGGGTCGACAGCGCGTCGTGTTCCACGTGCGCCTCAAAGAGCGTCAGCATAATGAGAACTTAGAGGGCCAAAGCCTACCGGGGTCGCGGGAGTTATTTCATGACCCCGGAACATAAAGGGCTATTGAAGGACACCGTGGATTTTAGTAAGTAAAAGTCTGACAGTCCCTCCCGCCCTGCCCGGGGTGGAAGGGCTCATTTGATGATTTAACCACGATAAAAAAAAAAAATATATTTGGTAGGAAACAAAGTCATTTATAATAAGCCTATCAAAATCCAAGGCATTCTATATTCATTCAACATTAAAAATTATTTGATTGTACAAAATAAAATGTACAATAAAAATTAGCTAATAAATTAAAAGTTATTAAATAATATTTTGACTATCGAGTACCACAGCGAGTGCATTCCTAATTCAAAATTTTTGAATTAAAATAATTGCCGCGCATTCAAACATTTATTATCTGACATTGTTCCTTTGTCTATTATTGTTTTTTGGGAATGACAATGTACTAATATTATTATAAAAGCTTTAAACTATATTATAATAGATAATAAGTGTATTCTAAGCATAAAACAAATTTATTTTAATTTTTATTAATCGATTTCCTAATTTCCTTATTTTTTTCACTCGAGTTGACAAAAAAATCAATTATGGAATCGATTAGAATACTCGCTTTCACACATCATTACGATTAAAAAAAATAACATGGTTGTCGATTACGAATACAAATTGAGTAGTGGTAATGAAAAATACGTGTTATTGGCCCTGTATTAGAGAATTACGCCAAGATCTGGTCTTTTTTACGTTATTTATAATATTTGGCATGATATTTATCTTTATTATTATGGAGTTAAAGCTCGCGTGTGTGATCCAAGTGCAAAATAAAAATGTAAACAAACAAAAGTGGCGCGAAAGTTCGAGTTCAGATAACAAATTTTTCATTACCACTGCTAATTTATGTAGAAATACGTATGAATTCGTTACAATACTAAATGACGAGTTATTCATTCCTCCTATAATGATCCGCTGGATGTCCGAAAACCACGTTTTTTATGATTTTTAGCCCCACCCAGCACTGCCATCAAAATGGCGAAGATCGTATTTACACTTTTGGATTTTGTTACGGCAAATTATGAAAATAGGCGCTAAATGTAGAAGTTTTAATTTCGTGAATAAATCAGATTTTTATTTAACATTCTTAATTAATGCGCACTCATAGGATTTTACGCAGAGAATATTATATATTTTTAATTTATAATGAGGATGTCGTATGACTACAACGTCTGCCCCTTTTGGACCCACTATTGAGCCAGCTTAAGTTTACTTGTCGCGCCCCTTTCGGGGGCGCTACCGAACTATACGGTTAATATTTTGCTTGAACTCCCTAATCTCAGAAACTTCTAACACGAATTGTATTTTTTTTTGTGTTTTGAAAAGTATCGAAAAAGGCTATAAGCTTTAAAACATCACGCTAAGACCAAAAGGAGCAGAGCAGTACTGCAGGTAAAAATAACGCGCTGAGATCAGATAGTAGGTATTATTATAATTTAACCTTCAAAAAACCATTTAAGCACAACGTAATAAATATGGTTTGTTTTGAATAACTACACGAGTCATATCCATAAGTTTCTTTTGTTATTGAAGACCTTCAATTAATAATAATTACGATTCAAATACTAGTTAATACTCCCGGCTGTCATTTGTAGATATTTGACAGTCGTTACTGTTAGTCAGAAGCTGTAAAGTCTAACAACCAGTCTTACAACATCAGAAAAAAAAACATTTTTTTGCGAATTTCCAAAAGTCTTAGAACAAAAATTGTTTAGTCAGTAATACGGGCTGAGTTACTTACTCCACGAGAGGTTTGCGCATTTACCGTTACACGTGGTATTACTACATATTACATGAACAAAAAAGAATTCTCGGAGTAATCAGTACCTACACATAAAAATTTGAAAACTTCCTCCTTTTTGAAGTCGGTTTTAAAAGTCGGTTCAATATTTGCTAGCATCATAAGCTAAAAACAAAATTATAGCACAGGTTATAAGCTATTTTGCGAGCAAAACCACGAGCATAAACTAGTGAATAATTTCAGTACTAAATGAATCGCATAATGAAATGATTCAATATCGTAAATATTAAGTAACTCAATAAGGTTATTATTATTATTCCAAGCACACTGTTATCGTCCAATACATACAATATACATAATGTATAATCTATAATGTATGTATATATAGCGAGACTTCGTTGTGTATCGAATTATCACATTTTTAACATTGAGAACCCCGTCGGTTCTCCTATGACTTCGAACAGAGTTACAAACTTAATAGACCCAACAGAAAAAATGTTTAAAATTACCTACAACTTATTCTCACAATAAATTCATAATGGAAAAAAACAACCTACCTACTCCTTTGGTTGTTTTTTTTTCATTATGAATTGGATCATTATTATTATATTAAGCCCATTAAGCCTAAACCCAGACCCACTGGTGGCTATAGACTTCCCCATTTTCTGTCACTTTTTAATATTTGGAAACTAAGAAAACTTAGTAAAATAAATTAAACTACCTAGTAAAAAAAAGGTCGTATTATCATTTATAGGTACAAATTAACAGGAAAGAAAAAAAAATGTGACGTGTATTACGCAAACGAAAGAAAAATTAGACAAGAAGAGGGGTTTATTGGCTTCCCACAAAGAAGGTTCTACTGTTAATTACCTTCATTATTATCATTTCGACTAGCTGTGCCCTCGACTTCGTTCGTGTGAATGTCGGAACTTAATCATGTATTTTCTTATAAAATTGACAAAGTTTCATACAAACTTTCATCCCCTATTTGATCCCCTTGGGGGTAGAATTGATCAAAATCCTTTCTTAGCGGATGCCTACGTCATAACATCTACCTGCATGCCAAATTTCAGCCCGATCCGTCCAGTGGTCTGGGCTGTGCGTTGATAGATCACTATGTCAGTCAGTCACCTTTGAGTTATATCATTTAGATAATTATCCCGCGATCGTACTACTGCTATCAAAAGCACCCTCAGTTATACTTATAATAAAAGATTTGCATACCAAACTTTGAATTTCACTTCGAATAAAATGCAAACAACCAAATCAGTACAACCATTTTTACGTAATTAAATAACAAAAATACAAACTTTAACATTCGTAAATAGCAAAATCTCATCGCGATTGTAATAAAAACAAATTCTGAGCTAAAAATATACATAAAATGTGCAGTCTATGCTATTAATAACTCTACGCTCTATGCCATGTTTCTCACACACACACATATTGTACGTATGTATGTATGTGTGTGTTTGTCAACATGGTATGTCCTCTTTCGTAAAATGTGGATGATAACGATTATAGGTATTTTTTTTAGTAATCAAAATTGTTTTGATATAAAATAATCTTCCTTTGTGTTTTTATTAATTAGTTAATTCGACGTCTTATTGAGATACAGTCGTAGGTCAAACACAGGTTTACGCTTTACTTTGTGTACCATTTATTTCATCGGTACTGGCTCTCGAAAGGGTGGAGAAAAAAAAAACAAAAAAATAGTTGAAATTAGGTACCTAGTCCTTTCAGCATCTGAACTCATACGTTCTTTTGTTTTTAAATAAAAGCTTTTCTTCGTTTAAAAAACAATAAAAAAAAATACTTAACGATTTTTTTTATTTTATTTTTTCGATGTCACTTCATTCTGTAATTTTCGAGATGTAATTAAATTAAAATGTGAAATGTTACGTTTTAATAAATTAAACGTACTTAATTAAAAGTATAAATTTTATCATTAAAAAAATACAAAAGTAAAAGTAGGTATGTAATTTAAAACAATTAACAAAAATTTTACTACAGCGCAAAGTATTATTTGAACGATGCTCCTTATATTTTTTTTATTTAAATGAACAAATATATAAAGACAAGTCTATTAATCTATACAAGCCAATGATATTATAAAGATACAAGCACGAATTTAAACAAATAAAACAAAAATCTAAAATAAAAATAGTCTTATCCATATTAAACAAACCAAGTGGGAAGACATTCAGGTTTTACACACACAAACAAACATACACACACATGCAAAACAAAATTGTATGTGTAAGTGTAACGTTCTTGGCAACCCTTTAAACTGTTGCTAAAATATTTATCATACGATTTTGGACCTTATTTCAAGGAAATAAAGGTTGTGTTAATTTTTGTGATGGTAAAAATTAGGTTGGAATTCACATATCGTACATTTAAGTGTGTTTCAAACAATAAAGGTTAAAAATTGGTGAAAATAGTTTTAGAATTAATTAAAATGTTTTAAATGTTTTGATAAATAAAGAAACATTACACCTGTAATGCTCGAAGTGGTATTAGGTAATAGTAGTTAGGCAAGTACCTACCTAATACCTATATCGAATAGTAAACGCATTTCACTAATTATTATTATGAACTAGTACTTAATAGATGGCGAAATAATAGTATAGAATAAAATGTGTCTTTACTAAAAATTTACAAAATAAATATCAGTCACAATCTCACGATTTACAAAAGTTATAGGTACTTATATAAGTACATAAATTATGTATAAAAGTCAGAAGTCAGAGCGCGACCTCAATTTCTTGTTTTTATTGGCTCCTTTTGTTAATTTACCTTATTTTTATAAATCAAAATATTTTATTTTACATGGGCCTAAAAAAAGAAAAGAAAAAAAAGTTTTTTTTCTTCTCTGTGTATACGTACCTACTTATTATTATTTAATTAAATAAAAAACTGAAACTGTTCTGTTTTTATTTTGTGTATGTTTCGTAGGTATAGTGTCCAATTTATAAAAGGTGAACAAATTACATTAAAATCGTTAGCAATGTTAAAAAGGCCGGAAATAGCAGTAAACAGAGAGATTTGGAAGGCAAAAGGTGAAGCCAGACTCATTGCCCAACTCAGGGACACATTATTTAGGCTACCAAAAACAATAAAAATAAAATATCCAAAAAATAAATCAAAGAAACCATTTTTTTTTAATGCTGCATTTAAAAAAAAACATAATTGTTTCAAATAATAAAAAACCTACTTACTACCTAAAAATGTAAATACTTAAGTTAATTATGCCTTTTAGGCATTTATCAAGTAGTACACTACAAAAAAAGATCGTTTAAAATTAAAATAACAGTTTTGAAAAAAAAGTATATCCTTCGTTCAAAAACACAAATACATACTAGCTAAAGATATAAACATGCTATTTATCTAATCTGCCCACCCCAAAAGCAGCAACAAAAAATATCACAGAAAAAAAGGCGAACCCGTACGAAAAAACTAGTCTATAATATGTTTTTGTATGCAAAATGAACGAACAGGACAGACTGAGAGCGAGCGAGTAGGACAGCGATAGTCAGACAAAGGTGTGCGAGCGAGACGGATATATAATTAAAAGTTTTGTCGCAGCGGCTTTCCGAGGGTACGCTCGGCTTGGACAGGGAAAACTATGGAGTAGACGTTGTTTTTTTTTTGTTTATGTTTATTTTTATAAGGAATAAAAAGGACTAAAATATAATAAAAACTAAACTATAACTTTAAACGTAATTGAAAATATTAATTTTAAATTAATATCTAATATTTTCAATACTACCTATACTCTGAGAAACGACATCTGAAATAAACTCAGAGGTCACAGTCTCTTTTAAAGTCACAGACAGTTTTGCATTGGTTTTGATAAAATTATAATAATGAGAATCATGCAGGTGTCTGAGGTGGCCCTTTTTAAGATCACACAGATTTCGTTTTGTGTTATAATAAAATGTTCAAATAACATACACAACGCAATGCAAGTATCCGATACCTTACGACTTACGACTTTGAGTTTGAGCTTTGGTATCCAGCCGATTATTGCAATAAAAAAAATATAGAGGTTCGTACACAGGCACGCGTCAATGGATACCAAAGTTGTGTTGTATACGAAATAAGTAATTCTCAAAATAGGTGACATAAGCTTTAAGTTATTTCCATATTTTTTGAGATACATACATACATACCAAAAAATACCAAAATTTTATTAAAAATCACTTTGATTGACGTTAAGTCGATAACAACTAATGACTGATTACATTTAAACGTAATTAAGATTAAAATATGTAAACTCACTGTCAATTTTGCACTTCATGTTATTCATTGTTTTTTAATAAGTTATATTCCTATTTACAAAAATAATTAGAAATGACATCACATTTTAAGTGGCAGTGTAATATAAACTAAATAAAAATAAACAACTAAGCCACTCCAAAGTTTTCTCTGTTCCGTTTTTACAGAATATATTCCGATGAGTTCCGTTTATACCCTCCTTAACCGACAGCAAAGTGCGAGGTGCTGTGTTTGTTTGTTATTTCCTGTTTGTTTGCTAACGTGTCAATATCTTTGTACCTGATAGCTAATCTAGATATAATCTTTTATGATTTGTACTGGTATTTACTTGCACTATACGAGTATCTATACGCCCACGATTATTCAAAAATGGAAATGACTATGACAGACGTCACATCTGTCAACTGTCAATTGAAAATTACGTTTTGAAAATATAATTGAAGACTTCATCAGTCAGAGAGGATTAAAAATATTGTAATTTAGTGTTAAACTAATATTTAATTCAATTCAAATACTTACGATAATAATTTCTTAAAATTCATAAGTTCTAATCTACGCATGCATACATGTTTCTTATTAAATATTTGTACTTATGTCAAAATCAATGTCAAAATTGACAAGACATAGCACTATCTAGTTTTTAAGATCTATCTAAAATGTTAATACTTATCTTCACAAATAAACTGATTTGATTTGAAAAGAAAAGCAAATACAAATTAATTTTCAATAATTTATATTTCCTTTTTAATGTTATTTCATGAAGATTATTGCGTGTATTACCTACTTTACAATAAAATCACAATTTTGTTTTTACCGCGGTCTTGTTAGGTATGAGATCGACTGTACCAAAGTTAGTCCTGCCTAGAATTAGGTCAATAATGAAGTTAAAAATAAAACTTGAAAATACTTTTAGGGAAAATGTTAATAAATCTTCTTTTAAATAAAGATTAATGGGTAAATGAGTTTCTAAGCACAAAACTCGAGAATGGCAGGACCAATTCTGTTTTTTTTTGTGTTTGTTGGTAATTATAAAGACTAGATAATGTAGGTTTATTTAGTACTAGCTGTTGCCAGTGACTTCGCCGAAAATTATCCCATAGGAACATAAAATTGAGATAAAAACTATCCTATGTATTAATTCAGGTTATAAACTACCTGTGTGGCAAATTTCATCCAAAACCGTTCAGTAGTTTTTGCTTGAAAGAGTAACAAACTTTCAGATTTAAAATATTAGTAATAACGTCAGGTAATGATTGATGATGAAAGAAAAATTACAATTATTTTTAAAATTACACCCGCTCGTGTAAATCCGGGGTGAGTATCGTAAGTGATGTAGATGTAATTATAATTCTTTTGTTTGGAATTAATTCCAGTTTGGAAAAAATGGAACAGAAAATTAATAAAAATATTGATAAATAAAATAGTCTTAATCAGTACTCTTCAATCAGACTGGCAATAAGGGTTTAGATCCATTCACTGGTAGAAAAGTTACCAGCTGTTCTCCTGTTGGTCTAAGCGTGATGTTGGTCAATTGGTGAATTGGTCCTGCCTTCCTCGATAAATGAACTATCCAAGACAAAAATAATTTTCCAATTCCAGCCTAGTAGTTCCTGAGGTTAGCGCGTTTAACCAAACAAAGTAATTAATATCGAATTTGAATGTAGAAAAAAAAGATACTAATGTGTCTAAGTAAGATTTAAAATGTCTTATAGTTGTTTTGTTGTAAAATTGGGGATTGGATAATACAACTAGAAAAACTGCAATGTAAAAAATATTTATCTACGTTTTAATGTGTTTATTCAATAAATTGTTGATATTTAATTATTTCATTAGAATTATTATCAACATTTGGAATAATTATAATATTTAATCTTACTAATCTATAGATATTTTGACTATGCTAAAAAAAACCGTCAAAAATAAGTCGAAAACACCGTAACAAGCGAGAAAACGAATCTAATTTTGGCAAACTTCTTTATATAAAGAATTAATATTTATAGAAACACTTCAAAGTAAAAGAAAATAAGGTTTTCGTTATAAAAATCCAAAGTTTTCTTTAAATATTAATAAATATGTAAGTAACGTAGGATGTACATTGACTAAACAGCAATTTCAACCAAATGGATACGACACGCCGCCACAACACACTACGTGAAATATTATCGATGGAAACATAATTATTATTATTACTTTATTTTAATTTTGATTCCCTGAAATTTTATGTTTATTTCAAGTTTTTTGTGTTTAATATTCAAATTATGTACGAGTAACAATTAGATTTTGTTGTGGTGTGTTTTTATACGATATTTTTTGGAGAAAAAAACAAAAAATATATCAATTCTGTTTTCAGTGAAAAATCTTATTGTAATTGTTTCTACCTGTTTGTATCTACTCAAAAAAGTACTATTGACACGTTTAAATAAAACAATTGGCAGTCAAACAAAAGAAAACGCATATAATTCGAATTTACAACCGTTAAACAAACATTTTTCTTATTAAATTTGCCAAAAACATTCAAAAACCCTCTTACTCTACCGTTTATCATAAAAATTTGATAAAAATTGCGAAGTTTAATAAAAAATTTGAAATAAAATTTAACAATAAAATATAAAAACAAGGTAAAGTTTTCGCCCCGTGCGAATACACTGACCCGCACGCCGCTTGCTTCGGCAAATGAATGTGTACAGACTTCGTACACACTATGAACACTTTTGTTTTACTATTTCAATCTTATATTATATATTTTTCTTACTGTTGTCGTGCTGTTGAAGGGGAGGCCTTTACCCAGCAGTGGGATCAACAAAAAAAAAAGTAAATTCTACTATAAAAAAAATAAAAAAATATTTATTAAAAACAATTTTATAAAGCGATTCAAAATAATTTAAAAAATAACTCTTGGAAAGACCATAGAGTACATTTTCTACGAAAAAAATTACGTGTGCTTATGATTTATTATATTTATATTTTTATATATTTATATTTTTTTTTTACCAACTTGTAAAATTAAGAAAATTATGCATTCAACGAGTTTTTTTTTTTTTTTTTATGACAAACACGAGTAGTAATAGTGTTTTTATTACTGAACAGGTTATTCTCTGTCAATTTAATACGAATCCTTACCACTTCAATATTTATCTGTAAGAAAATTAAAATTTTGTTTGCTTATTCGTTGCCATAGCAACATATTATATACGTTATTTTTTTATTATTGAAATTACAGACAAAATTGAACTTTAACTCATAGGCATAAATTAAAAGCCTGACGTGGCCTAAATAATTTTTCAACATAGTCATTCACGTCTTTCATTTTGTCTTTGACCTTGTCGTCGTATAATTTGCGCCAAAAATTTTGACAGCTGTCACTGTCACCTATATTTTTTTTTGTGAATGCATGGTTTGTTATACGCAACAGATACTTACGCAATTATGCCAAATATAATTATTTTAGGTAGGTACCATATTTGAACATAGGTAATAAATTGAATTGTTTATTATAACGTAGGTATATTTTTCCTTACAAAGGTCGACATGTTGTATTTATTGCCACATCTGAGTAAACATATTACGTTGTACATTTATTAATGTTCTCAAGTTTTAATACATACATAAGTACTTATTTTTATAATTTTAATAAGTATTGATAAGATCTTTCGATTGTAAAACTGTATTTTCATGAAAGAAGAAAAAAAACTATAAAGTTCAGAAGTCAGAACATTCATTTGAAATGAATAATAATAATAAATAGCTGACAAATAAATTCCAACAATATTTTCATAAATAATTTCGACGTTTCCCTGTTTTTTCGCGGCCACACCCTGTCAATAAAAACATAACCTTCCTTTGCATCGCGCAGTCGGGTAAAAACGTTTTAAAATACGATTCAAGTGTTATTTCTTCGTCGCTGCTTATCCACCTTCCAAATAATTACCATAGCGTGATACATCGTGTAAGAAGCTGTGAATTGTTTGAATCAAGATGTTTACAAATTTTCTTATACAACAGCGGACATTTTGTTTTTTTAATCTCGCCGCGTCGACTGACTCAAGCAATGTCAACTATGTTATTCAGACGACTTCGCTTGCTGATTTTTTCTCACAGAACGATATAAGGGATTTTATTCAAGTTTTAGAAGTAAAATAGACTACGGACGCAGGATTTTTAGGTTTATTTTCATATTTCCTTAAAAGTTGGATATAAAAAAATCGTAAAACGATTACTTATTGTTTTTATAAGCAGTAATATTAACGTAAATAATACGCTAAAGAATCTAAACTATCCATTTTAGTAATTTTGAACCGATAACCTTGGAATAATAATAATCTAAGCCGAAATTCTCGAACATTCAAATTGGACAGCCATTTTGGATTTTCAAATCATGTCAAAGTTACTCAAAATGTCAGCAAATGGCTTAAAGACTTATTTTTAATGAGTATTGGTACAAAATCGATTAGAAATCGTAACTCGTGTGCATTTCAATAGTATTTTGCGGAAATCCATAGGCTAAGCTAAAAATAAATTAACTAAAATACCGGACAGTCTATAATATGAGCGCGTAGTATATGTGTGGCTCACAGAATCTTTTTATAGAACATTTTCTTGAATTAAAATTGTTCGTTACAAAATTTTTTGGTTTAAAAATTACAAGAAACTAGGTTTTCTTATTTTAGTCATATGGTTGAGTTAAAATTTTAATAGGACGGCAAGGCTGATTTTGTTACAAAGAAAGACTTTCAAAAGTTTTTTCTTAAAAAAAACCACGTCCATTGTAATCTTTCTTGCACCCCATAAACACAAGGGTTTTTTTTTGTAAATACTTACTTTTTTTTTTTAATTTTTATATTACAGCAAAATAAATACATTACTTTTGTAAAGAAATATGTTCTTTTTTTATCAAATTATGTATGTATTTTTCTTAAATATTATCATTTTTTAGAAATAATTTGATTTAACTCGTTAATTTTCAGAATAACATTAAATTAAAAAAAAAAAGATAAATTAAACGAGTAGAAACCACTGAGCACAGTAAGTATAATTATGTTAATGACCAATCAATGCTCATTAATATTTAAACATAAGTAACAAATCAAACAAACAAAGAAACTTTGTTCTTACTTCAGAACAAAAAATAAAATACCAAAAAGGATTATTATTGATAATCTCTTTCTTTTCCGTTTACTACGACAATCTTTATTTACGTAAAAAATATGTATAGAAGCTGTTTGACTGTGTGCAGTATGTCCTTGTGTGAGTGTCAGGGCTGCCACTTCCCTTTTGGCATAGTTTTAATATTTATTTTGATTAAAATTTGCAATTTTAGACGAAAATTTTAATTTATTATTTTAAAATTAGTTGAAATCTGTTCAGAAATAGATTTTGAGATGCATGATGTAAAATAGTTAAAGATTTAATGATTTGTTTGGGTTTTCGAGCTAAATAGAAGCTTGTTTAAAAATAATGTTATTAAGTTGATAGTTGTGTTATTATCATACATTTTTTAGACAACATTCAAATATAAAATCAACTTACATGTGTAATTGCATACTTTAAAAAAATAAATTGAATTTTGTTTTTTTTTATAATTTGTTCTTATTTCAATTTTTGTTACCTACGTCAATCAAAATACAATTACATCCTACATAAGGCTAATTGGAATAATGAAAACTAAGCAATTAAAAATGTACATAAAACAAAAACGTTCAGCAATTTATATTTCTACTAAAAATGGTAGTAAACTACCATTTCATAAATAAAAAAAAACAGGAAACGACTCAAAATTAAAATAAAAAAATATTCCAAAATCAAAAAGCAGCCCTGACAAGTTAGCGTGTGAGCGGGCAAGAGAATACGAAACGAACACAGATACGAACTGGCCGTGTGCCGCTATGGCCGCGCGCGTATCCTACGTAACGCGCTCTCGTGTTTTCCCTCATATCTGTCGAAATACGCCATATTGTTTTATTGTTCACTATTATTTTTAATTACCAAAACATTTTGCAAATAAAACAAAGTGATTTTCAAGTCAAAACAACAACTAAACGGATTATGTCAAACGGTTCATGTCATCATTACAATATTGATAATTGTAATATTTATCTACATTTATCACTATCGACGATTCGTTACGGACGTGTGTAATTTAAAAATCGTAAATTATGTTTTATAATTAAACATATAAGTGTACGTGTGCGTGAGTGTTGTTTCTAAAAATATTACGTTGAAAAATAACTGTTTTGTACACTGAGTGTTGTGTTAATTTTAGTGCAATGTCTACTGTGAATGTTAAAATAAGAATGCATTTATTATCGCCATTGTTTTAAAATTGTTATTTAGGAAAATGGATGTGTATATGCAGTGATATGGATTATCCTTTGTGTTTCGGATTGTAAAAATGGATAAACCCTCATTCAAGGTATGGCATTATGATTTTTTACCTTTGATAATCTCTGATTTTTAATTTCACACACATTTCTGAACGGTCAATACAAGTACTTTTATTTACTTAATTTGCATATTGAATTAATTAAGTACAATTTGATAGTAAATTGATTTAAGATTCATGAATGAATAGTTAAATAAATCAGTATATTTAAATCGATCTGTTTGTAGTGGTCAGTTAATGATTGGCAGTCAAAATACTTGAGTAAACGAATGACGTCACCCATTGTCTCCTCTAGTTGTTAGGATGACTTCTCAATGCGCGGATTTCTTACGATTATTGTTTTCAAACGAAAATTGTATAGTGTACAAGTTTTAAATAATTATTCTGAATTATAACTTGTTTATTTCGATAATTTTCGGGTGATTATCGAATATAGACATTTAAAAGTAAAGAAAATGTTATTATTATTAGTTTCCTACCGTGCTGGTCCGCCATATCAGCAAGTACTAGTGATGTGGCGCAATAATAAAATAATCGACATCGATGTTTCGAAATTTCAATTAAGTTTCAACGTTTACGATTTTTATTCAGTTTGTGTGCAAGTTTATGGGTTTTGTGATGCCGATTAGTCATTGAATGATTTACAAGCGTACGTTATGGTTAGCACTTCTTTTTTTTGTTAAAGGCCGAATTTTGTTTAAAAAAAAGGGTGATTAGCTAGAGATGATTTTTAAAATAATCAATTCTTTATAACAGCTAATCAAATAACCAAGATTTACATTCATTTAATTATTTTAATGAGTTACGATTAATTTAAAATTCGAATCATTAGAGTCATAGTATACTATTGAGTAATTAATGAAGCGAGGTTTATTATTAGATGACGCACTGGGAGCTACCTGCTAAGTTTTAATTTAATTTTTGTTTTATTCGTAACTAAAGGCTATTTTTGAACGTACGAGTCGTGGATATTTTTGTACAGAGACGCTTGAGTAGGTCATCATGGTACGAAATTTTTAAATCTTTGTCTAAATAAAGTTTAAGTGACACAGTTTTAGTCTTCCATTTTAATTGTTTTTTTTTTCTATTTGATGCTTCTACATAGTGTTAAAGCATTGTGCTGAAACGATTATGGTTTTTATCAACATGAAATTAGGATACAGTATTGGCTGTCTAAATTGGTCTGACGTTTCGATTCCTTTCGGAACTTTAATTAATATAAATAATTTGATTAATAATTATTTGAAAATGCTTGTGAAAAATGATAGAATGAATCATTGTAATTTCCGACTTTTTTTTGATTATAAATGTCCGACTCCACTGACATTCAAAATTTCGTATGAATGCAAAAATAAAAATAACAAAATTCACATGAACTGCCAAACGTTTTCCTTTTGACGTTATTTCTCCGAATACTGTTTTGTATTCTGTGGAATAACATAATCTACGGTCAAGCACGATTTTTGTCCATTTTGAAAGCATCCGCCAACGCAGAGCATGAATACTTCGGGTAATCGGCGACCCATAAAACCTAAATTAGAACATCTATTTATAAAATGCACCGTCTCACTCTAGGACGGGTTTATTGCCGTTTAGTTTAATTTATTGAGCTATTGTTTAGTTAGTTTAAATAAACTGTTAAGAGCAGGCCATGTTTAAAACTTTGAATCATTTTGTTTTATTTAATTGTGGCCATGTGTGTCAGTTTAAATTTTTAATTATCTCTTCTTTGTGAAGCACGTTTAAAGGAATTCGTCATTATTATTATTATTTGTTATCAGTGTAAGAATCTTATCAAGCTGACAGTGTTACATTAATGTGATTTTGTTTGATTAAAAAGATAATATCGTTTCGTGATACAATGCGAACTTATTATGTTAAGTGAAATAAGTGAAAAAAGAAATGAGACAGCGTGATTATGTATTTTTCAATATACTGATAACATTCTCTTTATTATCATAGACTTGATTTTGAAGCAAAAATGCAGGTAAAGCCGCGTCGCAGTATCAGTTAAATTTAACCTTAGCAACAAAATAGAAACTGTACCTGCCGGTTTATTTACGTAACATCTTACGACTCGAACAGTCCAATCTAATTTAATCTTTACTTGTAAACAGATAAAGTCGAAATTAAATTGCAGCTGTAGTTATCAGTTTAACAAAAGTAGGCACTTAACGACGGAAATTATTTCTTGTAAAAAAATTACAATAGTTCAATACTTTGGAAACTAACAAGTAGGTAATGATTGTTTTTTTGTTTGCACACATTTATCATAAAGTTATCCACAAGAAAATAATTATGAATTCAAATGCCATTGCGTCTTTTACATGGGAATTAATAATCCAAGTAGTTAAATGTTTTTAAATTACTTAAATACAAGTACGATAATAATGGTTAATTTATTTTGTAATTAGCTTAATTACCATTGCATTGCATTACTAATTATGGTTCGGTTTTAAAATCGAAATCCGGTCAAACGTATGGATTGGTTGTAGATTATGATAATTATTTTTATAGGTAAAAGCACTGCCTTGGCCCGTGAATTTCATTGTTTCTTGTATTTTTGCTTTTCATTCGTACGTTGAATCCAATTTTAAAGCTCTTTAAAAAACGTTAAGTTAACTTTTTCTTAAAACAATACGTTAAGTTCGTAAGTACACTTTCCCTTACCTATCGACATTGACTATCGATATTTTTACGCCACGACACACTATCTCGGGGCCATGCGTTGGCATTATGAGCCATTTTATTCCATTTTTTTTCTTGACAACGACGGTTCTGCGCATTCTGCCGATAACGGTGACGAATTTTACATGAAAAAAGTTTAGTTCTTAATGGTACAAAAAATGTAGTATCATTGGTTTTCGTAGAAATGCAAATGATGTAGGAACAAAGCTTTGTTCAAAATTCAGTTAATACCATTTGATAAAGTAAGAAAAACCATCACCATGTCAGAACATGTCTTTATTGCTGTCAGTTCAAATATTAAATGCTTGCTTAATACAGAACTAATAGAGTTGAATTTTCCTATAAAAATCAAAATAAAGCAAAAAAAAATGTCGCATGTATTTTTTTGAGTAATTACTGGTTTTGTAAGTCATAATACTCATAATACTGTTTTGCAAATATTCGTTTCATGAATCGAAAATGGAGAGGGAGGCCTTTGTCCAGCTTTGGGATATTATACCTGACAGCAACATAGAAAATAGGAATCTCCTTCAATGGACAAAAAAAAACGAATTTCATTCGGTGTTGACGTAGGACATTTTCTACAAAAACACGGACAAAGTCAGGGAAATATTAGTAAAGTATTACGAAGAAGTGTAACCTAAAGTTATACATTTCTTCAGAATTTTCCTTTAACGAGGGAAGGAAGTTAACAATATTATCAAGGACAACTCACTTTACTTAGATATTAAAATAATCAATATGCGTGCCGCATAGAGGGATAAATAAATAATTACCTACTGCAAGCTGTGCGCAATCGTTGATACAGTCATTAAATTGAATCTAATGTTTTGTTGATATTGTTCATCTACAAGAACATGATTTCCTTTTATACATACGACAGTAAGCTTGCTTGATACCTTTTTATGCCCAAACCACTGCTGAACCGATCACTCTGAAATTTTAATACAGTACGTAGTCAAATGTACAGAGACGGACATAGGATACCTTTCATCCTAAAAACAATAAATCAGTTACATTCAAATGAGTCCCCTAGGACGAAAGGGACTTCACGAGAGAGGGAAAATCCACGGTTTTACGTGAAAAATTTACAAACATACATAATGTTCTTACAAACTTTCGCATTGATAATATTATTAAAATTAGTAGGATCAGTAGATCTGTAAAACTGTACCTATATCCAACAGTGAACAAATACAGGCCCACTATGACTATATTCGCACTGTGACATTTCAGGAAAGTTCTGTAACAGTTCACATCTCGATCCAAACCTAGGATTGGTACCTAAAACCACACAATCCGCAGTGACACACGACGGAAATTAGACCTAGCCAGGTACTAGAATCAGAAAAGAGCCAGCCTGTCCTTGAAATCTAAAAAATATATTCAAGGACAAACTGTCTAGAAACAGCTCGAGTAATAGTACAATTGTAGTTCAGGGTTAAAATACAGTCCCATTAAAGTCAATTAGCATGTCAACGTCAAGGACTATAGTCTTACGTGATCAATACTATCAGTATCTCAACGATCTTGGGTACTGCTTGCAGACCGGAAGCAGCTGAATACCAGTTTTTGGGTCGCGGGACTTTCTTAACAGGTAACCAAGACCCTGGAACCAAAGGAGAATAGAAGTAAAATGGTGGATATTAGTCAGTGCACCTCCACAGTCTTTGAGACAAAAGTGAAAATACATTCCATGGAGCGACTGCCTATCTGACTTCCACAACCTAGTGCTGGGTAATACCATACAGCTTGTTAAGACTGGTTGGCTTTTAGCTACTGAAATTACCTGTGGCGATTTCCAAAGAACCAAAGATCTGCAAATTAACGTGCTTTCCAATTCATAGAGGCATCTCTGTATGTAATTGAGGGTCAGCCATCCTGGGCTGCTATATTTTAGTTACGATCAATACACATCTATTCGTATCTTTATCTTTACATATAATAAAATCGTAGAGCTGTCATTCCTGTACATTGAATATTTTTTTCTTTTTGTATTTTTTTCGAGATAAGGGATCGATTCTGATGCCAAATCAACTTTTTTTTTTTTCGAAATTTTTATGTTTTTTTGATTTGATCTATCTCCTAAACTGCTGTAAAGTTGTCGATCAAATTTTCCTCAAATATTCCTACTAATATGCTTCTGTTAATAGGCTATGTATTATTACGCTATTTTTCCTGGGAGATAAGCAATTTTGAATTTTGTTATTTTTATGTGTTTGTTGATAGTTGGAAGCTAAACCACTGGATATTATTTAGTCAATTTTTCCTCAAATATTCCTTAAACTGTTCTTCTATTAATAGGATATGTATAATTACGCTATTCCCTTTGGGGGATTAGCAATTTTATAATATGTTGATTTTCAGTCATTGTTGACATTTGTATAAGAACCGCTATTTGAAACTCACTGTCAGCGTCCTAGCCAGTCTGATTGGTAACCCGCTTGACTTTGGTGCAAGGGGTATCTGGATCAAATCTCGCAGTTTTCTTTTACACTTTTTGTTTTTTTTTTTTTTATTATTATTTTGTCCTGAGAGTTTCAAATAATTTAAAAAAAAATGTACATACTTTTATTTCAATATTATTCGCAATTTTAAATTATTACTATTTTTTTCAATAGTTCTCTAGGATATAAATCTACACTGATTTAAATTGTAGGTAGTAAGTTGGATATTTTTTTAAACTGTAATTGTTTCGAGGTGTAGGAATTTTAAAGATTAGAAAAAAATCTGGGTTTCTATAATTTGTGTTTATTTACGTTTTGAATTGGTGCTCAAACCAGTGCATAGATTCTGTTTTAAACGACAAGTTGTACTCATCGAGTCAGATAATTAGTTATTTTTTAGGTATCACGCGGTACGCTAAAGGGAGAAGAGAAATACTATCGTACGTTCAATTTGCAGCGATACTTATATCGACCAAAAAATGATAGTCTAATGTTTAAAATAAACATGGTTCTTTGCGCTCAAATAAGGACGGTTCCTATGCAAACTATGTACCTAGATATAACATTATTGATCTAAACTAATAATAAAAATGCAAGTATGTTTGTTTTTTACCTTTTCACGCATTAATACCTACTGAATCGATCGTCCCAAAATTTAGCATATACGTTGTCAGGAGTCGAGACACGGATAAAAGGTATCTTACATCCCGAATAACAGAAGAGAGCTGTTGCCGAGAAAACAATTACGTTCATATTCCAGATGGCGCCACTTACACGATTCGTATTGTTTCTCAAATTCTAAATTAACGCAAGCGAAGCCGCGGGCAAACACTAGTTTATTACTAAAATTCAATTCATTACCATCATCACCCTTGTAACGTTGTGGATTACCAACGTTGCATTTCAAAACTATAAATAGTTCATTAATATAAATTTGTAGGTATCTAGTAAATATTCTTGAATTACGTCGAGACAAAAAGTAATTTATAAGTGGGTAGTTCTAAACTGGTAGTAACAGTTATTTGACAGTTCTGTAGTGACAGAACTGTGGAATGTTCTAGCTGCGGATAAGTGAGTGGCAATGCTTATGCTGTCTCACTCTCACGCGTGCAAAGTCCAATTCCCCTTCTCCTTGAGCGAGGCATTTTGTAGCAATCAGCTGGGACAGAAAACATTACCGCGAACGCTGGACGTAGTAGCAGACGTAGTTCCTAACTATATTAGGACTATCTAATTTTACTCGTCCCAGACTTAGACAGTTTTTTTTAGTCAAATAATAAATACCTAATATATATTATTTAAATTCTGTGGAACAAGATTGGGGTTTAAAATACCCATCCTCAACGTTCGTTGAGTTCGACAGTGACTCACGCTACCGAACGTTCGAGGCCTGCGCACACACAGCACCTAGCCGCACACAGCTGACCAGCCGGCGCATCCACCATCCTGTCCCTGGGGTCTCTCTCACCTCGGGACAACTCCTCGCCCATCGCGTCTCTGCACTACGCGATAAGCCAGGACAGTACTTAGTGCGCCTACTTCCACGGAACGATTAAATACCAAGTGACGGCTGTGAACCACGACCTTATTAATAAATTTTATTGTAAACGTTGGTGGGTTCTTTTATTCAACCCACCCGCTAACCGTTACATTGGCGCCCATTTACGTGGTTTTTTTTATTAAGGTCGCTTGGTTTTTTTTGTTCTGTGGAGGTAGTAAGTGTGTTATTTTGGTGTTTTGTGTTTTATTATTTTTGTGTTTTGTGAAAACGTTTTCGGTTATACGCAACCAAGGTGTACCCTACCCTACACATTTTTTTTTTTTCTTTTGTTTAAAAAAAGAAAGTAACGATTTTTTTACTTTTTTTTTTTTTGACTATTATTCTTTTTTTAAACTCATCGCAGTAGTAGGGCCGTTGTGAAGGCCCGTCCGGGGAAGTACTACCACCACACTTATTTCAACCGCATAGCATTTTATGTTTCGGTTGTAGGGTGTGGGTGCCGGGATTCCATTACAGGCACATACAACCTTTTCACCTGGGTTCGTCTGCCTATATTTAAAAGAATTATTACTTTCTTTTCTTTTATATAGGTAAATTGTTTTTTTAATTTGTTATTGCAGACCCTACCTCATTCTGTTAATACCAATAATTTTTTTCAATTCATTTTTTTTTCAATATTAATAATTTGAAATAACTTAACTTTTGTAAAACCTAAGTTCATATTATTGCAGACCCTACCTCATTCTGTCAATATTCTGTCAATTTGTTTTTTCAATTTGTTTTAAATTGTTATTGCTTTTTAAAGCTTAACCTTTTGTAAAGCGTACACATTGGTTGCATTAACTCCTTTTGTGTGTTTTTTATTTTTATTTCGGTGCAATTGTTTTTTTTGTGCTTGTTTTCTAGATTGTTCTCAACCAAAACGTTACTAGATTTTTAAATTCAAATTGTAACAGACGGAGTGTTAGTACATATAACCGTTAATTTTATTTATCTCTTTGATTTTTTTTTTGGTTTTGGCACTTACCCTACACTTTTAATTTTTTTTTTTTTTTGAAAAATTTTTAAATTATGGCTTATCCATTTAAGTTTATGTCGCTTCATAAGTCTGAACTCGAGTACTTAGTGATTATTAGAGGCGAAACATCTTTAGTCACGGTACGGGACTTACATAAACGGATAGATAATAAATATGGACCATTCTTTCCATTATGACAGTCTAGTTGTCTTTTATCATTATAACTTTAACTAAATTTTGACATTCTAGTTAGTCTTTAATAAATTATAACTTTAACTTTATTATTTTGACATTCGTTAAATATACCCGTAAATTTTAAATCTTAATTTTTTTTTTTATAATTTTTTGAATACCTGTACTATACCGAACCTATCTAACCTGCCAATTTTTTTTTCTTTTGTTATAACTTTTGGTCTACCTTATAGTTATTTATGTATAATGATGGCCTACCCCATTCATTATATTTTATTTTTATACCTATCGGCCCTACACCGAAGGTATTTATTATATTGATCGTGGCTCTAACCCATCGATCACTTTGGTTTTGTAATACATGGTTGTGTTTTTTTTTACATGGTTGTGCTTTCTTTCTTTAGAGCGGTAGCAACTCTTTAAATAAACCCTTGCGGGAGCGGTCGATTACTCCTTAAATAAACCATAAATCATAAAGCACAATTGTGTCTATAGAGCGGTAGCAACTCTTTAAATAAGCCCTTGCATCATAAAAAACACAACTGTGTCTATAGAGCGGTTGCAACTCTTTAAATAAGCCCTTGCAGGAGCGGTCGATTACTCCTTAAATAAACCATAAATCAAAAGACAAAACCAAAGGACATAGCTTGTTCACTTAATGCTGATGGTCTACACCATTCGTGTTGTTTACTTAGAGCGGTCGCAACTCTTTAAATAAGCCTTTGCAGGAGCGGTTGGTAACTCCGTAAATAAGCCTTAAACCAAAAATATAATTTTATCATCTTAAATTTAGATTCAATTACTTACATTAAAATTTAAAACTGGTAGGTGGATTAGTATTGGTCGGTAGATGGTTAAAAGGAAAAGAAATAATTTAACAATAATATTTTATTGAACTCGATACATACGATTGCATTATTCTCTCGCTTAGTACACTTTCATCTTTGAAGAAAACTATTGTAAGGCATCAGGTTAATGACAACAGGATTCCTATATATTTTATATTGTGCGACAGCTATCTCTCGTATCACTGAATACAATAGCTGCCGCTGGTTATGATTGTGAGAAGTACGAATGATGATTTTTTGATAGGTAAAACAATAGTTAGATCTAATTCTTTGTGCGGATTTTGTCATTATAGAAGACAAAATCCTTGACTGCGCGAGGGGGTATTGTAACGTTGTGGATTACCAACGTTGCATTTCAAAACTATAAATAGTTCATTAATATAAATTTGTAGGTATCTAGTAAATATTCTTGAATTACGTCGAGACAAAAAGTAATTTATAAGTGGGTAGTTCTAAACTGGTAGTAACAGTTATTTGACAGTTCTGTAGTGACAGAACTGTGGAATGTTCTAGCTGCGGATAAGTGAGTGGCAATGCTTATGCTGTCTCACTCTCACGCGTGCAAAGTCCAATTCCCCTTCTCCTTGAGCGAGGCATTTTGTAGCAATCAGCTGGGACAGAAAACATTACCGCGAACGCTGGACGTAGTAGCAGACGTAGTTCCTAACTATATTAGGACTATCTAATTTTACTCGTCCCAGACTTAGACAGTTTTTTTTAGTCAAATAATAAATACCTAATATATATTATTTAAATTCTGTGGAACAAGATTGGGGTTTAAAATACCCATCCTCAACGTTCGTTGAGTTCGACAGTGACTCACGCTACCGAACGTTCGAGGCCTGCGCACACACAGCACCTAGCCGCACACAGCTGACCAGCCGGCGCATCCACCATCCTGTCCCTGGGGTCTCTCTCACCTCGGGACAACTCCTCGCCCATCGCGTCTCTGCACTACGCGATAAGCCAGGACAGTACTTAGTGCGCCTACTTCCACGGAACGATTAAATACCAAGTGACGGCTGTGAACCACGACCTTATTAATAAATTTTATTGTAAACGTTGGTGGGTTCTTTTATTCAACCCACCCGCTAACCGTTACACCCTATAGATGGCCAATCTAATGCTCATCTCCATAATATTACCTGGAAAAATTATCGCTCTTATACGACCTAAATTGCATATAGCTACGTTTGTGGACGTGCGGTCTCAATCGGTTTTGCATCTAATATGGCTGTTGCCGCATCTACTTGCTTATTCTGTGGTCTATGTCGACTAGCCCTGTAGCACATGTATCTGAACCATTTTTGATACAATAATGGCCGTTTTAGAAATCATATTATGCTAATTTTTTATTAAAGGCTCTCGTTTGACCACATCTCGCCTGATGGTAAGCAATGACGTGGTCGACGGTGAAGCACGCTAACTAGAAGTAACCTATATTCACTCTTGACTAAAAAATCTCAACGTTGTAGCTATCAGGAAGTACACAGTCTAATTGTCTCAAATGTTGCAAGACAAGCCTTCTCTCTGAGAGCGTGCGGTTTCCTAACATATTCATCACCGTTTTCAGAGTAGTGGTGAACGAACCAAGTAATGGGCCTTTCTGTATTCGAACTTCTCGTAAACTGGGGCGTTACCTGTACCTTTGGGTCACCACTGCTCGTAAATTTTTTACTTGGTTTTACTGAGTACTTTTTAATTTTTAAAAAAGTATCATTTTGTGTTAAGAAAAACAGCATTTTTCCAAGATTGTGCTTAAGACGAATGTCGTCCCGATAACTTTAAATCGATTTTTAAATCGCGACAACAACGAAAAATTATAATTGCAAACTTTGAGTGCCACTGCTTTAAGATCCCAACCCAAGCGTCATTATTTTGTACACAGATGAAACGTTGAGCTATGTACCTTTAGGGGTTTACAGAGTTGCTCAACCTAATATAAACTAAGCTTAATTTTTTTTTAATTAAAATGACGTTCGTAACGTATAGAAGTCAAAATCTACATTTAATAATGTAAGTTTTTAAAATGAAATTTTTCTTTATAACTATAACTAATCAGAATTTAGGACGGAAAATTTTTCATGTTTAAGTATTATTTTATTTGTTTGTTTGAGTTTCCCATATTCACATATTCCCATAGGCACTGTTGCAAGCGGATAAACCAAATAATGCACAATGGTATCCCGTTTTATAAAATCATTATCATCATCATCAGCCTATAATGTTCCCACTGTTGAGACACAGGCCTCCTCTCTGTGAGAGGGAGTGAGTGGGCCATAATCAACCACGCGGGCCCAGTGCGGGTTGGCAAAAATGTTCCCAAAATAGATTGACAATTATCGATAAAAGTGATCCCAACACTACGACAACGTAAGAAATGTCAACAGTGATTCGAAAATCAAATTCGACCGGAAGTTTGGTTGGTATCACTGCGAGCCATTTTCTTGTCATAGGTACATAAATGGAACACGATTTTGCCCCATTGTATGACGATAGGTATCGCAGTATTTTATGATTGTAAAAGAGTTGATTTAATGCACCTTATTATTACTGATATTAGGTATTTAATCGTAAAAAATCTATACCTACACTAATTTTAAAACACCAGTCGTGTAACCCATGTAAATTACTTATTCTTTTAGTAACTGGGAATTGGTGATTTTTTTTATCGTTCTTTTTTTTCAAATATTTGAATGTTAATTTTTTTGAAGTACATAAAATTAAATTGGTCGCGGGCCTTATTTCCTTACCGTGACCCCGGAACATAAAGGGTTATTGAAGGACACCGTGGATTTTAGTCAGTACAAGTCTGACAGTCTTGACAGAGGACCCATTTGATGATTATACCCCGCAAGAAAAAAGTAAAATTTAATTAATATTTAAATATGTAAAATAAAATAGAAAATACAAAAAAAAAAAACAAATAAATCGTCATTAAATTAACAAAATGAGGAATGCAATTGCTCTGCAGCCTAAACGGCTTGATGGATGTTAACTTGAGAGGTGTCGTTAGATTCGTCTTAAACGTGAGAGTGTCACTGGGTATATAAAACTGGCCAAGTGCGAGTCGAACTCGTGTGCGAAGGGTTCCGAACTAAAAATATTTTTTTTTAATCTCTCACATTCTATCAAGTGGGGTATCAAATTACCTAAAGCATTTTAAAAATGGTTTACCGAAATATGTATACAGGGTGATTCTTTAAAATGGGACAAAAGGGAGAAATCCGAATCCATCAGAGATACGGGAAAACTTTCTTAGGAACCTTTAGCTACATTTTGATGTTGACAATTTTGCCGCGTTTCAAATTTATTGGTCAAGTGTGAGTTGTCCATAGAAATTGATTGGGTAAAAATTTGAATTTAGTGCCCCGACCCTGTTTCATGAAAGGATATTTAATTGTATGACAAGACTATACCTAAATTTTTTTTACGGCGGTCGTTGGTGAAATTTTGCAAACTATTTTTTTCATACAAATTGTTTGTACAAAAAAAATTGTGACTTTTTTTATGATGTTTTTGATTCAGTGTCTATTAAGGATCATTTCATTTTATTGGGAAATAAATGTCTGGGCAAAGAAGTGGGTTCAAAAGATACAGTAAAGTTTGCTAACGCATAAAGTTTATTGTAGTAGTCAGTATTTCATTAGATTTGACCCACTTCTATTGCCCAGACATTTTCCTTCCCATACAATGAAATGATCCTTAATAGACACTAAATCAAATAACATAAAAAAAGTGAGAATTTTTTTATGTTAAACATTTGTATGAAAAAATAGTTTGCAAAATTTCACCAACTTCTGCCGTCCCGAATTTTTTCTTGTCATACAATGAAATGATCCTTGATGAAACAGGGTCGAACAGCACTAAAAAATTTTTTTAATTTCACTCATTCTATGGACAACTCACACTGAGACCAAAAAATAAAAAACGCCAAATTGTGCAACATCAAAAAAGAGTAAAGGTTCCTAAGAAAGTTTTCCGATCTCTTAATGGATTCGGATTTCTCCCTTTTGTCTATCCATTTTAAAGAAGGCAAATGTATATAACTTATATGTTTCAATTTAATTTGGACTGATAAATGCTACCAAAAAAAAAATAGTAATAAAAATAAATATTTAAGAAAACAAAAAACCCGACTGCGTAAAAAAACTAAAAAGAAAGAAACAAGCCCAGTAGTTTAGAATTCACTCATTCACACTCACAGTCGGGGCCCATTGGGAAGATTTGATTGGTATAATTGAATGGGCCCCGACTGTGAGTGTATTTTATTACCGTAATTGTCGTCACAATATGGCGCAAAAGTCATTCTTTTCTCACCTATCCGCTATATACCACGTTTTAATAACAACAATCTCGATGTTGTTTTAGAAATAATCTCAGCATAAAGTTTGAGCATCGTCGCGTCGTCGAGCGATCCCTAAACCAATATACGAGTGTTACATTAGAGAATAGGGTTTCGCGGTAGGGCTGCACAGCGCGATTATTACTAAGGTACTATGCGACACAAATTACTAGGCACGTATTAAAAAAAAATATTCCACAAATATCACACAACGCCATCTAGTCCCAAGCTAAGCAGAGCTTGTGTTATGTGTACTAGACAACTGATAAACATACTTATATATTTATAAATACATACATATTATAGATAAATTACACCCAGACACAGAACAAATGATCGTGCTCATCACACAAACATTTGTTTTGGGTGGGAATCGAACCCACGACCTCCGGCATAGCAGTCAGGGTCACTAACCACTAGACCAACAGGCTAGTCCTGCTGACGCCATATTATTAAAGGGTCAATAAAATTAACGTCGGCACCGTAGACTTGACGATTTCGTGTTCGAAACAAGACGTTTTTCACTTGTTTTACGTAGGAATCAAATGACAGCAGTAAATTTTTTTCCTTGTTTTTTGCTTCAATTTTCTTTCAGTGGCCTACAAGGAATTATCATAATTATTAAGAAAATAATAAGCAAGAAAGTATAGATATAATCATTTATAATTTTATAACAATGAAAATAATTTGAAACGAGTACTTATTTTATTGCTAAACGTTATTTTCATGTGACACTTGAGATATGGAGGTTTATTGGTCACAAAATTCACTATGGAACCGTTGGTATTTTACTCAAAAAGATTAATTCGTCCGAAAGACAGATTATTAAAAAAAAAATGACCCTTTTTTCAATTGTTACGATACGAACTAAAATTGAAGAAGATACAATGATTCTTAAAATCACAAATGACGTATCAAGCCCATTTCTGAATTACGATGCGTTTTATTTTTGTCAATATTCATTCATCTGAAAAAATAAATAGTTTTTCATAATTTTTAATACTCTGGGGGTCTGTATAGATTTAAATTTATTAATGCAGTAAACCTTCTATTTCCAAAAAAATATCTTTCTATTTCCAAATACAATCGGTTAAAAAATTTAAAACTTCGACAACCCTGTACAGAGACCGTAGTTCAGGGCCGTACATTATGAAAGCCCTACGTGCGACAGAGACGACATACTACCCGTCCCTTTCACTCTTTACCTAACCGAGTAACTACCGAAGGTTACCGAAAATATGGTTTTTTTACTTTTTATTTTTAGAGCAAAATAAATTAAGTTTTGAAACGTCGCTATTGGGAGGGGACGCCTTAGAAAGACCTGCAATGACCTTATTTGTGCTTCAGAAGCGTCAAAGGCCTTATCATGAGTTTTCGGTTATTCTGACGTTAACTGGAACTTTGACATTTTCAAATTGACACAAGAAAAAAATTAAAATTTGAACATTGGTATTGAGGTTACTATCATCATTTTTTTCTAAACTGAACAGTTTGCGCGAGAGACACTTCCAAAGTGGTAAAATGTGTCCCCCCCCTGTAACTTCTAAAATAAGAGAATGATAAAACTAAAAAAATATATTATGATGTACAGACGCCAGCAGGTCAACCTACCCGAATCTGTCAGATTTTACCAATCAAACATAACCTTATACTTTTGTGATAGGGTTGAAATTCTATTAAAGAAATCTGACAGATCGTGGTAGCTTGATGTGCTGGCGTCTGTACATTACCATGCAAACTTCAATTGAAAATTGGTTTGAACGAGATCGAGTAATTATTTTTTTTGTAATACGTCATAAACCGCAATTACCTTGCAAAGTTACAACCAACTACTAGAACTTTTATGTCATGTTACTTGCTGCTACGGAACCCTTTATGGGCGAGTCCAATCGCACTTGGCCTGTTTTTCCATACAAGAAACGCTGTAAAAACTGTGTGCGTCAGAATGGCTGGTTGCCTGTGGCGTTGGTCAATGAGAGTTGATTCGAAAATTGCTACATAATTGCTTATATTTGCTACATTTAATAAATCATTGCTACATATGATATATACTTAGATATAAAATATTTTTTTTGACCAGCCATCCTGACGTCAGGATGGCTGGTCACCTCCTCGTTTAAAGTCAAGCGTGTAGAGTTTCCCGAAATGAATTGCGTCAATAATTGCTTCATATTTACTTCATTAATCTCATTTATTTGTATCTTTAAAAATATGCTAAATAAAGGATGTAGCAGTAATTTAAATTATCCCAAGGAAAAGTTCCTGAGAAAATAATGAAGGCAAATAGTTGCAGTGCGTCTTCACTCAACGGTATTGCTACTTTAGGCGGCAGGCGTTCTAAATAAAATTGTTAAATGGCATGTTATGTATGAGTAGGTAAGTGGATAATAAGCACATTAAAAGGATATCGTAAATAAAAAAAAATACGAAGAGTAAAAAGAAGCTGATTCCATATTGCATAATATATGCGAAAAAATAATACGACAATAAGGTAAATGAATGCTGAGGTTATGGGACATCTCGCCCACGAAAAAAGGTGGCCCGCAAGCCAGATGTCCCCTTTTTAAAATGTGCATGGGTAGTTTCGCCCGAACCAATTTTTACCCGACTGCGCGTCGCAAAGGAGGGTAATGTGTTTATCAGTCTATGTATGTATGTATGTTAGCTTATTTTCATATTCATCATCATCCCAGTCATAGGACGTCCACTGCTGAACATAGGCCTCCCCTTTTAATCTCCACATATACCGGTTGGAAGCGACCTGCATCCAGCGTATTCCAGCGACTTTTATAAGGTTGACTCGCCACCTTGTTGGTAGACGTCCTACGCTGCGCTTGCTAGTCCGTGGTCTACACTCTAGCACTTTTCGACCGCATCGGCCATCTGCTCTGCGAGCAATGGCCTGCCCATTGCCACTTCAGCTTGCTAATCCGGTGGACTTTATCAGTGAGTCGTATGTGATCACGTAGAGAAACACCGAGCATAGCGCTCTCCATAGCTCGTTGAGCGACTTTGAGTTTTGAGATGAGGCCGATAGTGAAAGACCACGTTTCGGTGCCTTAAGTCATCACTGGTAACACATATTGGTGGAAGACTTTTGTCTTGAGGCACTGGGGTAAGTCGGATGGAAAGACATTGCGTAGTTTCCCGAACGCTGCCCAACCGAGTTGGATTTGGTGGTTGACCTCTTTCTCGAAGTTGGACCTACCTAACTGGACTACTTGTCCTAAGTAGATATTATATGAGTCAACAACTTCGAGTATTTTCATATTATTTTTACGCATATATATACAATGTGGATTAGCTTCTTTTTACTCTTCGTATTTTTTTTTAATTTACGATATCCTTCTAATATGCTTATTGTCCACTTACCTATTCATACATAACATGCCATTTAACAATTTTATTTAGAACGCCTGCCGCCTAAAGTAGCAATACCGTTGAGTGAAGACGCACTGCAACTATTTGCCTTCATTATATTATCAGGAACTTTTCCTTGGGATAATTTAAATTACTGCTACATCCTTTATTTAGCATATTTTTAAAGATACAAATAAATGAGATTAATGAAGTAAATATGAAGCAATTATTGACGCAATTCATTTCGGGAAACTCTACACGATTGACTTTAAACGAGGAGGTGACCAGCCATCCTGACGTCAGGATGGCTGGTCAAAAAAAATATTTTATATCTAAGTATATATCATATGTAGCAATGATTTATTAAATGTAGCAAATATAAGCAATTATGTAGCAATTTTCGAATCAACTCTCATTGACCAACGCCACAGGCAACCAGCCATTCTGACGCACACTAAAAACTGGAAAGACGCTGTAAAGTACTTAGTTAAAATTCGTGATAAGGGTAGGTATAGGTAGGGTTCCCAGATCGAAAAATCGAAATTTCGGAGAAAATTCCGGACATCTGGTGAAACCGGATTTTTTCGCAATAAATCGTGCATGTGTAAAGCGTAACAAACTGAACTTTCATTTTATTTTTACTACTTCTGCCCGCGACTTCGTACGCGGATCCTGTTGCTTATGCCAGCGATAACGGGGTCGACAAAGATGAAGATCTAAAACGTCTGATGTGAAATTCTTAGAGCCTGGGGACGGGAAAACAACGGGACGCGCGTGACGATTCCAGACGTTCCAGATCTTTCATTTTTGTAAGTCAACAGGAAATGATCATCAGACTAAACAGCTCTTGCCAAGACGTGATTCCTATATTTATGTTATAGCGTGGCTAGGCTCTTGGAGTTCCACAGCAGGTGTTCCGGATCTCAATTTCCATACGTAACCAGAGAGTGGTCATTAGGCTGAACAACTCATGCTCATGCTGGGCTCTTGGAGTTCTACATCAGGTATTCAAGATCTTCATTTTTTATACGTCAACAGAGACTGCTCATCAGGCTGAACAACTTTGCTAAGACATCATTCCTGTATATGTTATAGTGTAGCTGGGCTCTTGGTGTTCCACATCAGGTGTTTCAGATCTTCAATTTTTATATGTCAACAGAAAGTGCTCATCTGGGTGAACAACTTTGCTGAGACGTCATTCCTGTATATGTTATAGTGTAGCTGGGCTCTTGGAGTTCCACATCAGGTGTTCCAGATCTTCAAATTTATTCTCTCAGCTGAAAATGCTCATCACGTGGAACAATATTTGCTATCACACCATTTTTGTATCTCTTATAGTTTAGCTGGTCCATTGCGGTTCTGCACCAGGTGTTCAAGTTTCCATAATAAATTATAGCCTATGTGTTGGCTAGACTTAATACCTATACAACAAAAAAAAAATCATTCAAATCCGTCCAGTACTTTTTGAGTTTATCCCGGACTAGAGATGTGCCGTTGCCGGGAATATTGCCCAAGGTGGGAATATAGGTGGAAATATTGCCGGCAATATTGCCGCGAGTGGAAATATTTGGGAATATTGCTTAATTTTAAGTCAAAGTGAGTGCGAAAACTATTTAACACACTTAAAATTAGCATTTACGGACCATGACCTACATTATATACAAAAAAAACATTGTTTTGGGAAAAATTGCCAAAATTGCCGGCAATTTTTGGCAATATTCCCGGTATTTTACCGGCAATATTGCCCATTGTTGCCGCACACGTCAGTGAGTATAAGAAATTACACATACATTTTAAGATAAGACGATGACGATCATTGTATATTTAATAAATATTGATCAAAAAGGCATAAATTTGAATAATGGCGGCGACTTTTGATAATTATATTCACCTCTATCCTAACTAGCTCAAACAAAGTAACGTAGTCCAAAATCGTGTTTTAACAATTTCCCTCTATAACTGTTCGTTGAGTGGGTTACTAGGTTTTCATGTAAAATCACATAACAAAAACAACGAGTATAGGAACCTATACAATATGGAAATAAGAAAGTCTAAATCTATATCAAAACTACAAATAATCAACATGAATAACATTATTTTAATACACTTGTTTCGGTAATTCTTACATAATTAGTAAATCACCGTTTAGAGTAACAACTTAGTAGTTTTATAAGGCGGACTTGATGCCGCAACGCATTATCTACAGTTATACAAACTGTACCTGCAGTAAATAATAAAATATACTGGTGTTATTTGACTGGCAACATTGGCAATATTGCCAAAGTTGCCGGCAATTTTGGTATTTTACCGGCAGTGGCAATATTGGGAATATTGCCGGCAGTGGGAATATTGCCATCAGGCACATCACTCCGGACATACATACAGACAAACAGATAAACAGACAAACAGACAAACAGATAAACAGACAAACAGACAAAAATTCTAAAAACTATATTTTTGGCTTCGGTATCGATTGTAGATCACACCCCAAGTATTATTTTTAAAAAATATTCAATGTACAGTTTTGACTTTCCTACTATTTTATTATATGTATAGATTTATTATTGATTTGTTACGGATTTTATTTTGGATTGTAGAAATTCCTGGCAGCTTAGGATTCCTCCCGCATTCCGGACAAAGCACTTTACTACCGGACATGTCCGGGAAATTCCGGATGTATGGCAACCCTAGGTACAAGTACACTTTGTTTCGAACACGGACTCTAACCATTTTTTATAATCTAAACTTATAATTTATCTCATCACCACTGCTCTCAAAACGGTGAAGGAAAACATCGTGAGGAAACCGGCATGTCCTAGAACCAAACATTCAAAAAGACATGTGACATCTACCAACCCGCACTGTGGTATGGTGAATTATGGCCCAATCCCTCTCACAGAGAGGACTGTGTCCCAGCAGTGGGAATATTTAAAGGCTGGTGATGACTTCTAAAATAAAAATAGTTGTTTTTGCACATACGTTATTTTGTTTTATAACGATACAAGACTAAGTGGGTCAATTATTTTGTTAAACAAAAAAGACAAAATGCTAGTACGATTCTACTGATCTCAATTTTAACAGGTAATATAATAAAGTCACCATATTTGGTAATAGATTTACCATATTTTATCAAATTCATCGCTCAAAGTACAAACAAAGGTGAAACTGAGAGAAGTATATCCGTCTCCCTCACACGTACTTCCCCATCTCGCTCGAACAAGCTGCCTCAATTTTATACTTATTGATTCAGAGTTGAAACTCTTTGAAAGTACCGTTAGCATGTGAAACGGAGCTTTTTTTTCGTTTTTTTTTTTTTGGTTGCAACCGTTTTTTTTTTGTTGCAAATTAGTTTTGGTTGCTAAAAATGAGGGGATTTGTGTGTGTAGTGGTATATTTTGAGTTTCTAAATGGTGTTTCTTTAAGTTAAAAGTTATTTAAAAATGATTTAAAATGCTATAGACTCGCCAGTTATGTATATCCGATTGCAATTTTGACTACTTCTGTTAAATTAGAAAACTAGTTATCTATGCTAATTAATGAATAATGTTTAAAATATTTAGAATTTATCGAAACTTAGCTTAGTGATGCAATGGATTTAAATGTAATGAAGTGAAATTATTACGAAAACTAAATTGAAAAAACGTTATTAGTTTTTTTTTCATAGATTTGTTTCAGTTAAAGGATATTTTTCTTTATAAAAACAGCCTATTCAATTTTATTTTTTCCCATAGTTTTGATAGAAGTTACTCGTAAATATAATACTAGAAAAGTAGAAATACATTCCAACATAGGTTGGTAGGTAGGTACTCTAGTGTTCAAATAAAATATTACTGTACAAAATGTGCAAAATTATCAATAACAAAATATTCTTGTAAGCAAAAAATGTATTGGCACATGGTCATCGAATTCCCACAGTAATGTTGAGTCATTTTACTTATTATGTTATTTATTATTATGTACAGACGCCAGCAGGTCAACCTACCCGAATCTGTCAGATTTTATCAATCAAACATTAACCTTCTACTCTTGTGATAAGGTTGAAATTCTATTAAAGAAATCTGACAGATTGTGGTAGCTTGATGTGCTGGCGTCTGTACATACTCACAATGTAATCCTGATCCGATCCTAAGTAATATTATAAAATCATTATCAAATGACTTATTTCTTTGCAAACATGAGTAAATTATTACATAGAATGATCTTTCTTTATAATATTAGGTTTGCCACATTCACGGGAAGCACGTAAAGCCGTTAGTCCCGGCTGTCATTTGTAGATCTTTGACAGTCGTTACTGTTAGTCAGAAGCTCGAAAGTGTGACCATGAGGCATCGTAATACTCAGTTACTGTGTTTTGGAGGTCCGGTAGGCAGTCGCTCTAAGTAAAGTACTGATATTTAGCTGCATCTGGTCGACTGGAAGCCGACCACAATATAGTTGAGAAAAGTCAGGCAGATGATGATGAGAAATAAAATTGGAGTATCTGTTTGTAAAATTGAAATAACAGTTTTTTACTACATGCATATGAATTATATGGTACATACACCAAAATATATAACGGAGGGTTCGTTATCAGAGGGGTTGGGATATCGGAAATAACGTTCAGAAAATCTTCGTTAACACTTTTTATTACTTGCTAACACACACTGAATACAAAATAGTCAAGGATGTCCGAGATATCGCTCGATTAAAAACTTAGGAACGCGAGAAGTTTAACATGGCGGAGCAACCAAGATGTCTACCCAGCTTGCCGGACCGATTCAAAGTGTTCACTTCACTAAAACTGACCGCCCATGTGGCCTACCCCACACAGGTTAGCCAACATCTGTCAACGTCACTACCTGTCAACTTCGAATAGCTGATTTAACTTCCGCACCGACATTTGACTCGACTATTCGTTCGGTGTTTCCGTTGCTCCCCATGCTAACCATCTCCAAATTACGACTAATTTGACGTTCCTAAACAATCTGTCAATTCTAACTTAATAGTTACTCCAATGAGAGATAGATGGCGTTATTCTAAATTCACAATAATCAATAGAGATTCTAAATCGCGTTTATGTTTTGATTCCAGGTCAACGATAATAGATGGCGTTATTCTAAATTAACAATAATGAATAAAGATCCCAAAATTGTGTTTGTTTTGATACCGCAGCATGATAATAGATGGCGTTATTCTAAAATATTGTGCTTCTGTGTTCATTCTCCGACACGGCCATTCTGACAATCACGCGTCCTCGTGTGAGACACTCGTCCTCGTGTGAGACATCACATCCTCGTGTGAGAAATCTGGAATGAGAAAAAATCTCGAACAGTAATCATTCTAACCGTTCGGCCATTCCTGACCCAAATGGAAAAGGTATTCTTATCAAATAATTACAGGATCTAATAAAAATCAAAACAAACTATTTCTCTAAAAGATGACATGTCGAACAACACCCATACTCATTCAAATAATAGGAAACTGACTAAAATATTTTGCAGCGCTCATACTATAACCTCCATCCGGCCTTCACCATCACACATTATAACCTCCATCGGTCATAAGCATGAAATCAATTGACCTCCATCCGGTCTTCCAATCATTTCGAGCCTTTATCAAAATAATTTCAAGAAGGTTTGTTCAACATGCTACCTTATTTTTCCTATAACGTTACAGATTATAAGAAAACTCTTACTATGCTAGATAATTTAAATTTTAAGTTGACTACTGCCAAACCAAAACAAAACAAACTAAAATGAAAGAACAAGGCACATAATAGAAATTGGCACAAAATTAAGAAAGCATTTTGACTCTACCAAACATATCCACAGCACTTAACCAGCACCATGCATCACTACTTACCCAGTCACTGAAGTACTTAACCAGTACTTAACATTGTAGTGCTTAACCAGCGTTACAAATCCTATCACTTAACCAGTGATAATAACAACGCTTACCCAGCGATTTAACAGCTAACTCTTAACTAGCGAAAGTCTACATCATTACACGCTTAACCAGCAATTTTACAGCTAACTCTTAACCAGCGAAAGCCCACATCATAACACGCTTAACCAGGATTTAACAGCTAACGCTTAACCAGCGAAAGCCCACGTAATCCGCTTAACCAGCGATTACACTACTAACGCTTAACCAGCGATAGTCAACACAACTCGCTTAACCAGCGATTCAACAGCTAACGCTTAACCAGCGACAGCCAACGTAATCCGCTTAACCAGCGATTACACCACTAACGCTTAACCAGCGATAGTCAACACAACTCGCTTAGCCAGCGATTCAACAGCTAACGCTTAACCAGCGAAAGCCCACGTAATCCGCTTAACCAGCGATTACACTACTAACGCTCAACCAGCGATAGTCAACACAACTCGCTTAACCAGCGATTCAACAGCTAACGCTTAACCAGCGACAGCCAACGTAATCCGCTTAACCAGCGATTACACCATTAATTAACGCTTAACCAGCGATAGTCAACACAACTCGCTTAACCAGCGATTCAACAGCTAACGCTTAACCAGCGAAAGCCAACGTAATCCGCTTAACCAGCGATTACACTACTAACGCTTAACCAGCGATAGTCAGCACAACTCGCTTAACCAGCGATTCAACAGCTAATGCTTAACCAGCGAAAGCCCACGTAATCCGCTTAACCAGCGATTACACTACTAACGCTTAACCAGCGATAGTCAACACAACTCGCTTAACCAGCGATTCAACAGCTAACGCTTAACCAGCGACAGCCAACGTAATCCGCTTAACCAGCGATTACACCACTAACGCTTAACCAGCGATAGTCAACTCAACTCGCTTAACCAGCGATTCAACAGCTAACGCTTAACCAGCGAAAGCCCACGTAATCCGCTTAACCAGCGATTACACAACTAACGCTTAACCAGCAATTACGTCACTACCGCTTAACCAGAGACAGCCAAGTAAAGTTTAAGTTCAAACACTATCCATCAAAAATCCTAGAGCAGCCAAGTACCTTTGCAGTTGTACCATTACAATGCAAGAAACTAATCATCAAAAAGCAGGAATCAAATTCGTGGCCTATGGCTAACACTAGCCCCACCAACAAACTTCTGTTTGTTTCACACCGTTCATCATGAACGCACAATACATGACCTCCGCCAGTGCCACCCGCACACTGCGCATCCATGGACACCACCGGGATGTCAATCAGATAAGGACTACGGCTACGAAACAGCTACTGGTACGGTCTGACCAGCCGAAATAAGATTCCACACTTATCATCAAACTCAAAATGGTACTTAACCCTCAGGCATTCTCTGTAATCGATCAAGTGCCCGCTACAATCAGGCAACACATGAAAACAAATCTCAATACTAGGTTTAAACTAAGGGTACAGACTTTAATAAAGAACACAAGGCACCAGAGTCGTAAACAAAATGAAAATTGCTCACCGGATAGGTTCCCAGTCGACGCGCTCAGGAGGCACAGGTCAACCCTCTCCTCATTAACAGACTTCGACGCCCCGGAGTCAGCGCCGCTCCTCTCTCCGCGCCGTGGCAGTGGAAGCAGGCGACCCCGGATGCAGGAAACCTCGCAGTTGTTGCCATTGCTGTGGTTGTGGTGCTTCGAAGTATCCTGTTTCACATCTTTGCGGTAGCAGTGCACGGATTAATGACACGGCTTGCGGCAGACAAAACACTTCAGAGGCTTCACAACACTATTCACTTCGCTTCGCTGCAGCTCTTGTTGTAGCTAGCCACGTGTCTTGCAATAAAAAGTCGCTTGAAATCAGTCCACTTTATCCCAGGAAACGACACGGTAGGCAGCCAGGTAGAATCTCCTCCAATGAAGGCGCGGCTTACAGCGACCATAAGCGGGGCACACGCCATGTTGATCTTGGTCCGAAAGCACATCACTGTAGTCGTCACCCAACCACGTGCATCCACATTTTGTTTCTCAGGATTGAAATCCGGTAAACGAAGGCCATGTGACAACGTGGTAGGTATTTTCACGGCTTGAATCAGTATCAGAAAATTGCGGTTCCATTGTTCCAACAAACGCATCCATTTTTCGTCGTTAGCGTTTTTATTTCCAACACGTGGGTCGTCGTGGTCCATCCCACTTCTGATAACGGAGGGTTCGTTATCAGAGGGGTTGGGATATCGGAAATAACGTTCAGAAAATCTTCGTTAACACTTTTTATTACTTGCTAACACACACTGAATACAAAATAGTCAAGGATGTCCGAGATATCGCTCGATTAAAAACTTAGGAACGCGAGAAGTTTAACATGGTGGAGCAACCAAGATGTCTACCCAGCTTCACAGACTACTAAGAGATACTACGTATCAGACTGCCAACTCCAGAACAAAAATTTTCGGCGTAGCGCCATTTTGAGTTTTAATGTCATATGACGTTTCTTTTTTTTTTAATCAGTGTTGCTCGCGCAAAAAATACGCCGTACTCGATGTTGCTATACTACTGAAACTTTCCAAAGTTAATTTTGGGAAAAAATCAAATAAAAAAAAACTATTACATATTAAAACATTTATTTTTCAATTTCCTTTTAAATAATGCTTATTTTTGCATCGCAGGCAAATGGCGAAAATCGATTTTTTATTGTAAAATTATCAAATTGCACCAGTTCATTATTGTAAACTATTTGACGCAACATTATTTTTATGAGCATTGTGTTCCAATATTATGCATTTGTTATTTATATCACTGTACCGAAACACGTCACTGCACCTTTGGATGGGTAATTTAGTCTTTTTTTTTGCTGCCGTATATTCTCGATGGTTTATCATTCGCCTCTTTCCAAAACGATGGTTAGGTGATTTTTCCACATCTGCTATCCTCAGGATTTTCACAGGTCTTCATTCATCTGCATAATGAGCTGGAAAAGAAGAAACATTATGTTTAATATAAAGAAATATTGTGAACCTCGGAGTCGGTGGATGAGGGAGCTTTATGTAGTCAGGTAGTGCAAACCAGTTGAGTTTTAAGCAAACATTATGTTATTATGTATGTAGTAAAACATAATTATTATTTTAGCATGTAACTGTACAATGATTTCTCTTCAAAAGATCTATTAAACTAAAGGAAAAATATATCTCTGCCTCCTACCACACAGTCAAAATTTAGCAGCCCCCATAATATATAACAATTTGCATACTAGCCATCGCCAGCGGCTTCGCCCGCGTTAATAACAAAGAATTAACAGGAATTTAAGCCTGGGATAAAAGGTATCCTATTATTTTAAAATAATCTGAGTACTGTTACTCCGTTACTGTAATGGAATGGATGTGTGTACATCCATCTTGTCTCCTCCTTTGGTATTTTATAATATTAGTTAAAGTAAGGTTAAGAAAGCAAGAAGTAATGATAGCTGATGTTTCATCATAATACTTACCGGTATACTGCCAAGTTGTGTTGTTCCACTCAAAATCTCATCTTCAGTAAACAGGGAAGGATAGGTAATGCCAATGAGACGAGATTTAGACGTAATGAACTTATTTTCGTGCTTTGACAAACAAAAAGCTTCGAAAGTTGTTCAGGTTACGAGGATTGCAGTCTTGCAGATCATCACGGTTTAGTTTAGACACTCTAACCACACAGCGAGTCTTTTCTACACGGGAAATGATGCCAAATCCACTCGTAATACATTTTGAAAGTATCAAAAGTAATAGTAGAGACACTGGGGCTTTAATAATACAGAAAAAGCGGACAGGATAAACAATAAAGATCAATAGTAGCAACAGCAGTAATGTCAGACATACGTCATATGACGCAAAAACAAATGGCGGCCTGCCAGCGTCTGCGACGGCCAATCACAGACGACCAGAAACGTCTGTCGACATTAAAACAATATGGCGCTACGTCGAGCGTTTCGTTGTACGAAGATTATCACCCGTGCCCAGCTTGCCGGACCGATTCAAAGTGTTCACTTCACCAAAACTGTCCGCCCATATGGCCTACCCCACACAGGTTAGCCAACATCTGTCAACGTCACTACCTGTCAACGTCGAATAGCTGATTTAACTTCCGCACCGACATTTGACTCGACTATTCGTTCGGTGTTTCCGTTGCTCCCCATGCTAACCATCTCCAAATTACGACTAATTTGACGTTCCTAAACAATCTGTCAATTCTAACTTAATAGTTACTCCAATGAGAGATAGATGGCGTTATTCTAAATTCACAATAATCAATAGAGATTCTAAATCGCGTTTATGTTTTGATTCCAGGTCAACGATAATAGATGGCGTTATTCTAAATTAACAATAATGAATAAAGATCCCAAAATTGTGTTTGTTTTGATACCGCAGCATGATAATAGATGGCGTTATTCTAAAATATTGTGCTTCTGTGTTCATTCTCCGACATATATATTTTTTAAATTGTTGTCTGTCTGTTTGTAATGGCTAATCTCCGAAATCATCATCATCATCATCAGCCTATTAATGTTCCCACTGCTGGGACACAGGCCTCCTCTCTGTGAGAGGGGGTGGGCCATAATCCACCACGCGGGCCCAGTGCGGATTGGTGGATGTCACATGTCTTCGAATTTTTGGTTCTAGGACATGCCGGTTTCCTCACGATGTTTTCCTTCACCGTTTTGAGAGCAGTGGTGATGAAATAAATTACACAAAGTAATGCGCCTGCCGGGATTCGAACCCACGACCTACAACTCGTAAGTCGGGGCCGATACCACTGGGCCACCACTGCTCTCACTAATCTCCGAAATGGCTGGGCCGATTTTGACGTTACTTCTATTGGCATTTGGCAGGTAGCTGATGTAATAAGGAGTAACTTATGCTACTTTTATTTTAGAAAAAATACTTTATTTTAATAAAAAATACATTGTTGAGTTCCGACATCAACGCGAAGTCGCGGGCACAGCTTGTTTTGTATAAATCTTACAAGGGGATGTGGAGGAGAGGGGAGCGGAGTTGTCGCGGGCTAAAGCTAGTAGTCCCTTATCTTCCCCATAATTGATTATGGTGATGTGTGTTACTATGACCTGAATGCAGATTTACTCAATAAACTTGACCGACTTCTGAATAACTGCATTCGATTCGTCTTTAATCTCCGAAAATATGATCACGTCTCTGAACACCGCTCACTTTTAAAGTGGTTGCCCATTCGCCAGCGCAGAGAGTTAAGGGCTTTAACCACCCTGTTTTCTCTTCTTGATAAACCTACTTCTCCGTCCTATCTGACAACCCACTTCCAATATTTATGTTCTGCGCATAGCAAAAATCTTCGTTCTTGTAATAATCGTCTTCTACGATGTCCCTCTCACCGTTCTGGCTTTCTCAAATCTTCTTTCCCAATCCAGGCAGTTTTCCTATGGAATGCGCTTCCTCGGAATATCAGGACGGTATCCAGTCTGTTCACTTTCAAGTTGAAAGCTCGTAAGTATATTACTGAGAAGCTGGCAGTTTCATCTCTAAATTAACTGGTTGTTAGTTTCCTTATTTTCTCTAAACTGTGTATGTATGTATTGTAAGTATGTATTGTATGTATGTATTGTATGTATGTATTATATGTATGTATTTATGTATTGTTTATATGTACTAAATTATACTCATTTCCTCATTAAGGAATTGTCTTGTATGTTGCACCTACTTTGTCTTTGTCTCTGCATCACCCTAAGGTAGACTGGGAGATAATGCCCAAGGCATTAAGTCCGCCTTTGTACATGTTTTTTTGTGCATAAAGTTTAAATAAATAAATAAATAAATTATTATAATTTGACAGAATAGTTGAAGTGAAGCAGTGACTCGGCGATTGACGATAGATTCCCGCGGGGAAAAAATATGTATTCGTTTGATGTACTTATAATTTATTACTTGTTCCGGGTTTGGGTATTTGTAACGGGATAAAATCCAATTGCCGGGCATCGCTTAAAATGTTTTTTTGAATACAGTTGCTCAAAAGTGGCGTATTTAATTGCAGGGAGGTGTAGCTTGCGGGAACTTGGCTAATAAATACTAGTGCTTTTTTTTTACCTTTCCGGAACTAGTGCGTTCTCTTTCCCAACTGTCAAAATAATGTCTATTGAACGAAAAACCAACCATGAAGTTTTTATTAAAGAGTTTTTGTAATTCATACAAATACGTATATTTCATTTTCAATTCATACTAATAAAAAAAATCTACTAAAGACTAAGCTATATGGGCATAGTTCCCTTTGCCTTCCATAATGGGTGAAGAAAAAAAAAAAACTCTGCTATTCTACGACGCTATTTTCCAGAAATTTTCTATGATTAAATTGCTACACTTTTTCGCAACTGTATTAAAAACAGTCGTTTAATACACGTGCGGAACCGTCAGTGCAGCTTGTTCCGACTGTCAACCCTCGCCTTCGACTGCGCCTCGGCTCGGGTACACATTTGTCGGAACTCTTTGCAATGACAGCCTTTCCGCACTTGTAATGAACAGGGACCGAAAACCTTTATAAATTACGGTACAGGTATTAAAGAATTTCGGTTATTTTTCAGATTTAGGTTACTGCTATCTGGGTAACAAGACCGAAGAAAAATGTAACCTCTATTCAGGTTACCGTTTTAATACCGGTTAACTAAAGATAACGACTCTTTGTCACACACACACATGCGATGCGCGCCCTGTGACTATTGCCGACGGCACGTTTGTAGTGTGCAAGATAGGGGTAATTTTTATTTCGGTAACCGGTATTAATACTGGTTATGTATTCACTTTTAATAATAAAGGTAATCTTTAAAATTACCTGTAAAAGAAAAAAAGGTTGTTACCGAAAAAATACCGGTATTGTTGATACCGGTTTCGGTCCCTGGTAATGAAATGAAATATACTATTGCACTAAGAATTTCTTCTGTATCGTGAGTGCGTTTACAAACATAGAAACTCACACAAACACACATACCTGAAACAATGTTTGTAGGTCATACAAATAAAGTAATACCAAAACGTAATAAAAAACATTAATACATTTTTTATGCGGACGCTACGTCAAACGATTCTCCGTCGGAGGTTATCTTTGTCCACGATTTTACATGCGGCTCATATTTAAAGGTTTTTTCACCTCATTCTGCGTTTTTTTAAAACTACACTAGCTTCTCCCCGTAGCGTTACTCGTGTTATTCTCGAATGCGCTTAGCAAGACTGTAATTCACTATCTACGTCTGTGTTCTCGAACACATACAACCTGAATCTCTTCAAAGTTATAGTGAACAGTCTTCTTCTGTGTGAGATCACTACATCGTACACTTTGTGTCTGTCAGCTCTGACATACTACATCATCATCATCATCATCATTAGCCGGAGGACGTCCACTGCTGAGCATAGCCCCCCCCCCTTAGACCGCCACGCCGAACGACAATTCGCCACTTGCATCCATCGGGTGACCGTGACCCTCACGATGTCGTCGGTCCACCTAGTGGGAGGCCTACGCTGCGTTTTCCGGTCCGTGGTCGCCACTCGAGAACTTTTCTTCCCCATCGGTTGTCAGTTCTACGAGTGATGTGGCCTGTCCATTGCCACTTCAACTTGCAAATTTTATGAGCTATGTCGGTGACTCTGGTTCTTCGCCGAATATCCATGTTCCGGATTTTATACCGCAAAGAAACTCCGAGCATAGGTAGCTCTTTGACATATACTACAGTCAAAAGCAATTCATCATAGCTGCCTTTTTAACTGAACTTTTAATTACGATAATTACCTACAGCAAATCATCGGCAATTGCTGCTATTGTGTAAAGCTATGCATTGTTTAAGCTCTAAATAAAAAAATGTCAGTCAGATTTATGCTGAGGCCTTACCGGCCCCCGTCATCTTGCTGACGCTCTTTGAGGCGCGCGTGGGACACGACGCGCCGTCGACCCAGGCATGGTCCAATGGTTGGGCGATGAGTTGCCCATCTCACCCGCCCCCCGCATGCCCGCGCTTACGGAGGCCGGAAATCGTCTTGCGACGTCCGTCGCCGTGCCCCGTGGGCGTCTACCACTGCGGCTGGGGCGGAGGGAGGACGCTGTCCTCTTCCTCACACGGCAAGCCACCTCCTTCGCGAGCATGACTGCTTCGCTGAAGGAGGCAGCGGTGTCTTAGCACAGAACACTTTTAATAGTACTAGTCTTAGTAATAGGGTCCCGTTATACCCATTGGGCACGGAACTCTAAAAAGACATGGTGTTATTTTAAATAGAAATCTCATGATGATTATACGGTACTTATATGTTATATTTAGATTTCAATTAGATAATAAATGATTAAGATGACAAAATGATAATTCTTCATGATTCCTTGGATCAACGCCAGAATATGACAATGTAGCTACTGGATGTTCCCCGCTGCTTCAGTCGCTCAGTATAACAGCTACGACTTTGGTCTAAGCTAAGCGCTGCGAAGCAGTGGCTACTGGCGGCGCCTCACACATGTGACCAGACTCACCGCTTACAGTGGCAAGGTCGTGAAGCGGCCATACATAAGTCAATGTGTCGGACGGCTGGGTCGTAAGTTAGAAGCTGCCCTCTCCCTCACGCGTCCCGCCTCCTCCTGCGCCAGCATGACTGCTTCTCAGAAGGAGGCGACCGCTTCCCATTCCGTCTCGCCCCGCAGCAATGCCGGGCGCGAGAGGTCTCCGTCTATCGCCGTCGTGAGGACAGGGCGGTGTTCTGCCCAAGCGCGGCAGTCCACCGTAAAGTCGATATAGCGTACGTTGGTTTATAGTAGGTACTAACGATTTATTAAGGCCTACTGTCCACACAGTCGTCTTTCGTAGAATGCATGTAACCTACAAATGAAGATAGGCGTATTTTGCATATTTGTTATGTCCACTCTGCTTCATACAATAGTCAGTCACGCTACAAAAGGTTTCAGTTTTCTTTCAACTAGCATCGAGAAAGGACGTCTTTTGGTCGTAAAGATGCATACGAGCGGCTGACGCGACGTTGCCGCTTCGTGGACACAGATTTCATTGTTTCTACGCAAGATGCAAGCATTCGTCTTGCAATCGTCAATTGACGAAAGCGCGCGTGACGTGCGGTTACGTGGACAATGGGCATAACCTGTCGATATAACGTTGTCGATACAGAACTGACGATGTTTTGACTGTCGATATCATGAACTAGACCGAATTTTCGTGATAACAAGAATTCGCAACAGAGATTACTCTGAGGCTTTGTTTCAACTCTGACGATGTATACCTAGGCAAAATTGAATTCGTTGTCAGTACAGTGACGGTCACAAATATGTTTGCGCGCGACGCTGCGTGCACCTTTTGAATACAGGGACTCAAAATATAACTTTATTTACAATGCACGAAAATAATATTATAACATACCTATGTGTATAGACGAAGTCAAATTTTACCAATCGAACATTAACCTTCCAATATTTTGATAAAGGTAATAGTCCACAACTATCACACAACAACGCCATCTAGTCCCAAGCTAAGCAGAGCTTGTGTTATGGGTACTAGACAACTGATAAACATACTTATATATTTCTAAATACATACATATTATAGATAAATTTCACCCAGACACAGAACAAATGATCATGCTCATCACACAAACATTTTTACTGGGTGGGAATCGAACCTACGGCCCCCGGCATAGCAGTCAGGGTCACTAACCACTAGACCAACAGGCCTATTGAAAATCTATTGAAGAAATTTGACAGAGGTAGTTTGATGTGCCGGCAACCTCTATTGATGCTTACGAGGGTACAGTCACGAGCAATAACATGTAAACACTTAACAAAATTCAAACGCAAATTTATTGCTCGTGAAATACTTATTTCTACTTTGAAATAAGATCTAGTTTGTAATAGTATGGTTTCCGAAATATAAGTCTAATTTAAAAACAAACGTTTATTCAATATGGCAGCAGAACATCGCTTTTGATTACTGCTTAGTGTATACATCTGTGGTATACATACTATTGCTCGTGACTGTACTATCTATGCTCTACGTCCGATACATAATCTATGGTCCTCTGAGTCGGTTTTCAGAAGTACCGCCATATTGGTTCGCTCAAAGGAAAACAGACTTAATTGTGAAAGCTCTGCACTTTGGGTAACACGGTTTTAGTTTGAAGGTATTTCAAGTTTAGTATACAAAAGTTATATTGTTATACGCAATAACGCCTGCGTCGTACCATTATAATCTGACCGTTCAATGTACGGAAAGATCATACAAAGAGTGACCACGATAAATTAGTTTTGTATAGCTTGATGCGTAGCCGTGTGTACGTGTTCCCCGTGGCTGCACTCGCTGCTCGTAGTGTGATGTTCAAGCCGATATCCTTCGTAGTTAAATAAACTATACTTAGGTAAGGTAAGTACATAAACAAGGTGATTTTCAACTGGGCGTGGATGACTAGATATCCGAAACTATCACGAATATGGAAAAACCTTAAGATGCACAATCTGCGTCAAACCCCTTTTACTTCGCAAATTTTGCACTTCACAAATTGTGCACTTCTTAAAATAGTAATTCGCTAAATGTGCATTTCGCTTACTGTGCTATTCTCAAATTGAGCGCTCCTCAAAATGAATCTGAAAATTATCATAATGGTTCAAAATAAAAACCGCATAACATTTTTTTTTATTACTTTTCACGAGAACGTGATTATTTTCACTCGAATCTACTGATTATAGTGCTAAATTCGAGCAAATTAATAAAAAATAAATTGTAAGTAATCGGTTTTTACTTTGAACCATTACAGTAATATTCAGATTCATTTTGAGGAATGCTCAATTTGAGAAGTGCACAATTTGCGAAGTGCACATTTTCCGAATTACTATTTTGAGAAGTGCACAATTTGCGAAGTGCACATTTTCCGAATTACTATTTTGAGAAGTGCACAATTTGCGAAGTGCACATTTTCCGAATTACTATTTTGAGAAGTGCACAATTTGCGAAGTGCACATTTTCCGAATTACTATTTTGAGAAGTGCACAATTTGCGAAGTGCACATTTTCCGAATTACTATTTTGAGAAGTGCACAATTTGCGAATTGCACAATTTGCATCAAACCCCTTGAAAGGACTCTCGAAGCCGATTTTAACGAAAATTAAAACCAAATCATTGGATTTTAGAAAATTTTATAATCTTACGTTATAATGTTGGCTCTAACCTCATTCTCTTTGTTCCAGCTGGTGGGGGCCCCTTGCGGCCAACACGGCCAGTACACCTTCTACAAGGCGCTCCGCCTGACCGGACCCACGGAGAAAATCATCGCCATCGGTGACTTCTTCTTCGTCAGGGTCTGGCAGGATTCCGAGCTCGTCTCCATAGGTAAGACACTTCATATTCTATAGGAGTCATACCAACGACGATATAATACTAGACTCCGCATGCACGATCTAAGGAACAAAAACTATTCTGTCAACTCGCTGAGGTACTACGTAAGCGAGGGGGACGGGGTACTGCGTTGTGATTGGCTAACTCAAGGTCTGTTCTGTCTCAACGTATGTTTACGGCTCACAGGGTTGGTCGAAATGAGACGAATATTAAGACTTTTTTGCCTAATGTGTTGACAGACATCGGTTGCCTGTTATTAGGAGTCTATTATTATATCGTCGTTGAGTCATACGGACGGCGAGTATTGGGTTACTTGCTGTCTGAGCATGGACCATGCCTGAGTCCACGGTGCGTCGTGTTCCACGCGCACCTGAAAGGCTGGTGGTAGGATTGGCGCATTGCTGTGCAATTGGATTGCTACGCAGCGCGTCAAGGGTTCGACCCCCATTTGTACAAGGAAATCCTAAAGTGTGCAGTTTAAAAAAAAAAAACTTGAGAGGTGTCAAGGATGGAACGAAGTTACTGTATACGCTCAACAAAAATAATCGTCGCGACTCCACTCCACTCCGCTCCACTCCACTCCACTCCGCTCCATTCCACTCCACTCTTTGAGCTCTAGCACCCTTTCTCAACACGCGAGAAAACTTCTAAAAAGGTCGTGACAACTTATCGTAAGAATTTTTTCCGTCTAACAAATAAGGAGCTTCGTTCCAAAAAAACTTAATACAAGTCTAAGGCCGAGACTCCGACAAAGTTGTGCTAGTCGAGACGTGTTTTGAACAGCCAATAGAATTGCGTTATTGACACAGCTCCACTCCGGCAACGCAATTCTATTGGTTGTTCAAAACACGTCTCGACTCGCACAGCTTTGGTGGAGTCTCGGCATAAGGCCCGGACTCCACCAAAGCGGAGAGGAGAGGAGATGTGTTTGAATAACCTATCAGATCCTCCCCGCTTAGTTTCAGTCAACGACGATATAATACTAGACTCCTAATAACAGGCGATCGATGTCTGCCAACAAAAAGTCTTATATTCGTCTCATTTCGACCAATCCTGTGAGCCGTAAACATACGTTGAGACAGCACAGACCTTGAGTTAGTCAATCACAACGTAGTACCCCGTCCCCCTCGCTTACGTAGTACCTCAGCGAGTTGACAGAATAGTTTTTGTTCTTTAGATCGTGTATGCGGAGTCTAGTATTATATCGTCGTTGGCTTCAGTGGACATCTGATTGGTTATTCAAACACATCTCCTCTCGCCTAACAGTCGGGCCTGCCCCTAAGAAAACGCATACTAACTTCATAATATTGTCCTCAGGGGAACTCCAACTCCTTTGGACGGACAGGGTCTCGGATCAGACCCTCGTGAGTCTCCGCCTGTACTTCCTGCCAGAGAACACTCCGGAGGGGAGGAACCAGCATGGCGAGGTGAGTCCTAGATGTCTAGGAATTCGGATAGATTGAGAAGATTATATTGTTTAAACAGTGTGTCCGGACACGAACTTGTTATAGACTCATTTTCATCGGCTCAACTGCTTTATAAAAATATTACTCCAACACTTCGCAAATGACGGCCATTTTAGTTTGATAATCTGTTAAACTGGGGTATCTTTATCTTTATCTTTATCTTCTTTATTATTATTATTATTACATATAATAAAATCGTAGAGCTGTCATTCCTGTACATTGAATATTTTTTTCTTTTTGTATTTTTTTCGAGATAAGGGATCGATTCTGATGCCAGATCAACTTTTATTTTTTTTCGAAATTTTTTATGTTTTTTTGATTTGATCTATCTCCAAAACTACTGTAAAGTTGTCGATCAAATTTTCCTCAAATATTCCTAATAATATGCTTCTCTTAATATGCTATGTATTATTACGCTATTTTTCCTGGGAGATGAGCAATTTTGAATTTTGTTGTTTTTAGATGTTTGTTGATTATTGGAAGCTAACCCACTGGATATTATTTAGTCAATTTTTCCACAAATATTCCTTAAACTGCTGTTCTATTAATAGGATATGTATAATTACGCTATTCCCCTTGGGGGATTAGCAATTTTATAATATGTTGATTTTCAGCCATTGTTGACATTTGTACAAGAACCGCTATTTGAAAGTCATTGTCAGCGTACTAGCCAGTCCGGTCGGTAACCTGCTTGACTTTCGTGCAAGGGGTCTCTGGATCGAATCTCGCAGTTTTTTTTTTCTCTTTTTGAGTTTTTTTTTATTTGTCCTTAGAGTTTTAAATAGGTAATTAAAAAAAAATGTGCATACTTTTGTTTCAATATTATTCGCGGTTTTAAATAATTATATTTTTTTTCAATACTTCTTTAGGATATAAATCTACACCGATTTAAATTGTAGGTAGTAAGTTGGATATTTTTTTTAATTGTACCTAATTGTTTCGAGGTGTGGAATTTTAAGGATTAGAAAAAAATCAGGGTTTCTATTTTGTGTTTATTTATGTTTTGAATTGGTGCTCAAACCAGTGCAATAGATTCTGTTTTAAACGACGACAAGTTGTACTCATCGAGTCAGATAATAAGTTATTTTTTAGGTATCACGCGATATGCTAAAGGGAGAAGAGCAATGCTATGGTACGTTCAATTTGCAGCGATACTGTAAATCGACCCAAAAATGATAGTCTAAGTTTAAAATAAACACGGTTCTTTGAAATTAATGTCGCTCAAGGACGTTTCCTATGCAAACTATGTACCTAGATATAACATAATTGATCTAAACTAATAATAAAAATGCAAGTATGTTTGTTTTTTACCTTTTCACGCATTACTACCTACTGAATCGATCGTCCCAAAATTTAGCATATACGTTGTCAGGAGTATAGACACGGATATAAGGTATCTTACATCCCGAATAACAGAAGAGAGCTGTTTCCGAGAAAACAATTACGTTCATATTCCAGATGGCGCCACACGATCCGTATTGTTTCTCAAATTCTAAAATAACGCAAGCGAAGCCGCGGGCAAACACTAGTGTACAATAAAATGCAGATAACTTTGAATCCAAGAGAGCTACATACAGCTTGGCAAATTAGACTAGAAAATTGGAAGGCGCCACTGTGCTCTCGCTACCAGCACTTTGAATGATCTTTTTTTTTCACTTATTTCGTTAGTTTTATGACACAATAATAAATCTAACGAATCTGCGTTCTTTGTTTACATCAAATATCAAACATTTTAAAACGTTGTCAGAAACAAAAAGATTAGTTCCGTTTCAAGACGTTCTGGTCGAGCTGTATTTACTTGTTAGTAGCTTACTTCACGGTAGACTTTGGGTACGGTTAGCCAATACAAAATCTGAGCAGAAACCTTAACTGCTGAACAGCATTCAGCTATACTGACTAAATTATCGTCTGAAACCATACTGAGTTCAGACGAGAGTGAAGCATTTTGACAGCTGTCTCAGCCTGTGCTACTCAGTATTTGCCATTTTTCTTTTAGTACTGCTCAGATATTCACAGTCACCTCTGACATAGCCTAGAATCGAGAACGAACCCAGGTCAAATAAATAACCTTTTTGAAGTCGGTAAAAAAAATAGTTCCTAGTTCAGCGTGTTGTGCTGGCGCTGCTGCTGCAGGTGCTGAAAACTCCAAGCGGCGCAAATACATTGGCTTAACTAGTATTTATGTGTTTGAGCCGTTTGGGGTTGAAACCTTGGGGCCATGGGGTCCGAGTGCCCACAACGTTTTTAAAGACAGCGCCAGGCGTTTAGTCGACTCTTCAGGTGACCAGAGGGCTGGCCTATTCCTAGGTCAACGAATTAGAATTGCCATACAACGTGGCAATGCTGCCAGGGTTCTGGGCACTGTTGCCGTTGACAGCGATGTGGACGTATTCTTTGACGCTCTATATTTTTTGTTAATTTATTAATTTTAATTTTTCCTGTACATATTGCTAGTAAGTTTTTATTTATAGTTTGTACAAATTATTAGTAGTCGGTAAAAAGGAGTTACATCTCAATACGCACGCGTCTAGAGCAGCTTATTTTTTAGCCAAAAACCCACAGTCAGTCATCAAATATAGTCAATCGATCCTGCAGTCCTGTTCGGGCGGATGACCCGGTCTCGTACCGATTGGGTCAGATGCATGTAGAAATTTAATCAATACCCATCAACTGAGTGCTGCCATTGGAAAATTATGAACAGAAGGCTTTTTCAACAGTTTTCATCAGCCTTAATGTTCTCACTGCTGGGACATGCAGGCCTCCGCAAAGATACGCCCCCACGTTTTGAGTGGACCCTCTCTCAGCCCCGTAGAGTTATTTTCTTATTTATAGGAAATTCAAAAACGTTTGTTTTTAGATTTATAAATCTATTAATTATTTTTTAATACCCATATTTTATTAGCTAATCCGCCATTTGGATTCATATTTAAGACTGACATTTCTGGAAAACCCTTTCATTTGATACCCATATCATGGGGGTGGATTTCAAACAGCCCGTCCGCCATCTTGGGGAGACCGCCATATTGGATTTGTTATGACGTTTCTTAGCTAGCCATGTATTGTCATCAGAACTTAGAGCGTGTGCAAAATTTCAGCCTGCTAGCTTATCGGGAAGTGCCTCAAAATTGAGTTGCAAAAGTCCAACTGGAACGACACACAAACAAACAAGTGAGTTTATAAAAACGTGGGAAAAAGTGGTTTGTAGTTAGTTTTCTGAGCTTTATTTTATTGTAACTTTTCCAGGAAATATACAATCAGGTCATGTCTATAAATGGACTGAAATTATGTCCTGAACTCCTGAATTTACACACTCACGCCAAATATTCATGGGGGTAGGTACTGGACATGGGTAGGGGATTAAATAATTAACACCAATTAAAACCAAATAAACTTTATTGACACACGAATCACTAATAAAAACTACAACTCAACATTTACACACAATAAATCACACGTAAAAGTCACTTAGAGATCGCTTCGAGTTCACTTCGAGTCGCCTCGATTGTAGTCAAAACTAGACTGACTCAGGTCGCCGATCGGCGCTCTCTCGAAACTCGCTATGACAGATGGTCACCCATCCACAGACCAACCTCGGCGAGCACGGCTTAATCCGGAAGATGCCATGTGCGACTGTAATTATTTAGCCAGATCTTCTCATCATCCTCAGCCGGAAGACGTCCACTGCTGAACATAGGCCTCCCCCTTAGACCACCACGCCGAACGACAATTCGCCACTTGCATCCATCGGAAAGATAGATAGATCCCCACATATGTAGTTAAATAACCTCCTCCTTTTTTGAAGTCAGTTAAGGCGCTGCCCATAGCGAACACGCTGTAAACGACTAGTTTTACGTCGCAAAGTTAGCCGTATCATGTACATACCACAAGCTTGAAAAAATACAGTGTATAGTCAAAAGTATAAAGTAAAGACTTTAGCAAAAACAGTTTACAAAAGTGGTCAAGAACTACGAAAAAAAAATTTTTTTTTCGTCTCGTAATTCTCCATTTTTTCAGCGGTAACCATTACATTTTTTGTAACCTTAACAGAGGAAATTTCATATACTCAAGACATTTTTTTTTTTTTTAACTCAGACCTGTAACTTTTTAAATATTAAGTTAAAACAAAATTTCTTACATTTTTGCTTACAATTTGCCCCCGCGCGCAGCTGCTTCACCCCCGCGACTACCTTTGCTACATAGAGCTTGGGTACAGCGCCTTAAAACTAGATATTATTACCGTGTTAAAACTAACCTAATAATCAACATACAGAACCCTTGTAACAGAAGCTCGAACTCACCGCAAACCCTAAAAGATACGTTTAAAATAAGCGAAGCTCAGAAATCGAGAGAGCGCTCTGCGAACAGTCGTGTGCTGTCTCACTCGCACCTCTACTGTGTGGTAGTGCTGTCTCGCTCTAATCCCTATTTGGTAACACCAACTATTTCATGGATGAAATTACTGTTCGTGTGCGGTGTTTGGCATGAGCGGTCGCGGGAGCGGGTTTGGTTTTGTTGGGAAAAATTGTTTGTGAAAAAAATTGGTAATACAAGCCTTAATTAAGCTATTTTGTTTACTGTGAGTTTTACAGTGAGTTATATAGTCTTTTTGAAATCGTTTGCTATTTTTTTTTGTTTTTTTTTTTTTTTTGTAATTAAAATCATAACCCTCTTTTTGGCGAAATCGGGTTTAAAGCTATACAATTTTCAAAAATCTTTTTATTCGCTGTAGTTTGCTAACGGTATCTTCAAAAATAAAACTAAACATTATTCATTTCCTGATTCATAATTTTAATTAAGGTAACCTTAAGATGATAAGAATAAAGTTGTAGCGAAATTGTTAAGTAAAACATACGTACAGTCTCGAGCAATAGTATGTCATACACTAATATAATTCAAAAAAAGCGATGTTCTGCTACCATATTGACTAAACTTCTGCCTTTTCATTAGTTTTCATTAGACTTCTATTTCTTACCCAGACCCGTTACTTGGGACTGGGCAGAAAACTAAATTATGGCTACTTTTGTTAGCTTGGGTATTACCTGTAATAGCAATTGTATGTGTAAATGAAGTAAATAAATAAATAACAAAAAAAAAAACGAGTAAATTGCGTTTGAATTTTGTTTATTTTTGTTTATATGTTATTGCTCGTGGCTGTACATGCAGTTTAAATATGAAGAAAAGTTTGCTGACACACCATTATTGTAGCGTCATGCACCCCTTTTTATACTTTCACGTTTTTTAAATAAACAACTATCAAATGAAAATGTCTTTAACAATATAATAACCCCAGGCTACTAGTTGACTGTTTAGGTGACCAGAGGGCTGGCCTATTCCTAGGCCAACGAATCAGCATTGCCATACAACGTGGCAATGCTGCCAGAATTCTTTGACGCCCTTTTTTCTTTTCTTTTTATTTTTTGTACATAATACTTGTTAGTTTTTATTTATAGTTTAGATTTTGATTATGTGTTATAAATCCTAATAAATAATTCTAACAAGATAATTAAGGTGATTCTAGTTCAGAACAATAAATTAATTTGCACAAAGTACTTTATTATTTTCAAGTGACAGTTGAGTTGACAGATGTAGGTCATTGGCACCTTCTTTCATAATTAAATTGCATTTTTTTTGTTACCATCCTTACAAAAGTTCTATTTAAATATAATAATATTAACATAATATATCTGTTTTTTTTTTTTAATTATGTATATTGTTTTAGTTTTAGTTTACTTGTAAATAAAACGATAGTTTTTTTAAATTTTTATATCTAGCTTTAGTTCCCTGTAAAATTAAATTAAAAATGTGTTGTATGTGAAAAAAAAACAAAAATAAAAACCCATTTATCTTATAATTATAAATTTTATTTAAATTTGACATATTTTTAAAATTATATCAACATTCCAAAATCCATGGCATTATAATTTATATTACATATATTTTTTTAAACATATACTAAATTATAATTATATGACTTAAACCGCCTTTATATTAAAGTTAGTTTATTTCTAATAATAATTAATTAATTCTGCTCCTATCAGTCACGACTCACAATCGTGCTATCTTTAGTGCAAATTATTGTTATCATCAAAAAGTCCCGAGGATTTATAAAAACAATCGTATTAGTAATAAGTTGGGTATTTTTGTCTGAGCTTAGTTGGTCAGCTAATTCCCGAAGTGATTTCGGACTTCTCATTCGCAAAATGTCCCTTTCATAGAATATCCCTTTCGCTAAATTTCCGATTTACAAAATGTCCTTTTCGCCAAATGACCACACACCACAGGTAGCAAAATGTCTTTTTCCCAAAATTTAGCCTTTTCTTAAAAGTAATGTCCCATTCGCGAAATGACCAACGGTACGAAATATATCTTTCTCAGAATGTGCTCTTTCTCAAAGCGTCCCTTTCGCTAAATGACCACACGTAGCAAAAATGTCGCTTTCGCTAAATGTCCGTTTCGCAAAATGACTCTTTCGCTAAGTGACAACAGGTAGCAAAATGTCTCTTTGCCAGAGTGTCACTTTTGTCAAAATGTCCGTTTTTGATATAGATCGATAAGGGCCGAATCGGTTTTGCCAATTTTAAAAGTAAAGTCTTATCATCAATTTTGGTGGGAAACGAAACAAAGGAAAAAACGTGTCAAATTATGTTTTGATAATTTATAATCCAACTGAATGACAAATTATATTTTTAGTCAAATTTTATTTTACCCTATATGTATTAATTAATCCCGTAACATTAAAAAATAATAGCTAAGTCAATTCTTAGCTGAACATGAAACCTAAAAAGACAAAGAAAAAACATACCTATATATTTGTTTTCACTTGTACCACAACACAGTACCTATTGCCGGGAACACGCAAGCGATATTCGCTCTTAAATCTACGGCATAACCGTGAGATTCCCTTGTATGTTAGCGGAGTAATTTCGTAGTACGTTATGGGGATTTTTGTACTAGGACGGAACAGTTTTGGGCAATGATGTAATTTTTTGTCTAAATAGTTCAGAAATGCTGTTAAGACTGTCTTTTCTCTTATAATGGTTTGTGAAGGTAAATAAAACACTTTCTAAATTATGTTTGCCAATTAGATAGGGTAGAAAATTATTTTCCTATTTTCATGACTAATTTAATTAATCGATTTATTCTTTCGACACTTAAGTTTCACATTATTGCTATTTATTTATTAAATGACGATATCATTCTAGTGATTTAGGTTCGTTCAATTTTGTAACAGATAATTAAAAATAATCAAGTGCTATAAATGAGTTTGTAACTTACCACTTAGCTACTACAGGTGAGATGTCTTTGTTCCTTCGAAACACTGCACTAACGATTTTTTTTTCTAAAAATTGTTCAAATCTTGGTAAAATTGTTGCTGTTTTTTTTTAGTTATGTTGGTGTTTTGCGAATACCTTAGGTTAAATATCTAGTACTCATAATATAAGTTTGTTAGAATAACAAAAATCTATTTATTAATTTTGTAAAGGTGAAGAGTTTGTTTGGTTTTACGCACTAACTTCAGAGACTTCTGCTTCGAATTGGCACGTTCTTTTTATATTAGACTAATGGCCCGTCCCAGCTTCGCACGGTTATGTAAGGAACCGCTCGACCGATTGTGTACAAACTTCACATAAACCATCTACTAAATAGTTCGAACAAAGCCTAAACATTTGGTTTGGATAGGTGAGCCCGTTCTTGAGTTATAAAATTAAAGTGGCATCTATTTTTATATATTAAATAGCCCATTTGTTGAGGAAGGCTATATGCTATAAACCACCACGCTATGATCAATAGTAGTCGAGCAGCAATTGAAACCGCGGGAAACGGCTAATATTACTCACCCGTCAGTAATAATAATGCGGTAGTTAAAATAATTATAATGTATTAAATTAAAATTGTGCTTATACATTGTGCTGTCATTTACTTTGTAACAAACTGTACAAATACATTAATATTGGCAATTTATGTAAATAATTATGTCAATGATAAAATATTTGATGATACTATTAAATATTCTTGATACTCGACGAAACATTATTTTTTTTATTTGTTATTATAAAATACAAACTTTTAGTTTAAAATATGATTTATATATAGCCGGAACAAACAAATGTTTTGTGGTTGTTAATAATAATTCTATATAATTTTTTTTTTTGCCATAATTGTCATTTGAACATATGTGCTCTTCTGTCGTGATATAAATGTGTAAGAACATATGCACACCACATTTTTTGAACGCGTTTGTAGCGTTACAGACGCGATACGCACGCAAGTCAGACGCAGCCTGTAGACCTTTGCACACCTGTATAAATTACAAAAACCTCGTGCTAAACCACTACTGTGCTGTCACAAGTGTATTGATTTCTTTTTTTTTATAAAGAATTTTTTCAAGGTAAGGCCTTGTTGTGTGTTTTCTGTATATAGAAATACCCTGTACTAATAATGTAAATTGAAAAAAAAAAACATATCATGTCTTCAAAAAATATTTCGATTTTCCAAAGTGATCCCAAACTTTTTTCGGTGTTTGTTCATAAATAATAACCATAATAATATACACCTTACACGGGCAGTGCGTTATTCACCACTAATCCGCCAATAAAAAGAAAGCGAACCATTATAAAATACAAAATTCAATACTTCTTCACTGCCCATTTAAAAATAGAGTAGTAATAATAATAATAACTGCAAGTATCAAGAGCGGTGGTCGCAGTACACAATACACTAGAACTGCGACGCGCCATGTGACGACTTTAGAACTAGGAACGCGATGGAGTCGAATTGAAGATAAAGATATTGCATTTTTTTTAATGTTTTTTAAAAAAGGTTAGATTTTAGTCAGTAAAAGTCTGACAGACAGTAGGACTCATTTGATGATTTTACCACGTTAAAAAAAAAGTCTTTTATTGAAGTAAGGATAGGAACTAATTCTGACGTTTATATAACTTTAACTGTCTCCGAAAATACACGCTATTAAAAAATATAGCGTAGTTTTGAAATGTACATATAATTATGTTGGGGAAATGTGTTGTATTGAAATGCAAATTGTGACGTTTTAAGTGTTAAATAACCATATTTAAACAGTTTTAGAATATTTAGTTAACTACCTCTCACAGAGAGGAGGCCTGTTGTCCCAGTAGTGGGAACATTAATCGTCATGTTAAACTATAAATGTAGGTTTATCTCTCTATAACTTTTTATAATCTCTTTATAATTATGACACTCGTTACTATGTGCTATTAGTCAGAAGCTCTAAAGTCTGACAATCAGTCTTACCATGGGGTATAGTATATCCAGTTACTTGTGTTGTGGAGGTCCGATAGTCAGTCGCTCCATGTAAAATACTGATATTCAGCTGCATCTGGTTCGACTTGAAGCCGATGGTTGGAAAAAGGCAGGCAGATGATGATATATAATTATGTATAATTTTGTTGATACGATGAAACCATTTAATGGATAGATAAGTATAAGTACAGTGCTCGAAATTTTTTATCATTAAAATAAGTAGGCATTGCTTGATACGATTTTTGATTAGCGTGACTATGATACATTATATTTCCTTTTCATTCATGATTCATTTATAGAGACAATCTTGCGTAATAATTATAATTGTCAATTATTTTCAATCATTTACTAAAATAAAATAATTTTGTAAGTCATTTCTACTTATTTAAATGGAACAAAAACGAAATTGAGGATACAGTGTGTAAATATTGACACTGTCAGCAATTAAAAATGTTAAAATAACCAGTTTATTTTTAATTTGGAGTACGAAAATGTAAATAAAAGTTTCAATTTAGTACCAAATTGCAAAACCTGATCGATTTCTCGGTTATCAACAAGCAAAGGCTTATTTTGCTAATGTTTTTAATTAAAGTTTGTGTAATGTTTGTGGTTTTAATTTATTCTAGTTTGCAATGTTTGCATTAATTAACAAACGTTTTAGGTACAGGATATTTATTGTGAATAGTTACATTTTGTAGATCGAAAACGTGTCCAATATATTTTATATGATTTTCCTGGGTACTTAATTCTAAACTGTAGATAAATAAAATAAAGTATTTTTAAGCACTACTATATTAATATAAAATATACTTATATTATGTAGGCGTACATGGCTATAAAGAGGTGAAAAAAAAAATAACAGTAGGTTCGGTACATGAGGATTTAAAAATAATCCAAGAATGTACAGTTTGGCAATAATCGCGAGTTTTGAGTGGCCCTAGGTACAGAGTGTATCTTATCGTTGAGTTCATTCTCTGTGTAAATAACTGATAACACCAGCCGTTAGGTACAGCCGAGTGATTCAGTGGAAACACATTTCATTTCTTTGTATACACATCAAAAAAAAATGTTTGTGATCACTGGCATAAGCTGTTTTTTTTTTTAAATTTGGGAAGTACAATTGAACTGTTTTATATTTTAAATCTATATTTTTAAAAAAGGATCTAAATAGAAGAAAGAATCATATTTACTATTATAATCTACATTGTCTACAGACAAGTTATCGCATTTTTTTTATGTGAGTACTTATTTGTTAACAATACTAAATAACTTTGTAATTTACTGTTTTTTTTTGGAAAAATAAGGGCGTTGTTGTAAGTAAAAGCAAATGAATTTAATATTTTATTTACTAAATAACACATATCTATTACGTTTTCCAATAGATAAGTTCAAAGAAAAGTTAAAACCCAAAATTAAAATATCCTAATTTACTTACAGGAAAAAAAAACGTTTTTACATTAATTTACTGATAATAATATAATTATCAGTAATTAAAACGTGCCTATAACTAGCAGAATTTTCACAACTTGCTTTCAACAGGTTGATTTTTTTTTTATATAATAGCCTAGTTTTTTTTTTAAATGTCGTTTTCAGTTACCAACTAGATTATTCTAGAAATAGGTATATCAACTTGGTACTTATCAGTTAAAAGAGTTAACACAGAACATTTACCTATCGACTGTACAAGTAATAATCGCATTGATAATAATGTTTTGTATGTCATTCAAAACTGAAATAAGTTTTTTTTTGCGGCAATGATAACTTAAGTAAATGGTTCTCAAAGTTTCTTTTGTAGGTCAATTTTTTGCGGTTTGTTTTTATTAAAAGATGACCTACTAATGAGCTGTGTTTGTGAATATGTTTATTTATAGATTTTTAATTAGTAACTAGCTTTTTTCCGCGGGTTTACTCGTCTTCGTCTCAGTTTTTTTTTTTCAAGTTTTACTAAAAGTTTTAATTTAAAATGTAACTACATATCTCTCTTTTTATAGTTTTGCACCGACATGTAAACGTTTTGAATACTCAACTTACGTCGATTTCTTAATTAGTTTAACGGGTTAACTCATCAGATTACAGAATTAAAAGCTGTAAGACTGAAATGAGTCTTAAGTTTATTGCTGAAGCGCGTGACTCAGATAATGCACTAAATAAACATATACAACAATATATCTGTGAATACATGAGTTGCATGACACAGAACAATGAGGAATGAAAGGGCTATTGAAGGACTACCGTTTTTTTTCAGTACAAGTCTGACAGGCCCTGGGTTTGGACTCATTTTTTTTGGCGTGAAAACGCTCAAATAAATAAAATCAGTTAGGTTAGAACAATCAATCAAAAATATTTATAATGATTTTTTCTTTTGTTACGTAAACCAAAATTGACGTAGATACGTCGACACTTTTAAAATTGAGAGCTTGTGTTACGGGTACCAGACAACTGGTAAACATACTTAATGACATTTCTAAATACATACATATTATAGATACATTAAACTCAGACGCAGAATAAATGATCGTGCTCATCACACAAACATTTGTCCTGGGTGGGAATCGAACTCACGACCTCCGGCATAGCAGTCAGAGTCACTAACCACTAGACCAACAGGCCTGTCAAAAAAATCAATAAAAATAATATAAAATAAATCATTTGTTAAACCAAAAAAAAAATAGTAGTGAGTCGTCTCCACAGATTCTCAGTTAAGCAATTATTTACCAGTGACGCGGCGCGCCAGGGCTGCCAACCAACAGATTATATTTTTTAATGATGCCAACATTTGAATAACGTATTATGTGCCACGTTGGCCGGGGCCGCGGGACTAAACAGCAACCGTGACCACGGAACGTAAAGGGCTATTGGAGGACACCGTGGATTTTAGTCAGTACAAGTCTGACATTAATGATATTACCACGTAAACAAAAAAAAGACGTGTTAGTAAGGTCCTTATTTACAAAATATTTTGAGTATCAGACATTTTGCGTCGTGCACTCGTTGAGTAATAGGTGACCCGCAGTCCGATCACGGATCATTCCCGGGTCGACGGCGCGTCGTGTTCCACGTGCACCTCAAACAGCTGTCAGCAATATGACGGGGCATCGTCCCAGCCTGCCGGGGCCGTGGGACTGTCTCATTAGGTAATCGCGACCCTGGAACGTAAAGGGCTATTGAAGGACACCGTGAATTTTAGTCAGTACAAGTCTGACAGTCCCTCCTGTCCTGCCCGGGGGCGGGAGGACTGATTTAATAATTTAACCAAGTAAAACACGAAACTAAATCGTTTATTTGATTGTTTTTGTAAATGAATGCCAAAAGAGAAAGTTTTTCTTTGTATGCGACGTTTTTTCTACAAAACTGCTGTTTCCTATAACGACAGCATAGACACTTTCATACGTTACTTTCACGCTTCAGTGGTGTGACTTGAACGGTCTTTGAGTCAGACCAATACCACGTCTTTGAAATCTTCAACCACGGCGTGTCAATATACTTTTTTACCATTGAGCTATGGCGCCATTTTATCACGGCAGCCTGCAATTCTAGGCGGGGAATCAGTATCTTGAGAGGAGCTACCCTTTCGTTAAACCAAAAAAAAAGAAGTATCGTGCCAAGTGTCGTTAAGTCATTATTTGTCGTAGGTATGCAACAGCGCCAGAAGGCCTGTGAACTGGCGTCACAAAATATGTTTTAAGTTGCCACCGGATTGTCATTTTCGCAGATGTCAGTCATCAGCCATCGCGGCACTTTGATGGTCGACACGCGTAAGAGTTCTTTGAAGCCAAAGTTGCCACTTGTCTAGGTGGTGAGCCTCAAGTTCATCATCCCATCCTATGGACTTCGATTTCCAGATGTTTTACCAACGAAAAAGGATTCGAGCTTTGACGGTTATAAAAAAAAGGAACCCTAGAGGGTCAAAAACAGACATAATCAGTCGGAGTACTTCACGCTTTGTAGGTCTCTTGTTGCCTGAACTTTATGTCGTCGTTTATCTTGTGCAGGTTCAGTGGAAACGTGAAGTCATCTGAGTCGGGTCCCAATTCACACCAAGTACGCGCTCGATGTGCTCTTCTTTGGCATCTGAAAGCATTTTGACGCCAGTCGGAGCTAATTTGTCCTCGGGTAGATGTCTGAGAAGGTGCTTGGAGTTAGACATAAAATTCCTCATATTAAACCCACCTTGTGCGTGCACCTCATTCACGTCATTGACTATTCTCACGGCTTCTTTTTCACTATTTACAGAATAGATAAAATCATCTACGTAATGATGATCAGTGATCGCTTTGACAGCTTCAGGATGTATAGATATAAGCAGAAAAGTATAGCTTGAGCAGAACGTCTTGAAACGGAACTAATGTTTTTGTTTCTGACAACGTTTTAAAATCTTTGACGTTTGATGTAAGCAAAGAACGCAGCTTTTTTATATTTATTATTGTCTAATCTTTAAAAAACCAAATTCAAACATTCAGAATTTACAACGTGTACCAAATGCGCAAAACCTCTCGTGGGCTAAGTCAGCCCATGTTACAGAACAATTTTGTTCTAAGACTTTTGGAAATGCGTAAAAAATAAAATTATTTGGTTTTTCATGCAAAATAAGAAATTGATCGGGCCCATATGTATGAAAAATCTTTATTTACATTGAATATTTATTTTAAAGAATACTTGGGGTGTGATCTACAATCGATACCGAAACCAAAAATATAGTTTTAAGAATTTTTGTCTGTTTGTATGTTCGAGATAAACTCAAAAAGTACTGCATGGATTTACTTCAAATTTGGCACGAATATTACTAAGAAATCGGGTCAAGATATAGGCTATATATTATCACGCTGTCACCTACGGGGAACGAGCTGTGAACCTTTATTTCTTCAACGCATTCACGCAGACGACGTCACGGGCAGCGCCTAGTATAAAATAAGTTAATATTGTGAAACACTACTGGCAAGGACGGTACCAAGTTTTTATTATTTGCCTTCGTGAGACATCCGAATCGAAGTCAGCTGTATTTGTAGCTGTACTGGCTGCAGAAAAGTTTCACAAATAATATCACAGTACCTAGTCGACAGAACTTAGCTCGGGAAAAAATTAATACGATCATAGAAAAAATTAAAATGATAATTACAAAAAAAGTAAAAGAGACACTAAACTTTATTTATTGGTAACAAATTAATAATATATTTGATTTGAAAGCCATTTCTTTTTGTTTTTAACATTTCAAACAACGCGAATTGAAAAAAATTAAGGAATGAAACAATTCGATAGAAACTAGAAGTTTGTAAAAAAATGTAACATGAATAAGTTGCTGTGACTTAATTATGATAATATTTGAAAACACTTAGTTATATTCTAAACTTGAAAACACTTTTATTTTTAGCTTGTTAAAGTCATCAAACGAGTCCTTCCACCCAGGGCGGAAGGACTATCAGACTTGTACTGACTTAAATCCACGGTGTCCTTCAATAGCCTTTTATGTTCCGGGGTCACGGTAATTCGGTAGTCCGGCGACCCCGGAAGGCTTCGGCCCTCTAATGGGGGCCCCGTCATTGTTATGACACTCTTTGAGACGCGCGTGGAACACAGCGCGCCGTCGACACGGGCATGGACCATGGTCGGTCAGCGAGTCTAGTAAAAATTAAACTGAGCTGATCATGGAGCTGGAAGGTGGCCACAGGAACTCTGTAATGAAACGATGCAACCACATCGAGTTTCGACTCGTTTTATTATCTTGACCATTACCAAAGAGATTTAAAAGAACCTATAGAGCGGGCATTGGGAAAATTGTCATACAAAATTGTTGATGCCGTGCGTCAGTAGCACTATCTAGCGTTGCATAGCAGTGCGACTGAGACTAGACTGAGAGACTTTTTACCTATTGGTAAAAAGTTTTGGATCACAAATTTCTTCGTGATGTCCCGTCTATACCATTACTTTGTCTTTGCATAGTAGCTAGTTCTTTTTTAAATTAAATAAAAACAATTTTTTATCATAGTTTGTTTTTGCTGTCGCTACCTTCCTACTCTGCAAGGTATTTCAGAATAACTTCGCTGACTCAAGCTATAGGTACGCTTGGGCACGAAAGTGTTTAGTGGGAATACGTTCTAAATTAACGTAAATTCATGGATAAGGTAATTAGAGATATTTACAATACTAATGGCCCGGTACGTGCTTCGCTACTTTGACAGCAAAATCCCCATTAACAAAATGATCCGCCATTTATATATTGAATTAATTTGTTACAAAAAATGTGATAAATGAAGAACCGCTCGACCGATTTTGTGCAAACTTCACATAAACCATCTACTAAATAGTCCGAACACAGTCTAAACATTTGGTTTGGATAGGTGAGCCATGCAATGAGTGAGTTATACAATTACAACGAATTTTTTTAATATACATAATATTATAATTATACATATAGGGCGACTGGCAATTAGTAAATGATACTTAAAGACGTGATTGTGCTCATGATAACAAACAATTTTTAATATGGGAGCAAAGCCGAAATCGTGAAAAAAAATCAGCTGTTTAAAAATCAGAAATCAGAATTTTATTTGCTCTTAATGTAGGTACAGAATTAGTTAATAAACACATATAAATAAGTTTGGCTACATTTTACCTTAGGGCATGCAAATTGACATTAGGCAAACATAGGTAAATGTTACATAACCCATTTTTGTAAATTAAAAGAATACCTATTACAATAAACATAAAAATATGTGAATAAGTACGAACTTAGTGCTATGTAATATTTATGTATAATGTATTGATGTCAAGGTAACGATGCGCCGCGGCGACGACTGTACTTTACTCTGCCTGACGAATTAAAACGAGAACTCGTCAATCAAAAACCACCCTCTTCTTATAGCCGTTTGCGTTCCAGAGCCGCGGTAACTCTTAAACAGTCCCGTAAAAAACTACCTTATAAAAGATCTGTTTTAACATCAAATAGATATTTAAAAAAAAAAACAAATACAAAATGGTTCCAAAGATGGTAATTGGGTACTTACATGAACATTTACTTCTGCATGCGATTCTCAATGTTACAGCTTAGAAAATAGAGTTTATAACACGTAATACAGATGTTCAAGCAATGTAAGTTCTACTGTATGTTGTAAGGGTTAAAGTTGATTTTGCAATGATCATTTTCAGAACATGGTTTGTCTGTTTTTATCATTGGCAAGTCGGGATACCATGAGTTTTTAAATTTTGGGAATATTTTTTCTTAAAAAATATACCTTTAAATGATTTTAAAAATCATTTCGTGATTTTTAGCTTAATTTTATCTTTCTTCTTCTTTCTCATATGGGGTGACTGGTAATTAGTGTAAAATACATAAACACGTGATTGTGCTCATGATAACAAACAATTTTTATTCTGGGAGCAAAGACGAAATCGTGAAAAAAATATCAGTCTGCTGTTCAGAACATTAAGCAAACATAAATGTACTGAACAGCAAATTTTTTTTCGCGTTTTCAGGTTGGTTCCCATAGTAAAAGTTGTTGGTTATAATGAGCACAATCACGTGTTTAAGTATCGTACACTCATTACCAGTCACCCTATATTATAAAAATCCGCGTCATAAAATGTGTTCGTGTAAGATTGCTAGTTGTTACTGATATGATAAATCAATTTATTAGGAAGGGAGTTCGATGCCCTGTCAATAACTTTGCTAGGTTGTCTAAATTTTATCAATATTCCACCTTGGTGAAGGACGGGATTGAGGTACAAGTCTGTTGCACAAGAAATAATGCTAAAAATATTTGCATGCTAGTTCTATACCGCGACTTTTTGAGTAAGGAATTTTGAACTTTCCCATTCATCTGTCTCAGATCAAAGAAATAGGCAGATAGAACGCTCAGAACACGCGAGTGTGTCCACCAAAGCAAATACAAAATCAAATCGAATTACAGTCCATATTATTTTCTTTGTTTTTGAGAACAACTTTTGCAATGTTTAAAGACACGTGACGGCATGTTTTTGCAAACAACAACAACGACGCACAGCTTGGTACGACGCGTAGTTTGGTAGTTTGGTACTGTCGCGACTTTGTATTCGATTTTGATTTTGTATTAACTTTGGTGGAACCACTCACGTGTTCTGAGCGCTCTATCTGCCTATTTCTTTGATCTGAGATGTGTAGTAATATACCTACTTCTCAGCAGAAAAAACTTTAATTGATAATATCGGAAACTCAAACTGTATTTCATCAATGATTTTTAAGTTCATGATATCGTAAAAATAAACGGACAAACAGATTAATTTTCATGTTTGAGTAGTTATAGGTACAGTGATTTCTTATCACAGCGATATACCTAAGTATGACATTTCAAGGACGGTTTTAATCTTAAGTTGAAATAGGTATTTTTGGTTAAAAAGTGACGCAAAAAATTATATTAAATCGTCATAGGGTTTTTTTTAAACTCTTACTACAAGAAAGATAAACAAAAAGACTGTCAACGTCAAAGCGACCTATTTTACGTTAATATAAGGGTCGTTTTGCAGTTACACTTTTTTAGACAAGCGTTCAACAGATGTTTAATCTTTTTGTGGTAAACCGGTAAGTTTTTATGTCTTTCTTTGTAAACATGAACCGAATAAAAAAAACCGCTTCAAAAACAACTACAAAAAAGGGTAAAATGACCTACAAAATAACTTTTCTTTCGAAAGTCGGTGGCTTTGTTTTAAGTATTGTTTCGTTGTCTTTTTTGTCACCGACTTCCGAAAAATGAAAAGAAACACACTACTTAATCGGACTAGAAACCTCGGAGTGATCGATGTACGTTCAAAAATGGTTGATATTATCATATCCTGTTTATTTTTTTTTGAAGATAGTTTCTCATTTGACCACTATCTCTCCTGATGGTAAACGAAGATGTGGTCGACGATGAAGCACGCTTGTCTAGAAGTAACCTGTTCACTCTTGACTTGAAGACCACTAGGAAACACAGACTACCTACGAATTTATATTTAGACAGAAAGGGGACCCCATTCGATTTGGTTACGTATTTTCTATTTACTTACCTACAAAATAAAGTTGACATTTAAAAATCTCAAAAACATCCAAAAGTTTGCGAACCCTACAAAACTTATCGAAAACATTATGACGTAACAATTTTGGTACGCAACGCGATATCAACCTTAAATCTGTGTGATAAGGTCGATAGTCCCTTGTAAGCGTCGTCCATGTAGTTGTGACCGTAAAATGATCTGGCCATGTGTGTGTATATTAAACATGGAAGGCTGAGCGGACTAGGATTGTAACTCGGTTTGCATTTTTGGTTAGTGATTTGCTTTGTTTTGTCAATAGTTTAGTTAGTTTACCTTTAAGTGTTTCTTTGATACCCTCACGCTTTTTGTTTATGAGAGTAGGTGGTCCCGGGACTGTTTAAAAAGGACATCGTGGCCCAAGAACGCAAAAGGAACAGAGTGGACTTTAGAGCGACTCCTACGATCGGAAAAATGTTAGGAACTTAGTCGTTTTGATGTTTCTGCCTACTTCCTATTTCGTCCCGGAAAAAGAACATCAATTAAGTCCCTCTCTGGACGGAGCGGAAGGTCCGCACTCTCGCACATTGACTGAAAATCTATCCTGTTTCTGCAGTTTTTTTATCGTGGTAAAATCATGAGTTTTCCCACACACTGTGGATCGGGAGCGACTGTCAGACTGGTACTGACCACGGTGTCCTTTAATAGCTAGATACGACAGTCTCGCGGCCCCGGAGATACAGATACCTAGAAATGGTTCAAGACTTAATTTTATAGGGGAGAGGGAGGCGAACGAAACCACGGGTGTCAGCTAGTGGTAAAATATTTGATTAAACAACATACAAAATGGGGAAAATGCGTTATTTTATGTATGTATGTAAATAGCTCCGGAATTCCACAAGTTTATATTAAGTTTATTGTGCATTATGTAAGGGTATAATGAAGTACATTTATTAGTGGCAGCGTGACTCACAGAGTATTTATAAACAATAGTTATAAATTAACTGTCTGATTAAATGTTGTTATTTATGTGATTTACATATATTATTGTTTCTTGGCGTATCGACTTGTCATTTGTTTATGTAATTTAAGTAAATTATTTTCTTTTTCGATTACATTTCACGCATAGCAACGTTACTATGATATTAATGCATTAATAACTGTCTCGTGACATCTTACAGTCACTTTTCAATCCTAGTATAATTGTAAACAAATATTCAAAAACTTCTCTGATAAGTATCCGAAAATAGTCTCCAAATAGGTACGGATGGAAATATGTAAAATCGCTTAGTAACTAGGCCAACACTCAGCGCTTATTATGATTATCAAATGTGCCCATACACATAATTATAGTATAATTCCTTATTAATAAGTAATAATATTACAAAATCAAACATTGTTTAGAATTTTAGTTCCAGTAATCCTACAAAATAATTAACACATTGCATTTTAATAACTTCACATGACTATTTGGATAGGAAGACACTATAGAAACACACATGACTATTTGGATAGAAAGACTACTAAAATCTTGCGAAATAATGCAAATAAAAACACGATAATTTTATCTTTAGCTATCAGAGTTACAACTCTTGGGCAGTCAGCCGCATAAATATCAATGTACAATCGAGGTAATTTCTCTACTCTGCTATATGTTTGCGCTCAGGGTTCACCCACGTTTTATATTAAATTATTGTTTTAGATTTTTTTTTTTTTTTAATATCGTTAGCGCTACTGCTGACTGTAACGTTGGTCAGCAAACGTTGCACGATTAACAATATAATTAACATAATTTAATAAAATCTTAAAAAGGTTGTGTTTCATATTAAACTTGCCACGTAATTCGCTCGTTGTGAGTCAAATGAGTCATCAAATGAGTCCTCCCGTCCTGGGTGGGACGGAAGGGACTGTCAGACTCTTACTGACTAAAATCAACCCGTGTTCCTTCTTGTGCCCTTTACGTTCCGGGGTCATGGTATCCTGGGTTAAGAAAAAACCCGCAACCCCAGCAGGCATTTGGCACGAAACACGACCCGCGCGCCACCGACCTGGGCTTGGTCCTTGGTCGGACGGCGAGCTACCCATCACTCACCGTCCGCAAGCCCGCTCCGCCGCTGTGCCCTCTGCTGATCAGAGGGACACGCGTTGGAGCGTCCCCACGACAGGCTATTCGCATACGGGCAAAGAGACCACTTATGCACACAGTGCCTAAGGAAGAGTTTTTGCCCGCATCCCAGGGTGCACCGGCCCGAGAAACTGGTCTTCCACGGTCGCACGTGGAGGTTTTCTGTCATAGCACTCTATCACATCGCATTCATCTATATGATAGTCACCACCACCGACTAAGTACATAGTGTATTCGCGAGTCCATTAGTATGTAAGTCTCAGAGGAGATCATTTCTAAATATAACATACCCCCCACTCTCTCGTTGTCATGGCAACGGGGTAACTACACGGTGAACCGTTGAAGTTGGCGCAGAGGTTGACACTTCGCCTCTTATGCTGTAGGTTGTGAGTTCAAAATTATGGTCATCCTATATGTTTCCTTTTCTGGGACATAGGCCTCCTCTCTGTGAGAGGGAATGGATCATAATCCACCACGCGGGCCCAGTGTAGGTTGGCAGATGTCACATCAGTTTGAATTTCTAGGACATGGCCGGTTTCCTTAACATGATTTCCGTTTTTTAAGTAGTGGTGATGAAATAAATTACACAAATTAATGATACTACTGGGCCACCACTGCTCTACCACTAAGTACTTTATTACTGCTCTACCACTGGGTTACCTACCACTGCGTCACCACTACTCTACCATTGGGTTACGACTTGCTCTACCAATGGGTTACCTTCCACCGCGTCATCACTACTCTACCTGTGGGTCACTACTGCTCTACCACTGGGTCACCACTGTTCTACCACTACGTTATCACTGCTCTACCACTGGGTTACCACTTCTCTACCACTGGGTTATCATGCTCTACCACTGCATCATTACTGCTCTACTTCAATCTAAATTTAGCTGCTAAAGCTTCAATTTTGGTTGATTTAAACAAAGAACCCTAAAAATTATTACAAAATCAAGTGCCTATTTCGTAAGACAGTTTTTTTTCTTATTCTTGTAAAAAATGTTAATTTTTCTGAGACTGTAAGCCCTTTACGAAGTTCAAAGTTTAAGAAGGTTTGTGTAACCGTGAATAAGTGTTTTTTCTGACATTTATCACGACTGTATGAGGCAATGGGGCTAAGTAGTATCATTGAGCAGTGGTGGCGCAGTGGTATCGACCCCGACTTACGAGTTGTACGTCGTGGGGTTCGAATCCAGGCAGCCTCACATTACTTTGTGTAATTAATTTCATCACCACTGCTCTCAAACGGTGAAAGAAAACATCGTGAGGAAACCGGCATGTCCTACTGCTGGGATATAGGCCTCCTATTTGTAAGAGGGAGTGGGCCATAATCCACCACGTGGGCCCAGTGCGGATTCGTGGATGTCACATGTCTTCGAATGTTTGGTTCTAGGACATGCCGGTTTCTTCACGATGTTTTCCTTCACCGTTTTGAGAGCAGTGGTGATGAAATAAATTACACCAAGAAATGCGCCTGGCGGGGTTTGAACCCACGATCTACAACACTTAAGTCGAGTCCGATACCACTGGGTCACCACTGATCTAAGATATGAATACACCTAAGTACTTCTAATTGTAGACAATTTTTCATTGTAATCATTGTCAATTTTGAAAATGAAGCTTTGAGATTTTGCCATTTTGACAGCTTACAAACCCACCACACTATTCCCAAACCACTGCATCTCCTGAGAGCCAGAATCAACAGTGGCAACCACCAGAAAAGCGCCGAGACAATGAAGCTCGACGTGTCCCGGAGAATGAATTTACCTGTCTTGGATCCTGCATTTTGACAGCTTGTCCTTTTGCTACTCGGTGACCATTTTGAGAATTAAGCCTTTTGCGGCTAAACCGATACTATCGCATAAGTAGTCAGCGGTATACCACATACCTCTCGCGTACCACATACTATACGCGCACTAACCTCATTGATAAGGTTTTATATTCAAGTCCTGATAACAGCCCGTACTTATTGTCTCGAACTTATGTGGTCATTGTACTACGACACTTTCAATACAGACGGACAATTCCTTTTTTTGTTATAACTTCCTGCCCTTTTCCCATTCTACTTGTGGTCGTCGCAACACGTTTTCTTCTTCTATTCTCCCCTATCAGAGGTCACAGTATCATTTACTACTTTTTCTTTCATATCATTCTTCACCCAATCCATCCATCTTTTCTTTGACCTTCCTCTTCCTCTCCATCCATCAACATTCATACTCATCGCTCTCTTAGTCACATGAGTGTAATCCCTCATCACATGCCCATACCAAGATAGACAAAAGTTATTTTTCATTTATCGTGGTAAAATCATCAAATGATTCCCCCCCCCCCAGAGCAGGGCGTGAGGGACTGTCAGACCTGTACTGACTAAAATCCACGGTGTTCTTCAAAAGCCCTTTCCGTTCCGAAACGCCACTTGCATCCATCGGTTGCCCGCGACCCTCACTGACGTAAAATTGTACTAAGTTGTGACGTATTGCTAATTTTAAAAGTGTTTATCTCCGTTCATTTTGGTTTACGTAACAAAAGAAAAAATACTTGCCAAATAATTTTTGATTACCTATTTAACTGACGGACTAATTAGTTCTTTTTTTAGTACTCGCCTATTCTTGGAGTTGGCTTTTAACTGTACTTCCCCCCATACTGTTTAAATAAAACTCAGTATCACTCTGCTTATGCCCCAAACACCACTGCTTGATACATTGGACTGTGCGCAGAACGGACATAGAATACTAACGAGCTTATTATTGCAAATAAAGCTGTTTGTTTATATACACGCGTTATTTAAAGGAAACATTCATATACGAATAATACATTTAATAAGCTGTGAAGGCGACTTCGACTGAGTGTAGTAGGTTATTGTACCATGGGGCCGTGCCGCCGAGATAAAATGTGTTAGTCAACGTCTCAAACATCGAAATTGGTTCATAAAAATGAGTAACCGACTTCTATCTAATCTCACAAGCTTTCGCATTTATAAAATACTGACTCAAACATTATTCTACAGGAACGAAAATTATCCGAATATTGGGATTAATGGTATCTAAAATTATCCCACAGGAACTCAGCAATGGTACGATGATACTATGTGTTATTTCAGAACGTGTTATTTAATTTTCAGCTACTTCTGAGCCTTTCATCAGCTATTTTGACTTGATTTAGTAACAAAAATCCATCCATCCATCTATACAAGCTACCTTTCGCGTTTATAGCAGTAATATCACGAAAACTCCTAATTTCCCAAATAATCGATGACGTCTTTAACGAAAACCATCATTTGACAATTTATGAAAAGAAAAAATAATAAAAATAAAATACTCTCTGCCAGCTACTTACATTAGCGCAACTTTAAACCCTTCGCGAGTGTCCGAGCGAGATAGAAGATGTTCCAACAAAGGAGTGGAGACGACGGACGTGTGTCAATCAATAGGTTATTTTACATAAATAAAATATTAGCCCGAAATAAAGGATCAATAAATATTTGAACAGTTTTTTTTCTTTTGATACTTAAACAAAATTGTCGAAAATACACGCTTCTAAAAATTACAAAACTTTACTCGGTATCATTTTACAAGCGTTTTGACTTCACAAGTCCCCATCAGTCCCAAATTTGGAAGCGTTTTACTTTACCTTTGTCAGTATTAATTGATTAAGGGCCAATTTTTCAATACTTGTCAGATAACTTTTATTTGAGGAATAAAAATGGCGGTTTGACACCTTATCGATAGAAAATAATGTCAAACCGTTTATTCCTCAGATAAAAGTTATCTGACTATTAAAGTATCAGCCTTAAAAAAACAAAAATAAATGTCCATTATTTTTCAATATTCTATCTAACTGAGACGGACTAAACAGATTTTCAATTTTATGCAGTAAAATATTGTCAAAAGTTTTTGTGAAAGTGATCATAATTTATTATTGCATCATCTCTTGTCCTTGACTAACTCTGTATATGGTGATAATTTATCAAGACAAGTTCATAGATTGATCTTATTTTTACGCGACTGCCCGAAAAAGGTATTATTTTTCGTTTCAACAGCACATATCTTGCATTCATTTATCTTTAAAATTAGGAGACGTTATATGGAGCATATTATTTAAACCGACTTCAAAAAAAGAAGGAGACTAGTTGTCTGTATTTTTATAACTAGCTGACCTGTGCCCACTTCATTGGGCAGTAAAATATGCATGATATCATTATAATTTATAATTTATAGCAACAATTTTTAAAATCGGATCATTACTTTCGGAGATTTCCCCCTACATACAAACTTACAAACATTGTAGATTTATGTTTGTTTACCATAATTTACGACCGGAATTTTGATGATTTGTTTTTTGTTCGATGCAGTATGTATTTATATCTGTCACTGTTATTATATCTCATAAAAAATTTCAGTTTGATTCAGAAGTTTTTATTTTATTAGTATTTTTCGCTAATTTTGAACTTGGACGATGTTATTATCGGTACTACGGATAACGCATTTGACAAGAATTCAAGTTCTCTCAGTAATCATTATTGTATGCTAGAGTTAAAATAAACAAGCAAGATTCAATGAATACATATTTATAAATCTGTTAAAACCTAATTTATTGTTTATTTATTTAATTTAAAACACACAAGCACTTCTAAACATCAAACATAAAAAAAACTAAAACTATAAAGTCGACTCCATTGAGCGTTTGTTCTAGCAATGAAAAAATATCGGGCGCATACTTGCTGTGGCGTCAGGGCTGTCACGCGCTCGTTATTATTATTATTACTTTTTATTTATTTACTAGTTTCTAAGTAATAATCTTCTCTTTCTTAAAATTTAAATGCTTTCTGTTAGTTTTGCTATAATTAAAAATACTACCTACGTTGGAAAACTAACTTTGGGGACAAAAAAAATATTTTATCAATATTTTTTGTTGATTAATGTTGTTGTATTATCCAGTTTAAAAAAGATATCGTATGTATATGTAAACAGACCCCAATTTACAGTGTGTAGATATGGGCTTTTACTCAGCCAGACGCATTACTTTGTGTAATTTATTTCATCACCACTGCTCTCAAAACGGCGAAGGAAAACATCGTGAGGAAACCGACATGTCCTAGAACTTTAAATTTGAATTCATATGATAGTTGGTCACCCATCCACAGACCAACCTCGGCAAGCGCGGCTTAACCCGGAAGATCGGCCTGTGCGGCTGTGATTATTTAGTCACGAGCTCCTAACAGTGGAACTGTATAGGCTGAGGAAAAAATTACTATATGCAACTCAGCAAAAAAATTAAATAAAAAACAATACATCACATTATCTAAAGCACACGTCATCGAGTCATCATTAAACGACTGATAAGCGAGTCACATCGTAACGCCGCGTCGTGATAACAGAGATAACGTAAATTATGCTTAATAATCAATGACAAAACGAAAAATATGTCATTGTAATCAGCTTTAGGGTACTGATAAATGAAACTCATATTTTTTTCCCTCGATGCAAAAAATGGGAGTGTACAGTCACAGTTAACAAAATTCAAACGCAAATTTCTCGTGAAATACTGGTTTCCACTTTGAAGAAAGACCTATTTCCTAATAGTATGGCTTCCAAAATAGAAGTCTAATGAAAAGGCAAAAGTTTAATCGATATCGTAGCAGAATCGCAGAGTCGCTTTTGAATACTGCTTATTGGTTACATACTATTGCTCGTGACTGTACAGGTTTTATATATCGTGTGCGTCGGAGCTCTTAAACAAATAGACAGATTTGGAAGGTTTTATTAGCGTCCATCCCCCCGCCGCCCCCCTCTCCTTATTGTCTATGTCACTCAAGACCAAAGCAGCTTCCATCTTCTTCTATAAATATGAAAATCAATGCCACTTTTCGTTGTAATTTTTATAACTCAAGAACGGGCTCACCTATCCAAACCAAATGTTTAGGCTTTGTTCGGACTATTTAGAAGATGGTTTATGTGAAGTTTGCACAAAATCGGTCGAGCGGTTCTTCATTTATCACATTTTTTGTAACAAATTAATTCAATAAATGGCGGATCATTTTGTTAATGGGGATTTTGCTGTCAAAGTAGCGAAGCACGTACCGGGCCGCTAGTCTATTACAAAAACATTTTATAAGCATTCTTTGAGTTTTCCTCAAGAACAATACTTTGTAACTGTTTTCCGGTAATAAAGGTAAAAGTACCTTTAATACCGGAAAACAGTTAATAAGTATTGTCATCTCTATGCACCTGAAAACGCAAAATATCAGCATGATCGGTTTTGTGGTTTGGGCGTGATAAGGTAACAAACTTTCTTTCGCATTAGCTGTTTTATTTATTTCGGATTTAACACTAGCTTTGTGCTCTTTTATCTGTATCTTATTTTCTATTTAAAATCAATCTGCAGAAAAACAAGACCTCACCTATCACCATACAATGACTTGCATCGTCAATTTTTAATACTGATAACACGTAACCCATTTATTTCATAATGATTTCAAATTCCGTTTTTTTTATCGCTGCTGTACTACGTAATCGTTATATCGACAAACGTGTAATCTTGGGAAAAAAAGTGACAGCAAAATGTTAAATAATACACAATCGCAAGTAACGTCAAAGCTAGTGCTTGTTTACGCAGAGATTCGTTTTTTTTAATTCAAAAAGGAGGATTCCGTGAAAATTCTTTGGGTATGTTATTTTTTTTTCATTTTTATAAACGCCAGACATCATGATCAGCCTATAATGTTCCCATTGCTGGGACACGGGCCTCCTCTCTGTGAGAGGGATTGGGCCATAATCCACTACGCGGGCCCAGTGCGGGTTGGCAGATGTCACATGTCTTTGAATTTTCATTCAAGGACACTTAAAAACGCCAGTACATCAATCTAACTCAATCTGTCAAATTTTACTAATCGAACATTCACATTCCACAATTGTGATAAGATTGAAAATCTATTAAAGTGTGACATATTGAGGTTTGTTGATCTGCTGGCGCCCATGTACACCGATTATTCCGAGGTTTCTGGTCCGATTTATGCGTTATTGTAATGTTCGATGCTTTTTTTTTTTTTTTTTTTTTTAACGTGGTAAAATCATCAAATGAGTCCTCCCACCCCGGGCAGGGCAGGAGGGACTGTCAGACTTGTACTGACTAAAATCCACGGTGTCCTTCAGTAGCCCTTTATGTACCGGGGTCACGGTAAGGAAATAATCCCGCGACCCCGGCAGGCTTTGGCCCTCTGAGAGGGGGCCCCGTCATTATGCTGACGCTCTTTGAGGCGCGCGTGGGACACAACGCGCCGTCGACCCGGGCATGGACGTCGACACGGGCATCCTTGGTCGGGCAGCGAGTTGCCCTTTACTCGCTGCCCGCATGCCCGCGCCTACGGTGGCCGGAGATCATCTTGCGACGTCCGTCGCCGTGGGCGCCTACCACTGCGGCTGGGGCGGAGGGAGGACTCTGTCCTCTCTCGCTCGCGGCCTGCCTCCTCCTTTACGAGCATTACTGCCTCGCAGAAGGAGCTGACCGCTTCCCACTCCGTCTCGCCCCGCAGCATGGCCGCAACCAATGCCGGGCGCGAGAGGTCTCCGCCTATCGCAGCCGTGAGGACACGTCGGTGCTCCGCCCAAGCTGGGCAGTCTTGCACCGTATGCTCCACCGTGTCCTCCGGGCGATCTTCGCAGTGGTGGCACCCAGGCGTCTCCTCCTTTCGCATCAGACACAGGTACCTCCCGAAACTTCCGTGTCCGGTGAGGACCTGCGTCAAGCGGTAGGTCAGGACGCCATGACTTCTCTCCAGCCACTCCTCAAAGAGGGGTCTTACCGCCGCAATTGCGGCGTGCCCGGCCGTCGGTCGCGACAGTCGTTCCTTCCATACTGCCCTGAGATCACGCCGGAGGTCTTCGCGCCGCGCCTCGACTTCGCGAGGCAGCGGGGTCACGCCCCGGCGCTGCGCCTCCACGCGCCACTCATAGACGCGCTGGAGGGCAGTCGCCTCCAGATCCCAGGGCAGCAATCCGGCAAGGAGGTTGGCCGATTCGCCGGCGATCGTGCGGTATCCCCGGATCATCCGGATAGCCATGACCCTCTGGCATGCGACCAACTTCAGTGGTCGCGTCCGGATGCTCAGGGCCCACACAGGGGCCCCGTAGAGGGCCATGGACCGCACGATACCGGCGTACAACCTCCGGCAGGAGGTGTTTGGCCCGCCGATATTGGGCAGGAGTCGCCTGAGGGCGCCTGCTGCCCGGTTCAGCCTTGGGGCCAAACTCAGGAAATGCTCCCTGAAGTTCCATCGGCTGTCGAGGACGAGTCCCAGGTACTTCATCGTCCTCCCGACGCCGATGCGAACCCCTCCCACCGTTATGTGGGACTCTGACCGCGGCGCATTCAGACGGCCATGAAAGCACATGGCCTCCGTCTTGTGCAGCGCCACGTCGAGTCCCAACCGCCGGATCCTCTGAACGACTGTCGCGACCGCTTCCGTCGCCACGTCGGCCGCCGCCTGGTGCGACTCTCCCTGTGCTAGGACGAGCGTGTCGTCAGCGTAACATATTACGCTGACGCCATCAGGGAGGTCGCTGCGCAGCACCCAGTCGTATCCGATGTTCCACAGGGGCGGTCCCAAGACCGAACCCTGTGGAACACCGCACGACATCTCTCGCCGGTTCCACTCTCCCCGGTGACCGGGGTAGATGACGGCTCTGTCCGTCAGGTAATCCTCGACTATACGACGGAGGTAGGTCGGCACCCGGTGATACCGGAGTGCCTCCCTGATGCAACTCCAGGGCAGGGTGTTAAAGGCATTGGAGATGTCCAAAGACACCGCCAAGACGACCCTGCCCCGGGCCACTGCATCCCCCGTCGTGAGGGCCCTTACGCGCATGATAGCGTCCACCGTCGAGCGCCCCCTGCGGAAGCCAAACTGGCTCTCCGACAGGTTCGGGCCCACCCGATTTAGGTGCAATGACTCTTTCCAAGAGCTTGCCCACCTCGTCGAGCAGCACGATGGGCCGGAATGCGGACGGAGAGTCCGCAGGGCGCCCGTGCTTCTGGATCAGGACCAGTTTCCCCGTCTTCCAACGAAGCGGGAACTGGCCCCTCTCCAGGCATGCGCTAAAGAGCCCCCCCAGTCGAGGCCCGAGAGTCCCCGAGGCCAGGACCCAGGCTTTTCCTGGCAGGCCGTCGGGTCCCGGGGCGGTATTTTTGGCTTTAAGCCGCTGTACCGCCACTCTCAGGTCTACCTCGGTCACCTCTGGAGCGTCGTAGACGTCGTCGTCGCTGTGGTCCGCGTTTGCGTCAGCTTCGTCCTCAGATTCCGTCGGAGACGGAGCCATAGGCGGGGGGGTATGCTCCCCCCGCGATGGGAACAGGGCGCTCACCACATCCTCCACGAACTGAGGCTGGAGACTCTGCGTCAACGGGGGAGCCCAGGGGCGGAGCTTTCTCGCACCCACTTGTAGGGGCGGCCCCATGGGTCCCCGTCCAGAGACTCCAGCATCTCCTTGCGGGCCAGTTCCTTGGCCCGCCAGATCTCGTCGCGGAGGACGGTCTTCGCTGCCCTGTAGCCCTCGTACAGCTCCGCCTCCACAGCCGCCGCGTCCGGAGGTCGGGTGCGGCGCCTGCGGAATCTGGAGTACCGGCGGCGCGCGGCAACGCACGCTTCGCGCAGCGCTGCTAACTCGCGCGACCACCAGTACAGCTGACGCCGGGCGCGTCCTTGCCGGACCCGGGGCATGGCCACGTCGCAGATCTCCGACATGGCCTCCCGGAACCACTCGGCCTCGTCGTTTATGTCGGCAGGCCTGTCCGGTGATGACACCCAGGCCTGCACGATCGAGGCTTCCAGGAATAGCTCCCGGTCCAGCTGCTTCAGCGCCCATCGCGGACCACTTGGGTTCCGTCCACTTGGGACCGGCGCGTCTGAGGTCTGGGCGGAGACGTCGAACCGGATATACCGGTGGTCGGAATAGGTCTCCACCTCCTCCACAACACGCCAGTCGGTGACGCGCGGCGACAGGTCGGAGGTGGCGAACGTAATGTCCACCACCGACTCACCCCGCATCCGCACGCACGTGGGGACAGAACCCGGTTCTCGATGACCAGGCCATGTGCCCGGGCCCAGTGCTCGAGCATCCTGCCCCGCGTGTAGTCCGTGTACCGGGAACCCCAAGCCACATTCTTGGCATTGAAGTCCCCGAGGACGAGCGCGGGGAGGGAACCAAGGGCGACGACGACGTCTCCCAGCTCCACTAGGGAGTCTTGGAACTCGGCGATAGATCGGTTCGGGGAGAAATAAACGCCTACCACGGCGATCTCCCCGAACCGGGCTGCGACTATCCCGCGCCCTCTCTGTACGCGATCGAGGGGCGGGGTACCGGCGGCGGCCGACGAAATTAGGGTCACCGAGCCGTCCAGGTCCGCAACCCAGTCATTCCTGGGCAGGACAAAACACGGCTCGGAGACCACGGCGACGTTGATCAACCACTGCGCCATGCTCTGGAGCAAGAGATCCTGAGCAGCGGCGCAGTGGTTGATGTTCGCCTGGAGGAAGCGCAATGGAGACATTAATCTGAATCCATTGAGGCCTCCTCCAGGGCCCTCCTCGAGGGCGTGGCCACGGCGGCGGCGGCGGCGACGGCGGCGGCGGCGGCGGTGGCGGCGGCGGCGGCGGCGGCAGTAGCGGGGACGGCGGTGGCAGAGGGCCTACCTCTGCTCTTGGTCTTGGCGGGCGGGGCGCAGGACTTGCCCCCTGCCCGGTGATCGGCCGGCTTACCAGCCGCCGCACATAGGAAACAGTGCGGCGGGGCATTACAAGAGCCGGCCTTATGACCGGGCCGACCGCAGCGGAAGCAATCGCCGCTGCGGTCCACCTCTGAGGTGCACTTGCATGCCGTGTGGTTACCCACTTGGCAGCGGAAGCACCTCAGAGGCCTGGGTTCCAGCAGTTTCACCTGCGCGGACACCCAGCCGACCAAGAGCCTTCGGCCCTCCTCTATCTTTTTAGCCGCGGACACGGGGCAGCTCACTGTCACCGACAGCAGCCCCGCGAAGTCCGGGCGAAGGGTGCCAGCCTTGATCTGGTCGACAGGGCATTCCCCAACCCTGCCGACGGCGGCCACCACGTCCCCCTCCGTGATCGAGTCGTCCAGGCCCATTATGCGCAGATCTGCGCGCTTTACGGGCCTGGACACCCGAGCCTCCTCCGCGTCTAAGGACGCTCTAAGCCGTTCGGCCAGAGCGTCAGCGGTCGGACCACTGGAGGCGCCGGGAATCGACAGCAGCCTGGCCCCCGTCGCGGTGACTTGCACCCGGAGACCCCCGTCGATTCCCAGCTCCCGGAGGTTCACTGCCTCCTTCGCCTTCGCGAACACGTCGCGGTACGTCACGCCCCTCTTGACCGCGTCCGGCTGCAGAGTAATACTACAGCCGCGGTCTTGGGGGCGCGGAGTTTCGCCGCGACGGTTCTCTTCCGCTGTTTCCGTCGCTGTCGCCGCCTTTTCTTTTTTGCGGCCCCGCTCTCTCCCGCCACCTGCCATTCGGCATCGGCTGGGGGAGGACGCGAGGGCTGCGTAGGCGGGACAGGTCGGGACGGCTGGCTCACCGCCGCCGCCGCCGGAACACCCTTCTTCTTCTTAGAGGCGGCCGAGCTCTGCTGGGCCGCCTTCGCCTCCGCCGGTGCCGCCGCCACCGGAGCCGCTCTTCCGTGGCCTTTTTGGGCGGTGCCGGCTTCGCATTTGCCGCGGCCCGCTTCTCCTGGGCTGGCCTGGGCGGCGCGGAAGCCGCAACAGGGCGTAGGAGGAAGCGAGCGGGGGGCGCAAGACGCGGTTTTCCAGCGCTGTAAAGCGCTGGTTGAAGGCCGCTAGCTCCTGCCGCACCAGATTTAGGACAGCGTTACTGCTGTCGTCTATCGGTGCGGGCTTCGCCGGCGGCTCTTTTTGCCGCGTTTGCGCCTGCGCCTGTGTCCGCGCCTGCGGGACCTCCTCACGGCTTCTCCCCTTCCGCAGTCCGGCCAGCTCCGCTTTCAGCTGGAGGTTCTCTTTACGGAGAGCCTCCATCGCCGCCGTGAGCTTGGCGAGCTCCTCCCGCATTTGGGACATTTCGTCCGCTGATGTCGATGCGGGAGGGGTCCGGCTGAGACTGTCGGCCACCGCTGCCATGATGGTGGCCTTGGCTTTAATCATGGCCTTGTCTTTCGTCCCTTTCTTGCCGGGCCCGCCATGACGGCCCAGGGTGCGGATGGCGTCTTGCACCCGCCTTTCCACCTCGACAGAGGGATCGAGCTCCCTCCCTCTGCCGCACGTCCCGCCCCGGCCTTTACCCCGAACACTCGTCGGGATCTTCCGGCCCGAGGCAGGACCCTCCTCCGAGGAAGAGATGTCTTCCCGGGAGCGCTTGAGGAACTCCTTCCTCCTGCTAGCGGCGCTCCCTTCATCTCTCCTTGTAGTGCTTCCAGAGCCTACGCTCTGGAAGCTTGTGGCGTCTGATGCCGAGTCGGAGTCCGACTCGAGCACCATCGCCCTCTCCTTCCGTGGAGCGGCACTCTGTGCCCGCTCGTTTGGTACCGGTGACTTGGACGTGCTGGGCTGATCCAGCGACTCCTCGTCACGGGTACGTGAGCCCCCCTGGCTCAATGCGGCGACTGCCGGAGTAAACAATGGAAAAAAGTAGTTATTGTCCCCCCCAGAATACGAAGGGACTGACCGGACATGTCCGGTGCGGGATTCTCCAGCTGCGGAGCAGCTGGTACCCGCCTGGGGTAGTTTCTGTTTTAAATGCTCTTTCATTATCGTTTTTCACTTTTTTAAAGAGGTGAGTTCCTCTATCCTAACCCCGAATTTCCCTCCCCGGTTCACTTCTCGGTTACGTCTATAGACTAGACGCGTACCGGAAGTGAACATATCCCCCCCTGACCCAGTCTCAGACGACTGGGCCCGCGCCGCCTGAAAGCTCGAGCTAACTGCTCGATCCTCCAGGCGGCGCGCCTTTCCCCGGTGTATCCCTCTTAGTTTGTAAGCCCCACCACGACGACAACGTGGAGATACGACGGTGGGGAATGTTCGATGCTTGCAATTTGTTTCATAAAAATTTTTCAATAAAATAAAATAAATTAAACAAGAAATAAAAGAATCCGTACGAGAATCTCGAACCCTGCGTGTCTCACACGTAACAAATATTTGTATGATCTACAAGTAGTTGTTCCGGGTCTGGGTGTTTGTGTATGTGAGTTTATATGTTTGTAAACGAACCCACGATACAGGGAGAAATACCTAGGAGTGATCCAACATAAAAAAAAAAATGGATCAAAATCGATCAGATAAAAATAAATAACGTTAAAAATAAATATTTCGAAATCTTTATAAATGTGCCAACCCTATGTTTTCAAATGTTCGCTTGCTACCGAGCGCTCCCGCCGCAAAACTACGCTAATGCATATTTGTGTTACATTAATTTTATAGTTTTTTTTCTTTATTTTTGTTCCATTTGAAGTTTTAGTGAACCTGTATTTGAAATGTAATTAATTGGTTGAACATTATTTTCTGTTTTTTATTCTCAGCGTTAATTAGGTAGGGCGGATTTGTGTACAGTTGCAAGTATTTTGGAACAATAACAGTTGGCACGATTACAAAAAAAGTTCATGAAAGGAATTGAGAGAAAGTTTGGCCAGCTGTGGGATGGGGATCACATAGACTAACAAAAAAACAAGCATGAGTAGTAGAGTAATATTGATATAATATGTATAACTCTATTAGTTATGTTTTTTTTTATTATACAACATCGCAATAAAAAAATGATTTTTCGTACTGATGAGCCCGATCAATTTCTCACTTTGTATGAAAAACCGTTTTTTTTTTGCGAATTTCCAAAAGTCTTAGAACAAACATTGTTCAGTGACCCCACGAGAGGTTTTGCGCATTTAACGTTACACGTTGTATATGCATGGTTTGTTATATTTAAAAAGCATAGTTTTCAATGAAAGCTACCAGGCGGCCTGACTTTTACTGAAATTTTCAACTACCATCGTTTATTTCAGCCAATATACATAAAAAACTTATATTATTATTATTATTAAAAAATCGTTCAACAATTTTTGAATTTCTCATTAACACACTGACAACTGCGTTAGATTTTGTTCTATAACTATAATAGGTAATTAGTACAAACAGGTACTATGAAAATTGTCGCCTCTAACATGGCCATTAAAAATGTAATGTCATACTTGAAACAAAATAGTAGTCTAAATATAAATTTTGCCGTTACGTGGTTCCTCACTTCCGCTGCAAACGTTTCGTAAGCTCCACGACGTCACATTCCTGTGTAGTGCGATTGGTCTTGATACTTGCATTATTATTAAACTCATCATCATCATCTGCCTGCCTATTCCCAACTATATTGGGATCGGCTTCCAGTCAAACCAGATTCAGCTGGGTATCAGTATTTTACATGGAGCGACTGCCTGTCGGACCTCCACAACCCAGTAACTGGGTAATACGATACCCCATGGTAAGACTGAGACTTTAGAGTTTCTGACTAACAGTAAAGACTGTAAAAGATCTACAAATGACAGCCGGGACCAACGGCTTAACGTGCTTTCCGAGGCACAGAGGAAACTCGCTATGACAGATTGCCACTCATCCACAGACCAACCTTGGTAAGCGAGGTTTAACCCGGAAGATTGGCATGCGCGGCTGTAATTATTTAGCCACGAACTTCTCATTCATCCTCATTATTATTACTCTAATATTACTATTTTAGAATTCAGTTCATCATCAGTTTATAATGTTCCCCCTGTTGGGACACAGGCCTCCTCTCTGTGAGAGGGAGTGGTCCATAATCCAATGGTGAATGTCACATGTCTTCGAATTTTTGGTTCTAGGATATTATGTTGGTATCCTCCCGATGTTTTCCTTCACCGTTTTAAGAGTAGTGGTGATGAAATAAATTACACCAAGTAATGTACCTAACTGGGCTAAAAGTCCCAATTAGTAATAATTACGAAGGCACGATTAGCGCAGTGGCTTAGCGATTGGACTGCTGTGCAGCGTGTCGCGGGTTTAATTCCCGCACTGAACAAATATGTGTATGATCTACAAGTAATTGTTTCGTGTCTGGATGTTTGTATATGTGAGTTTATATGTTTGTAAACGCACCCAAACGACACAGAAGAAATTACTAGTGTGGGGCAACGGTTTAAAAAAAAAATTACATTTTCTTATTTATGAAAGAAAACTACGTTATAATTAACTGGGTCTGCTGGGCGTTTATTTCTGTGAATTTATATATTTATATATAATTTATTTGTTTGTAAATGCACCCATGATACAAAAAATACCTAGTGTGGGCCGTGTGGGGCAACTCATTTTTTTTTAAATTAACATCTTGATAACCCAAAAATGAATGGCTGAATAATCATTATTTTTAAACCTTTAGAAATATCAAAATCCTAACCTATTCTAAATCCCACAAAAATCTAAACACGATTTAAAGCAAAATAACTTACAAGTTTAAAACAAAACTCGGAATGTTAGTTAGCATACAAAATGTGCAGTTACGTCCTTCGTAGCAACCTCGACACGGCATTACATCAATTGTACTACGACCACGCAGTTTTGATACTTTGTATTTTTTTTTTTCGTTCTCTTTACAAAAGGCTACTTAAATTAATAAAAAATAGTCCGAAAGATAGAATATGAAAAATATTTGAAACGTATTTTTTCTTTTGTTACGTAAACCAAAGTGGCTTCTAAAATCACATACGTCACTCGGTCGTTATAATTTTACAGGCGTTATGACGTCACAAGCGACCGACTCCCGATTTCGAAGCATTTTATCTTTATTTTTTAGCGTGGTAAAATCATCAAATGAGTCCTCCCAACCCGGGCAGGAGAGGGACTGTCAGACTTCTACTGACTGATGTTCCAGGGTCACGGCAAGGAAATAATCCCGCGACCCCGACAGGCTTTCGCCTTCTGAGAGAGGGGCCCCGTCTTAAGCATTTTATCTTAGTCATTAAGGATGGATTAAAAAACAAACGTGTTAATAATTTTTCAATACTCTAACTGACGAACTAAACACATTTTCAATTTATTTTTGCAGTAAACTACCCTATTGGTCGTCACCCATCCACAGATCCGACTCGGCAACCGTTGCTTAACCTCAATGAGCACTGCGGCTTTTAGCCCTCAGTCCTAATAAGAATGGTCTGATTTAAACCACTTACGATAAGTTCTCTTAGAGCATCGTTACGTCATTTAGAGATGTGCCTGACTGCCTACTAATCGGCAGCCAGTCGCCGACAAGTCGGAAAAAGTTCTACAAAAAAAAACACTTTTTTTTGTTTTCGTTAACTAAAATTGACGAAGGTTTGGTTTTCGTTAACTAAAATAAATATAATAATAATAATATAATATTCCACAATTATCACACAACGCCATCTAGTCCCAAGCTAAGCAGAGCTTGTGTTATAGGTACTAGACAACTGATAAACATACTTATAAATTTCTAAATACATACATGTTGTAGATAAATTACACCCAGACACAGAACAAATGATCGTGCTCATCACACAAACATTTGTCCTGGGTGGGAATCGAACCCACGACCCCCGCCATAGCAGTCAGTGTCACTAACCACTAGACCAACAGGCCAGTAATTGACGTTGTAAATTCACAATACGTCATGCTGTTGTGTCATTTTTAGTGCATCTTGATGATGACGTCACGAGCTGACCTATAAAGTTTTGATACTTTTTATTTTTGAGAATATTCAGTAATTTAACAAAAAAAAAGTGTCCATTGATTTTTACCTTCGCAAGCCCTTCGTTTATGTTTTTATGTTCAAAATCGATTAAAGTTACTCAAACATTAGGCCCGGGACGCGGACGGCGAGTAATAATTGACTCGCCGTCAATTCATGGACAATGCCCCGAGTCTACGCGCGATCTACTTACCAAGTTTCAACAGGATAGCTTTTATACTTTCGAAGAAAAGTGACTGTACATACGGACGGACAGACAGACAGACATGAAGAATCTATGAGGGTTCCGTTTTTCACCATTTGCTTTGCCGACTAGTCAGCCAGTCGGCTAAAATCATAGTTGTCCCATCACTAGCTCATAATTAAAGGAAATTGACCATTTGAGGATCGCGTGGGATGTGCACTACATTGTGTCTAGTAATACAATTGGAATATTATGCTCAAATAAAGAACGCACCTGGTTTTTAACCGACTTCAAAAAAAGGAGGAGGTTCTCAATTCTTAAGCGGTAAAGTTGCGAGTATTTAAATTAGGTGTTGCCACCGGCTCTGCCCGCTACACCAATCAATACAATGTACAGAACAAAGTAATATTTTGTTGAAATCCAAACAAACAAAATGGTAACTTTTCACAATTTCCTGTAAAAATTACGCAGTCGAGTCGTTGTTAAATATGAAACTAGTTTATGCCTCCGAGTTGGCCCGCGTGTGTGGAGTCATTGATAGGAATTGTACTACCACAGGAATAAAGGTTATCCTATTCCAGCGTATAAAGAAAGAAAAAATATTTATTTGGCACAAAACCCCGGCAAACACACAAAAAAATGAAATAAACACAAAAACAGATAAAATAAATTAACTATAACCATCATGTGCTTGCTTTTCCCAACTATATTTTGGTCGGTTTCTAGTCGAACCAGATGCAGCTGAATATCAGTATTTTACATCATCATCAGCCTATAATGTTCCCACTGCTGGGGACACAGGCCTCCTCTCTGTGAGAGGGAGTGGGCCATAATCCACCACGCGGGCCCATTGCGGATTGGTGGATGTCACATGTCTTCGAATTTTTGGTTCTAGGACATGCATGGACATGAAGATAAGAAATAAAAACCTTATTTTTGAAGACAGTTGTAAAACAGAAATGGTGGTACTGTCTTAAAAGCCCACCTCTGCCCTGGAACGTAAAAGGCAACTGACGAAGTACCTTACAAAATATATAAAAAACCACCCTGCTTCGTGGTAAAATCATCAAATGAGTCCTCCCACCCAGGGCAGGACGGAAGGGACAGTCGGACTCGTACTGACTAAAATCCACGCAGTTCCTTCAATATCCATTACGTTCCACGGTTACCTGTTTAGATCATTCCGCGACCCTGGCAGGCGATTGGCGGGCCATGTCCCGTCAAATTGCTGTTAGTTTTTAGTGGAACACAGGCTTTTTTTTAGCGTGGTAAAATCATCATATGAGTGCTCCCACCCAGGGCGGGGCGAGAGGACTCATTTGATGATTTTACCACGCTAAAACAAGTTAGCGTTTGTAAAATGTCAGAGATGCGTATGTTAGTGTACGTCCTACGATGATGATGATGATGATGAAACACACAACCCTTCCTCTTAGAAGTCGGTTAAACTGCTGTGTACAAGTACGTTCCTGCCACATTTAAAGTCCGTGTATCGATTGGACACTAATAATAGAAGTCGGTAGGGCGGTGGAGCAAGTCATAAGCGGAGCGATTTTGAAAAACCCACTTTTACATTATATTACTCCTTTATTTTTAACCGACTTCAAAAAAAGGAGGAGGTTCTCAATTCGTCGGAATCTTTTTTTTTTTTTTTTTTTTTTATGTATGTTCCCCGATTTCTCGAAGACGCCTGGACCGATTTGGAATTTTTTTCTTTTGTTTGAAAGGGTATACTTTCCAATTGGTCCCATGATCACCAGGTCAGGATCTGATGATGGGATCCTAGGGAAATTGAGGGCAACCTTCAAATTTTATAGGCACATAGTACCATTTTCATATATTTTCTAAAGCTGTTCAAGTATCTGCATCTGATAATCATCATCTCAGGTGGATGACCTGATGATGGAAGGTACAACTCCTTAATAGTAAGGAGTAGGCATAGATTGATTTATATCTCCGGAACTACAAGTCCGATTTAAGTAATTCTTTTTTTGTTGTACTAGGTATCATTTAACTAAGAGAATACTGCAAGTTTCATCAAAATCGGTTCAGTAATTTTTGAGATATGGAATTTTATTAGCTTAATGTGTACATGAGTGATGTAAGTACTGGTGCGAAGGATTACAAAATTCTAGTGCACATGTAAGAGAATAATGTTCTTAACAAGAATTTGGGTTGAATATTTAAACTAAAAAGAGTAAAATAAAAACTTTTTCAAAAAAAATATAACCGCCTTCAAAAACAACCACAAAAAAGTGTAAAATAATCTACAAAATAACTTTTCTTTCGGAAGTCGGTGGCTAAAAAGACAATGAAAAGAAAAAATGCAAAGGCACCGACTTCCGAAAGAAAAGTTATTTTGTAGATTATTTTACACTTTTTTGTGGTTGTTTTTGAAGGCGGTTATATTTTTTTGAAAAAGTTTTTTTTCTTTAAGAGCCCATACTACCTCAAATTGCTTAGCAGAATCCTGGGATACGTCAAAAATACTGCAGCATTAATTTTGAAATAAATATATGGTAAAGTTGAGGATTAATGTTAGCTCTTATGTTTGGCGAAAACATGATTCCATAAAATTTTCTCGATAGAAACAATCTTAAAGTTACCTCAAAATTGAACAATAAACCGCTGGCAATTATAAAATACTTAAAATTAGATCATGAAACTTTTTATAATAACTGAACTAACTATAAAGCAGGTCTTCTGTTTTTTTTTTTCAATTTCTTTTTTTTTTGCCGTAAAATAAATAGATTTGTGTGTAGACAGCTAAAAGAAAGAGCAAGCAATAGTGCGTGGTACGTGCAAGTGCGAGTGAGTAAGATTATATTGAAGTACTATTGTCACGAGATAGATTATAAACTAACGACGTGCACAACTACAATATGGCGTCAAAGCAGTCCTATTCTTAATTCAAACAAATAGAACCTCCCTCTACCTATTACTGACCAGTGACATTATTTTGCGACCTCAAAATCACTCCAAACAAATTTCAGAACGAAAAAAAAAACAAGACAAAAAATACGTTTCCTAATCTCCAAATTCTATGTAAGCTAGCCTTTATTAATAAGTTAGACAAACAACTTAAGTAATTAAGACTTAACTGTCTTAGTATTAAGGTTCAAAATCAATTGGCAATTAATGTAGTATCCGGTACATACGCCTTTTTGTGAGTTGCGATTGAAACTTCGTGAGCGGTTGTTTACTGCGCTCAAGAAGTTTTGATACTTTTTATTTTTATTATGAAAATGGGGGAAAATATTTGTGTTATCTATTTGGAATTATTTTCTTGATAATTTGGCTTATTTTTTCGTATTCTACGTTACTTATAAGTAAAACTTTTTACTATCATCTAACTATAAGTACTAACAAAAATTTGCAATCCGGTACTTGGAATTGATCTACCCAAATGCGCCGTGTTGGGTACGAATCTCGAACTCGAAAGTCGTGGACATTACCACTGAGCTATGTTGTACTAAAAAAAAAAACAAAAAAAAAAAAAACACTCGTGGCGTGTGCTAAGACGTTTTTTCTTGTTCTCAAAATCAACAAAAAAGAAAACAGCTTTTTATAGATGCAGACTTTAAATACCAACTTGAAAAATCTTAACAAAACATCAGAATTTTTAATTAAAAATAATTATCTTCGCGTGTTCACCATGAATAATCGTTAATTTCTTTATTATCTTTGTGGATAGATATAAAATCATTCCAAGTAGGTTAAATACGAGTCTAACCACAAGATTATAATATTAGATACTAGTTTTTGCCAGGGCCGGATTAACCATCTCGGGGCCCCTAGGCACAGCTCGCTTCGGGCCCTCCCTTTTTCATGCCACAACAACGCAATTTGGAAATTTTTACTTTACCGTCTACATTACGAAATAGAATGAAGCTAAAGTCATTATTTGCATTCACATACCAAAGCTACACGCCTTCCAAAAAAAAAAATGTTAGAATGATTTCAATACAAGCAAAAAAAAAAACAGACATTCACCGTAACTTTTATAGTGTCAATAATGGGAGCTTTTACCTTATAATGTGGAAAAAAGATTCACTTTTACCGTGGTTTCATATAACCACACAATCCCCTTTTTTCATTTTTTTATCGGGAGTGCTGGGCCCCTGGTCATGGTGGGCCCCTAGGCACTGGCCTAAAGTGCCTTATGGATAATACGGCACTGGTTTTTGCTTGCAGGTTTGCTTGCGTTACGGTTGGAAATTTTCATAATCTGCCCTTTTGCGATTTGTTCAAAGTCGTTGCAGCTCGTTTTCTTCTTCCATTTTCACCGTCAGGCATCACGGCATCATTTTCTCCTTTTTTTTTTCATTTCATTCGTTACACAATCCATCCATCTTTTCTTTGGGTACGTTCTTCTCTTTGAAGGCATCCCTATATGTTTATTTTCTGTCTGTGTACCAATTTTTATCCTAATCCCTTCCGTAGTGTTTGCGTGAAAGACTAACAAATATCCATCCATACATAGTTCCACACTCATAAACTTTCAGTCTTTCCCGTTATTTTGTAAATTTAGTTGATAGTGAGTGACCAAGTGCGAGACGGATTCGTGCATGTAGGATACCGTAATATTATCTATAAACACGTTAAAGAAAATCATGTCTGTTAAATGGGAGTCTTATAGGTTACTGGTTGCCCGAGGTGGACCACTAGGAGGTGGACCTCACCCTCCTTATTCACCAAAAACTCTATTCTGAAACAAAATATCATTTAAAATTGTTATCACATTTATTTTATTCAGTTTTTTAGATTTTGTTTGACAAATATACATACATCATCTGTGAAAATTTCAAATGTCGAACTATCACGATTCATCCGTTACAGCCTGGGGACAGAGTCAGACGAATAACCGAACGGTCAGCAGTCTTAGTAATAGGTTTCCGTTTTATCATTAACCTACGGAACCCTAACAAGCATTGGCGATCAACGTGACAAGCAACGCTTCTGATACATTCTGGTCACTGTTTCCATTGACATCGTATTAGACGTATTTTTTCTGCCCTGGTTGCCTGCCGCATCATCTTAAAGCCAGACTAGATCCAGTGTGAGAAAGTGACATAGCTATACAAGCCCTCTAGCGCCACCTCGTTCACTCACTGGAACTACGGTGCCTTTAAGACGTCGTGGTTAGCCAACTGTACCCATTCCATTAGTTGTCACTGCGATACTCGATCGTATGCATCGACCGCGTTTGGCGCTCTCATTAGTTGAGAGTTCATACAACCTTGGAGCGGGCCAATGAGAGCGCCAAACGCGGTCGATATCGATGATCGAGTATCGTAATGACAACTCATGGTATGTGTACTGTGCTTATCACATATGTGTTAAATACAGCTTGGCAAAAAAACAGTAGAAAACCGGAAGTCGCCACTGTGCTCTCGCTACCAGCACTTAGAATGATTTTATTTTATTTGTTTTCACTTATTACGTTAGTTTTATGGCACAATAATAAATCTAACAAACCTGCGTTCTTTGTTTACATCAAATATCAAAGATTTCAAAACACTGTCAGAAATAAAAAGATTAGTTCCGTTTCAATCCGTTCTGGCCAAGCTGTATTTCGGCACTTCACACCTATTGCCTACCAATGAAAGAGTTACATAATAGGGATAAGTATCAAGATTGTACCGTCGCAGTCTGCGACCCGACTCTCATCTTTCACTGCTTTCCTTCGGGGACGGATTTGAGTGACTGCTTTATATTATGTTTTTTTTTTGTTTGAAAATTTGATAAAATATTAAAAAAAAAACGGCATTATTTTATTTCTAGGATTCCGTAAGTAGGCGCGGGCATGCGGACGGCGAGTAAAGGGCAACTCGCTGCCCGACCATGGACCATGCCCGGGTCGACGGCGCGTTGTGTCCCACGTGCACCTCAAAGAGCGTCAGCATAATGACGGGGCCCCCCTCTCAGAGGGCCAAAGCCTGCCGGGGTCGTGGGATTATTTCCTTACCGTGACCCCGGAACAGAAAGGGCTATTGAAGGACACCGTGGATTTTAGTCAGTAGAAGTCTGACAGTCCCTCCCGCCCTGCCCGGGGTACGAGGACTCATTTGATGATTTTACCACGTTAAAAAAAAAAAAAAGGGTTCCGTACGTCCTAATGAAAATGGGAACCTTTATAAGATCACGTTTGTCCGTCTGTCCGCCCTTCACAGACAATTTTCTCTACGGTACGGCATTTGACATTCATATCATGATTGTTTTGCAGCTACACTTTATTAGACAAGTGTTCAATAGTGTGCTGTGACATCTTAAAAAATGTCGCAGCACATGCTGAGATAGGAGCCTTTTGGCCTCGCACAGGACTATTTTATGTTATATGTTATTTTTGTTCCGTTTGTTATCTTTTTTTAAGTTATTTTGTATTCTTTTTCTTCTGTATATGTAGTTTGTTTGTTCTGTCGTGTGTGCGTAATAAATCCCTTCTTTCTTTCTTTCAATAGATGTTTAATTTTTTATGGTACGACAGTCAGTCTGGTCTTGGTCTTAGTCGTAAAAGTAATCTAAAATCAACACCCTGGTTAAATTTGTGCGTATTAATGCTTTTGGAAAAACAAAAACCTCTACGTACACTCAGCTACATACATTATGTACTAGCACACTAGTATAGGTAACTACTAATTAGCATATTTTCGACTTGTTTTGTGCAATAAAATATTAAGTGTCCGTTTCGACCGCGCGGTCACGACGTTTTTTTTTAAAAAAAACCATCCCAAGTTTTTGTAAAAAAATGTAAAAGTCGATTCCCAAAAACCATAAATTTGTCAAAGCAATGGTTAAAAAGTTATAAGGGTTTGAACGTGGCCGCGCCATTGAAACTTTCCGAACCGCGCGGCCATGGAGATCTTTAAAACTAAGAGTCGCAGAGACCTGAAATTTTGGGAAATAGTAGATTGAATTTGTAAACCAAATGTAAAAATATAGAAAAAAATCCTGTGTTTATATTTTAGGAGCTGCAAGGCTAAAACCTCATGGCCGCGCCATTGAAACGGTGACGAACACGTTATCGCCGATATCTCGCTGAAAAAACATCTCAGACGTTTGAAGTTCTTTGTAAAATATAGATTTTAATTTGTCGAAACATGTAAAAATACAACAAAAAATCCTAGGATTATATTTTAGGAGCTATAAGACTAAAACCCCATGGCCGCGCCATCGAAACGTTGAAAATTTATTTTTCACCAATATATCGCTGAAAAAGCATCGCAGAGGTCTGAATTTTTTTGTAAAACCTAGATTTGAATATGTCGAAACTACCAAAAATACAAAAAAAATCCTAGGTTTATGTTTCAGGAGCTGTTGAACAAAATCTCTAATACATCTTTAATATCTCGATTAGGGTGACCACGGATTATTGTTTACAGAGAACTTTCCACCTATTTTTATATTAGAAATGATATTATCTCAAGGATTCGAATTTAAATGAAACAATAAGGTACGTAAAAAAATAATGTTATTTCTTTAAAAATCACAGATTGTTCGCTTACACTAGGACATACATTTCTTTAAAAATCACATAAATCACAGATTGTTGGTTTACACAAGGACATACATTTCTTTAAAAATCACATAAATCACAGATTGTTGGCTTACACTAGGACATACTTTTCTTTACTGTCCTAGTGTAAGCGAACAATCTGTGATTTTTAAAGAAATAACATTATTTTTTTACGTACCTTATTGTTTCATTTAAATTCGAATCCTTGAGATAATATCATTTCTAATATAAAAATAGGTGGAAAGTTCTCTGTAAATAATAATCCGTGGTCACCCTAATCGAGATATTAAAGATGTATTAGAGATTTTGTTCAACAGCTCCTGAAACATAAACCTAGGATTTTTTTTTGTATTTTTGGTAGTTTCGACATATTCAAATCTAGGTTTTACAAAAAAATTCAGACCTCTGCGATGCTTTTTCAGCGAGATATTGGTGAAAAACTAAATTTTCAACGTTTCGATGGCGCGGCCATGGGGTTTTAGTCTTATAGCTCCTAAAATATAATCCTAGGATTTTTTGTTGTATTTTTACATGTTTCGACAAATTAAAATCTATATTTTACAAAGAACTTCAAACGTCTGAGATGTTTTTTCAGCGAGATATCGGCGATAACGTGTTCGTCACCGTTTCAATGGCGCGGCCATGAGGTTTTAGCCTTGCAGCTCCTAAAATATAAACACAGGATATTTTTCTATATTTTTACATTTGGTTTACAAATTCAATCTACTATTTCCCAAAATTTCAGGTCTCTGCGACTCTTAGTTTTAAAGATCTCCATGGCCGCGCGGTTCGGAAAGTTTCGATGGCGCGGCCACGTTCAAACCCTTATAACTTTTTAACCATTGCTTTGACAAATTTATGGTTTTTGGGAATCGACTTTTACATTTTTTTACAAAAACTTGGGATGAGTTTTATTTAAAAAAAACGTCGTGGCCGCGCGGTCGAAACGGACATAATATTAAATATTTTTATTTTATTTATTGTGCGAGATTTCCTTACGATAAACGATCAGTTTGTGTTGTACTGGTTTATAATAAATTCATAATAAATAAGAATTATACCTTTTTTTAAAAAATTGTTTTCAATCTTCAAAATTATAACGTGTGATCATTAAAGTTTCTCAAAATACAAACAAAAACAGATCTTTAGCTTTTACTTAAATAAAAAACTTAAAAAAAACAATCGTAAAAAGTATACCTTTTTTTTTTGTTATTGTTACCATGTGCTTGCAGATTAGTTTTATTTATCTATGTAATCTTTACCTTCTGACGTCACTAAATTAATACCTAATCATTCAAGATTATGTCAGGACTAGTTTATACCCCTGATATCGCCCTCATAAAATTTGGTAATTATCCTACAGAATTCGCGTACCAGGATGAAAAGTCTAAGTATGGATAAAAGTTTGTTAAGCTTTCACACAAAAACTACTGACCGGATTTGGATGAAATTTGGTACACAGATAGTTTATAACCTGGATTAACACATAGGATAGTTTTTATCCCGATTTTATCTTCCCGGATGGATTATTTTCAAAATTTCACTGGTGAAGCCGCTGGCAATAGCTAGTATATTATAAGATGATTAGCATAGACATTTAAAATGTGAGTTTTTTTTTTTAATATGGTCTACAAACCGTACAAGTTAACATTCTCACATAGAGATGTGCGTTGTCATAATTTCATAAATTATGTATGAACTTAAACTGGTTCGACCAAGGTCAAACAAAGCATATAATTTAATAGACAAGTTTATCTTTTAATTAACTGTGATACATCGGCATTATTTCTTTTTTTATTCTTTTCATTCAAGGCTAGGTGTTCCCCGCGGATTCACTCCCGCTTTTTAACTCCTATTGGCTGCAGCGGGATGTTATAATTATAGCATACTTTTTGCGTATCTTTAACCATATATTGTGCCATAATTTTAGCTAAATCCGTTCAGTGGTTTTTGTGTGAAAGAGTAACAAACATACCTACATATACATCCTCACAAACTTTCGCATTTATAATATTAATAGGATGAAAAAAAAATTGTATTGAATGCCATGTCTTATAATCTTAATCTCTCCTTCCCAAAAGAGTGTCAGCATTATGACGGGCCTGCTCTATAGAGGGCCAAAGCCTGCCGGGGTCGCGGAACTAACGAATTACCGTGACGTGAAAGGGGTATTGAAGGACACCGTGGATTTTAGTCAGTACAAGTCTAACAGTCCTTCTTGCCCTGGGTGGGAAAACTCATTTGGTAATTTTACCACCCCAAAAAAAATTGGCTAACAATCTATTACATGATTTTTTTTTTTCGTCAGTTAGCGCGGATTTATGCTATATTGTAAAGCTGAATAGTTTGTTTGCTTGAACGCGCTTATCTCCGGAACCTCTAAACCGACTTGAAAAAAAAAGTGTCGGTTAGCATGTTTTTCGAGGAAGGCTATAAGCTATATGACATCACTCAACAATTAATAGAATCCGAGCAACGGGGGTGAACCCACCAGGATTAGATAGTGTTAGACAAAAACGATAAACACAGGCGAAGCCGTATGCGGATACTAGTTCATGCTAATTATCATTTATATTAAATACCATGAAAAAACCGTAGTTAAATGAATGAATTTGATTAACCGTACATAGAGGGCGTATGCAAACACGGAGATTCGATTTTACGAAAAAAAAAAAACGAATTTCTGAACCAGTAATAGATCCATCTTAACTTGGCTATCCCATCCTTAACGATTTTATCGAAATAAAAAAAAATGTATTACTTAATTAAACAAAAATTACATACTTATAATTAAGTCAGTTTCTTTGCTACTTTACTTTGTTTAAGGCCAATATAAAGTATAACAAAATCATAGGAGAACAATTAAAAATTAAATAAATATAAGAACAGTATTCAAAGTACATGCGAATAACAATAGCTATAATATCTCATATTTTTTAGACAAAGTCAAAATAAATATCACATTCCTTTAAATAAATGATTATCACAATTAAATCCTCTTAAAAAACAATTATATTTTACTCCGCCAACAATTATTTTACAATCTACGCCATACATAATAATAATTTAAAAAAATAACAATGGCTTCTTAAATAATAATACTAATAGTAGCCGAGTACGTCCCTGTGTCACCCCGCGCCCCGCGCCCCGCGCCGCCATTTCGTGTTATTGAGAATTTATGTCGCTTAGGATGCTTGCATACTAACCGTGATAAGCTTTAAACGTAATTTGACAACTGAGTAATATTTTAAGTTTCTTTTTTTGTGAAAACTAGGAGTTTTTTTTTAAGTTAAATGTAATAAAACTAATCTAAACTATTACAAAGCGATTCTTTCTATTGTTGATTATGTTTTAAGATAAAGACATTAATAGTAAATTCTTCATCCGCGTTTATTTAGAATAAATTAATCAAATCGTACCTGTGGCGCCATCTATTATAATATAAAAACTGTATTTTACCGCAAAAATAAAATGTCAATTATAGTCTGTAAATACAGGATCTAAACAAAAAAAAGCGACGAATTGAGAATCATCTCCTAGTTTTGAAGACTGTCAAAAAAGATTCAGTGTTTTTAGCTTTTATATAAATCGTTTTTAGCTTATGTCACGTAGAGTTTTGAAGTTGTTTCACGGTAAAATACCTAATCTTAGCGTGTCGATGGCAAATCATTTTTTATATTTTGTTTGGCCCAAAATTCAGTTACGCGAACCCCGCCCTCTGATGCAGTCATAAGGTCGTCAAGTGACACAGTCACAGGTGACAGGACTTGCTGTACAGTAGAGAAGGTGAGCCAATTGTCTGTGGGGTAGAGTGGCAATTAAACGGTACAATATCAAGTAAAAAGTGAACATGTTACTTCTAGGCAAGCGTGCTTCAATGTCGACCACTTCTTCACTTACCATCAGACGAGACAATGGACAAACGCGAAAATATGTATAAATTTAAAAAAAAAAACAGATATTATAATCTAAGTTGTAACTATCAAACGTTCTGATATATCACAAAGATGTAATTAAAAAAAACTATCCCGGCGTGTGTAAAAGTATTTGATTTTATAATTTGACCGATTTGAAAAAAAAGAAAAAAAAACTACTTTTGTAAAAACCTGTATTTTGAATGATTTAAAAATGCAAATTTTAAAGAGATTCAAACTAGTTTTTGACCTCAACATTGTTTTTTATCAATTTGACCTTAAAAACTTGTTTATTTACTAACGATCGTTTAGTTATTTATGTTGATTTTTAGTTTTTTTAGGCCTACTTCGTAATATAAGACAGAAACATAAGTATTGAACACATCAAGGTTATAATTTTAATAATTAATCATTCATAAATACTGGACTAATATTTATTTAAGTAGCAACTTATAAATAAACATTAAATTAATACGAGTTTTAATCTGTAGGCTTAGGTGTAGGTCTTTTCAATCAGATTTTTGAATAAAAACTGTTGATTATAATTTGATAATTAATTAAATATAAATCAGTGTTTTTTTTTTGTATTTATTCGATCAACCAGATGTATAAATTGTTACTAAGGCAGTTTTTTTTTACTGACACTTCTTACTTTAGTACAAACCATTGTAGTATGAATAAAAATGTATAAATCTACTTCCCTAAGTAAAAAAATATTAAATTTAGTAATAATTTGAAATAAAATCATCAAGTCAGGATCTTAGTATGTAGACGTATTAAACAATCATTTGAAGATCACCAAAAGGAATAATTTTATGTCAATATTTATCGTCTAAATGATAAATATTCGGTTAGGTTTTAATTTTTTTAACGTACTTTGAAAATTTTGTCCAAAAACTTAACCATAAACTCATTTTAATTAATAAAAAAAAACTAGCATAATTCGCACAAAATAAGGTCCTTGTCTTGTGTGTAAGCTGCCTAATGCCGGGGCGTTGCACCGAATAGATCCGACGAGCGCTATCAATTGTACGTGTGGTGGTGTGTGTGTATGTGTGTGTCACATGTGGCTTATACAGGACGTTTAATTTTGGTAAAGGGAGTTTTTTTTTTAATTTTTCGTTTTTTTTTATTATTGCGCAGTTTTTACTATTGGGAAGGATTGGATCTTTTGTTTAATAGTTTGATAATTTAAAGGCGTGTAAAAAAAAAATTATTAATGTGTGACTGCTTCATAAAGATAACGACATTTTTCCCACGGTTTTTATAAACTCACTTTTCTTGTTTGTTTATTTGTTTGTTCTATGATGCTATAAGACAATGAGACTTTTTTTTATTTGTAAAATCGTATTTAAAAAAAAAAAATGTTGTTTGACTGTATTAGGAAACGGCGACACCGGAACGTAAAGGACTACTGAAGGAATACCGTGGATTTTAGTCAGTACAAGTCTGACAGACCATCCCGTCCCGTCCTGCGTTATAGGACTTATTTGATGACTTTAACACGTAAAACAGTACAAGAAATAATTAGGCATTTGAAACATTTAAACTGAAAATTTGAAGCACCCTTGTTAACACCATTATTTTAAAACTCCATGGAAATCTGTTACAGAACTGTAGTCAGTGCTATTATTATTATTTTCGAAAACTCTCCATTTATCTTTGGACTATATTATTATTGTGTAAAAATACCATTCTTAGATTTAATTTACTATATTAAAAGAGTGGTGAAGCAAATACAAAAACAAAACGCGTTCGATAATTTTATTTTTATATAAAAAACACTGCCCAACCATATGATAGTTTTTTTTTCCCCATAAGCACACATAATATTCAAATACTTAATATCCTTAATGCATCTAAAACCACAACACATATCGTTCCAAAACTTCCTTGAAACTTGAACAAAAACAAACTAACAGAAAAGCAACACGCTGTATTCGTTCACCTTGTTTTCACACACGCATAATCTTGGTATTATAAGTGTGTGTATGTGTGCGTGTACGTACAATATCGAGTCATAGTTTAGTCCGAAATATTGGATTTTACTGCAGTATTACTTTATTTTAGTTAGTTTTGAGGAAATTTACTTTAAGTGTGCTCAATTTTGAATATTAAAAATGTATATTTTAGTTTTAGCGTGGTTTTAAACGTAGTATTTTGGAGGTTATTAAAAAAAAATTGAATGTAATATATTTGTCTTAACAACTATAATAATATATTATGTACATTATACATGCGAAAATTTTTGAGGATGAATGTGTTACAAGCAAAAACGACTGAACAGATTTAGGTGAAATTTTGTACACAGTTTAGTTTTTAATTGTTATTTCATTACTACGATCTTGTGGGACAATAATTCAATAATACTTGATGACCATTACGTTGGGTCTCATCTATCTATGTACTAGAATTCGTTAAACTTTTCGTGATTCCTGAAAACGGAACATACACACTACTAATAATAATATTAGTATGATTGTTATTCTTTACTTTTTTAATTGCTCTGGATTTCAGTACATATTATTATGGATGGGTGACCATCTGTCATAGCGAGTTTCGTCCGTGCCTCGGAAAGCACGTAAAGCCGTTAGTCCCGGCTGTCATTTGTAGATCTTTGACAGTCGTTACTATTAAACAGAAATTCTAAAAGTCTGACAACCAGTCTTACCATGGGATATCGTATTACCCAGTTACTGTTTTTTGGAGGTCCGATAGTCAGTCGCTCCATATAAAATACTGATATTCAGCTGCAGCTGGTTCTACTGGAAGCAGACCACGATATAGTTGCAAAAAGCAGATCAATGATGATAATGAATTATACGATTTGAACATCTCATTTATTTTTTAAACGGAAATTATTATCTTACAATCAAAATAGCCAGATATAAATATGTGATCGAATGTTGTCATTTTGTAGATAGCGAGTATTTAAGATAGATAACAAAAATGACTGATTGACTGATAACGTTCATGACTTTGAAATTGGGTTCTCCTCAAAATGATACTAGCCTTTTTTGTAGCGTGGTAAAATCATCGAGTGGGGCGGGCAGGAGGAATTGTCAGATTTGTACTGACTAAAATTCACGGTGTCCTTCAATAGCCCTTTTCGTTTTAGAGTCACGGTAATGCTTATGAGTCCTGCAAAAATGTAGCGCTGGCTGAGAAAACCTTGGAATTAATCAATTTAACCAAGATACGATTTTTTTAGTCACAACAAAAAGTCCTTGATGCATTTCGAAACCTTTATTATTAAAACCGGCCAAGTGCGTGTCGGGCCACGCACAGTGTAGGGTTCCGTAGTTGCCCATCAAAATACTTATGCGAACTAACTAAACTAATTCGCTGAATTTAATTTTAAAAAGAAGAATTTTCAAAACCGGTCCAGGAGTCTTTGAGAAATCGGGGAAAATACATAAGAAAAAAGATTACAAGGAATTTAGAACCTCCTCCTTTTTTTGAATTTAGTTAAAAATAGTTGAAGATAAAAACCTACCTATCCCCCAAAAACATACCTAAAAAAGCTGTAAAAATAAAGTTGACAAACTTACATTTGCAGTGGTCTCCGATGCATTTTGTTTAAGAAAATATGATATCAAGTACATTTTATAAGTTGGTCGACTATTACTCGTAAAGTTGTAAAGCCTACTTAGTCATGATAATTTTCTTTTAAACTTCGTTATATGTACTACTATTGTGAATTTTTTCACACCCCCAAACATAACCGTTTAGCTGGTAGAGGGGGGGGACACTCGAATCGATCAAAATTTAGCACTTTAAAGCTTACTATTTCACAAACGAATTTTTTTATCAAAAAATTGTTAATGGAAACTATCATTATTTTTTAAAGGCCTATTTAATGATACCCCACACTAAGGGGTACGCGAGAAAAAAAAAATCCTGACTTTACGTGTAAGTACTGGAGGTACCCTAAAAAAAAATATTTTACGAGATTTTATTTTACCACTTTTTCGGCACAACGAATCCGTATATTTACACCAAATTACAGCTCTCTAGTACTGTGCGTCTCTGAGCTAAACTGCGGACAGACGGACGGACGGACGGACGGACGGACATGGCGAAACTATAAGGGTTCCTTGTTGACTACGGAACCCTAAAAAAGTGAGAAAAATTAATAAGCCAGAGAATTCAGTTGGCATTACAGCTCGCTAGGCGTAAATATGCTAAAAATTAAATTTCCTTATATTATTCTAATGAGAACTGGTTTAAACAGTTCATAAACTACCTGTTTACCAAATTTCTTCCAAATCAGTTCAGCCGTTTTTGCGTGATTTATCTACAAACATACAAACTTTAACTTTTACGATACTTAACTTCTTTTACAAAGAATATACAAATTCATTACGAAATAATAAAATTCATAAAGTATCAAACAGTGGCCTTCGAGCTATATTTAGATTTTCTTATTTTTAAGTAAATATGAACCTTAGTACCACGGGAAAGAATTGAATTTCCATTGTGTTGAGTCTTGTAGAAGTATAGTGTAGTGTTTTTTTTGTTTTCTTTTTTTGACGGTTCAATAGTTTGTGAGGGGTGATAAATCGGTAATGGTATGGTGACAAAATGGTCGCCTTTTTTGTTTGGGGTATCGGGTTCGATATGTTTATTATTTTATTTAGCTGTAAATCTAATACTTACCTATAATTTCTGTCATTTGCTATTTTAACCGACGAAAAAAAAGGAGGAGGTTTTCAATTCGACATCGAATTCTGAAATGTCGTTTATCGAAAAATAATATCACGTTTTTCAAAAGCATTGGCGGAAATGTTTTAAATTGTGTAATATCGAAATCTTATCTTAAATCGTTGCCATTAGGCTCTATAAAAAAATCTCCTAAAATTGCATTTGGTAGAAGTAATTAAATATTGAAACGTTACTTTATCTCGTAAAATTGCTTGTATAAGTAATCAATTTTAATTTTAATATCACGAAATCTAAATATTTTCACTCAATTTATTATGACTCGAAACCAAATAAAAACCAGTAAACAAATATACTAAATAAACATAATATTTTCAGAAGACTAAATATATTTTTACTTTTTAACTCAAAATTAAGGAAAACTAAATAAAGAAAAAATACAACAACCTGTACCTACATTAACACACACACTCACAAACACACACACATCTTTATGTTAAATTTAATTGTAAACATACACCGCACTCTGTTCTCGCATGAAATTGGGTTCTGTACACATTACAATAAGGAAAATTAGGGTTCCGCGGTTAAGGAAAAACATCGTTTTTGTAAATGAAAAGTTTAAATATAATATAAGCTTGTATTGTTTAAATGGGTAGGTAGAGATATTATACTAGATTTATTTATTCAATATTTTGACGCCTCTGAAAATTTTTTTTTTGTTCTTAGGTTAGAACATAACTGTATAGGTTAGAACTTTGGCTCTTTATTGACAAAAAACACAACTTGTATTATGTTTATGTCGTTTGCGTTCCAAGGCCACGGTGTTTTAAGATATTCCTGCTACCCGTCTAAAGCCTAACCTGTTCTTTTAAATTCCTTTTGCGTTCAAGGGCCGCAGTGTCATTTTGAGGCAGTGCCGCGACTCGGATAAAGCTCAGCCTGTCCCACAAATGACTCTTTGGCTTCCAGGGCCCGTGTTTTATAATAGTCCTACGACCGGCTTAAACCTACACTGTTCTTTAAATTTACTTTTGGGCTCTAGGGTCACGGTAACCTTTTAAAACAGCCCACGACCCGACTAAAACCGACGCTGTTCTTTCAATTTTTCTCATTGCCTTCCAGTGCCGCGACAATTGTTAATAACATTCCTAAGACTCGTTAAAATTTAAAAACTTCCGTCTTTGTTGTCTAAATAATATTAATTTGAAAACTGACCTCATAAAATTTAGAATTAGAACAAGCAAAGCCACATGAAAAAACGTTATAATCAAAATTTCGAGTTACTATGAAACATTCTTATGAAGGAGCTAAAATAACTCACAGCCTTATTCTGAAAAGGTCTTTATATTAGATTGCTAGCGGCTTCGCTCGCTTCAACTCGAAATAATAATAATATTCCACAACTATCACACAACGCCATCTAGTCCCAAGCTAAGCAGAGCTTGTGTTATGGGTACTAGACAACTGATAAACATACTTATATATTTCTAAATACATACATATCATAGATAAATTACACCCAGACACAGTACAAGTCTGACAGTATCACAGAAATATTAAAAACAGGAGAAGTGGTAAGGGGGCGTGTCGTTGAAACCTGGTCTTGAGCGTTTTGGCCAGAAATTGACTCGGACTACTTTATTTATGTTTCCTTTATTACTCCGACTGTATTGTTTTTCATTAAATACATTGCTCTTTTACAACGATCTCACATTATCACTGAGTGACTGGACCAGCAATGTAAAGCTGACATAACGATACCTCATCAAGCCGTAATGTCGCGTGGTGCGTCCGTTGTATTTGAGCCGCCCCCCGCGTGTCGCGACAACACACAATGATAATTGTTAGTGTGAGTAAGTTACACGGAAAAAGAGTACGCTGTGGTTTTAAGAATAAGGTTTATATTTAAATGACTGAGTTAACGATGGCGCGTGTGTGCACTTGTTCGTAGTATTGTTTTGATAGAACTACATATGCAATATTATCGTTATGGTGGGGCTTTTGCGGCTTCACTGGTTTTCTATACATTTTAAACTCCACGCCATATCTCCTTCCTTAAGATATCTGTGGACAGTATCTTCCCGCCCTGCCCTGGGTGGGAGGACTCATTTGATGATTAACCACGTAAAATAAAAATAAATATTTTTATTTTACGTACGTAAATGGTTTTTTGATTTTCGTTAAATTTTTTTTTTTTATTTCATACTTTTTAGTTACTATTCAGAGAATTATTGATTTGCTACACAACTTTAAATCGTTATTTAACCTAAACTACTTATTATTTAAAATGAAAATTGATATAGGGAACCTAAAGATGATTTTAAAATACCTATTCAACGATACCCCACATGACATAGTTCATCGACATTTTTTTTTTCATTTTGACTATATGGCGTCTGGTTGTCGCTGTGGTGAATTTTGATTACTGTCATGTCTTTAGTGAGACTCGCAAGGTTAAGACGAATCAATTGACGTAAAAATTATCAAAATCGGCCTACGCATTTGGTCTCTAGAACGCCACAGACAAACAAACATACATACATACATACATAGACTGATAACCACATAACCCTCCTTTGCGTCGCGCAGTCGGGTAAAAAAAACAGCTGACTGTCAAAATCAGCTGTGCTATAACGCGATACCGTAACGGCATAGCAACGAGATCGCGCGCCCCTCTCGAAATATCCGGGGGTAGGTTACTTATTTGAAAGCAATTTTAGTTGAACCCCACCCCCCTTCATTTAGAATTGTACAGGGACGGACTTGGGAAAAGGGTTTTTGTGTTTACGTAATCATTAGGATACTAGATGTTTCCTGCGGTTTCGCCCCCGCTGTGAGGGTACTATTGGTCATTATGTGATGTTATAAGCCTTCCTCTATAAATGGACTATCCAACATAAAATTGTTTTTTTTTTCAATTCGAACCAGTACATCCTGAGATTAGGGCGTTCAACCAAACAAACTCTTCAGCTTTATAATTTAAGTAATATTATAGATATCAGTTTTATTGTTGTTCTCCTCGGGAAAAGTATTTTCGAGATAGATGTAAGGTTTACAGAAACGAATATATGTAAAGCCTATATTCGTTTCTGTATACCTGATCATGCATCTCATTTATTGGATGATCGGTTCAGTGTTTTAGTCCTTTTTTAACAAATTAACTAAGATTATAATGCAATTAATTCAGAAATAAGTGATACTGCACGTAAATCGCTAGCTTTCTTAGTCATCATAAAATTGGCCATTTACCTCCTTTGGATTTAAATAAGATTCAGCCGTCTTGTACGATTATGTTGAATTTTCGAGGGAGATTTGTTACTTTTTTATGTGAACGGAATATGGACGACTCGTATAGGAGACTTAGATATCTAGTTTTATTTATAGCTGTAAAATTATTGACCACATCAGCGTAAAAATTAACACAGTGGCAATGCTGCCAGCGTTCTGTGCACTGTTGCCGTTGACAGCGATGTGGACGTATTCTTTGACGCTCTGTGAATGTTTTCTCTTTTATTTATTTATTCTTATTTTTCCTGTACATATTACTAGTAAGTTTTTATTTATAGTGTAGTACATAATTTTATCAGGCATCATACATCGGGTGGAGCATTGGTGGCCAAGTGGGGAGCAGTGGTAGCCCATGTGGTATCGGTCCCGACTTACGAGTTGTAAGTCGTGGGTTCGAACCCATACAGGCGTAATACCTACTTTGAGTAATTTATTTCATCACCACTGCTCTTAAAACGGTGAAGGAAAACATCGTGAGGAAACCGACATGTCTTAGAACCAAACATTCGAAGACATCCTGCCATCCAGCAGCAACCCGCACTGGGCCCGCGTAGTGGATTATGGCCCACTTCCTCTCAGAGAGGAGGCGTGTCTCCAAGCAGTGGCAACATTTATAGGCCATATAATAATTAGTTAATTAATAAAGATATATTTAATAAAGAAGAAGAATCAATTAATAAAGATAATTTATTAAATAGTGACCACGTTAACGTAAAAAACGTTCACAGTAGCGAATAACCCTATTTCTAAATAACACCCCCTAACTCCCAAGTCCGTCCCTGCCAACCACCCCGCCCGTCCGTAACCCGGGTCGCCCCCCCGCTCCGATTTATTTGTGCCCCTTTTAATTATGTACACATACTGTGGAGAGTCAGCATGTCTGGCGTAGCGTCAGCAGCGTCAGTGACTTTATTGGGGTAGGCAGAACTTGTGGTTTTAAACACCATAGTGAGGTATAATAATATTTTCAGAATTGCCCAGTTTTCGTATTTAGTCTATATCAGCGTCTGAACAAATGTGCCAAATCTCAAAATTGATGTATGTCTGTAATTCTGTGTGTTTGTGTTCGCATATCTCCGGAACTGCAAGTCCGAGTTAAGTAATTCTTTTTTTGTTGTACTAGGTATTGTTCAACTTAGAGAATACTGTAAATTTCATCAAAATCGGTTCAGTAGTTTTTGAGAAAGGAAATTATTTGCCTTTTTGTTAAGTAAATAATTGCCGTAAACGTAGCAAGGTCCCGTAAAAAGCAGCTCTAAGGGTAAACAGATGGCGACACAGTTGATTGTCAAATTCTAAATTAAAGCGAGCGGAACCACGGGCTAAAACGAGTAGTTTAATCAAATTAATTACTATTTAATTTGTATTTCGTAAAACGAACGACCTTGTCTTTCTATCAATTACCTTTTTTTTTAACTCGATCTACAATTTAACCAGTTTTAAAATAACTCATTAAGTACAAGTTTATTCTGCAAACGTTTTCGAACGGATATTAAACCATTAGTTAAATAAACGGTATTATGAATTTATGAGTTACAACTTCGTTTTAAGGTTTATCTATTTTAAGACTTTTTACCCGACTTCGGCAAAGCCAAAAAGAGGGTTATGATTTTGACCAGTATTTATGTATATTTGTCTATCCCTCATATCTTCTAAACTAGTTATCATTACATGTCAAATGAGGTGTCTTTAGAAGCGTCTCAAATGTCCGCTGGTTATAGGGTAGGTGACGTGTCACCAAATTCAATATGGCGCCCTCTAGGGTATGTAAATGTAAAGTCGTAACAGTTTCGACATGGGTATTTAATTAAAGGGCTTGATGTGCACATTTAAAATATATACACATTATATAGCGTTCATTATATGGCCTTGTTTTTGGTCTGTCACCTGCTTGGAGGAAGTGGAAACATATTTTTCCTACTCCTCCACTATTCTTTTCTGATTAATTTCGTTGCAGGATCCAAGACAGGTAAATTCATTCTCCGAAACTCAATTCATTGTCTCGGCGCTTTTCTGGTGGTTACCTCCTGGTACCTGGTGGCTCTCAGGAGATGTAGTGGTTTGGAAATATTCTAGTGGGTTTGTCCCATTAAAAAAAAAAAAACTTGAGAGGTGTCAAGAGACACCCGGAAGGAACGAAGTTACTGTATACACTCAACAAAAATAATCGTAGCGACTCCACTCCACTCCACCCCGATCCGCTCAGCTAAGCTCCGCTCCACTCCACTCCACTCTTTGAGCTCTAGCACCCTTTCGCAACGCGCGATAAGGGACTTCGTTCCAAAAAGTGTCGTGACATCTTTTCGTAAGATTTTTTCCGTCTAGCCCCCTTTCACAACGTGCGATAAGGAACTTCGTTCCAATAACCCAAAAAGGCTAGGCAGTTGATGATAATGATGTCATATATCGCCGCGATTTACTATAACCCTCAGAAACACATTTTTAACCACTCCCTCTCTTTTTTTCCAGGATGAAGTTTTAGCCATCAATGATAAGGTGGTTCTCCGGGCAGATGACCTGTTGTCCTGGATGTGTGTGGGCACGGAGTGGCGCTGGGGACTGAGGGCCGTGTGGCGTGGGGCCTGCGCCCCGCCCGCTGACATGCCGCGACACGCGCCGCTTACACATACCAAGCTGGATTTCAGTGATGTTGATACGGAGAAGAGTGCTATTGGTGAGTTGATGTTACTCCTTGTTTTTTATTTAACCTGTGGCGGACATAATTGTCAGCAAAAGGAATACTATAGTTGGTGCCAGTTAAGATGGCAATAGCGGACATTGACCCCTACCTAATAAGTTCTCGTATAATGACATAAGCTCAGAATTAGCACTTTTATAAAATACCAAATAAATTAGTAAGTATATTGTAAGGATATAAGTATCTAAGTATTCATAAGATATCAAAATGGTAAAAATATTTCACCTATACCTAAGATTTTATATTATTTTTATATTTAAGACTCACAAGTAAACACTATCATTTCACAAAAAAATGCTAATTCTTATTTTATGTCATTATACGAGGACTTATGAGGTAAAGGTCAATGACCGCTATTGCCATCTTAACTGGCACCAACTATAGTGCCATCCTATCTATGCCGCCACGCAGGAACTAAGATGTCTACCTACATCGCGCAATTGAAGTTATCCACGAGTTTAGAAGACAAAGAACATTCCCACTTCGCGTCTCGGCCTGAACTGACCCATATATCAGTATCATCATCATCGGCCTATAATGTTCCCACTGCTGGGACACAGACCTCCTCTCTGTGAGAGGGAGTGGGTCATAATCCACCACGCGGGCCCAGTGCGGGTTAGTAGACGTCATATGTCTTCGAATGTTTGGTTCTTTCTATGACATGCCGGTTTCCTCACGATCTTTTCCTTCACCGTTTTGAGAGCAGTGGTGATGAAATAAATTACACAAAGTAATGCGCCTGTCTGGATTCGAACCCATGACCTACAACTCTTAAGTCGGTGCCGATATCACTGGGCCACCACCGCTCAATTAATTCAAGCTTCAGTAATTACAATATTAATCTAATATCTTTAAACGAGCAATTCTTTATATACTTACATATAATCAGGATCTCGGAAACGGCTCCAAGGATTTTCATGGGCTAATTCGGCTCAAGGAATCGATTTATCAAGGTTCGAGAAAAGCTCGGTTCCCAAGACATAGACATTTTAAAAACCAAGCGAACCCGTGTGACCCCGGAACATAAAGGGCTATTGAAGGACACCGTGGATTTTGGTCAGTACGAGTTTGACAGTCCCTCCCGCCCTGCCCGGAGTGGGAGGACTCATTTGATAATTTTACCACATAGTTTACACATAGTATATGTTTCCCATTATTCTGTATCTCATAAATCCTTCCTCTCTTCCAGTGGTAGACGCAGACGCTCCTGGCGTGGTAGTCTTCTCGTACCCTCGGTACTGTCGCTACAGGGCTCTCATAGCCAGGCTCGAGGGGATCCAGGCCTCCTGGCTGAGAGACTCCCTGGTGGCTGCCCTGGGAGGGTACGCGGCGCCCACGAACAACACCAGGATACTGTACTGTAAGGTGAGGAGTTTTTTTTTTTTATTCTGTTTTAATTAGGGACTTTTGTAATCGCCATGCGTATGACAGTCCCATCATAACCTAAGTACGAACTAGGTACCATCTAAGATTGTATTTGGGGCATGAATTTCAACAGACTTTTCGCTTCATCGCCATTTGGTTGAGACATAAGTCTATGAAACGTGCCTACGTCCAGTCGGTTCAACCTCAAGGCCCTAAACAAATCGTTTCTTAAAGACTCAAACCGAACACAATCCATCAATAAGTGCTGTAGATCTTCCACAACTCCGCACTCCATAAGGTGAGAAGTTGTTCTGTACTGCTTTGCCTTAATTTTTTCAGCATAGTTTCACGGGCCAGTGCACCCTGGGATGCGGACAAAAACTCTTCCTTAAGCACTGTGTGCCTAAGTGGTCTCTTTGCCCGTATGCGAATAGCCTGTCGTGTGGACGCTCCAACGCGTGTCCCTCTGATCAGCAGAGGGCACAGCGGAGCGGGCTTGCGGACGGTGAGTGATGGGTAGCTCGCCGTCCGACCAAGGACTAAGCCCGGATCAGTGACGCGTCGTGTTTCGCGCCAAATGTCTGCTGGGGTCGCGGGTTTTTTTACCGTGGCCCCGGAACGTAAAGGGCATAGGAAGGAACACGGGTGGATTTGAGTTAGTTAGAGTCTGACAGTCATTTGATGATTATACTTACCACCTAAAAAAAAAATGGTGAGCTCGTGACTTAATAATGACGGTCGCACAAGCTGATGTTCCAGGTTAAGCCGCGCTTGCCGAAGTTGGTCTGTGGATGGGTGACCATCTGTCATAGCAAGTTTTCTCCATGCGAGGAAAGCATGTAAAGCCGTTGGTCCTGGTTGTCATTAGTAGATCTTTGACAGTCGTTACTGTTAGTCAGAAGCTCTAAAGTCTGACAACCAGTCTTACCATGTGGTATCGTATTACCCAGTTACTGTGTTGTGGAGGTCCGATAGTCAGTCGCTCCATGTAAAATACTGATATTCAGCTGCATCTGGTTCGACTGGAAGCAGACCACAATATAGTTGGGAAAAGGCAGGGAGATGATGACATACTAAACCATGAAAGAGAATTGGTATTTCATACAAAATGAGAAATTTGTAATTGAAACGCGAAATTCCAAAAGTCTTAGAACAAACATTGTTCAGTAACATGGTCTGTGTTACCCCACGAGAGGTTTTGCGCATTTAACATTACACGTTGTATACAACATTATTTTTAGTATATGCGAAACCTGAATTTAGTTTGTTCAGAATCAGTAACTGATTCGATTCCAATAATTTTTACACCATGTTATATTTTTTTTCAAAAATATTTTAATTGATTTTTATTACAATATTATTATATTATTATTATTATATTGCCAAACTATTATCACGAGTGTATAACACAGGAGACACAGTTTACGCGGGTGTACCGCGAAATGAGCATGTTTTTGAACTGAAAACCAGGTAATATACAACCTTATAACTTTGTGATATTTTATGATATGGTTTTAAAATTTTGTACATAGATTCTTTACACAAAAATATTGGACATGTGTATCGGGTTCCGCATAAACAAAAAATAATTTTGTATAACGTCACAGCCAAAACTTACTGTTAATAATCTTGTTGTTCCAGGACACATTTGAGTACCCAGAGCTGGAAGGCCACGAGTTTGTCTGCAACCACCTGGCGCCCCGACTGAAGGGGAGGCCGCGGGGGCGCAGACGTCGGGCTCACTCGCCGGACCTCACGCATCACGACGAGCGCGGGTCCGACCGGTCGGACTCCGATGACCCGCCGGCGTCGGGACCTGCTGGTAGTGATCCGCCGGTGAGTTACCCAGAAATGTGGATTTAGGATGCTAGATTTGCTGGATACGTATCTATTTAACTTACAACCCGGGCGCAATAACTTAACACCTGGCTCCATTCTCGATCCCGCTCCCACTACCCCGAAATGTCTGTAGTGGGAGCGGGATCGACTATTGCGCCCGGGTTGTAACCACTCTGAGCCATACAAGAACCTAGAGCAAAAATAAAACCTTAAGGACTTTTAGGCTGCAGTTCTTCTGAGGCGGAGCGGAGCAGAGCGGTAATCGATCGCCTTGAGTGGAGACGAGATGTGGATTTCAAGCCATGTGATTTGTGAATCGCTCTCCGCTTTGCCTCAGTGAAACCGCAGCCTTAGGATTTCGTTTCCAAAGAATCAAACGCTTAGTTCGATTTCCCGCCAGCAATACGAGTTTCAATTTGGTCGTTTGGCTCGTATTGAGTTGTGATAATTATACTTGTACAGTTGAAATTTTCACAAATTATGTATTTCTAATCGAATAACAATATTAGTAATAATTACAAATAATTAAGGGTTTGCGAGTACCTAATTGTTCTAAACGAGGAGTCATACCGCCAACTTCCAAACGGGTTGTTTTAAGTTCGCCACAAAAATTATACCCTCGAAAAAAATTTTGTTTTTTTTTCCCTAGTACTTTCGCCTACTTGCTGTTCGGATTCCACATTGTGTCCTCGTTTTCAGTAGTTTTGTGCTGGATTTTATAATTTAAAAAATGGGTCGAATGTTCAGTCGACAAAGTTGAATCATGACCCACCATAAGCTAATTTTCTTACAGACTTTCAAATCCAATTAGGTTCACATTCGCGTAAACATACATATCCATGGTAACGACTTTGATCTTTGTCAATTTGACAGATTCAAACGATTTATTGTCAAAATGGGTCATGTTTCAACTTTGTCGATTGTACATTTTTAAAAATTAAAAAAAAAAAAAACAAAAAACCTTCTCTAATGTACAAACATTTTTTTTCTCGATGAAATATTTTTGTGGCGAACTTACGTATACAACAACCCTTCCGAAGTGACTGAGAAATTCTAACAGACAAACCCAATAGCACTAGTAGTTTAAGGAAAGGAAGTTAAAGAATTGTGAACTCTTTTTCGTTTAGAAGACTATTAAAAATCAACATATTGCCTTCAAATTAACGAAGTTCCTCTTTCAGACACCCCGTCGCCTCTCCCTCCGCAACGGTCCTCCTCCTCCCAGCGACGAGGAGGACGAGGAGTACAAGAGGACCGAGCAGTCCCCCGAGGACCGCGCCTTCCTGCAGCAGCTCAAGTGCTTCTATAAGAACAGGAGCGAGCCTTTCAAGAGTGGACATACGTTGAAGCATTGTGAGTATAATCTTTATTCTCGCTCGCACTTGCACGTACCACGCACTATTGCTTGCTCTTTCTTTTAGCTCACGCAACACGCACACACGCACACGCAAATCTATTTATTTTACGGCGAAAAAAAACAAAATAAAAAATAAAATAACATAACACCTGCTTTATAGTAAGTTCAGTTAGTATAAAAAGTTTCATGATCTAATTTTAAGTATTTTATGATTGCCAGCGGTTTATTGTTCAATTTAGAGGTAACTTTGAGATTTTTTTCTATCAAGATAATTTTATAGAATCATGTTTTAGTCAAACATAAGACCTAACATTAATCCTCAACTTTATTTCAAAATTAATGCTGCAGTATTTTCGACGTATCACAGGATTCTGCTAAGCCATTTGAGGTAGTATGGGCTCTTAATATGGGTCTTTGACTGCTGGCCTTTTAGAGAGACTAAGAGTCACTCAACGAGTAATGGAAAGAGCTATGCTCGTAGTTTCTTTGCGGGGTAAAATCCGGAACATGGATATTCGGCGAAGAACCAGAGTCACCGACATAGCTCATTAAATTTGCAAGTTGAAGTGGCAATGGACTTGCCTTCCCCATTGAATGAAATTAGGTACAGACTTTGAATACACATGTTGTTTAAAACCTGTATTATATAAACCACACGTTTATAGTTATGGGACAAAAGTTATCCCAAGGGATAATTTTCGACCTAAACTGACACACTATTCGTAGAACACAGTTATTAAAATTGTGGTTGTTGTTCCAGTGTCCCTCCGCGCGCTGTACCTGTCGGTCCTGTCTCGCGGCGGGTACGAGGCGGTGTGCCGACACAAGCTGTGGCGGGCACTGGCGCGGGACCAGCCCGCTAGGACCAGGAGACACTATGAGAGGTAAGGAGGACACATCAGCAACTTACTTGAAGAACTGTACTTTTCGACCCTAGGGGCGAAAGTAACTTTTTTGGCACTGAGGACCCAGCAACAACAACTGACTGAAAGAACTGTACTTTTTAACCAACGACGATATAATACTAGACTCGTAATAACGGGCGACCGATGTCTGTCAACACATTAGGCAAAAAAGTTTTATATTCGTCTCATTTCGACCAATCCTGTGAGCCGTAAACATACGTTGAGACAGAACAGACCTTGAGTTAGCCAATCACAACGCAGTACCCCGTCCCCCTCGCTTACGTAGTACCTCAGCGAGTTGACAGAATAGTTTTTGTTCCTGCGGAGTTTAGTATTATATCGTCGTTGGAGGACTCATTTACGACTAATTCATCAGAAAAGTTGTACTTCAAAATTTCATTGACCTCTGAGTTTGTTTCGACTTGACATACATTTAATTCCAAATTCATATTTATCTTAATAAATTCTCTCCTTCCAGATTCCTCCTCCCCTTTGAAAACCACGAGCGACGCAACGGCACCTCCTCCTTCAAGCCCAACGGGAAACTCGACCCAGAACCTCGCACCATCGCCACCATAGACGTAACAGACTCCCCGCGGAGGGAGGAGGAAAACCTCCTTCGCACTCCTTCCCCTCCTTCCAAGACAGACATCGACTGCGAAACGGGAGAGATCACCACCAAAGATGAAATAGTCATAAAGAACGCTGAAGAGTTAAATAGAGAGTTTTTAGAATCTCTTCCAAAAGAAGAGAGTAAAGTTAAGATTTCTGTGAAACCGGTAGAGAAGTTGATAGAGCCGGCGAGGGTGGAGGACGGCGTGGTGGAGGGAAGGAGGGAGGAGAAGGAGTTTAGTCAGAGTTTTTTGGGGGATGGAGCGAAGTTTAGTGTTGGTGAGTAGTTTTGAGTTTTAAACAAAACTTTTGACATTAAAAAGTAGTCTAAGCTATTCCTTTTACATCAGCTACCTTCCAATAGAAGTCCCGTCAAAATCGGCCCAGCCATTTCAGAGATTAGCCATTACAGACAGACAGACAGACAAAAAATTGAAAAAATGTAATTTTTGTGTATGTACCGTATATTTATTATTTGTATGCTTGTAGTAAAAACCGGCCAAGTGCGTGTCGGGCCACGCACAGTGTAGGGTTCCGTAATTGCCCATCAAAATACTTATGCGAACTAACTAAACTGATTCGCTGAATTTAATTTTAAAAAGAAGAATTTTCAAAATCGGTCCAGGAGTCTTTGAGAAATCGGGGAAAATACGAATTTAGAACCTCCTCCTTTTTTTGAAGTTAGTTAAAAATAGTTGACGATAAAAACCTACCTATCCCCAAAAAACATACCTATAAAAGCTGTAAATATAAAGTTGACAAACTTACATTTGCAGTTGAATCCAATACATTTTGTTTAAGAAAATATGTAATCCAAGTACATTTTATAAGTTGGTCGACTATTACTCGTAAAGTTGTAAAGCCTACTTAGTCATGACAATTTTCTTTTAAACTTCGTTATATATACTACTATTGTGAATTTTTTCACACCCCCAAACATAACCGTTTAGCTGGTAGAGGGGGGGGGACACTCGAGTCGAGCAAAATTTAACACTTTAAAGCTTAATATTTCACAAACTAATTTTTTTATCAAAGAATTGTTAATGGAAACTATCAATATTTTTTAAAGACCTATTTAATGATACCCCACACTAAGGGGTACGCGAGAAGAAAAAAATCCTCACTTTACGTGTAAGTACTGGAGGTACTCTAAAAAAAATATTTTTCGAGATTTTATTTTACCACTTTTTCGGCACAACAAATCCGTATATTTATACTAAATTACAGCTCTCTAGTGCTGTGCGTCTCTGAGCTAAACTGCGGACAGACGGACGGACGGACGGACGGACATGGCGAAACTATAAGGGTTCCTTGTTGACTACGGAACCCTAAAAAACGGTTATTTCAATATTACAAACAGACATTCCAATTTTGATTATATGTATGTATAGATATTAAAAATTAAACTAATGATGCCACAATAATTTATATTGTTGATGGCTTTTTTAACAGAAACTGATTTCTGGTTAATCTCAAATACTTACATTTATAACTCAAAGGTGACAGACTGACATAGTGATCTATCAACACACAGTCCAAACCACTGGACGGATCGGGCTGAAAGAAGAAGGATCACAATCCATAGAAAATTACCCCACGTCCTATAACAAAGTGAAATACCTCAAAAGAAAGATAAAAATGTACAAAAAAATATGGGATACTCCCCAACTTCATTTTTTTACACCTTCATATGGAAAAATTGCTTTAAAAATAGTCCAGGCGCTGATAAGAAAAATTCGTTTGTATGCGTATTTATAGACCGATTTAAAAAATTCTTTTTTTGTTTGAAAGGGTTCCCCCATGGTAGTCCCACGGCCGTAAAGTCAGGTCTTCGGTCTCCAGGACCCGGATAAATAAAAGAAAAATCTTAAAAATAAGCTCATTTTTGTACTATAGATTATTCACTCTCTTGTTGTTTCTTTTGACAGCACGTTTAGCGGGGTGGCTGAGCGGTTGGACTGCTGCGCTGCGTATCGCGGGTTCGATTCCCGCACGGAGCAAAGATTTGTACGATCTACAAGTATTTGTTTCGGGTCTGGGCGTTTGTGTATGTAACTCACATACACAAACCCCTAGGTGTTTGTTTGTGAGTTTCTATGTTTGTAAACGCACCCACGATACAGGAGGAATTCCTGGTGTGAGGCAATTAAAAAAAAAAACTGTAACTGTGACGCATTATGATGAGACAGAATCAAAGGTATCGCGAGGGAGTGGTCTCCAGAGGTTATCTATCTAATATCTGTAAACGAGCAATTCTTTTATATTTATTTATATATAATCAGGATCTCGGAAACGGCTCCAAGGATTTTCATGAAAGTTACAGATTAGGGGTTTTTCGGCTCAAGGAATCGATTTATCAAGGTCCCAGGTTCGAGAAAAGCCCGGTTCCCAAGATACAGACATTTTAAAAACCGAGCGAAGCTCGGTCAACCACATATTTTTACTTAAAATGAGATCTAAGACGGATAACGTTTGCATGGGAAAATCATAACACGCGAGTTGATGAATTTGAAAGTCAGTATTTATATTAGTATGTGTATAGGTACTACATCAGAAATAATTATACACCTGTTTTTGGATTTTTCGATAATCATTCCCAAAGTTAGTGAAAAGGGGCATTCAAGTTTAAAGAGAAGGATCTAAACGTGTAACCTGAATTAAAGACGGTAGTTGCAATTTATTACGTAGGTCAGCACTAAGAAAGGATTTTGTGTGGATTACATGTAAGGGGGTGAAAAGGGGTGAAAACCTTTGTAAAATCTTATTACTTGGGTTTATAAACTTGAAGCTTTGTACGAATATGAGTATTTGTAAATATGGGCATTTTTAGTTATTGTAAGTTTTTTTTTAAAATACCCTCCATTTGTAATCTAGACGATGTTAAAGTTTGTATAGAAAAATCATAACGTTCGACCCGATGAATTTGAAACTCAGTATAAAGAAATTAGATAAAAAATAAACAATCACGAGTTTTTGGGTTTTTCGAAAATCACCCCCAAACATTGGTGCTTCGATAAACTCAAAAGTAGGCCTAAAATTAAATAATCTCTTAAACGAATAAAGGATCCGTATCCTATTTTAAGAAATCAACCCCTAGCGGGTCGAACATTTGAAAATCAGTTTGTCCACATTAATATTTTAAAGAGACAAGATTTGATTGTTTGTGTGTATTGACTATTCATGTGAGCCTATGTTCCGAAACTACTGGAGCATTTTTAGATTTTCCAAAAGTATCCTTTATAGTCCAGTCACTAAAGCCTAAACCCGAAAATAATTAGTAACACGCTGAAATTTTAAGGGGTTCTTAAGGAAGGTAAAATAACATACCGGGTGATTTTGCAGCGTTCTGGGGTGTACGGAAAGGGTTGAAAAGGGGTGAAAAGGGGTGAAAATGGTTTTTCGTTAATAACATTGCCAAGAAAATTAGTAACACGCTGCAAATTTGGAATTAGGTTGTTCTTACCGTTTTTTAACGTGTATTAAATTTGCAGCGTTTTGCGACATACGGAACATTGTTTTTTTTTAAAAAAACAGTGCAATTAGTTAAAAACAGGGGTAAGAAAATTAGTAACACGCTGCAAATTTGGAATTAGGTTGTTCTTACCGGTTTGTAACGTGTATCAGGTTTGCAGCGTTTTGCAACATACGGAACACTGTCTATTATTAAAAAAACAATGAAATTATTTAATCACACGGGTGAAAGAAATTTGTAACTCGCTGTAAATTTGTAATTAAGTTGTTTTTACCGTTTCGTAACGTATATAAAATTTGCAGCGTTTTACAATAAATTGAACATTGTTTATTATTAAAAAACGGTGCGATTTGTTATTAACAAGGGTAAAAAAGTAGGAACACGCTGCAATTTTAGAATTAGGTTGTTCTTACCGGTTTGTAACGTTTTGCAAAAAACTGAACTTTTTTCATTCATTACCATAAAAACAAATATTTCAGTTAGTAACAATAGTGAAAAAGTTAATGCAGAGTTGCAATCTGGAGAAAATGTTGTCAAAACCTTTTTGAAACATTTTTCAAAGGACATCATTTTTTTGGGCTTTTCTGAAAGTGCCAACGAAAAAAATTGGTACCTTTTGTATTATTGGTTGGTATAGGTAGTACTAGTTATTTGGAGCAATAGTTACTGTGGCACAAAAGTTGTAGGATTGCTCTCGGCCAAGTTATACAAGTTCGAAGATTCGTAATTTTCATCCATTTTTAGGGTTCCGTAGTCAACAAGGAACCCTTATAGTTTCGCCATATCCGTCCGTCCGTCCGTCCGTCCGTCCGTCCGTCCGTCCGTCCGTCCGTCCGTCCGTCCGTCCGTCCGTCCGTCCGTCCGTCCGTCTGTCCGCAGTTTAGCTCAGAGACGCACAGTACTAGAGAGCTGTAATTTGGTGTAAATATACGGATTTGTTGTGCCAAAAAAGTGGTAAAATAAAATATCGTAAAATATTTTTTTAGGGTACCTCCTGTACTTACACGTAAAGTGAGGATTTTTTTTTCTCGCGTACCCCTTAGTGTGGAGTATCATTAAATAGGCCTTTAAAAAATAATGCTAGTTTTCATTAACAGTTTTTTGATAAAAAAATCCGTTTGTGAAATATTAAGTTTTAAAGTGCTAAATTTTGCTCAATTTGAGTGTCCCCCCCCCTCTACCAGCTAAACGGCTATGTTTGGGGGTGTGAAAAAATTCACAATAGTAGTATACAGAGTGAATTTTTCAAGTGGGCGTGGATGGCTATTTTCGAAACTATGAGGAATTTCGAAAAACGTTGAAAGGAGTCTCGAGGCCGATTTTGACGAAAACTAAAACTGCATCATTGGATTTTAGATAAATCAATCATCCTAGCCAGGAATCGAACCCGCTGATTTTGGAAAAAAAATCGCACCCTGTATTATTACACCATTCGATAGTGTTGCTGATAAGGATCAAATTCTAGGAAGTAATGATATACGGAAAACTTAAGGAAATAGCAGATTTTTATGAAATTGCTTTTTTTCCATGTTACATTACTTCTACTGATCCATAATTTATTCGAAACTAGCGACCCGCCCCGGCTTCGCACGGGTGCAATGCTGATATTAAATACACTACAGAAAAACTGTGATATAAAAACAACCGTTGTATATAAAAACATAGCGGCCCGCTCCGGCTTCGCACGGGTATAAATTATATAGCCCATGTGATTAAAATCGATCCAGTAGTTTTGATTTATTCATTAATGCCCGTGGCCCGCACGCGTTAAATTTGGAGTGAAACAATCCCCCTTTCCCTATACCATGAAGATTTCCTGCTATCTTTGGAATATCTAAGATAGTCGACGACCCGATACATTTCATTCATACATTTGTTGTTTTCTGAAAGAGTCTCATAGCCTTCAGTACGCGGAACTGTCAGATCCCAATTATCGGTGGGACGGGTTTGCTTCGCCGTCGAATCAACGAAGCTCGACTGATACTCGTCCTTGAAATCCCATGGAACTTCAAGAAGCAGTCCCGGGGCTGACTTAAAGCTAGTTACCCAATATTGCAAGGCAACCGCCTCTTTTTGGAGACTCTACGTGGAAGTGGTGCGGTTAAAGTCCATCTATGGGAACTCTGTGTCCGTTGTCTCCATAAGAAAGAGACCGGATAAGCTGATCGCACCAGGGAATCATGGCTTTTTGGGTGATCCACTCATATATGCTTGGGGGGCTTCTGTATCCAGATCACACCGTGGCAATCCGGTAAGGAGGCAGCCGCTTCTTCTGCAGTAGCAATGACAGCGAAGTAGGAAACAGAACACGTGAAGGAGAGGACGCCCTCGAAATCTCAATCCAGCTGCATACGGCGAGTAATGAGGAGCTAGTCGTCTTATGCCTGCCAGGTCGCAGGACTATCTTAGCAGGATACCGTAGCACAATTTTGATGATTTTACTAGCCAAACAAACGTGGTTGATTCAGAAAGCAGTTCTGTTGGTCAGGATTTGTATTGTTAAGAGGTTTCTCTCCCAAGATCCCTACCACAGGCAACTTCGATTCTGTACCGGATTCTGGCCCCACCAGCGGATTTATATATTATTTTAACATGTTTTAACTTCTTTTCACAAAAAATAAATTGATTTTCATTCATTTTAATTGGGTACACCTCTACCTAATCCTTTTTTTTTAACTAGGTAAAGTCATCAAATGAGTCCTCCGACCCCGGGCAGGGCAGGAGGGACTGTCAGACTTTTACTGACTAAAATCCACGGTGTCCTTCAATAGCCCTTTCTGTTCCGGGGTCACGGTAAGGAAATAATCCTTTGGCCCTCTGAGAGGGGGCCCCGTCAGTGTGCTGACGCTCTTTGAGGCGCGCGTGGGACTCAACGAGCCGTCGACCCGGGCATGGTCCATGGTCGGGCAGCGAGTTGCCCTTTACTCGCTGCCCGCATGGCCGCGCCTACGGTGGCCGGAGATCATCTGCTGACGTCCGACGCCACGGGCGCCTACCACTGCGGTTGGGGCGGAGGGAGGACGCTGTCCTCTCTCTCTCTCGGCCCACCTCCTCTTTCGCGAGCATGACTGCTTCGCAGAAGGAGGCGACCGCTTCCCACTCCGTCTCGCCTCGCTGCATGGCCGCGACCAATGCCGGGCGCGAGAGGTCTCCGCCTATTGCCACCGTGAGGTCACGGCGGTTTTCCGCCCAAGCAGGGCAGTCCTGCACCGTATGCTCCACCGTGTCCTCCGGGCGGCCACAGCAGCCATGTCCGCTAAGGACCTGTGTCATGCGATAGCTGAGGACGCCGTGGGAACTATCCAGCCACTCCTCAAAAAGGGGTCTGACAGCCGCGATTGCGGTTAGCCCGTGCCTCGGTTGCGACAGTCGTTCTATCCAAACTGCCTTGAGATCGCGCCGGAGCTCTTCTCGCTGCGCCTCGACTTCTCGAGGCAGCGGGGATACACCCCGACGCTGCGCCTCTACGCGCCACTCATAGACGCGCCGGAGGGCAGTCAACCCCAGATCCCAGGGCAGCGATCCGGCAAGAACGTTGGCCGATTCGCAGCAATCGTGCGGTATCCTCAGATCATTCTGATATCCATGACTCTCTGGCATGCGACCAGCTTTGCCGGCCGCGTTCGAATGCTCAAGGCAGACACGGGGGCCCCGTAGAGGGCCATGGAGCGCACGACAGTGCGCGTGCAACCTCCTGCAGGGGGCGTTTGGCCCGCCGATATTGGGCAGGAGCCGCCTGAGGGCGGCTGATGCCCGGTTCAGCCTTGGGGCCAAACGCAGGAATCATCATCATCGACCGTGCTACGGTACCTTTCCCGCTGAAATAGTCCCGCAAGCCGGTAGGCGTTTGGGTTCTTTAGACGAGGGTGGAACACGATATGCTGTCGTCCTGGGCCTGATCCTTGATAAGACACCTAGCTCCGCATTACTTGCCGTACGCGACTGGATTAAGATTTCGAGGGCGTCCTTTTGCGTATTCTGCCTCTTCCTTCGCTGTCATTACTGCTGCTGAAGTAGTGGCAACCTCCTTTCCGGATTGCCAACGTGTGATCTGGAAGCAGATCCTCCAGCATCTTTGTGTATGAGTGGATCGCCCGAATAGCCATGATCCCCTGGTGCGATTGGCTTGTGTGTTTGCTTCCGTATGGAAACGACAGACACAGGGTTCCCGTAGAGGGGCTTTAACAGTACCACTTCCTCGTAGAGCCTTCAGAAAGCGGCGTTTGCTTACAAGGTTGGGTAACAGCTTGATGGCAGCCCCGGCTCGATCCTGTTTTTGATCCAAACGTCGGAAATGCTCCTTAAAGTTCCACGGGATGCCAAGGACGAGTTTCAGTCGAGTCTCGTTGATTGGGCGGGCGGTGAGGCAAACCCGTCTCACCGCTAACATACAAGTATCGTGTTCCAAAGCTATGAGGCTCTTTGAGAAAACAACAAATGTATGAATGAAATGTAGGTACCAGCTCGTCGACTATCTTAGTATCTGGAACGCAAAGGGCGTCTAGGAGTCTGACAGACTCTACAGATCAGCCCAGAGCGAGATAACTCATTTGATGATTTTATTTCCCCCTAAAAAGGGCTGATTCAAGCAGCAGTGCTGATCACGTTTCGTATTGTTAGGAGATTCCTCTCCCAAGACCCCTAACCACAGGCAACCCCGATTCTGTTCCAAAGTCAAAGTCAAATCATTTATTCCAATTAGGCCATCAGAGGCACTTTTGAACGTCGATATTTAAATTTAAAGGGAATAGGAAGGGAAGGGATTGATTCTACACCCATTCGCTAAGGTAGGTTGTATGGAGAAGAATGGGCAAGAAACTCCATACCTACTCTTTTTAAAAAAATGTTTTACAATATTTTTAACAGCGTTTGAAATAATTAATGTCAAAGCAATGTACCTTGAAAATCTAGACTAAAAATTAAAAAATAAATAAATAATAAGAAATAAAAAAAGCAAAAGGTACATGTCGTTGACATTTTTTTTTCCCGATGCTGGTCCTACCAGGAGATTTGTATATTTTAAAATGTTTTTGTTACTTTTCACAAAAAGAAACAGATTATTATTCATTTTTATTCGGTACTCCTCTGCCCAACCCCTCAGGGATTACAGGCGTTATGTTAAATTACTTGAGGTCGCTAGTTCTAGCAATTCTTATCATTATTTGGTGAATATCGGCACTTTCAAAAATTAAAAAATGGATGAAAATTACGAATCTTCGAACTTGTATAACTTGGCCGAGAGCAATCCTACAACTTTTGTGCCATAGTAACTATTGCTCCAAATGACTAGTACTACCTATACCAACCAATAATACAAATGGTACCAATTTTTTTCGTTGGCACTTTCAGAAATGGCCAAAAAAAAATGATGTCTTTTGAAAAATGTTTCAAAAAGGTTTTGACAACATTTTCTCCAGGTTGCAACTCTTCATTAACTTTTTCACTATTGTTACTAACTGAAATATTTGTTTTTATGGTAATTAATGAAAAAAGTTCAGTTTTTTGCAAAACGTTACAAACCGGTAAGAACAACCTAATTCTAAAATTGCAGCGTAATCCTACTTTTTTACCCTTGTTACTAACAAATCGCACTGTTTTTTTTATAATAAACAATGTTCAATTTATTGTAAAACGCTGCAAATTTGATATACGTTACGAAACGGTAAAAACAACTTAATTACAAATTTACAGCGAGTTACAAATTTCTTTCACCTGTGTGATAAAATAATTTCATTGTTTTTTTAATAATAGACAATGTTCCGTATGTTGCAAAACGCTGCAAATTTGATACACGTTACAAACCGGTAAGAACAACCTAATTCCAAATTTGCAGCGTGTTACTAATTTTCTCACCCCTGTTTTTAACTAATTGCACTGTTTTTAAAAAAAAAACAATGTTCCGTATGTCGCAAAACGCTGCAAATTTAATACACGTTAAAAAACGGTAAGAACAACCTAATTCCAAATTTGCAGCGTGTTACTAATTTTCTTGGCAATGTTATTAACGAAAAACCATTTTCACCCCTTTTCAACCCTTTCCGTACACCCCAGAACGCTGCAAAATCACCCGGTATGTTATTTTACCTTCCTTAAGAACCCCTTAAAATTTCAGCGTGTTACTAATTATTTTCGGGTTTAGGCTTTAGTGACTGGACTATTAAGGAGGGTGACCGGGCGTTTAAATTCACTGAGTTCGAAGTTAGAAACACGAGCAGACGAAGTCGCGGGCGAAGTGCTATTTCATCATCACCAGCCTATTAATGTTCTGTTCCCACTGCTGGGACACAGGCCTCCTCTCTGTGAGAGGGAGTGGGCCATAATCCACCACGCGGGCCCAGAGCGGATTGGTGGACGTCACATGTTTTCGAATTTTTGTTTCTAGGATATGCCGGTTTCCTCACAATGTTTTACTTCACCGTATTGAGAGCAGTGGTGATGAAATAAATAACACAAAGTAATGCGTCTGCCTGGTTTCGAACCCACGACCTAGAACTCGTAAGTCGGGGCCGATACCACTAGGCCACCACTACTTTTTCGGAACGGGAACCGGGCTTTTCTCGAACCTGGGACCTTCCTTGAGCCGAAAAACCCCTAATCTGTAACTTTCATGAAAATCCTTGGAGCCGTTTCCGAGATCCTGATTATATATAAATAAATATTATATATAAATAAATATAAAAGAATTGCTCGTTTAAAGATATTAGATAGATAGATAACCTCTGGAGACCACTCCCTCGCGATACCTTTGATTCTGTCTCATCATAATGCGTCACAGTTACAGTTTTTTTTTTAATTGCCTCACACCAGGAATTCCTCCTGTATCATGGGTGCGTTTACAAACATAGAAACTCACAAACAAACACCTAGGGGTTTGTGTATGTGAGTTACATACACAAACGCCCAGACCCGAAACAAATACTTGTAGATCGTACAAATCTTTGCTCCGTGCGGGAATCGAACCCGCGATACGCAGCGCAGCAGTCCAACCGCTCAGCCACCCCGCTAAACGTGCTGTCAAAAGAAACAACAAGAGAGTGAATAATCTATAGTACAAAAATGAGCTTATTTTTAAGATTTTTCTTTTATTTATCCGGGGTCCTGGAGACCGAAGACCTGACTTTACGGCCGTGGGACTACCATGGGGGAACCCTTTCAAACAAAAAAAGAATTTTTTAAATCCGTCTATAAATACGCATACAAACGAATTTTTCTTATCAGCGCCTGGAATATTTTTAAAGCAATTTTTCCATATGAAGGTGTAAAAAAATGAACTTAAGAATTAGGCCATATTTTTTTTTATTTTTTTTCCTTTTTTTTGACGTATGTCTCTTTGTTATAGGACGTGGGGCATTTTTGGTCCATCTTCTTTGGCATGCAGGTAGATGTTATGACGTAGGCATCCGCTAAGAAAGGATTTTGATCAATTCTACCCCCAATGGGATAAAATAGGGGATGAAAGTTTGCCAATTTTATAAAAAATACATTGTTAAGTTCCGACATCCACGCGAACGAAGTCGCGGGCACAGCTAGTATAATAAAACCAACGTGAAGACACTTGAATTCTACTGTTATAATATTATTCTTTTATTAATTTCAGGTACTGATCTGGGATCCCGAGCGACTCCTCTCAACGGACATGCCGCGCCCGCGCCCGCGGACCTGGTGAGTTTTAACAATAATAATAATCATATTCCAAAACTATCACACAACGCCATCTAGTCCCAAGCTAAGCAGAGCTTGTGTTATGGGTACTAGACAACTGATAAACATACTTATATATTTCTAAATACATACATATTATAGATAAAGACATACACAATTTATGTTACTCGTATTTATGACAATATACAATTTTTGTTTCATTTCAATACTAATTGTAAAACTTGTTGATCATCAGTAGTGGCCCAGTAGTATCGTCCCCGACTATCAAGTTGTAGGTCGTCGGTTCTAACCCAGCCAGGCGCATTACTTTGTATGATTTATTCCATCACCACTGCTCTCGAAACGGTGAAGGAAAACATCGTGAGGCAACCGGCATGTCCTAGAACCAAAAATTTGAAGACATGTGACATCTACCAACCCGCATTGGGCCCGCGTGATGGATTATGACCCACTCCCTCACACAGAGAGGAGGCCTGTGTCCAAGCAGTGGGAACATTATAGGCTGTGGATGATGATTAAGACACTCAGTCAGTGCTTTACATATTAATGACTAGGTACATTATATTTGCTTACATCGTTCTCACATAGAGTACCATCTCAAAATGAATGATGTAACAAAGGTTTTGTAATAATTCTGGCGATCTAAAAAGAGTGTCCATGGAGTTTCTTGCACGTTCTTCTCCATAGAGATCTACTTCTTGGAACGGTCATCTACGGTACTTTCACAGTTATTATGTCTTGTGTCTGGGACTGGTATATATGACCATAACCAACATAACTATTTTTAACCGACTTCAAAAAAAAAGTAGGTTCTCAGTTCGACCTGTATGTATGTTTGTCCGCGATTATCTCGCGTTTGGCTGAATGTATTTTGATGCGGTTTTCAAGAAAGTGTTTATTACATTTTGGAGAAGGTTTTAGTATATAACACTAATAGATATCTTGTGACGTTGCTCGCATAGATCCGTTTTTATTACTTACTTAATAGGATTGTAGATTTTCAAGGCATTTTATGAAGATTTTTGTTGAATATCTCAACTAAAACTTTTTGAAAAAAAGGGAACCGGCTTCAAATTCAAACACAAATAACGTAAAAAATAACTTCGGTTTCTTTTTTTTTTTCAAAAAGTTTTTTGTACTGGTTTAATTTTATGTCTTTTGACAATTCAAAAGTGCCTGTAACTGGCCTACTTGAAATTAATGCTTTGAATTTGATTTTAAATAATGTGTGAATGTTGTATTTCCAGAAGACATCTCGTCCAGTAGGTCGCAGCTCGCTCCGCGCGGTGCGCGTCAAGCCTGCGCGGGCGCAGCTCACGCCCGCCAGCACACGTGAGTACACTACATTACTTGTTTAACTCTTAGATAGCTTACCAATAACGCGATTTGAAATTTCTACAAACTAAAAATGAAAATCGTCTTTGCTACTACGATATAATGATGAAATTCGACTGACTTACGTCGTCGTGGAGAGCGTGTTTTGTTTTTATCTACCCGTAAGTAAAAACCGCACGCTATATTGTAAACATTTTCCTTCTCATACAATGAAATGATCCTTAATAGACACTAAATGAAATCCTACTACTATTATAAAGGCGAAAGTTTGTAAGTATGGATGTATGGATGTTTGTTACTCTTTCACGCAAAAACCACCGAACGGATTTGGCTAAAATTTGGTACACAGATAGTTTATAACCTGGATTAACATATAGGATAGTTTTTATCCCGATTTTATGTTCCCGTGGGATAATTTTCGAGTTGTAGCGGGTGAAGCCGCTGGCAACAGCTAGTAACGTCATAAAAAAGTGATAATTTTTTTTTTGCAAAATTTGACCAACTTCCGCCGTCCCGATTTTTTTTTAATTTCACTCATTTCTGTGAACACACTTGACCACTTTTCTCTAGTAACCTGTTTTACTGCGTAATTATCATAATTCAGTAAAAACAATAAAGTCTGAGCTTCTTGTGGACAACTGATTAAATTGCTTTATCTTGTAGTTTAATCTTTAATTATTTTATCGGAGGAGCATTATACCCAGTTTTGCTGGGTGTCCCATACTAGACCAATATATTCTGCTTAAAGAGAGGACTCAAGCAGACTTGTGATGATCCAAAAAATTAAAACGCCGAAATCGTCAACATCAAAAAAGAGCTAGAGGTTCCTAAGAAAGTTTTCCCTTATCTCTTATGGATTCAGATTTCTCCCTTTTGGCCAGTTTAAAAGTAACACACCCTATATAAGTATGTTTACCAGTTGTCTAGTACCCATAACACAAGCTCTGCTTAGCTTGCGACTAGATGGCGTTGTGTGATAGTTGTGGAATTATTTCTTTATTTATTCATATGGATTCGGATTTCTCCCTTTTGGCCAATTATAATAATAACATAATATTCCACAACTATCACACATCGCCATCTAGTCCCAAGCTAAGCAGAGATTGTGTTATGGGTACTAGACAACTGATAAACATACTCATATATTTCTAAATACATACATATTATAGATAAATTACACCCAGACACAGAAGAAATGATCGTGCTCATCACACAAACATTTGTCCTGGGCGGGAATCGAACCCACGACCTCCGGCATAGCAGTCAGGGTCACTAACCACTAGACCAACCGGCCTGTCAAATGAATCAAATTTAAAAGAACACCTTGTCTAATAATGGTTATTCAATATATCGTACGTGTTTTATTTGTCCCCAGCACCGAACCCGCTACGTCCTGAGTCAGTGCCGGTTTCCCCACCTGTCACCAACTTCGGTATCCATCACCCACCGCCACAGCAGTCGCAAGTGGATGATGATATTGTCGAGGTAAACTTCTAGAATTTTTTCACTTAGAAACTTTAGTAAAGAGTGACCCTGGAACATAAAGGGCTATTGAAGGACACCTTGGATTTTAGTCAGTACGAGTCTGACGGTCTCTCCCGCCCTGCCCGGGGTGGGAGGACTCAGTTGATAATTTTAGCACGTTAAAAAAAAACTGCTGGGACACAGGCCTCTCTCTGTGAGAAGAAGTGGGCCATAATCCACTATATAACTTCATAGCCAGCATTGTGCGAGAGCTATTGTTGACTAGATACCTACGTCTTTATTGACTTGAATGACTCTGGCAGTTGAGAGTATGTCATGCTCACTCAAATGTCTCGCTGATGGTGGCGTGTGTGTCGGATCATTTAGTTCCCTTCAAAATGGTTGAGCTGAATGGTGCTGATATATGTGTCATGTTCGTGAACGGGCGCTGTCAGTTGAGACTGGTCATCTCTTAGCTGCCACGGTTTATTTTAATAACGTATTATCAACTTTGTTTTTGAATTGTCTTTTTTATATTATTACTATGGACACTAATAATTTGCCACATCGTTCTCGCATAGTGTACCATCTGATGATGAATGATGTAATAAAAGATCTGTAATAATTTTGGCGATTGAAAAAGAGTGTCCATGGAGTTTCTTGCTCATTCTTCTCCATAGAGATCTACACCTTGGAATGAGCACCTACGGTACTTTCACAGTTTTTATGTCTTGTGACTGGGACTGTAGCACCATAACTATTTTCTAGTACTAGTTTTATTTTATGTCTCTTGACAATTCAAAAGTGCCTGTAATTGGCTTAGTTGAAATAAATTATTTGATTTGATTGATTTGATTTGATTTGACTACACGGGCCCAGTGCAAAAAAAAAACATAATTAATAAAAAAAAAAAATTTGTCACTTAGTATATTTTTATTGCCATAAATTGTAAAATGATTGAAACAAAAAACACATCAAATAAAATAAAAAAAAATTGCCACAAAATAAGTTTTATAAAAAAAAGAAGTTTAATCTACCTAAGAAAGTGCTCCATTACTTTTCTTATTTATTTGATTCGAATATTGCCATAACTCTTTTCGGGTTACCGGACTTATCGGTCGCGGGACTTATTCCATTACCGTGACCCTGGAACGTAAAGGGCTAATGAAGGACACCGTGGATTTTAGTCAGTACAAGTCTGACAGTCCCAGCCTAGCCTTGCCTTGGGTGGAGACTCATTTGATGACATCGCCACGCAAAAAACTTTTTATCACTTCTCGCCTTTAATTCTCTCATTTTTTCAACTCCACAGGTCCCATACAAACCAAAAACGCCCGAAATCATCGACTTAGACGAATACCCAGAAAGTCCTCAAGCAGTCAAGAAGAAGAAACTCGACATCCTCAAAGAGAGAGGGCTGGAGGTCACCGCCCTCCCTCCTCCCTGGCAGGCCGTTCCTCCGATGATGGGGCCTCCTATGATCCTTAATCCTGCTGTACAACACCAGATTATGACACAGGCTCAATTATTCCAAATGTATAACATAATCCCGCAGAATTATGCCAACGGGATTCAACCTCCAAAAGTAATCCAAGCGTCTTCGATTTTCGGGAACACAGGACCTGAAAAGACCGTCTACGGGAACCCAAAAGACCCTTTTATGCCACCTCCACACGTCTTACATGGAATTCCAGTCAAACCTTTAAAGACAGTAACACCTTTACCAGTACCTCATGATATTTTAGACTTAACCTGCAAATCTACAAGTCCTCCTCCTGCGGTGGAGATTGTAAGAGTACCTCCTTCACAATCTCCTACCGCTCAAAATTTATCAAAGAATTATACTTTAGTCGATGGAAAAGCTGTTGTGGGTTCAAATTTAGAGATTACGTTAGTTAATAAGGCGCAGAGTCCTGGAAAAAATCGACCTCCTCAGAAAAGATCTAGTAATGGGAAATTCGTTTCAGTTAAGACCCCAACACCCCCTAAAGACTACCCTAAATACACACCTCCAGGGGGTGTAAAATTCACAGAAAAAAACCTCCAATTAACATCCCTAGTTACCAAATTCGGGAAGATTCGTCGCCGAATCAAAGTCAGATGCTCCAAAATGCGATGAAAAGTCAAAATTTAGCTCAAATAATGGATTTGCAGAAGAACTCAGTTCCTATGACTTCTTTTATGGATCCTTATGTGGCTTTATATAGCAGTTTAGCAGGTCAAATGGATCAGAGACAACTAGCCATGTACCGAGATCTCATGAACAACCAATTCAGGTACACCGGACTTCTAAATCTCGGTGTTGCCACACCTACGACGAAAAATTAAAATCTAGTCTTAATTTTTGTGATAACAATGGTGGCTGGATTATTTGGAATGGAGGAGTTATAGCCATTTTTGTATACGACTGTTTTGTTTTTTTTTGGTGTGACAGAGATGGCGTTATGAAGTTGACACTAGCCGTTCTCTTTCTAACAGTCTTTGAAGAATATTTTAGGATGTTAAAATATTTTGAAAAACTAATTAGTCTGTCGGATTATCAAAAAATATTTGACACGTATTTTTTTTTCTTTACTTAAACCAAAATTGATGATGATACGATGCTTCTAGTTTCGTGGGCTGACTAAGTTGGTTAGCGTGACATTGGAACCTAAAAGGCTATTGGAGGAAATCGATAGGTTTTAAGTCAGTAATGGTTTGATTGGCCCTTTCGCTTTACCAGGGGTGGGAGGACTCATTTGATGATTTTATTATTTAGTGCCTCGGAAAGCACGTAAAGCCGTTTGTAGATCTTTGACAGTCGTTACTTTTAGTCAGAAGCTCTAAAGTCTGACAAGACTGGTGTCTTACCATGGGGTATCGTATTACCCAGTTACTGTGTTGTGGAGGTCCGATAGACAGTCGCTCCATGTAAAATACTGATATTCAGTTGCATCTGCTTTGACTGGAAGAGGACCACAATATAGTTGGGAAAAAGCAGGGAGATGTATTCTCGAGATTAAAAGTGAAAATTATTGGCAATACATCATAATTTAGTACAATTTTTATTGAATTTTGACGTCGTCGCGAGCAACTCTCGAGTTTTGATGCGTTTTATTTTTGTAAATATTCATTACGTGTCCATTATTTTTTCAATAATCTGACTATATTATTGATTGCAATTTATTGATGACGGAAACTGACCTATTTTAAAAAAGCCACATAAATGATCTCCGGGGTATGATTTTATTATAATTATATTAAAAGAAAAAAAAAGAATTATGGGAACAATTAAAAATATTGTTTCTAAATTGAAAAATTTGTAAATAATAATTTTTAAGTGAACTTTAATAATTGATTGTCGATAGTTATTATTGTTAATAATAATATATTGCAAATTTTTATTTTGAGTGTGTAGTTATTTTATGTTTTTTGTGTATGTGTGTTTATTTACAAAACATTTTAATAATTTATAAATAAATCCTATCAAAATTCGTCAAGCAGTTTTCGAGATAGACACACACATACAAATCGCCGTAACTACACACTTTTTACTGTAAAATAATTTTGTGTTATAATTATTAGCTGAATTTGTAGTTTTAAATACAATCTTCTTGTGTAACGTCTGATAAACGTCAGGATTCAAGGTTTAGAATAGGATGGGTGTGCAACTACTGTGGTATTTGCCGCGAGAGGGCCCTGAATGACAAAGTCATCTACAACGACGATATAATACTAGACTCGTAATAACAGGCGTCCGATGTCTGTCAACACATTAGGCAAAAAAGTCTTATATCCGTCTCATTTCGACCAATCCTGTGAGCCGTAAACATACGTTGAGACAGAACAGACCTTGAGTTAGCCAATAACAACGCAGTACCCCGTCCCCCTCGCTTACGTAGTACCTCAGCGAGTTGACAGAATAGTTTTTGTTCCTTAGATCGTGCATGCGGAGTCTAGTATTATATCGTCGTTAGTGCGCAACTACTGTGGAATACGCCGCGAGAGGGCGCTGAATGACAAAGTCATCTATAATGAATAACGAACGTAAGGTAATTCGGGCGATTTGCAATTTCTACTAACTAAAAACGAAAATCGTCCTTGCTACTACGATATAATGATGCAATTCGACTGACTTACGTCGTCGTGTCGAGCGTGTTTTGTTTTTCATCTACTAGTAGATAACCGCACGTTTTTGAGGAGCTCGTGGCTAAATAATTACAGCCGCACAGGCCGATCTTCCGGGTTAAGCCGCGCTTGCCGAGGTTGGTCTGTGGATGGGTGACCATCTGTGACAGTTTCCTCCGTGCGAGGAAAGCACGTAATAAAGCCGTTAGTCCCGGCTGTCATTTGTAGATCTTTGACAGTCGTTACTGTTAATCAGAAGCTCTAAAGTCTGATAACCAGTCTTACCATGGAGTATCGTATCGCCCAGTTACTGTGTTGTGGAGGTCTGATAGTCAGTCGCTCCATGTAAAATACTGATATTCAGCTGCATCTGGTTCGACTGGAAGCAGACCACAATATTGTTGAGAAAAGGCAGGGAGATGATGACGTCGTCGTGGCGAGCGTGTTTTGTTTTTCATGTACTCGTAGATAACCGCACGTTTTATGTCATATGTCGTAGTAGTAAGGATGATTTTAACTTGCAGTTGAATTTGGTCGGATTACGTCGCATTGTGTTATTATTTGATCTATAATGTTACATTACACGCGAATGCTCTCGTTGTGGGAGCGCCTAAAGATGTCATTGTTGGCCACTACCAATGGTGATGGCAACTGGTGAACTAATGGCGCTAGTATAGCTTGTTCCAAGCATCGTCATTGGTTCAAATCTTAAAGGTACTTCAAAATAGTATTACGTCATTGGTCGGATTAGGACTTAGCTATGGTGGCGACATCTACAATTAGCTTTGACTTGCCTTCCCCATTACTTTGATATCCTGATGTTTTTTAGATGTGTTTGAAAAACAACTTTTTGGATTCAAAACCACTTTTAAATTGGTGATTTCTTAGTACCAGACACGAGTAGAAGACCACCCTTAAGACAAAGAAAAATATTTTTCCAAATCGGTCCAGGCGTTTTTGAGAAATGGGGGAACATTTACAAACTACTTTTTAAATGGACGACTGAATATCAAAACTGGCAATTTGGATATGTTTGCAAGTTTTGATGACATGGGCAGTTGTGGCCCAGTGGTATCGGTCCCGACTTACGAGTCGTGGGTTCGAACACAGACAGGCGCATTACTTTGTGTAATTTATTTCATCACCACTGCTTTCAAAACGGTGAAGGAAAACATCGTGAGGAAACCGACATGTCTTAGAACCAAACATTCGAAGACATGTGACATCTACCAACCCGTACTTGGGCTGCGTGGTGGATTATGGCCCACTCCCTCTCACAGAGAGGAGGCCTGTGTCCCAGCAGTGGGAACATTATAGGCTAATGATGAAGGATCACTTTCAAACCCGGTTATTATTCATTTATTCCGGAGCTGGGTTTTTTTTCTAAGAAGAGTGAGCTTTCTCCTTTCAAAAGACTAGCCGGGTATCGAACCTGGACCTAATGAAGTGGTTTTGATAGTTAAAAAGTTGTTTCTCGTTTAGAAATAATAATTGTCTTCGCAATTTGTAAATATAGAATAATATTGCAGTGTTTGTGCGATGCACGTACAAAATAAAATTATTAAAATTTTCGCAACTGTGTATTATTTGTTTTTTGTGTGGCTAAGGGTGCTTACACGGTGCATGTAACCCGCGCAAGTAAAAGTGAGAAACATGCGCAAGCTACTTGATCAAGCTACCCGCGGGGGGCTAGTACACGGCGCATGTAGCTTGAGCATGTTGAGGCACTTGCGCGGGTTACATGCGACGTGTATAAGCACCCTAAGGTCTGGTTTTAGAGCTAAAGCCTCTCTAGGAACCCGACATGCCTCTGAACGAAGGCATTTTGAAATGTACACCTTATAATTTTTTCGCGCCCGGCTATGGTCGAGGCCATGCTGCGGGGCGAGACGGTGTGGGAAGCGGTCGCCTCGGAGGACATTGTCTTCTCTCTCTCGCGGTCCGTCTCCTCCTTCGCTAGCATGACTGCTTCGCAGAAGGAGGCGACCGCTTCCCACTCCGTCTCACCCCGCAGCATGGCTGCAACCAATGACCAATGCTGGGCGCAGAGGTCTCCGCCTAATAGGGTAGTTTCCAGGGTCAAAATAATTACATTCTGTTTAGTCCGTATTTTAGATTATAAAAAAATATTGGACACGTATTTTTTCTTTTTTTTTTCTTGACTCCACTACCATTGTCACTAGTCTAGACTACTCACAACACGATATTGTTCGTACAACAACAATATCAATAATCAATAATGGAACAATATCGTGTTGTGAGTGAGACTTGAGACTAGTGACAATGGTAGTGGAGTCGAACGCAAAAAACGAACGAGACGGAGGGTAGACCGATTTGTCTGCTCATAACATCCACCCGCAATAACTTCAGTTCATCCGTGATCATGGTGCTTGCAACAGTGCCGAAATATCGGAAACTCAAAACAAATAATAAACATGGTAAATATCCCGTTTTAAACCCTAATATTTATAATAGTGACCATGTCAGTTTAAAAACTTATGTCACACGCAAGTATAATAGGCTATATCTTTGTAATTTTTGGTCTAATTTACAAATAAAAAAATACGTGTCCCTTATTTTTGAATAATCTAAAGAGACTAATTAATTCTAATGATGAAATTAATAATGAAGACGGACTAATTACATTTTTTAGGGCAACTAGCCTATTATATGTCCCACCCTTAAGATAATTGTTGAGTTGTAGCGAAGCACCAATAACTAGTGTAGAATATAATAAAAGCCGGGAGATATCACTTAATAAGTTTATTAATATATAATAATGTATGTTCAGGCGAGGTCGGGCGCCCACAGTTTGAACGTTCTGTCGTAGGAGCAGGTCGCGATGTACTTGTTGTCCCAAGATATGTCCGCACTCATCACCTGAGAACAAAACGTTTTTTACTGAAAACATCATATTAGTTCGGTAGCATTGATTTGCCTGGCCTGTTGGTCTAGTGGTTAGTGACCCTGACTGCTATGCCGGAGGTCGTGGGTTCGATTCCCACCCAGGACAAATGTTTGTGTGATGAGCACGATCATTTGTTCTGTGTCTGGGTGTAATTTATCTATAATATGTATGTATTTAGAAATATATAAGTATGTTTATCAGTTGTCTAGTACCCATAACACAAGCTCTGCTTAGCTTGGGACTAGATGGCGTTGTGTGATAGTTGTGGAATATTATTATTATACCTTGTTGTCATGTCCTGAGAGTGTCCGTAGTGGATGCCAGGCCGGGTTGGACCAGAGCTTCGCAGTCTTGTCGTAAGACGACGTCAATAAGAAGTGGCCGTGACTCTTCTGGTAGCGTACATCTGAAATAATACAATATTAATAGATTAAAAAAATCTTAAAGCACTCGTTTTTAAATTTCTTAAAAATAAGAAAATAACCCTACGGGGCTGGGGGCAAATCAAAAAGTGGGGAAATATTTAAGGGATTATATCATACTAGCAAACCCGGCGAACTCTGTTTCGCCACCAGATGGCTTCGTTTTCTTTGCTATAAACCTCACGGAGCCCGAGACCTTTCCAACGAATGCAAAACCGTGGAAATCGGTTCGTGCGTTCTGGAGTTATATCGTCAGGAAGGAAAACCCGACTTATTTTTATATAGTAGATTTAAGGGATATATTTACGTGACCGTGGGTGTAACTTGCAAAAATCAGGTAAATCTATTAAAAGCGAGTGTAAAAACCGTGGGAAAATGAACTTTATTTTTTGAGAAATATGAGCGACGCGCAGCAGGGCTTCTTTTACTGCAAATCTAGATGATTTCTTTAGACAAGGTTAATCCAATACCGGAATATAGCAGGATATTTGTTTTATTTTTTGCTACAGCAAAACTGTTTTTAAATTCAAACTCACCACTTAATAGATGCGTATGCGACGGTATTGTGTATAAAGCTGTTCGCCGTCTCAAATCCCAAATTTTTGTCTGCAAAAAAAAAACAAAAAGATATTTAGAAAAAATTGCGAAAACGAATTTTAACTAGGTACCTTAAAAAAGCACGGATCATTCTTCTAAAGCTAGTAAAAAAGATTTTTTTGGTAATAGGAAAGGCCGGTCAAAGCTAATTGTAGATGGCGCCACCATAGCTAAGTCCTAATCCGACCAATGAGGTAGTACTATTTTGAAGTACCTTTAAAATGTGAACCAATGACGATGCTTGGAACTAGCTATACTAGCGCCATTAGTTCCCCATTAGAAGGTACAATAAAACGGGGCTATTTGGATTTTTGGGGGTATTCGGAACGACCCAGAATTTCTAACAGAATCATTTTTCGGTTGGTGTAAGGTCGAATTTATTTTACAAACTTTAGGAATACTTAGATAGTTTACGCTTACAATAAACAAACGAATTTGTAAAAAAAAATCTTTCTTTGATATCGAAATATTTCCCAGAAAAATAGGATTATTTTATATGGTAGGTTTTAGTCCCAAATATCGATAGATTTGTTTAAAGTTTTTTTCAGCCCTTTTCTATTGCTGTCCATAATAGCCCCAAATATGCGATATTTGGAATAGTCACATCTTTATTTATTTTTTCGGTTCCTGTTGTATGTCGTTACTTCAAACGTATATCTGCATAAGTAATGGGTTCTCCAAGACCCATATATTTTTTTACCATAGCTATTTATTTGATATAAACAAGATATTTGCTAAATTATATCAAATGTGTCCCAATTAGTCCCATTTTACGGTACCTATAATATTAGAACCAATGACGATGCTTGGAACAAGCTATACTAGCGCCATTAGTTCCCCAGTTGCCATCACCATTACCTGATGATCAGCGGCGGCGGTGGCGAGGTGATGTCCAGCGGGCGACCAGTCCACTCCCAGCACTGGACCGAGGTGGCCCTCCAGGAACATCACACAGCGGCCTGTGCGCAGGTCCCACACGCGACCGAACGCGTCCATACCACTGGAAGAGATATAAAATAACAATAGTGTATTAGATTGAAGAGATCAGTTAAATTATCAAATGGTACATTGTTATCCAAATTTTTCTAAAAGAAAAGTATAGCCTCCTACTAATACTAATAATAATAGGCTAGTTGCCCTAAAAAATGTAATTAATCCTCCATAGACTCTGCGCGAAAAATGCCACGCATCGTGACGTCACACGTAACTTTAATAGGCTACCTATATCTTTGTCATTTTTGGTCTAATTTACAAATAAAAAAATACGTGTCCCTTATTTTTGAATTATCTAAAAGACGGACTAATTACATTTTTTAGGGCAACTAGCCTATTATTAGTCCTTACTAATATTACTTAATCCTTAGTAATTACTCCTTATTGGATCAGCTATCTATTATAGAAGGCCCGTCAAAATCGGCCCAGCCGTTTCAGAGATTAGCCATTACAGACAGAAATAGTAAAAAATGTTATTTTAGTGTATGTCACGTAAGTATATATATTTGTATGCATGTAGTAAAAATCGGTTATTTCAATATTACAAACAGACACTCCAATTTTATTTATATGTGTAGATTGATATTAAATACATTCAATTAAGGTCATTATCAATACTAAGTAAGTGATTTCATATAAAAGTAAGCTGGCTAGTGGAGTCTATTATACTAAATAATTCGAATAATTCGTTTCAAAGTTACCAAAATGATAAGACTAAGACGGGTGTCTCATAAACCCCTTCTACAGGATCCAACCCGACCGCCCGACAGAGGTGACCTTGGTCCGGTTGGTGTGAAAATCTGCCGTGTAGACGTTGGTCGGCCGACCAGATATGGGCGGAGTCAAACGACCTTTGGATGACCTTTCGAGAGGCATGAGCGATCCATCCTGTGGCGATGGTTTGCCGTAAAGGGGTTATAAATATTTTTTATTCGATTCTTCGTATATTTTATAGATCACAATTATTTGCTTACCCAGTAACAGCGAGCGAGCCGTCGCACTGGAAGGCGACGCTGTACACCGGCTTAGCGTGTCCCTCCTGATGTAACACCTCCGTTGCTGTAACAAATACAGTAACACTTAGCTAGCTAGGTCATGTTGCAATTCGTGCGATTTATGACATCTACCAACAAAAAATGAAAAACGTCCTTGCTACTACGATATAATGATGATGTTATTGAATCATTTTTATTCTCAGTATTTTAGAAATTCGCAAAAAAAAAGGATGGTATTTAAAAGTACTTCAATTTATTTAAAAGTACTTCAATTTATTCCCATTTCATTTACCTAATTTTGCCTGTGTTCCACCAAATATACTGAATGTGCACCAAAATATGTTCATTAAAATATGTCACGAGGTGTAATAAAAAAAAATCTACCTAAGCAGGGTCGTTCTATTTCTGTGTACAATGTTTAAAGGAACCTAACCAAACCGAACTTCGGGGTGTCCCTGAAATCTTGCTAAAGCGAGTTTTAGATTTGGTGCACATTCAGTATATTTGGTATACAAAAAGAATTATTGAAACGCATTCAAATTTTATCCAAAAAAAAATAATGGATTTTCATGCAAAATGAGACTGGTCGGGGACATAATATGTATGAAAAACCATTTTTTTTCCGAATTTCCAAAAGTCTTAGAACAAACATTGTTCAGTAACATGGGCTGAGTTACCCCACGAGAGGTTTTGCGCTATTAACGTTACACGTTATATGCGTTTCAGGTTATTAACTCAATATCAAATTAAGGTTCTGTAATAATTCTGGCGATCTAAAAAGAGTGTCCATGTAGTTTCTTGCCCGTTCTTCTCCATAGAGATCTACTTCTTGTAATGAACATCTACGGTACTTTCACAGTTATTATGTCTTGTGACTGGGACTGTAGCACCATAACTATTGTAGTGTTTAATAATATCCGTTTGATTGTCTATGACAATTCAAAGTGCCTATAACTGGCCTACTTGAAATAAATGCTTTGATTTTGAACAATTTTTATTTTCAGTACTTTGTAAATTCGCAAAAAAAGAGATGGTTTTTCATGCAAATGAGACATTGGTGGGGCACACCTGTATGAAAAACCATTTTTTTTGTGATTTTCCAAAAATCTTCGAACAAACATTGTTCAGTAACATGAGCTGAGTTACCCCACGAGAGGTTTTGCGCTATTAACGTTACACGTTGTATACGTTTCAGGTTATTTACTCCAAACCAAACTACCTACTCCTAGTTATGATGGTAATGTAACTCAGTACTCACCAGTTTGAAGATCCCACAGCCTCCACGAGTGGTCGAACACGGTGGTGGCCAGGAACCGACCTGAAGGGTGGAACTCCACGCGGGACACGCGCGCGGGACCGTGACCATCCAGGGACGCCACCGGAGACTCACTGGAGACAGGCAAATATAAATAATATTCCACAACTATCACACAACGCCATCTAGTCCCAAGCTAAGCAGAGCTTGTGTTATGGGTACTAGACAACTGATAAACATACATATATATTTCTAAATACATACATATTATAGATAAATTACACCCAGACACAGAACAAATGATCGTGCTCGTCACACAAACATTTGTCCTGGGTGGGAATCGAACCCACGACCTCCGGCATAGCAGTCAGGGTCACTAACCACTAGACCAACAGGCAAGTCAAAATATGGGAATTATGGAAAGTGGACCATGGAAGGCCACACTAACGAATAAACAGTTATTACGGATATAGACTGGCCTGTTGGTCTAGTCTAGTGGTTAGTGACCCTGACTGCTATGCTGGAGATCGTGGGTTCGATTCCCACCCAGGACAAATGTTTGTGTGATGAGCACGATCATTTGTTCTGTGTCTAGGTGTAATTTATCTATAATATGTATGTATTTAGAAATATATAAGTATATTTATCAGTTGTCTAGTATCCATATCACAAGCTCTGCTTAGCTTGGGACTAGATGGCGTTGTGTGATAGTTGTGGAATATTAGAAAAAAATACCTCGATTACGATTAATTAATTTTTTTCTAGTTTTAACACCAATAAACACATTTTTCTTTCTTTCCTTCTAATTTTGGGAACTCATCATAAATATTTTTGTTATTTAGAAAGACTATACTATAACATCGCGCTATGCGATTCTTGGGAAGACGAATCCACGGATAACAGTATATCATAAATCTATATAAACGCAGGCGAACCCGCGGCCAAAACTTACCTATTAAAGTTCCAAAGATGTACAGTTCCGTCATAAGCACACGTTGCCATGGTGACTGCGTCTGATCCGTCCATACCTTCCAGGACTGCTGTACTTTCTGTAGTGTCCATGGGCGCGGCCCCCTCGGGGGGAGGATCTTCTTTCTCTTGTTTTAGCTGAGAATCAATCAACGACGATATAATACTAGACTCGTAATAACAGGGGACCGATGTCTGTCAACACATTAGGCAAAAAAGTCTTATATCCGTCTCATTTCGACCAATCCTGTGAGCCGTAAACATACGTTGAGACAGAACAGACCTTGAGTTAGCCAATCACAACGCAGTAAAAAAGGAGGTTCCCAATTCGCTTACGTATACCTCAGCGAGTTGACAGAATAGTTTTTGTTCCTTAGGCCCGACGCTGCGTTACGCGGATGCACGCGCGGTTCTATACAAAAGTGCTCCGTCGCGGGGACCCGTGCGGGGACCCGCGCGGAGCCACGTGCGGAGACCCGCGCGGACGTCCGTCGCGGCGGCACGCGCGGTGCCACGCACGGGGCCACGCGCGGGGCCACGTGCGGGGCCACGCGCGGGACCACGCGCGGGGCCACGTGCGGAGCCACGCGCGGGGCTACGCGCGGTTCAGTCAATAAGGGTGCTTATACACGGTGCATGTAACTGGAGCAAACAGAGAGCAAATTTTTTTTTTATGAAGACTTTCGAAAAATTCCTCCGGTGCTGAAATTTGGAATAGGTATGGTGAGAGTAGGTGATACAGATTACACATGCACAATAATGCAATTTTTTTTTAGCCGAGAAGTTCGGTTTTTTTAGCAAAACATGAAAATTGCTTATTTATTTAACTCTCTGCGAAAAATCCCTCAGTCTCAATTTTTTTTATAGTTAAAGGTTTTGTAGGTTTAAATGAAATAAGTAATAGGAAGAAAAAAAGTTATAATAGGAAATTATAAACATCCAACTCGACTTCAGTGTCACTCCAAATCAACTCAACATATCGCGCTTTATCTTCTAGTGAGAATCTAGTGAAAAATTGCTCTGCCGATTTTTTTTTTAATGTGATTTCTTATCCTTAAACACATAGGTTTGTTACGTAATCAGAAACTTTTTCCTTTTTATACAACATTATTTGATGTCAAATCAGTCAACAAAGACTATACAAGCACACCGTTCAAATGAACGAGCGACACTGCGTAAATCGGACGCGTGTCCACGCGCGTGGCCACGTGCGGGGCCCCGCGCGGGTCCACGCGCGTGTCTCCGCGCGGCAACCCGGACGGGACCACGCGCGGGGCCACGCGCTGGGCCACGCGCGGAGCCACGCACGGGGCCACGCGCGGGACCACGGACGTGAACCCGCGACGGTTGCCCGTCGCGGGGACCCGTTTAACGCAGCGTCGGGCCTTAGATCGTGTATGCGGAGTCTAGTATTATATCGTCGTTGGAATTAATGGAAGAAGAAGTGAGATAAATAAAATACCCGGGTATGTGAGACTTGGGCCCGGTGCCAACTATCGGCATCGGCACAGCTGAAGATTTTAGGTGATAAAAACCATTAAACATTAACTTCATGGCATATAGCAGTGGTGGCCCAGTGGTATCGACCCCGACTTACGAGTTGTAGGTCGTGGGTTCGAACCCCGTCAGGCGTATTACTTTGTGTAATTTATTTCATCACCACTGCTCTCAAAACGGTGAAGGAAAACATCGTGAGGAAACCGGCATGTCATAGAACCAAACATTCGAAGACATGTGACATCTACCAACCTGCACTGGGCCCGCGTGGTGGATTATGGCCCACTCCATGCCATTAAGTTAATGTCTATAGTGCTTTTTATTACCCGACTGCGCCAGGAGGGTTATGTTTTTCGAGTGTATGTATGTTTCTGTGTGTTGCTCTGCAGCCTAAACGGCTTCATGGATTTTAACTTGAGAGGTGTCGTTAGATTCGTCTTAAACGTGAGAGTGTCACTGGGTACATAAAACTGGCCAAGTGCGAGTCGAACTCGTGTGCGAAGGGTTATGAACTAAAAAGATTTTTTTTTAATCTCTCACATTCTATCAAGTGGGGTATCAAATTAAAGGATTTTAAAAATGGTTTACCAAAATATATAACTTATAGGTTTCAATTTAATTTGGACTGATAAATGCTAACAAAAACTAGAAATAGTAAAATAACATAACATTGTTTTTTTTTAACATTTATTTTCTGATTAATTTCGTTGCAGGATCCAAGACTGGTAAATTCATTCTCCGGGACACGTCGAGCTTCATTGTCTCGGCGCTTTTCTGGTGGTTGCCACTTTTGATTCTGGCGCACAGGAGTTGCAGTGGTGCAGGGAATAGTGTGGTGGGTTTGTTCCAATAAAAAGGGTTCCGAAGCAGCAAGTAACATAATGAATTTGAAATATTTGAAAGGTAAATTGCAGTTCACGATTTATGACGATTAAAAAAAAACTAGTTACTCGATCTCCTTCAAACCAATTTTTAATTAAAGTTTACATGATGATGCACATCATATATTTTTTTTTAGTTTTATCATTCTCTTATTTTAGAAGTTACACACATATTTTATCACTTTGGAAGTGTCTCTCGCGGAAACGGATCAGTTTAGAAAAAAACGATGTTAGTAACCTCAATGTCATTTTTAAATACATACATAGATGGGACATAGAGACGTATGGGTTCGGTGAAAAATTTTTTTTTAGTTTCAATTCTAAGTATGGGGGCAACCCCCAAAATTAGTTTTATTTTTAATTTTGTATAAAAGTCCATATACGGTTCACATAATACATCTACTTACCAAGTTTCAACAGGATAACTCTTATACTTTCGCAGAAAAGGGGCTGTGACATGGACCGGACAGACAGACAGCCATGACGAATCTATAAGGGTTCCGTTTTTTGCCATTTGGCTACGGAACCCTGAAAAGACCCGATCTGTTAGGGTGCTCCCACATCTATCGACGCGGATTCGGCTTTTTCCGTCGCCCTTTCTCTTTCTGTCACTTAGAACTGCCATTTGCTAGACCGAGAAAAGCATAACGCGATAGCACGCGGCGGAATCCTCGTGGCGGCCGCGTGCTATCGCATTGTCTCGGTCTAGCAAATGGCAGTTCTAACCGACAGAAAGAGAAAGGGCGACGGAAAAAGCCGAATCCGCGTCGATAGATGTGGGAGCACCCTTACTTTACTGAGATGTTACTTACCTTGTTGTGGAAGTGGTCGGGCATGGCCGCCTGTGGGTGGAAGGCGGCGCCGCTCACGTTACATTTGTGTCCCTTCAGCACCTGCAGCTCGCGGCACTCCGGGACCGACCACACCTTGGACAGACCCGACCTGTTACAACAGATATCACTTAGGAGACACGTTATCATCAAATGAGTCCTCCCACCCAAGGCAGGGCGGGATGATCCTACAATAGCCCTTTACGTTCCAGGGTACAGTTACCTGATGAAATAGACCCGTGACCCCGGCAGGCTTTGGCCCTCTTAGCCCTGTCATATTGCTGACAGCTTTTTGGGGCGCGCGTGGAACATGACGCGCCATCGACCAGGGGGGGGTATTACAACGTCTTAAAACCAGTCTTATTCCGGCGAATGAAAGTGTTAGAGCTATACAAGTCGTCTAGCGCCATCTCGTTCACTCACTGGAACAAGCCTGATTTTAAGACGTTGTAATACACTCCCAGGGCATGGTCCATGGTCATGCAGCGAGTCGCCTCTTACTCACCGCCCGCATGCCCGCACCATAATATGGTAAGTAGCGAAATAGGTGAATGAAGTTTATTTCTGACAGACCTGTTGGTCTAGTGGGTTCAATTCCCACCCAGGACAAATGTTTGTGTGATGAGCACGATCATTTGTTCTGTTTAGAAATAATAGTAAATAAGTATAGTAGATAAGTATGTTTATCAGTTGTCTAGTATCCATAACACAAGCTCTGCTTAGCTTGGGACTAGATGGCGTTGTGTGATAGTTGTGGAATATTATTATTATTATTTCTGCCTTTTTTTTTCTCTTCTAAGAAAACGATCGTAGAGTAAGTAAAACGTAGTCATTGAACTCACCAGCTCGCTGTGATCAACATCTTACTGTCACTGCTAAATCTACAGAAACTTATCGGACGAGTATCACCTATCTGTAACATGAAAACATGGCTTTTTAGTTTTGGAACGAAAGTTCCTTATCGCGCGCTGCAAAAGGGGGTTAGACCACAGATTACGTTAGACGGAAAAAATTAAGACGAAAAGTTGTAACGACACTTCCCCCCGTTCCACGTGACTCTTGTTATATTGCGGCGTGCGCATGTTTCTCTGTCTGTCTCTCTCTTTCTTATTTATTATAGTACATTACACTACTTATAGACTACTTATAAAAAGCAAGCCAGATATTTTCGTTTCGTCTTTCTATTTGGCATTAAACAGTGTGGTGTTGCGACGATTATTTTTGTTAATTTCGTTCCATCCGGGTGTCCCTTGACACCTCTCAAGTTTTTTTTATACTCATTTCTAACATTTTTTAGCGTGTTAAAATCATCAAATGAGTCCTCCCACCCCGGGCAGTGCAGAGGGACTGTCAGACTTGTACTGACTAAAATCCACGGTGTCCTTCAATAGCCCTTTATGTTCCGGGGTCACGGTAATGATATAAGTCCCGCGACCTCGGCAGGCTTTGGTCCTTTGAGAGGGGGCCCCGTCATTATGCTGACGCTCTTTGAGGCGTCGACCCGGGCATGGTCTATGGTCGGACAGCGAGTTGCCCTTTACTCGCCGCCCGTATGCTCGCGCCTACGGTGGCCGGAGATCGTCTTGCGATATCCGTCGCCGTAGGCGTCCACCACCGTGGGTGGGGCGGAGGGAGGACATTTTTCTCTCCCTCACGCGGCCCGCCTCCTTAATGCTTAATGGGGATGGCAACTCAAAGCTAATCGTAGATGGCGCTGCGATAGTTGGTCCCCACGTCTACCTTGTACAAAAAAACAAACAAGATTATTTGTTATAAAAATTGTGTATAACTACAAAACAAATATGGAAAATTATTCGTCCATGCAAGTACTATATACTAAAAGAAGAATTAAGACGCCGCGGCGCATCTACAAGAAGAAAAAAGTGATTTAATTGAGTGGTTATACATTTGATTTTACCGTAATAAATCCACAATTACTTGTAGTTGAGGTTTCAATTTTTGAGTTTAGGTATGTTTTACCTGTCCTCTCCTTTATCAAGAATATAATGCTGGTTTTGACTTTCTATTTTGATAAAATATCATAATGTTTTAAGTCAGTAATTTTAACCTTTTTTTCTATTTAGATTCGAGAAATATCACAATATATTTAATTTCTTAACACCACAACTATTACAAAACTCGTTCCAGGTGATAATTCTTCGATTTTCGAGCGATGCAATACTGGTACTTAACCTCCAAAAGAAAAGCAGATATTATTTTGAAAAGTGTATTCCATCATTTTTACAGCTTATTACACAACATCTAGTCATTTTACATCAATAAATGGTTTTTTTTCTGAAAATTCCTTTGATTTTACAGTTCTTTGGGGACCAAACTGTCATTTTCACTTTGACACTTGCCTTCCCCATTATTTAAAATTATTTATTCACTTCACCTATTCGAATCACAGGGGGAACGTGAATTAAGAGAAAACTCTAGAAGGAAGGATTTTATGCATAAAATGCCACCAAATTTAAACATCGCTCGGCCACCGTAGGCGCGGGCATGCGGGCAGCGAGTAAAGAGCAACTCGCTGCCCGACCAAGGACCATGCCCGGGTCGACGGCGCGTTGTGTCCCACGCGCGCCTCAAAGAGCGTCAGCATAATGACGGGGCCCCCTCTCAGAGGGCCAAAGCCTGCCGGGGTCGCGGGATTATTCCCTTACCGTAACCCCGGAACTTAACAGGCTATGAAGGACACCGTGGATTTTAGTCAGTAGAAGTCTGACAGTCCCTCCCGCCCTGCCCGGGGTTGGAGGACTCATTTGATGATTTTACCACGCTAAAAAAAAAAAAAAAAAAGTATTGTTCCAGATACCAAGCAGTAGACATATTTAATAGGTTAAAATTATCACAGTTAAAAGTCTCAGTTAAAATTATTAATTTATTACTCTCACCTTTGTAAAACAAAACTTAAAGCCTTCTTATTGGAAAAATGCTTTTGTCAGTCTCAGAATATATGTATATTGATAAGAAATTGACAAAATAAATGTATTTGGATATTATAGGATATTATAATTATGAAATTGATTGACATTATTATTATACACCAATTTGACATTTTCACATATTATTGACATTATAGTTTATCTAATACCTACCCAACAAAATAATAAAAGAGCTTTGTATTAATCTGTTTCTACAAAATTTTTAATATTATGTAATGTTCAACACAGTGTAAATTGTTGTGAATAAATGAAATGAAATGATTATTAGTTATTAGATTACATGTGCAGTATCTCACCTGACTGCAGTATATAGACATGGCGGACGCCTTCCTCTGCGACTCCTGCTTGGCAGCAGCTCGCACGCTGCCCGCCAGTTTCAACTCCTCGCGCGCCTTACTCAACCTAACAACACGAAAAAAGGTATCATCAGCCGGAAGACGTCCACTGCTGAACATAGGTCTCCCCCTTAGACTGCCACGCCGAACGACAATCCTCCACTTGCATCGCACGGCTGCCCGCGACCCTCTCTCTGTCTGTGGTCCACCTAGTGGGAGGCATCCGCTGGTCCGTGGTCGCCACTCGAGAACTTTACTTCCCCATCGGTTGTCAGGTCTACGAGCGATGTGGCCTGCCCATTGCCACTTCAACTTGAAAATTTTTTGAGCTAAGACTCTGGTTCTTCGCCGAATATCCATGTTCCGGATTTTATCCCGCAAAGAAACTCCGAGCATAGCTCTTTCCATTGCTCGGTATCAAAATGAAAACATCTAAGTAAAAGGAAAATTAGGACGAAAAACAAAGCAAAAACGAGCGTAGCGAGCTCGTTTTTTTTTGCGCCTTTCTTTCTATATTTTAACTTTTATCCATCGGTTCATCATCATCATGTAATGTTCCCACTGCTGGGACACAGGCCTCCTCTCTAAAAGAGGGAGTGACCATAATCTACCACGCGGGCCCAGTTGGTAGATATCACATTATCTTCGAATGTTTCGTTCTATGACATGTCGGTTTCTGATGTTTTCCTTCACCGTTTTGAGAGCAGTGGTGATGAAATAAATTACACAAAGTACGACGTACGACCTACAAAACGTAAGTCTCTGTTGCATATTGTTGCAATGTACCATAATATTTAGAAAAAAAACAAGATTATCTCACCTAAGTTTTGCTTTTGGCAAAGAGTATCGAGCAATCCATAGCCTGGCCTCCCTCAGTTCGGGAGGGCCCTCATGGTACCACGTGCCCTCCCGACCTCTGTCCCTCTCAATCCTCGCTTCCTCTTCTTCTAACTTCTTGTGGATGGCATCTTCTCCTAAGCTGCAAGGTATATTAAAGGTAAATAATCTGTTTTTCTAATAGCCTAAAATTTTTACAGCTTGGCCAGAACGTCTTGAAACGGAACTAATCTTTTGTTTCTGACAACGTTTTTAAATCTTTGACATTTGATATAAACATAGAACGCAGGTTTGTTAGATTTATTATTGTGCCATAAAACTGACGTAATATGTGGAAAAAAAAACATTCAAAGTGCTGGTAGCGAGAAGACAGAGGCGTCTTTCGGTTTTCTACAGTTTTTTGTCAAGCTGTAATTAAATTGATTACCAATTAAATACAAGACAATCACCGTACGGTTAGGTGCCTATTGCCAAACTATTATCACAAGTGTATAACACAGGAGACGCGGTTTACGCGGGTGTACCGCGAAATGAGCATATTTTTGAATGGACAACCAGGTAATATAATAAGCTTATTACTTAGTGATTTTTTATGATACGGTTTGAAAATTTTGTACATAGATACTTTACACAAAAATATTGGACAGGTGTATCAAGTTTCGCATAAACATAAATAATCTATAATATAAAATTAGATCGCAAAATGTGTTGCTAAGCTCATAACTCAAAAACGGCTGGACCGATTCGGCTACTTCTTTTTTTGTTGTATTTGTAACCATCAGCGCCAGGTTTTAGAGGACGAAAATCATCATGTCCACCCGTGCGAAGCCGGGACGGGCCGCTAGTGTTGCATAAATTCAAGACTGTATATATGTACTAGCACTATGCCCGCGACTTCGTCCGCGTGATTTTCGAACTTTGCCTTTGTGAATTTCTAGTCCCGGCCACCCTCTATGGGATACTGTTGGAAAATCTAAATCAATATTCAACAAAAATTCTATCAACCCGCAATATTCCGTCTTAGGTAATACCTAGGTCTTAAAACAACCCCCATGCTGAAACTCCATGCATTTGTAGCAGCAAAGGTTCATACAAACTGTTAATCCCATAAACAGCCTCTTAGGGGTAGGATTTCAGAAAATAGTGCCTTGGTGTGCATTAACGTCATAAAGGAACAACCTTGCAAAATTTAATACTCCTAGCATTTGTAGAAACGATGTTTCACACAAAATATCAACCCTTAAATCAACCCCTTGGGGTCTATTTCCACAAAACACCCGCAACTACGTCCAAAAAGGAATCTCTATGCAAAATTTGAGTCTCCAAACTATCAACCCCAAAAACAAACCCCTCAGGGGTCGGATTTCGCAAAATCCCGTCATATTGAGCATCTACATTTTAAAAAGACACCCCATGCAAAATTTTGAATTCCTAGCACTTGTAGTTACGAAGTTTTATACAAAATATCAACCCCAAAAACAACCCCTTAGGGGCCGAATTTCGCAAAATCCTTTCTTAGTGTGCTCACCTACGTGGTATAAGGAGGGCTTGTGCCAAATTTCAAGTTTCTAGGCCCAGCGGTTTGGGCTGTGCGTTGTCAGATCAGTCAGTCAGTTTTGAATTTTATATTTATAGATTATACTCACTAGCTGAGTAGATCTCTAAGTCGAACTCTCCTCTCTGCCGGTCCCTCTCCGAAGAGACACACCGGCTCTCCCAGTTGACGTAAGCTCCTACGTACCTGTAGGCAATGACATAAGATGCTACACATCAAAATCAAAGCATTAATTTCAAGTAGGCCAGTTATGGAACCAATTGCAAATGGTTCATTTGCAAGTGGGTCCAACTACAAATGGAACGAACAGCAAATGGGATTAACTGCAAACGGATCCAACTGCTAATGGGTCCAACTGTACAGGAGACCAACTGCTAATGGGACCAACAGCAAGTGGGTCCTACTGCAAATGGGTCCATTTGCATATGGGACCAACTCGTGGGTCCAACTACAAATGGGTCTAACAGTAAATGCTCGGTCGCATAAGTACGACTTGGGCGGTAGGGGCACGGAAATGTTTGTCGCATATACTCGACTGGTTAAAGGGTTAGGCCGAGACTCCACCAAAGCTGTGCGAGTCGAGACGTGTTTTGAACAACCAATAGAATTGCGTTGCGGAGTGGAGCTGTGTCAATAACGCAGTTCTCTACACGTCTCGCTCGACACAGCTTTGGTGGAGTCTCGGCCTTAAGGTGCCTTATATCTTGGGTATACCTCATCATCATCAGTGGACACATTCAGCTGGCGAGCCTTCCGTCTCCTCTCAAACTCTTCGAGGAGCGCTTTCTTGTCACGAGACATCTCTTCTTCAAGTTCCATGTATTCTGTAAGTGGAGAAGAATGGGTGATTGGTGAGAGAGTAATGAAGATTGGAAGAAAAAGGAAAAAAACTTCAAAATATTTGCTGTTTTTCTCACAGAGAAATTTAGAAATTGAGTTTGTTAATTTTTAATGACAATGGTGATTTTTTGTAAAGCCACCAGCAGGTCAATCTACCCGAATCTGTCAAATTTTACCAATCGAACATTAACCTTCCAGTATTGTGATATGGTTGGAATTCTAGTAAGGTGATTGCTGTAATAACAAGTATAATTTTAAATATTTTATAGAAATTATCAAAACATTTGCTTCATCAGCTCTTACATAGAAAAGCTGCATCTAAGTTAGATTTCGGAGATTTTAACAAGACAATTCATATTTTGATAAAGTTACAACATGTCACTGGCCTGCAAATTGCAAAAAACGTAAGAAAATTTAAATTTCCCGGGATGGTTGGAATATTCCCCTTAAAATAAAATTTGACAGATTGAAGTAGCTTGATGTGCTGGTGTCTGTACATAGGTGAGTGCCGACCAAAGTGGAATCATGAAGGGTTGAAGGCTACTTGTTTTCGCATAAATAAGCTATAATAATAAAAGCCTAATTTATTCAAACAGTAGTGTTTTTTACAAGTAATAAAATAATAATATTAGTGTGTAATTAGTTGACTTCTTGTCTGTTTGCCCTTTGGCAAAGGCCTCCTCCATCTTCGTACACCACAGATGGATGGATGGATAAATAAGCCAGTATTAAATAAAGAATAAAAGTCCTCACCACTGGAGATTTGAATGTCCCCAAGTTCCTTCCCCCCAAGATCATCAGCTCCCTCCTTGGCAGCAGCGGCCAGGGCCGCCAGCCGGGCCTTCTCCTGTTCCTCCAGAGACCCATAGTGGACATTCTTTGGCTTCTTGACCAGGATAACATCATCATCGTCAGACATTTTGAGGTTATGTTTATATTCTAGTTTGATTTCACTTGATTAGCACTTTATATTGGTTTTGGAATTACTGATTGAGACTTGAGTTTAACTCTTTACGTGGTGATTATTATGGAATAAAATAAATCTGTAATTCAATGCCGATCAAAACACAACAATAACGCTGCTATTGTCAAACTTGTCAAAATTTGTTCTCTATGGTTCTCAATGTCAATTTCAGAGAGAATTTTTAGTTTACTGGTGCCGGCCGTAGAGGTTTTGTTTGTGAATTTAGCTAGAATTTTAATCTGTGCTTTATTGTCGTTGTTTACGTCAGTGGTGAACAGGGGGTGTCGACTTTGTTCTACGGACACGAAGTAGGTGGGCTAGAAAACAAGAAAGAGATATCAACATGAGAGTAAAAGAGATGAATTACATAATGTTGCCAACAAAAATACTATTTCACATTCAATCTGATAATAATTGATTTTATAGTATGTTATCCTTAAAATTTAATTTTGCTTTTATTCTGATGTGAGAAAATGTTTGTTATAATATTTTTAACATTTAAATTGATGAATAAACAAAATAAAAAGGAGATAATAATATGACAACATGACAACACTGGAACGCCATATTGTCTATTGGCTATTTGACGTCATAGGAAAAAATGTCTGCCATCGCTTGCGCACCATTATTTATATTTTGTTTTTGAGTTTATTTGCAATAAATAAAACAGTTGCATTTAATTCTACATACAATATTGTTAATGTGAGTCGAGCTTGCTCCTCTGTGTAAGTGTTTTGGTGAAATTAAGTGCGTATTTGTGAGATATAGACCCGGTGTTGAGACAGTGACTGTTGTTTGATTTTGTGCCTTAAGCGCTATATTCACGATCCAGCACGGCTGTACAGCAGCTCAAGGTCGCGTTGCTGGACGTAGCAAAAGCGCTATATTCACGATCCAGCACGGCTGTACGTCAGCTCAAGGTCGCGTTGCTGGATAAGCCTTGACGTACGTCAAGCCTATTCACGATGTTTTTGCTACGTCCAGCAACGCGACCTTGAGCTGCTGTACAGCCGTGCTGGATCGTGAATATAGCGCTTTATTCGCGATGAGTTCGTAGAAAGAAAACACTAGAATCTGTGCTATGTGTGGAACTTCACCTTCTAAAGATCCCAGCATCATTTTACATCGGTGTCCGAACCTTAGTAAAATAAGTCATATTATGTAGCATATTATATGAATAAAGAAGTCAAATGAAATCGTTTGTTTTACTAAACTGCTCCTTACTTATTATTTTTCAGCATTTTATGCACAAGTACATTGTGTTTCTCGATAGTAAAAACTATCGAGAAACGCAATGTACTTGTGCATAAAATGCATTGTATAGAACCTAAAAGTACTTGTAGCATTTGAAATTCCCGCCCTGAATTCTACTGCCATGTTTTCGTGGGCTAAACATAGATGGCGCTGGTCGGTAAGGAAAATTTTCCTCACGAAATTAGTACCGAGTCGTTATTCTTCCCCTTTAGGGGTATATATGTTCTGTGGTGGTGAAAGAACAACAGAAAAAAACTGCAAAATATTGCAATAAATTCCAATAAAAATGTAAAAATACATAGTATATCTAGTTATTATGCTAATGATTTACGTTAGTAGTTATTTTTCATGATAAGATTAGTAATTGTGTGGATTTTAGTGACATAACCTATAAGTGCGTAATTTTTGCGTGAATTTCTTGTAATCATGGCCCTGCAGCTATCAAGGCGAGAGGTTGATGACTTGAGGTCTTCCCTTGACCGCGCGATATACAGGACTATCGGAAAATCGGATAGTTCCTTGCTATCCACTGTTTCTGCTTGCCTCTCTAGTGGGTAAGTGAAAAAGGCATTTAGACTATATTTTTGTTGTTTTTTATACCATTTATAAAGCTGCTGTGGTTGGAAGGACAGAAAATTAGCAGTTAGGTATTGTTATAAAGTCAATATCAGTTGAAAAAATAACATAAATTGAATAAAAACGTAAGCTATAATGGAATATACCTAATAAGAAAATTCATAAGTTTATTGAAACCCTTAAAGGACATATTGACATATAATATGGATTATAGAGACATTTTATGAGATCAGAGATCATAGAGATATATTATGATTTAAGTATACAACATGTAATCTTAATAGCGCAAAACCTCTCGTGGGGTAACTCAGCTCATGTTACTGAACATTGTTTGTTCTAAAACTTTTGGAAAAAAAATTAAAAAGAAATGATTTTTCATACAAAATGAGAAATTGATCGAGTCCATCAGTATGAAAAACAATTTTTTTTAATTCGAAAAGTTTTAGAACAAACATTGTTCAGTAACATGGGCTGAGTTACCCCATGAGAGCTTTTGCGCTCTTAACATTACACATTGTAGAATTGATTCTACATACAGCCTTAGGAATTTTAAGAAATGGAAATAATAACGGAAACTAATATTTATTACAGCTATGAACGTAGAAAAATCATAGACAAGATATCGGCTCACATAGATTCGAAGAAAGCAAGTAAACTAGCTGACAAAGTGATAGCGTTGGCTCAGGAGTTGATATCCAGCTCTAAGTCGCAGAAACGGAAGCATGAGTCCAGTGATCGTGACAAGGACGTGAAGCGTTCCAGACATGATGAGGTTTGCATAGTTATTTATCATCATCAGATTTTTTTTGTTGAGGCGGTAGTGGGAAATCCCCACGGACACCACGGCTGTCTCACCGTCTCTCTGAGACCATAGGACAGTCGAGGTAGTGTGCTGTGTGGGACTCCAACCCACTAAAAGCCACTCCTGCCCTGCCAGTGTCCCTCTGCTGTAACCTTGCAGAGACCTTGGGTTTCAGGGCTTTGACCTTCGTTACCTATCCACCATCATCTTTATTGGAGTCATTTTCAATCAAACCAGATCCCGCCCTCCACAATAACAACCCCCCTTTACAGGCAAAAAACCTGCCGTTGTCGCGGGACTAACGAATAACCGTGAACCCGGAACATAAAGGGCTATTGGAGGACACCATGGATTTGAGTCAGTACAAGTCCTGAGGTTACTTCTAGGCAAGCGTGCTTCACCGTTGACGACATCTTCGCTTACCGAAGCATAGGCGAGTTAGTGGTCAAACGTGAACCTGTCATTAAATTAATAAAAACATCTCTTCTGCATAATTATTTTATTTCTAAGGGACTTACCGCTACGGGATTCGTGCGATATCGAGTTGATTGCCGATTTAAGTCGGACGTGTTTACTAATGGAGTGATGAGATGAAATTCGACCGGCATCGGCACTTCAAGAATCCACCTTACTACGACGACATAAAGGCGCTGCAAACAAAAGACAAAAAGTATCGCCAGAGACGAATAGTTGAGCAATCGAATTTCGAACACAGAATCATGTGCATTGTCATTAGTACGTACACGCAACTAAATATCGACGATATCGAGGAGATCTGTGAGCGATACCGTCAATCCGTGCGACTCCATTTACAAACACTAGTGATTGTCCATACATTTTCTTCGGCCGGACGCTTGTGTTTAATATCTGACCAATATCGGCAATCGATGCAATTCGATATCGTATCACGCCATGAGTTAAGTCCCTATTTCTAATGGGTATTGTTACCGAGAGAGGCCTTAAAAACGCTGGCGTGACAACTTAAACGTTTTTATAAGAAATTGGCAGGAATATCACGACACGGTTGGCGCAGTGGCTGAGTGATCGACTCCTGCGCACCGTGTCGCGGGTTCGATCCCCACACGTTACAAATATTTGTATGATCTACAAGTAGTTGTTTCGGGTCTGGGTGTTTGTTTATGTGAATTTATATGTTTGTAAACGCACCCACAATACAGGAGAAATTCCCAGTGTGGTGAAACAAATAATTTTGCAACAAGATTATACATAGAATGTATTTCTTACAGGTCAAAGAAGAGAAAGAGGTAAAGGAAGAGAAAAAAGAAGAGAAGAAGAATGGAGTAGAGTTACCAAGAGTTACAAGCGAGGGAGAGACAGTTGGCTCAAAGATGGCTGTGCTCAGTGCTGATAGAATCAAGGTATGTATTAAAAAGAAATTGCCCTGTGGTCTTGTGGACAGCGAGTATTTGGTATAATATTCCACAACTATCACACAACGCCATCTAGTCCGAAGCTAGCAGAGCTTGTGTTATGGGTACTAGACAACTGATAAACATACTTATATATTAATAAATACATATTATAGATAAATTACACCCAGACACAGAACAAATGATCGTGCTCATCACACAAACATTTGTCCAGGGTGGGAATCGAATCAGTCAGGGTCACTAACCACTAGACCAATAGGCCAGTCAAAGGTAGCTTGCCGTCACACATTTCTTGACGATTTCATTAATCACATACTTTCTTAGGAATTCTATATACAATCACGAATTACATGCATTTTCGTTGACGTCACGGTTAGCGCAGTGATTGAGCGATTGGACTGTTGCGCCGCGTGTCGCGGTGTTCGATTCCCGCACTCTTCTTCATCCTGCTTTTATCCCTTTTTACTTGTGGTCGTCGCAACACGTTTTCTTCTTCCATTCTCCCCTATCAGATGTCATCGTATCATTTACTACTTTTTCATTCATATCATTATGATTAAAATCCATCCATCTTTTCTTTGGCCTTCCTCTCCCTCTCTGTCCATCAACATTCATACTCATCACTCTCTTCGTCACATGGTTGTCATCCCTCCTCATCACATGTCCATACAAAGACAGACGGTTCCCTTTCATTTTATCTGTAACAGGCGTCACTTTCAAACTGCCCCTTATAAACTCATTCCTTACTTTATCCATTCTACTCCACACGTATCCATCTCAACATTCTCATCTCCGCTACATGCAATGGTTTCTCATCCATCTTTTTCACAGCCCAGCATTCCGTTCCGTACAATACGACAGGTCTAATCACGGATTTGTATATTTTCCCCTTTAACTTGAGGGGCATCCGTAGGTCGCAAGTTGTTCCGGTGACCTGTCGCCATTTCATCCAGCAAATATTTATATGATCTACAAGAAGTTGTTCCGTGTCTAGGCGTCTCTGTATGTCGAGTTTCTATGTTTGCCAGCATACCCACGATACAGAAGAAATTCCTAGAATTGGGCAACGTTTTTAAAAAGAATAAAAAAAGATTATACACTAGAATTTGATGGTTCTTTCAGCTGATGATGGCGAATGCTCAAAAAGAGATAGAGGAACGTAAAAGAGCCCTCCTAGCGATGAAGGGAGACTCCAAGAGTGGAGTGAGTGCCGCCGCGGCCGCCGCCCAGCAACTGAAGGTGCAGGTGCAGCAGACTAGCTCCATAGCACCGCCCAGCGTCATCAAACCTGTATTGTATTCGAAGCCAGGTAAGTTATTACTTCTTACTTTACTATAGGCATCATTAGTAAGCTCAGTATAGTCCAACGAGCTATGGAGAGGGCTATGCTCGGAGTCTCTCTGCGCGATCGACTCAGAAATGAGGAGATTCGTAGACGAACCAAAGTTACTGACATAGCCCTGAATTAGCAAGTTGATATGGCAGTGGGTAGGTCATATAGCACGCAGAACTGATGGCCGATGGGTCTTAAGGTTCTCGAATGGAGACCACGCACCGGCCACGTGCAGCGTAGGACGTCCACCCACTAGGTGGGCAGACGATCTTATGAAGGCCACAGGATCACGCTGGATGCAGGCCGCTTACAACCGGTCCTACTGGAAGTCTATAGGGGAGGCCTATGTTCAGCAGTGGACCCGGAAGATTGGCCTTTGCGGCTGTAATTATTTAGCCACGAGCTCCACTCTCTTGCAAAATATTTTTTTATTTAATTTTATCATACTTAACTAAGCTTGAAATACCTAATAGAATATACTAAAAATTAAATTATAGTCAATTTTAAATAGTTTTAAAACATTCTCTTCCACAGCTGCCAACGCTATATCCCAGGAGGAGCTGGAGAAACAACGCAAGATAGCTGAACTGCAAGCTAGGATCCAGAGGAAACTAGCTGGTGAGTACCTTTGATATACAGTGAAACCTGGTTAAGTGAGACCTCAAAGGACCTGCAAATATGTCTCACTTAAAGAGGTATTCCACTTACGCAGTGTCTCAGATATCCAGGTATAAATAAATATCAGTCTCATTTACAGAGAGTTTCATTAATAGAAGTCAAAAAACAGGTTATTTCAGATAAAGAGGTGCGGTTATCAAATAAAATAGTTAGTTTTAATCTTTATTGGGAATCAAAAAAGGTAATGAATGTAATTATGTAATGTAAAATATTTTTTTAAGAAATGCAGTACAAAAATGAATGAAATAAAAATGAATTTTATTTTTATTCTGGTTTATTGATAATTTGAGCCTTCGTATCGGCATAAAAATGCGATAAAATCGTAAGAACGAATTCCAGTTATAGAGGTTTCCTTCATCCCACTAACAGAGGTAATTCACTTATCCAGGTCCCACTTAACCAGGTTTCACTGTATTTCAAGCTGTAACCTTTCTCACAAAACCCACTGTCAATTAGTAGATTGATTTCCAAGGGAGCAGAATACTCGGGCGCCCCGCAATCGCGGCGGTAAGACCCCTCTTTGAGGAGTGGCTGGAGAGACGTCATGGCGTCCTGACCTATCGCATGACGCAGGTCCTCACCGGACACGGAAGTTTCTGGAGGTACCTGTGACTGATGAGAAAGGAGGAAATGCCTGGGTGTCACCACTGCGAAGATCGCAAGTGCAAGACTGCCCAGCTTGGGCGGTGCACCGACGTGTCCTCACGGCTGCGATAGGCGGAGACCTCTCGCGCCCGGCATTGGTCGCGGCCATGCTGCGGGGCGAGACGGAGTGGGAAGCGGTCAGCTCCTTCTGCGAAGCAATCATGCTCGCGAAGGAGGAGAAGAAGAGGACAGCGTCCTCCCTCAACCCCAGCCGCAGTGGTGGACGCCCAGTGGCGACAGACGTCGGCTGACGTTCTCCGGCCACCTTAGGCACGGACGGCGAGTAATGGGCGACTCGCTGTCCGACCATGAACCATACCGGGTTGACAGCCCATCATGTTCCAAAGACCAGGAAATGACGGGGCCCCCTTAGAGGGCTAAAGCCTGCCGGGTTTCAAGAACCACCTAATGAGCCCTACTTCTTCTTGCAGGTGGAGCCCTAACCAGCACAGCGGGCAGTGGGCCTGCGCCCCTGATCCTGGACCGGGAGGGACGCACGGTGGACACTACTGGGAAGAGAGTACAACTCACTCATGTTGCTCCTACTCTTAAGGTAAGATATTATCACTATGGAACATTGCTATTGAATGATCACCATGAATTTTAGTCATATAAGTCTGATGAAGAATCCCGAGTGTAGCGAGGCCTTTTTGCTCAGAGCAGAATCTCGAGAGTAGCGAGGCTAGACTTCTTTAATGGAATCTTGAGTGTAGCGAGGTTAGATTTCTGTAATAGAATCTTGAGCGTAGCGAGGTTAGATTTTTCTAATGGAATCTCTAGCGTTGCGAGGCTAGACTTCTTTAATGGAATCTTGAGCGTAGCGAGGTTAGTCTTCTCTAATAGAATCTTGAGCGTAGCGAGGTTAGATTTTTCTAATGGAATCTCTAGCGTTGCGAGGCTAGACTTCTTTAATGGAATCTTGAGCGTAGCGAGGTTAGTCTTCTCTAATAGAATCTTGAGCGTAGCGAGGTTAGATTTTTCTAATGGAATCTCTAGCGTTGCGAGGCTAGACTTCTTTAATGGAATCTTGAGCGTAGCGAGGTTAGTCTTCTCTAATAGAATCTTGAGCGTAGCGAGGTTAGATTTTTCTAAGGGAATCTCTAGCGTTGCGAGGCTAGACTTCTTTAATGGAATCTTGAGCGTAGCGAGGTTAGTCTTCTCTAATAGAATCTTGAGCGTAGCGAGGTTAGATTTTTCTAATGGAATCTCTAGCGTTGCGAGGCTAGACTTCTTTAATGGAATCTTGAGCGTAGCGATGCTAGACTTCTCTAATGGAATTTTGAGCGTAGCGAGGTTAGACTTCTCTAATGGAATCTTAAGCGTAGGGCAAGACTTCTTTAATGGAATTTTAAGCGTAGGGCAAGACTTCTTTAATGGAATTTTAAGCGTAGGGCAAGACTTCTTTAATGGAATCTTGAGCGTAGCGAGGCTAGACTTTTTTAATGGAATCTTGAGCGTAGCGATGCCAGCCTTTTAGTGTAGAATCCCGAGCGTAGTGACGCCAGTCTTTTCAAATGTGATCCCAAGCGTAGCGACGCCATTCTTCTCAAATTGGAAAGTTGAAAATTAACTATTGTGCCCAGGCCAACATCCGCGCCAAACGTCGCGAGGAGTTCCGCCTGCAGCTGTCCGGCACTGCCTCAGCGGAGCCCGCGCAGTCAGCCGCGTGGCACGACGCGCGGGTGGCGGCGCGACCGGCCGCGCGCCTCAGACGACCGCTGCGCTTCCACGAGCCCGGCAAGTTCATGGAGATTGGAAACAGGCTTAGGATGAAGGTAACGTAAGCTTCAAGCATATTTTACTGCCTACTGGCAACGACGATATAATACTAGACTCCTAATAACAGGCGACCGATGTCTGTCAACACATTAGGCAAACAAGTCTTATATTCGTCTCATTTCGACCAATCCTGTGAGCCGTAAACATACGTTGAGACAGAACAGACCTTGAGTTATCCAATCACAACGCAGTACCCCGTCCTAGAGATGGGTAACTAGCCGGATGCTTTGAGTTATTATCGATTTTAATCCATTAACAGCTATTAATAGCCATCCAATGGCTAATAACCCTGCTATTAATGTATTGTCAAAGAAATAAATGTTTTTTTTGTTTTTTTTTAAATCTGTGGGTGTGAATATAAATTGGGTGCGTGTACGCAGTGTGATTCAATGTATTGCATTATTCTTTTTATTTATTTTCACCTTTTTGTATGTGAAAAAGTGTTAATAATAGAATGAATACACATTTTTTGGGAAATCTAAAAAAATATAAAGCAATACAATATATTTATAAACTCGAATTCATTTCCTCGTGTGAAAAGCAGAGTACGCTCCTCGGGAGTAAAGCTGCCTTGTCTTGGGCTAACTTGAATCCCTCGCTCACTAAGGATTCTTTATAATATTAAAGTAGGGATTACAGGTGAATGTTCGCGGTGAGAAACGAATCGCTGCAAACCAGTCTTGGTAGGTGGTAATCAGCAACTTGACTGAGGATGTGAGAGCGAGCGAAGTGAGCTCATGACTTGGGGCACCCGGACACGGAACTTTGCAAACAGAAATAGGAGCCACGCGAAGCGGGGCCCCGTCGAGCCACCTTAGTAGGTGGTAATCAGCAACTTGACTAAGGATGCAAGAGCGAGCGAAGTGAGCTCAGGACTTGGGGCACCCGGACCCGGAACCTTGCAAACAGAAATAGAAGCCACGCAAAGCGGGGCTCCGTCGAGCCACCTTAGTAGGTGGTAATCAGCAACTTGACTAAGGATGCAAGAGCGAGCGAAGTGAGCTCATGACTTGGGGCACCCGGACACGGAACTTTGCAAACAGAAATAGGAGCCACGCGAAGCGGGGCCCCGTCGAGCCACCTTAGTAGGTGGTAATCAGCAACTTGACTAAGGATGCAAGAGCGAGCGAAGTGAGCTCAGGACTTGGGGCACCCGGACCCGGAACCTTGCAAACAGAAATAGAAGCCACGCAAAGCGGGGCTCCGTCGAGCCACCTTAGTAGGTGGTAATCAGCAACTTGACTAAGGATGCAAGAGCGAGCGAAGTGAGCTCAGGACTTGGGGCACCCGGACTCGGAATCTTGCAAACAGAAATAGGAGACACGCGAAGCGGGGCTCCGTCGAGCCACCTTAGCAGGTGGTAATCAGCAACATGACTAAGGATGCAACAGTGAGCGAAGTGAGCTCAGGACTTGGGGCACCCGGACTCAGAACCTTGAAAACAGAAATAGGAGCCACGCGAAGCGGGGCTCCGTCGAGCCACCTTAGTAGGTGGTAATCAGCAACTTGACTAATCCCGATGCAAGAGCGAGCGAAGTGAGCTCAGGACTTGGGGCACCCGGACTCGGAATCTTGCAAACAGAAATAGGAGACACGCGAAGCGGGGCTCCGTCGAGCCACCTTAGCAGGTGGTAATCAGCAACTCAACTAAGGATGCAAGAGCGAGCGAAGTGAGCTCAGGACTTGGGGCACCCGGACTCGGAATCTTGCAAACAGAAATAGGAGACACGCGAAGCGGGCCTCCGTCGAGTCACCTTAGTAGGTGGTAATCAGCAACTTGACTAAGGATGCAAGAGTGAGCGAAGTGAGCTCAGGACTTGGGGCACCCGGACTCGGAACCTTGCAAACAGAAATAGGAGCCACGCGAAGCGGGGCTCCGTCGAGCCACCTTAGCAGGTGGTATTCAGCAACTCAACTAAGGATGCAAGAGCGAGCGAAGTGAGCTCAGGACTTGGGGCACCCGGACTCGGAATCTTGCAAACAGAAATAGGAGCCACGCGAAGCGGGGCTCCGTCGAGCCACCTTAGCAGGTGGTAATCAGCAACTCAACTAAGGATGCAAGAGCGAGCGAAGTGAGCTCAGGACTTGGGGCACCCGGACTCGGAACCTTGCAAACAGAAATAGGAGACACGCGAAGCGGGCCTCCGTCGAGCCACCTTAGTAGGTGGTAATCAGCAACTTGACTAAGGATGCAAGAGTGAGCGAAGCGAGCTCAGGACTTGGGGCACCCGGACTCGGAACCTTGCAAATAGAAATAGGAGCCACGCGAAGCGGGGCTCCGTCGAGCCACCTTAGCAGGTGGTAATCAGCAACTCAACTAAGGATACAAGAGCGAGCGAAGTGAGCTCAGGACTTGGTATTAGGATGTTTGAACCATTCGGAATTATGAAAATCGGTATTTTGAAATTCATGTTATCTTAGTGTACCCGTAAATAGCTGATTATTTTTTTTGTAAAGGGCCAGATTATTTCTAAATTGCACATTTATTTACTACAAAGAAATATGATGAAAATGAAGTTTAATCTGACAGGCCTAAACCTGAAAGCCATGGGTTCAATCACTAAAAATATTAAAAAACATTAATAGCAGGGTTATCATCCATAATTGCTATTAACTGGCTACTAACTGCTATTAATTGCTATTAATCGATTAATAGCCAAATGATATTAACCGGATTATTATCATTGCCCATCTCTACCCCGTCCCCCTCGCTTACGTAGTACCTCAGCGAGTTGACAGAATAGTTTTTGTTCCTTAGATCGTGCATGCGGAGTCTAGTATTATGTCGTCGTTGCCTACTGGCTATTTTTGAAAAAAATAATGTCCATAAATACATAATCAAAAATATAACATGTATATTTTCTTCTGTTAAGTAAACTAAAATTGACAAAGATACAACGCTTCAAGTGTTTTATCTTTGTTAATGTTGATTGATTTAAAAAATACGTGTTCATTATTTTTCAATACTGTAACTGACGGGCTTAACAAATTTTCAATTTATAATATGCAGTTGGCCTTTTAGAGAGACTAAGAGTCACTCAACGAGCAATGGAAAGAGCTATGCTCGGAGTTTCTTTGTGGGATAAAATCCGGAACATGGATATTCGGCGAAGAACCAGAGTCACCGACATCTTTGCTGAAAATTAATAATCTGTTTTTAATAATCTGTTTATAACGAATCAACTACTGAATTTGTTAATCCGAATCTCAGACCGCCTAATCTGAAAGTTGGCAACGTCGCAAATAGTCGTCAAATATTAACATGTTTTAATTAATTTTGCAAAAAAAAACATGCATAAAAATAAGAAATGTGGCTTTGTAGTGCTCTAAAAAAATATTAGGGAATGCAATAATTAATATCGTAACACCGGATATATAGTTTTGAAAAAAAAAGGATTTGGAAACATTCCAAATGTCTTTTATACACCTGAAACGGTTACAACATCAAATTCAGTGTTTTAATTGCATTTCTATATCAGTTTTCTAGTGCACTACAGAGCCATATTTCTTATTTCCACACAGTAACATTGCCAAATTAATTAAAACTTGTAAATATTTGACAGCTTTTAGCGACGTTGCGAACTTTTTGGTTATGCGCCCTTAAAACATCCATTTTTGTTTGCAGGCACAATTGGAGAAACTTCAGAATGAAATATCTCAGATAGCTCGTAAGACGGGCATCTCTTCGGCCACCAAGTTGGCGCTGTTGGCTGCAGATACACCCGACTCCGATAGAGTACCGGATATTGAGTGGTTAGTACCTTCATCTACACTATTATAACTAGATGCAGCTAAATATCAGTATTTTACATGGAGCGACTGACTATCAGACCTCCACAACACAGTAACTAGGTAATACGATACTCCATGGTAAGACTGGTTGTCAGACTTTAGAGCTTCTGACTAACAGTAACGACTGTCAAAGATCTACAAATGACAGCCGGGAACAACGGCTTTGCGTTCTTTCCGAGGCACGGAGGAAACTGTCACAGATGGTCACCCATCCACAAACCAACCTCGGCTAGCGCGGCTTAACCCGGAAGATCGGCCTGTGCGGCTGTTATTATTTAGCCACGAGCTCCTCAATCTCTCTAGGAAATTGAACAATTCTTGTTGTGTTGGATAGTCTATCGAGGGAGGCTATAGACTATACAGGGTGAATTTTTCAGTTAAACATAGTTGGCTATATCCAAAACTATGAGTAATATTAAAAACGTTGAAAGGAGTCTCGAGGCCGATTTTGACGAAAACTGCGTCGTTAGATTTTAGAAAATTCAATAATCCAGGCCAGGAATCGAACCTGCTGATTTTGGAAAACCCCTAATCTGTAACTTTCATGAAAATCCTTGGAGCCGTTTCCGAGATCCTGATTATATAAAAATAAATATAATATGTATGTATTTAGAAATATATAAGTATGTTTATCAGTTGTCTAGTACCCATAACACAAGCTCTGCTTAGCTTGGGACTAGATGGCGTTGTGTGATAGTTGTGGAATATTATTGGTACTTATATTATTATTATCCCACAGGTGGGACAGCGTCATTCTAATGACGCCAGAAGAGCGTCAGGCGAAGCGTCAGTCGGAGCCGGCCGCGACCCGCGACGCTACAGACGCTAGCGACAGTCGCACTCACACGCAGCGGGTGGACGCCTGCCATGTTGGTGCTGATGATATCGTGGACAATTTGAATGAAGCTGCCATTACTAATCTGGTGGAGCATCCACAGCAGTTGAGGCCTCCAAGTAAGTAATATTTTAAATCAAAATCAAAAGTCATTTATTCAAATTAGGCTGATTTATCAGAACTTTTTGAAGGTCAAATTTTACATAAGACAGTTCCCCAACGCGCCCCCAATTCGACACCCCGGGGTGGACAAAAGGAACTTTTGGAACGAAGTTCCTTATCGCGCGTTGTGAAAGGGGGCTAGACGGAAAAAATTCTTACGAAAAGTTGTCACGACACTTTTTTGAACGAAGTTCCTTATCGCGCGTTGTGAAAGGGTGCTAGAGCTCAAAGAGTGGAGTGGAGTGGAGTCGCGACGATTATTTTTGTTGAGTGTATACAGTAACTTCGTTCCATCCGGGTGTCCCTTGACACCTCTCAAGATTTTTTTTTAATCGTTTCTTTTCGTTGTAAAATAAAGAATAGTTTTCAACTGAATAATAGAGTAGTTTACTGCATAAATAAATTGAAAATCAGTTTAGTTTGTCAGCTATAGTATTGGAAAATTCATTATTTTCATTTAGATAGAGCCATCCACGCCCATTTGAAAAATTCACCCTGTACATACGGTATATACACCAAAATAATATTTTTTCCAAAAAGTGTCGTGACAACTTTTCGTAAGATTTTTTTCCGTCTAGCCCCCTTGCACAACTCGCGATAAGGAGAGGGAATTAAGTAATTCCAAAAATATGTTTATGTACACTTGGCCTTGCAGTTTCACGTAACTTTTTTTTCTGACTTACACACAGCACAGCACAACTAGTTAGTTTAAAAAAAAACTAAAAACCAAAGGCTATAGCACATTAATATATGCTCGGAAGCCTTTTCAAAAATTCGGATTAGTGATCGCAGTATGATCTTTGTTATCGAATATTATTTTTTGATCCGCGTCTGCTTACGTCAAAGTTTGTAACGAAACCATAGCGCCATCTAATTCGACTACAACGCCATCTATCGAGAAAGGCGACAACTTTTATCATTTTTTAAATAACTAACAAGTGTCCAGTGCCTTCTCCCGCTAAAATTATCATCATCATCATCATCATCATGAGCCTATAATGTTCCCACTGCTGGGACACAGGCCTCCTCTCTGTGAGGGGAGCGCGGGCCCAGTGCGGGTTGGTAGATGTCACATGTCTTCGAATGTTTGTTTCTAGGACATGCCGGTTACCTCACGATGTTTTCCTTCACCGTTTTGAGAGCAGTGGTGATGAAATAAATTACACAAAGTAATGCGCCTGGCGGGGTTCGAACCCACGGCCTACAATTCGTAAGTCGGGACCGATACCACTGGGCCACCACTGCTCTCAAAATAATTCCACGGGAAGATACAGTCGGGATAAAAACTATTCTATATTTGTAAATCCAGATCCGGGCATGCTAGGGCGAGTAATGGGCGACTCGCTGTTCGACCATGGACCATGCCCGGGTCGAAAGCGTGTTGTGTTCCACGCGCGCCTCAAAGTGTGTCAGCATTATGACAGGCCTCCTCCTCTAGAGGGCCAAATCTTGCCGGGGTCGCGGAACTCACGAATTACCGTGACCCCGGAACGAACTAAGAAAGAAAGAAAAGTTTTTTGTAAGACTCACACAAGAAAGAACAACAAAATAAAACTAAACAGAACTAAATAATATATGAAAAACAATAGAAAAAATAATAAAACTAAATAACAAGTTTGGTCCTGCATGAGGCCAAAAGGCCCCAGGCAAGGCCAGCATGTGCTGTGACATTTTAAGAAAAGTCACAGCCCTGGTTTTCAGATAGAGCCCAGAGTGATGTCACGGTCAGAAACAGCAATGAATTTATTTAAGGCAGATGATGATGATAATTTTACCACGTTAAAAAAAGGGTTCCTAAGATCTCTTATGGATGAGAATTTCGGCCTGTGGGGAAAAAAAATAACCCTGTATAGTACACGCTAAGCATTCCAGTTTGAATCATAAAAAAAATGTGACCGCCTTCAAAAACAACCACAAAAAAGGGTAAAATAACCTACGAAACTTTTCTTTCGGAAGTCGGTGACTTTTTTTATTAATTTCATTGTCTCTTTTGCCACCGACTTCCGAAAGAAAAGTTTTGTAGGTTATTTTACCCTTTTTTGTGGTTGTTTTTGAAGGCGGTCACATTTTTTTTGAAAAAGTTTTTATTTTACTCTTTTTAGTTTGAATATTCAACCAAAATTCTTGTCAAATACACCGGTAATAACATCGTTAACATATCTTTAATTCATTCCCTATCTCAAAAACTACTGAACCGATTTTGATGAAATTTGCAGTATGCCCTAAGTTGAACGATACCTAGTACAACAAAAAAAGAATTACTTAAATCGGACTTGTAGTTCCGGAGATATGCGAACACAAACATAATAATTTTCTTATTTGAGGAGTTGTACCTTCCATCATCAGCTCAGCTACATGAGATGATGATTTCCATACGCAAATACTTGAATTACTTTATAAGATTTGCGAAAAACTATGTGTCAGCCAATAAAATTTGAGGGTTGCCCTCGATTTCTCCAAGTTCCAATCATCAGATCCTAAAATGGTGACAATGGGACCACACGGGAAGCACAAGCTTTCGAATAAAAAAAGAATCATGAAAATCGGTTCACCCAGTCGCAAGTTATGAGGTAACAAACATAAAAAAAAAAAAAAAAAAAAATACAGTCGAATTGATAACCTCCTCCTTTTTTTGAAGTCGGTTAAAAATTCCGACATTTTCATGTTTTTACACATAGGACAATAAATTAAAATAGAATTTGACAGGAAAACATATTATTATTGAAATAACATAACATTTGTATAATAAATTTATTAACAATTAAACGCAAATTGCTTAATGAATATCTTACAGTGTTTTTCCTTAATTACTAACAAATACAATTAAAACATATTTGTGAGAAAAACAGGATAAATTTCAAGTTTAAACATATTTACCTGATAGTTATGTTTTGAACAAAACTTCACGCCAGTAATTCACAAAGGGTTAATACAATATGATTCCATAAATCTCCATAGAAAAAAATCCCAAAGTTACCTCTAAATTGAACAAAAAACCGCTGGCAATCATAAAATACTTAAAATTAGATCATGAAACTTTTTATGCTAACTGAACTAACTATAAAGCAGGTCTTATGATATTTATCTTTTTGAATTTTCTTTTTTTTTCACCGTAAAGTAAATAGATTTGCGTGTAGACAGCTATAAGAAAGAGCAAGCAATAGTCCGTGGTACTTACGTGCAAGTGCGAGCGAGTAAGATTATATTGAAGTACTATGGACCCTTAAAAGTACTAAATAAATAATTGAATACTTTTCCCAGATGCCCCCAGTAGCATCTCTAATAATCATTATAATTTTCATCCAGACAGAAACTTCCAAATCTCTTCATAAACTTAGGGCAACGAATATTACATATGACACAACCACTTTTTATTATAATTTTTTCTGTTGTCGTTCCTGTAAAATTGCTACCAGAGGTAACTGTTGTACTAGGAATAACATTACTAGGATTAGCATTCGAGTTGGCACTAGGAAATATGTTACTAGGAGTAGCATTAATAGTGTTGGCACTAGGATATATGTTACTAGGTGTAGCATTTGTGGTGGTACTAGGAAATACTTTACTAGGAGTAGTATTGTAGTCGTTTATGCTAGGAAACGCGTAGTCATTTTGACTAGGAGTAGTATATGTGTTTGATGGAGGATATGCGTTGTTGAACGCAGTGTTACCGTTATTAGGCGCAACATGTCCGTTGCTAGCCGCAACATATCCGTTGCTAGACGGAGCATATCCATTGCCAAACCCAGCATTTCCATTGCTAGGCCCAACATATCCGTTGCTAGACGGAACATATCCGTTGCTAGACCCAGCATTTCCGTTGCTTGGCGCAACGTATCCATTGCTAGGCGCAACATATCCATTGCTAGGCGCAACATATCCGTTGCTAGACCCAGCATTTCCGTTGCTAGAAACAGCATAACGATTGTTAGGCGCTGAGTATGCGTTGTTGTAATTCACTGCATATTGAGGCAAATTCTCTTTGTTGTTCATAACTAAGTTGTTGTACAATCCGTTGTTAGAATTTCCAGTCGTTTGAGCGTTGTTCAAAAGATAATTATTAGGACTGGAACCTCTAGGTGCGCTGTAATAACCGGATGTAACACCGGTGTATCCGGATGTACTTTCCGTGTATCCAGCATAACCGGCGAAGTTTCTTCCACTAGGATTTTGGTAGTTATAATATTCTGGGGTATTGTCATTTTGGTTTCTATATCCGGATGTTGTAGTTGCTGCGTTATATCCGGTTTTCGGATATCGGTAGGGATTTGGTCTTAATACTGGTTTATTATTAGTAATATCGGTATTATTTTGGTTGTTTTTTGTAAAATTTATGAAGCTGTAATTCGGATTGTATATGTCATATCGGTTTCCAACATTTCTTTGTGTTCGACTTTCGTTATTTTTTAAAATATCATTGTCAATTATAATTGTTTTCTTGTAATACGGTTCCCTTTTTTCCCGTTTCAAAACATCTTTTTCTATATAATTCGGTATTTCTAAAACTGGTAGTTTTTCAGTATTTTCAACACTTCTACGGACTCGTATATCGAAGTCTGGATCGTCAATTTTGATGCCATAGTTGTGATGTTGCGAAAATATATTAATTAAACCTACTATTAAATAAACGGGTACCATTTTTCACCAGCTTTTAAGACTATAATTTGTGATAAGTTGAGAACCTCGTATCGTTAGTGTGGATATATAATCGTTGTAACAGATGAGCAGGAGATTCCACAAAAAATGTCGAATTGAGAATCCCTTCTTTAAACTTGGTTTGAAATGTCACTGGTTTAAACAGGATCAGTAAAACTTAAATCTGTTGCCGTAATATGACCTATGACTCCAAAAACCTGGATCTGTAGGATTTTATATGTCTTCAAAATGTTGTCAGTAACTCTTGAAATACTCAATATTGGTTATTTTCTGCTATTATGTCTTCTTGATCCTTGAAAAGACTGTATATCTGACTTCCACAAGACCAGATACTGGGTAAAAAGCCTTAGTGAGACTTCTGAATTCTTGATTTTAGGCTATAAGTAACGATTGTTAGAAATATCACGAAAACACTTTTGGACTTTAATTTTGACAAGATTTTGTTGTTGTATCACTTTATTTTTTAAATGACACAATTCACAAAATGTAATTTTTAATTTGCGCAGTTTTTTTCTTCTTTATCCACTTTATTGATATCAAAAATCAAAACATTTACTCTTCACAATTTTTTTGCGTCTTTAAAACGTTGTGTCACATACAAAATTCAATTATGTACTAAAAGTCAGTAATATAAGCATAGTATATAATAACAATAGTATTGAATTGTTGATGAATACTTATTATTATTAGTGGACGAAGTACAGTCACGGGCAATGATAGTTGAACACCTGCCTCCCAAGTTTGTGTCTTTTTCAATTACGTGTATACTAATAGAGCAGTGGTGGCCCTGTGGTATCGGTCCCGACTTACGAGTTGTAGGTCGTGGGTTCGAACCCCGCCAGGTGCATTTACTTTGTGTAATTTACTTCATCACCACTGCTCTCAAAACGGTGAAGGAAAACATCGTGAGGAAACCGGCATGTCCTAGAACCAAAAATTTGAAGATATGTGACATCTACCAACCTGCACGGGGTGGATTATAGCCCACTCCCTCTCACAGAGAGGAGGCCTGTGTCCCAGCAGTGGGAACATTATAGGCTGATGATGACTTTTTTATTATATTTTTCAAAGTGTAAAGGTTTTATTGATCGTGACTGTATGTCCTTATCAAACTACTGTATATTATGTCGTAATTCTGTTTTAATTAATTCTTAGTAATTGTTTAAATATAAATAATTGTTTGTTCGTCACCGTGTTCCGTGTAAGCTTTATCTTCTATTAAATAAAAAATGTCGTGTCACTCTGTTTGTGGTGGCAGTCCTCCGAAACGGCTGGACCGATGAATTTGTTATTTTTTTTGTAAACTAGCTACTTATACTGGGTGAAATTTTGTAATGCCACCTGGAGGGAAAGTACTTTTAATACTGCAGATAGAAAAAAAAATCTTGAGAGGTGTCAAGGGACACCCAGATGGAACGAAGTTACTGTATACACTCAACAAAAATAATCGTCGCGACTTCACTCCACTCCACTCCGCTCCGCTCTGCTCCACTTCACTCCACTCTTTGAGCTCTAGCACCCTTTCGCCACGCGCGATAAGGAACTTCGTTCCAAAAAGTGTCGTGACAACTTTTCGTAAGATTTTTTTCCGTCTAGCCCCCTTTCACAACGCGCCATAAGGAACTTCGTTCCAAAAAGAAGAGTAAAAGTCTATTGAATGGTCATCCTTGATTTTAGTAATTACAAGTTGGGTGAACCTATCGTTCAATAAATAAATAAATGTGATTTTAAATATTTTATACAAAACAATGTTATAATTTAATTTTTTTTCATTATGATACAGATTACTGATCATAGATACATCTTTTTACTTTTTTATCTGTGGCTGCGCGCGCTTTCTAAGGGAATGTTGGGATTTTGACGTTTGTGTTTCGGTGGATGACATGGTGGATGATTATTAGTGTTTATTAATTTTTATCTTTTATTTGATATGTTCGCGTTCAACGAGAGTAGATAAAGTAGTGTATGAAACTGTACATAACTAGGTATTATACCACTCGTGTGATACTATTAAAAAACTCGCTTCGCTCGTTTTTTAAACTCACACTCGTGTATAATACCCCTCATTATGTACCAGTTACATAAACTACTCTATTAATGAGTAATTTTCTACGTATCCGATCATTAAAACCTTCATAGCTATAAATAACAATATTAATGAATTACCTAGAAACAGGATAGCTGTATCATTTCATTTAATTGTCTGACGCATTTTAAGTGGGATTTAACACATGTTACACTTCGTAAGACTCATAATAATAATATCTAGTCCCAAGCTAAGCAGAGCTTTTGTTATGGGTACTAGACAGCTGATATACATACTTATGTATTTCTAAATGCATGCATATTATAGATAAATTACACCCAGACACAGAACAATGATCGTGCTCACACTAACATTTGTCCTGGGTGGGAATCGAACCCACGACCCCCGGCATCGCAGTCAGGGTCACTTGCCACTAGACCAGCAGGCCCCAAAGCATTAAGCAAAGGTATCTGGTATAAGACCATGCAGCCTTGCCTATGTCGTTCACCGTGGTTCGCTGAGTCAGTTTTGTCAAGAACAGATATTGTAACTGCCCTTCGACTTCCCTCCGAGCACATCGCGCTCACATCGTGAAAATCTAACACCAAATAGTACTGAGTAAGACAAAGTTAGATGACGGGGAAAGTTAGATGATGCCCCCCTCTAGAGGACCAAAGCCTGCCTGGGTCGCGGGACTTATCTCGTTACCGTGACCCCGGAACATAAAAGGCTATTGAAGGACACCGTGGATTTTATTCAGTACAAGTCTGACAGTCCCTCCCGCCCTGTCCGGTTTGGGGGGAGGACGCTATCCTCTCCCTCACACGGCCCGCCTCCTCCTTCGCGAGCATGACTGCTTCGCAGGAGGAGGCGACCAATGCTGGGCGCGAGAGTTCGCCTATCGCCGCCCTAAAGACACGGCGGTGTTCTGCCCAAGCGGGGCAATCCTGCACCAGCCGGTAGTACTAACTAACAGTATTGTGGAGGTCCGATAGTCAGTCGCTCCATGTAAAATACTGATATTCAGTTGCATCTGGTTCGACTGGAAGTCGACCACAATATAGTTGGGAAAAGGCAGTCAGATGATGATAGTTAAGACAAGCGACGCCGTAGAACCAGCCTATATAAAATTATCTAGAGCTAAGGTTATCGCAACGTTGTCGAAATACAATAATAACTAAAATTCCACAAACTAAGTTTTATAGATAGCTTAAAACGCAATAACAAATACAAAAAACCGGCCAAGTGCGTGTCGGGCCACGCACAGTGTAGGGTTCCGTAGTTGCCCATCAAAATACTTATGCGAACTAACGAAACTGATTCGCCGAATTTAATTTTAAAAAGAAGAATTTTCAAAATCGGTCCAGGAGTCTTTGAGAAATCGGGGAAAATACATAAGAAAAAAGATTACAACGAATTTAGAACCTCCTCCTTTTTTTGAATTTAGTTAAAAATAGTTGACGATAAAAACCTACCTATCCCCAAAAAACATACCTATAAAACCTGTAAAAATAAACTTGACAAACTTACATTTGCAGTTGTCTCCGATACATTTTGTTTAAGAAAATATGATATCAAGTACATTTTATAAGTTGGTCGACTTTTACTCGTAAAGTTGTAAAGCCTACTTAGTCATGATAATTTTCTTTTAAGCTTCGTTATATATACTACTATTGTGAATTTTTTCACACCCCCAAACATAACCGTTTAGCTGGTAGAGGGGGGGGACACTCGAATCGAGCAAAATTTAGCACTTTAAAGCTTAATATTTCACAAACGAATTTTTTTATCAAAAAATTGTTAATGGAAACTCCCATTATTTTTTAAAGACCTATTTAATGATACCCCACACTAAGGGGTACGCGAGAAAAAAAAAATCCTCACTTTACGTGTAAGTACTGGAGGTACCCTAAAAAAAAATATTTTACGAGATTTTATTTTACCACTTTTTTGGCACAACAAATCCGTATATTTACACCAAATTACAGCTCTCTAGTACTGTGCGTCTCTGAGCTAAACTGCGGACAGACGGACGGACGGACGGACGGACGGACGGACGGACGGACGGACGGACGGACGGACGGACGGACATGGCGAAACTATAAGGGTTCCTTGTTGACTACGGAACCCTAAAAATATATTGTAAACTACGGTACGTGCCGGTACGTGCATCGCTACTTTGACAGCAAAATCCCCATTAACAAAATGATCCGCCATTTATTGAATTCATTTGTTACAATAAATGTGATAAATGAAGAACCGCTCGACCGATTTCACAAACTTCACATAAACCACCTACTAAATAGTACGAACAAAGCCTAAACATTTGGTTTGGATAGGTGAGCCCGTTCTTGAGTTATAAAATTACAACGAAAAGTGGCATTGATTTTTATTCACGTTGCTCTGCTTCTATTGGTGATAGCGTGATGTTATATAGCCTATAACCTTCCTCGATAAAAGAAATAGGTATCCAAAACTACAAAAATATTTTTTCAATTCGAACCAGCAGTTCCTGATGGCTTACGCAGACCGAGACGGCATGGCAAGTGATTTTAATTTTTACTGTGTGGACATTCAACCGTACTGTTACAGAAATACGACAGAAATTGCTATGCTTTTAAATGATGCTGTGGCATTGAAAGGAATTTTATCGCACGGCATTAAGAGGAAACAGCACGGCCGTTTTTCCATACAAACGTAGTCCCCTGTTTTCTTCCTGGATAATGCCAGTAGAGCAATAATTTTTTTTACTAAAAATCTATGACCATTATTGGCATGTCTCTATGTTTTCTTTTTTCCCATAAATTAATTATGAAAAGAGATATGAACATTCAAAATCTTAAAAAAATGGCCAGATTTTCCGCTGTGTTCAAAAAATCAGTAAACAAATTTGACGAGATTATATAAAAAAAGGAAAACATAGGAACACGGCCAATGCCTTTCTTTATTTTTTAAAGGAAAAAGTAGTAAAATCGGTTAAGTTTTGGAGGAGTAATCAGGGGACTACGAATCGTTGATTTTGTGCCATTTTTAAGGTATTTTCGGTCCAAGCTGCAGTTGTCTCCTTCGCGCTCTGTAACTCTGTTGTGGGCACTGTGCGACAGCAATGTATTTTACAAATACCTATTTTTCAATTCTCCAGCCCTTGCTGTTTCCTCTTAAAAGACGCGCCACAGGCTCACGTGGCGGGATGCCGTGGCATACTGCGGTAGGCAACGGCATGCCACGGACTCCGGCGCTCGTAGTGATATACTGCGGGGTGCGGCGGCGGGGGTAGAGAAGCGGGGCCGTGGCAAAGTGATGGAATGCCGCGATATCTAAGCGGCCAGTGTGTGCTGACTCATGGCAAAATCCTTTGCAATGCCGTCCCGGTCTGCATATGCCTTGAGATCAACTAAACCAAAAAATAAACTCTTCTTCCCACCTCTTTTATTCTTAGGAGCAGAGAAAATCAAACAAATGATCATTCAAAATTACATATAATTGAAAAACGCTTAAAAATTAACTAGTAGTTCACATTAACGAAATACGTTTTCAAAGTAATTACAGCACACTCCGTCTAAGGGTGCTCTCACATCTATCGACGCGGAAACGGCTTTTTCCGTAGCCCTTTCTCTTTCTGTCGCTTAGAACGGCCATTTGCTAGACCGAGACAGAAAGCATAGATGTGGGAGCACGCGTCGGTATCCTCGACGCGTCCGCGGCAGAAAGAGAAAGGGCGACGGAAAAATCCGATTCCGCGTCGATAGATGTGTGAGCACCCTTAATGAGAATCATCCCTTATTCTTTCATTTTGTTTCATTTATTTTTTTATGAAACAAGTCGAAAATATTTATCATAACATCTTGTTGCCAGAAATTTAAAAATCTTTGTCCCAAAATAATGTTGTTTCTTAAGGAGGCACTGTAATCGGTTACACAGCGAATATAAGATTATAACTAGTGCTGAGGTTATCATGGAGGTGTCAAAATACAATAATGATAACAGAGTAACATTCTAAATAACTGTACTATAATAATAGTTTAGGAAAGTAATAATAAAATAAAGATATTAATACAAAAAACGCATTTATTTTACAATAAAATCGTCATCATTATATACAATTACACAGGTTCTTATTAAAATACATGAATACAATGTTTTACTGTAGGAACAAACCCTGCACTGGAGCCATGTACAATCGACAAAATGGAATCATGACCCATTTTGACAACAAATCGTGTGCATCCGTCAAATTGACAAAGATCAAAGTCGTTACCATGGATATGTATGTTTACGCGAATGTGGACCTAATTGTATTTGAATGTCTGTAGGAAAATAACCTTATGGTGGGTCATAATTCCACTGGGTCGATTGTACATTAGAATTGACAATTTTCAAACTGACATGGTCACTAACACTATTATTTAGTAGAAATTGCTAATTGCACGCATCGCGTCATGGTGAAGCTCCCTTAGGCGCGGGCCACATGGAAAAGACGTAAGACGCAGACGAGGCGGAGACATAATGTCTCTTCGGCGTCTCTTTCATACAAAATGTATGAAAGAGACGCCGAAGCTGTAAAACACAGAAGAGACGAGGCGCGGGCGCAACTCATACATTTTCGCACGTCCGCGACCAACGACGATATAATACTAGACTCCTAATAACAGGCGACTGATGTCTGCCAACACATTAGGCAAAAAAGTCTTATATTCGTCTCATTTCGACCACTCCTGTGAGCCGTAAACATACGTTGAGACAGAACAGACCTTGAGTTAGCCAATCACAACGCAGTACCCCGTCCCCCTCGCTGACGTAGTACCTCAGCGAGTTGGCAGAATAATTTTTGTTCCTTAGATCGTGCATGCGGAGTGTAGTATTATATCGTCGTTGTCCGCGACGCATTCTCGTCTTACGTCTTTTCTATGTGGCCCGCGCCTGATCAAAAATGACTGAAACTTAAACATCAAAACCCAGTCTACTCATCTTCTTCGTCTCTTACACATATCCCATAAGCTGTCATCTTCATGCCATAAGGACAGTTGTTACAAGCAATCATACAGGCATCCATGGTCCTTTCCTCCTTAGTAACCGTTGAATTGGCCCTCGGTAAAGTACATTTACAATTCGCGGTATTATTAAAACCGGTATTCGGATTGGGATAACCGTTTGGTACTTGAAAACCGGTATTCGGTTTTGTATAATTCGTGTTTGGTACTGTATAAGTAGTGTTTGGTAAATAAAATCCGGTATTCGGATTTGGATAATTAGTGTTCGGCGCTGGGTGTGGGTATACGTTATTTGGCGCTGGAAATACATTCGGTTTTGGGTAACTGTTGTTCGGCGCTGGGTATACGTTATTTGGCGCTGGGTATATATTCGGTTTTGGGTAACTATTGTTCGGCGCTGGGTATACGTTGCTTGGCGCTGGGTAACTGTTGTTCGGTACTTGAAAACCGGTATTCGGATTCGTGTAACTGGAGTTAGAGGCCGGATAAACCACGGGTTTCGGAAATACCAAAGATCCAGGATAATTGGTATTAGGTATTGGATAGCTGCCATTAGTTGCATTACGATAACCCTGAATTGCCCAAGGAGATCCGTTAGGTTCCGGGTAAGACGGATTCGGTGGCGGGTAAACCGTGTTCGGTGCCGGATAACCGGGATATCCCGGGTTAAAACCCGGGTAAGGCGCATAACCGGGTGTGACAGGATTTAACGGTTGCGACGTATTTGCATTGTTGTAAATCGGTCTCACAAAAGTGTTGTTTGAATTCGGATATCCGGGTTTCGTCACGTTTATATTATAGTAGGTTTGTCCAGGATTCACATAATTGGTCGTCGCAGATACGTTATTTCTTGCCACATTAGAATTTCCCCATGTTTTTTGGTGATTCAATACGTTTTGCTGCTTATAGTAGCTTTTGACGAACCTCTTCAGTCTCTGGTGACTCAATACATCTATATTTTTAACCGTTTCATCGAAGTTTTTAGCTCGAAATGACACGCCGTAGTTACTGTGTCCCGTTGCGAGACTAAGTCCAAGTAGAAAATATATTATCAACATTTTTTTTGAGTAAAATTATTTTAACACTTTTTTTTTCTTTTTGTCGAATTTTTGGTTCACTTTTTGGCACTGTTTTCACTGTATTTTTGGCTGATGTTGGTTATTTCAATAAGGCCCACAGTAGCTTACGTTTAAAGACGATCGCGCATTGACTGACTGATAATAATTTATACTAGTAACTTATCACTGAATGTTTATTTTAAAGATGTTATAATTATGTATTCTTAGAAGTCGTGATTATAAATGGGAATCGGTTTGTTTGTCCGTGAAATACTTCATCATCATCAGCCTATAATGTTCCCACTGTTGGGACACAGGCCTCCTCTCTGTGAGAGGGAGTGGGCCATAAACCACCACGTGTGCCCACTGCGGATTGGCAGATGTCACATGTCTTCGAATTTTTGGTTCCAGGACATGCCGGTTTCCTCACGATGTTTTCCTTCACCGTTTTGAGAGCAGTGGTGATGAAATAATTTACATAAAGTAATGCGCCTTGCAGGGTTCGAACCCGAAATACTTGATCTATATTAATATTATGACGGAATAGGAAGCGGTCGCCTCCTTCTGCGAAGCAGTCATGCTACCCTGCCGGGGTCGCGGAATTTCCGAATTTCCGTGAACCCTTAACGTAAAGGCCTATTGAAAGCCACAGTGCATTTTAGTCAGTACTAGGGCATGCAACCGGGAAATCCCGGTACCGAAAATACCGGGAAATCCCGGGAAATTTTAAAGCAATCCTGTACCGGTTCTTCGTCCCGCAGTCCCGGTACTTTCGATACTTTCGGTACTTTATTATTTTCCTTCTTTTTTAAAATATAAAGTTACAAATCATATCCAATAAACTATTATTTTACAATATTGTTGATATAAAACATTTTATTTGAAAATAATGAAAATTTCATAAACAAAAACTGATCAGCAATGTAAGTAAGGGGTCAGTTATGATGATGATTATGATTCATTTATTGCATTACTTTCATTTTGAAGAGAATAACTTTAATCATGCTCAGATTTTGTGTATTTCATAACTATTTGGTTTATTAATCTCTAAAAAGCTTTTACATTTTTTATGATACTACCTTTAAATAAAATAGCGTTTGTTACATTCTTTTCTTGAGTTTAATATTTTTTTCATCTCGAAAAATCATTACACTAGTTTTGTTTTGCTACAGTTTAGTTAATGATATTTATTTATAATAGAAGGAAAAAAGTGACCAAGTATGTGATGTTGAAGACTTATTCTATAGAGGAAAGAAGAAAGCAATTACGTGGCAAAGATAGGCTTATTTCTAATTCAAAATATAGTTCTGATGTATTTTTAAAAGTTATTTTTATATCAAGATATAAATAATCAACTTTACAGCCTTGCATAACAAATAACTATTTTATTTTAAAGGAAATTAAAATGTTTGTGATGCACTACTGTAATATAGAACTTGTTTGTTGCAGGAGAATTTTATAAGTAGGTTTGTGAAAACTCCTTTTGTAGCTAGCCGTTTAAAATTAGTAAGATAAAGTCAATTGTTTTTATGACGGATATTTTTATGGTTACCAAAGTCTCCCGAACTGAAACGACGTCAGACGATGCGTGATGTCGGGTATTTTCGTTAGGTTTTAGTTGGGAATGTCTTAATTTGGTAGCCGCGCCGCGATCAGATCCCGCGGTAAAAGCTATGCAATAGCTTAAAAAAGCATTTAAATTCGGTTCCTTGAGATTATGTTCTGATAAAATTATTGTCAACTAGCTGACCCAGCGAACTCCGTACCGCCTGTGAAACGATTAAAAAAAACCTTTTAAACCTTCCCTGGATTTACCAAAATAATTCAAAACCAAAATCAGCCAAATCGGCCCAGCCGTTCTCGAGTTTTAATCAGACTAACGAACAACAATTCATTTTTATTTATATAGATTAGGTATAGATTTACGAATAAAACAAAGTTTTATGAACTACTCCAACCCACCCACATTTGTAATGAGTTCATTTTTCAACTGATTTATCTATGTAGTGTGCACGCACTCGTGCCTTTAGTGTTTATTAGAGAGTTTATTAGATATATCTATGTAGTGTGCACGCACTCGTGCCTTTAGTGTCTAAACACACTATGCCGAACGTACGCGACCGAAGTTCCGCGGCTGATTTTACGTTCCAACGGATTCGGCTGATATGACACACCATAAGTGCCGAACTTACGCGGCAGAAATTCAGTTGCGCAATTTTGTGGGTATATTCAGTGTTTCGTTCGAGCGCTGTCGTGGCGTCGTGTCGTGTTATCTAAACAGCCGGACAGAACTTCGGTCGCGGATAATGTGTGTTCTACAGAATACGTTGCCGCCGAATTTCCGCTGAACTTACGCTCGACTGAAATTCGGCTGTACGCTATAACGCAACGTAATTTCGGCATAATGTGTCGCCAGTAATTCAAATATCATTGCAGGCGTAATCATGCCGAATTTCCGTCGCGTATCCTCGGCATAGTGTGTTTAGACACCTTAATATCGACATTCGTAGTTAATAGCGACATTCGTACGTGAGTACCGAAAGTACCGAATTTCCCGGGAAATCCCGGTTCCATGTCCCAGTAACGAAGCTTCGGTACCGGGCTTTAAAAAGTACCGGTTCTGCAACCCCTTCAGTACGACTCTGACAGTCCCTCCCGCTCTGTCCTTGGCGGGAGGACTCGTTTGATGATTTTACCACGATAAAAATTTACTATATAAAAATAAGTCTTGTTTTCCTTCCTGACGCTATAACTCCAGAACGCACGAACCGATTTCCACGGTTTTGCATTCGTTGGAAAGGTCTCGGGCTCCGTGAGGTTTATAGCAAAGAAAACGAAGCCATCTGGTGGCGAAACGGAGTTCGCCGGGTTTGCTAGTATACTTATATTATAAAACTGAGGAGTTTGTATGTACCATCTCAAAATGAATGATGTAACAAAGGTTCTGTAATAATTTTGGCGATCAAAAAACTGTCCATGTATGTAGTTTCTTGCTCGTTCTTCTCCATAGAGATCTACTACTTGTAATGTACATCTACGGTACTTTCACAGTTATTATGTCTTGTGACTGGGACTGTAGCACCATCATTTTGTTGTATTTTAGTCATTTATAGTTCAAAACTGCCTGTAACTCGCCTACTTGAAATAAATGCTTTGATTTTAGTTAAAAAAATCTCTTTTTGTCCGTAGCCGAGCCTCTGAAGCCGACGTACATGCCAGTGTTTCTCACGAAGAAGGAGAGGAAGAAGCTCCGTCGGCAGAGCAGGAGGGAGGCCTGGAAGGAGGAACAGGAGAAAGTCAGACTCGGCCTGGAAGCGCCTCCTGAACCCAAGCTCAGGTAAATATATTGTTACGAGCTGGGTATTGGGATAAATTAATTAACACCAATTAAAACCAAATACAACTTTATTCACAGACAAATCACAAATTAAAACAATCACAAAACACTACTCAACACTTTAACACTTATACACACTCTTAATCACACGTAGAACTCACTTAGATATCACTTGTATTTCACTTCGAGTCGCCTCGATCGTAGTCAAAACTAGACTGACTCGGTCGCCGATCGGTGCCCCTTTTTATACCCCGGCCGGACCCACTAGATGTTTCTAGAAGGTGGTCGAATGTTCTGGAAACATCCACAGACTTCGACATAGTCCCGTACCTTCTGGAACATTCCAGAACCATCTCGAAACATCTAGAACAGGGTAGAACTTTCTAGAAACTTCCAGACCAATCTTCACTAGAATAGCCGAGAACCTTGTGGAACCTTCGAGAAACTTATAGATTAGTCTCGCAATCCGATCGACGTAACAATATTATAGGTTCTCATTTGTTCACTATCTCTCCAGGGCCTCAAGTCTGTTAATTTTATTTAAGTCACATGTTATTGATATTCAATTGAGACTCAATCACGATTCCATTACGATTAGAACAAATTTGGTATTCAGCTTAAATTTGTATAGCTCAATAGAGTCGTAATGGAATCGTAGTGTAATTGACTCTCAGTTGAACAGTTATAAGTATTGCCACTAGAGAGTAGAATACCGATAAAGTCCACAATTGATTTACAATTGTAACACGATTGAAGAGCAGACTAGCAAATATTCTGATAGCAGTTCAATGGAATGTCAGTGGAAAACCATTGGCCTTAAATTAGTAGCAGAATACCAAATGTAGTTAAAACTGCTACTGAGATCCAATTGATATTCAATTGAGTCATTACTAAATTAGCAGAATTGGGGCACTGGTTTGTCGCCTCCTTCTGCGTAGCAGTCATGCTCGCGAAGGAGGAGGCGGGCTGCATGAGGGAGTGGACAATGCCTCCCTCCGCCCTACCGGCAGTGGTGGACGCCTACGGCGACAGACGTCGCAACACGATCTCCGGCCACCGTAGGCGCGGGCATGCGGGCGGCGAGTAAAGAGCAACTCGCTGTCCGACCATGGACCATGCCTGGGTCGATACGGCGCGTTGTGTTCCACGCGCGCCTCAAAGAGTGTCAGCATAATGACGGGGCACCCTCTAGAGGGCCAAAGCCTGCCGGGGTCGTGGGATTTGTCTCATAACCGTGACCCCGGAACATAAAGGGCTATTGATATACCGGATACCGTGGATTTTAGTCATTACAAGTCGGACAGTAGGGGGTTCGGGAGGACTCATTTGATAATTTTACTACGTAAAAAACTCTCCTGATGGTAAACGAAGATATTCGAAAGTCGGCGGCCATAGTCAATAAAAAACAAAGGCATCGACTTCCCAAAGAAAAGTTATTCTACCTTTTTTTGTGTTTGGTTTTGAAGTCGATTCCCTTTTTTTCAAAACGTTTTTTTTTTATTTTACAATTAATTTCACTGGCCCTAATGCTCATGTCCGAATAAAATTTACACCTAACTAGCACTACGCCCGCGACTTCGTCCGCGTGATTTTCGAACTTTTCCTTTGTGAATTTCTTGAATTTTCTTTGCTGTAAACCTCACGGAGCCCGAGACCTTTCCAACGAATGCAAAACCGTGGAAATCGGTTCGTGCGTTCTGGGGTTATAGCGTCAGGAAGGAAAACCCGACTTATATTTTTATATACAGGCTGGAATTTTGTAATGCCATCTGGAGGGTAAGTACTCTTAATACTGCAGATAGAAAATTTTACTCAAAGGAAACATTCCTTTATTTTTGAATAGAAAGCAAACTGCATTCAAAGATTTTCGAAAAGTCTCTTCTCCCACCCGGGAATCGAACCGGCTAAAATCTGAAAAAATTATATCCTGTACTTTTATTGCACCGATCGATCGTTAGGGTCAATTATAAGGATGAAATCTCTCTAACAAACATGATAAATTAAATGAAAGGAAAACCAGGAAATCTTAATTAAAGCTCTCGTAACATGTAACATGGTTCGATTCCCGGGTGTGGGAGAAGAGAATTTTCGAAAATCTTTGAATGCAGTTTGTTTTTCTATTCAAAAATAAAGGAATGTTTCCTTTGAGTAAAATTTTCTATCTGCAGTATTAAGAGTACTTTCCCTCCAGGTGGCATTACAAAATTCCACCCTGTATTAGATGACTCTCGCTCTAATTACTAAACGTTATTTTGCAGAATATCGAACCTAATGCGTGCTCTCGGCACGGAAGCAGTCCAGGACCCCACAGCAATAGAAGCGAAGGTTCGAGAACAGATCGCCAAGAGACAGAAGACACACTTGGAAGCCAACAAGGCGCGCGCTCTTACCAAGGATCAGAAGAGGGAAAAGACGGATCGGAAGATCAGGGAAGATACGTCCATGGGAGTGCATGTGGCTGTGTATAGGTAAGATAACAATAATAATAATATTCCACAACTATCACACAACGCCATCTAGTCCCAAGCTAAGCAGAGCTTGTGTTATGGGTACTAGACAACTGATAAACATACTTATATATTTCTAAATACATACATATTATAGATAAATTACACCCAGACACAGAACAAATGATCGTGCTCATCACACAAACGTTTGTCCTGGGTGGGAATTGAACCCACGACCCCCGGCATAGCAGTCAGGGTCATTAACCACTAGACCAACAGGCCAGTCAAATGAATAAAACTAACACTTCGCTGTCTCATACAACAAACGTGGTTTTTTTTACTCATTGGTATTTTTCGCTTTATTTTGAAAACGATAATAGGGTAGACATTAAAATTTGAATTATTCACAAAATACTTAGATATTTAAAAATTAATATATTAAAAGTCTAACAAGTATTTTAGACAGGCCTGTTGGTCTAGTGGTTAGAGACCCTGACTGCTATGCCGGAGGTCGTGGGTTCGATTCCCACCCAGGACAAATGTTTGTGTGATGAGCACGATCATTTGTTCTGTGTCTGGGTGTAATTTATCTATAATATGTATGTATTTAGAAATATATATATGACGGAGGGTCGAGCGGCTGAGACACCACGTGTCGCTGTTTCTCCGTCATCAGTTCGTCCTTCATTATGGGCGTGTTGTTGCAGGTAGATGAAAAATAATATTCACAAAATATCTCACTGAATTTAACTTTTAATATTTCAACAAAACTTCACCAAAATAGCTTATGATTACACTAATAATTACTGATTAAATAACGGATGGAGAATAAATAATCTTTACTCTAGAGCCAATGGGTTTGATGTCGCTCGGCTGACGGTCGCCTCAAAAGTGCTCTTTACCGCCGCCATGACACTTACAACTCCATTCGGTGTTACCCGCTCTAAATTAAAAGTTCCAATAAAGAAATAATTCTTACACCACAGAGTAAAAATAATCGATTACGACTTATAAAAAATGTTACAATTAATCTACTAAATTGTCGCGCGCCGTCATATATAAGTATGTTTATCAGTTGTCTAGTACCCATAACACAAGCTCTGCTTAGCTTGGGACTAGATGGCGTTGTGTGATAGTTGTGGAATATTATTAATATCCCATGTTTTTTTTTTAACGTCGTAAAATCATCAAATGAGTCCTCCCACCCCGGGCAGGGCGGGAGGGACTGCCAGACTTGTACTGACTAAAATCCACGGTGTCCTTCAATAGCCCTTTATGTTCCGGGGTCACGGTGATGGAATAAATCCCGCGAGCCCGGCAGGCAATATCTCATGATAATGAAACATTTCTAAAAATCAAACTTTGTTCACAGAGTAAAAGATCTCTTCGAATGCGCCTCAGCCAAGTTTAAAGTGGAGGCGAATGCCCAACAACTGCATATGACCGGCAGCGTCGTGTTACATAGAGGATGCTGTATAGTGGTCGTTGAGGGGGGCCCGAAACAACACGCCAAGTATAAGAGGTAAGTGAGCACATGACACAGCTTCTTCTGCCTGCCTTTTCCCAACTATATTGTGGTCTGCTTCCAGTCGAACCAGATGCAGCTGAATATCAGTATTTTACATGGAGCGACTGACTATCAGACCTCCACAACACAGTAACTGAGTAATACGATACTCCATGGTAAGACTGGTTGTCAGACTTTAGAGCTTCTGACTAACAGTAACGACTGTCAAAGATCTACAAATGACAGCCGGGACCAACGGCTTTACGTGCTTTACGAGGCACGGAGGAAACTCGCTATGACAGATGGTCACCCATCCACAGACCAACTTCGGCAAGCGCGGCTTAACCCGGAAGATCGGCCTGTGCGGCTGTTATTATTTAGCCACGAGCTCCTCTAGAGCACATGACAGAGCCGTAGAGTATTTTGGAAATAGTTTAAAAGCAGTTTTGGTCGTCTTTTAGCAATCTAGGTTATAGTAGGGGAGCAAGAAAGGATTTTTTTGAAGTGACTCGAGCGTATCAGATAATTATACAACATTATTTTTTGTTTATGCAAAACCCGATACACCTGCCCAATAGTTTTGTCTAAAGAATCTATGTACAAATTTTTAAAACCGCCTCAAAATAAATCACAAAGTTATAAGCTTGTATATTACCTGGTTGTCCGTTCAAAAACATGCTCATTTCGCGGTACACCCGCGTAAACCGCGTCTCCTGTGTTATACACTCGTGATAATAGTTTGGCAATAGGTACCTAACCGTACGGTGATTGTATTTTAATTAACTGGTAATAAAATTATATCAAAAAATATATAACATGATCCAAAAATTATTGGAATCGAATCAGTTACTGATTCTGAACAAACTATATTCAGGTTTCGCATGTGGTCATGTCATACGAGTCCTAATACGAATGTCTTTCATTACAGACTGATGCTGCACCGCATCAAGTGGGAGGAGGACATGATCAAAGACACGGATGGCACCGAGGTGCCCAACACGTGCTGCCTCGTGTGGGAGGGCACCGTCAAACAGAGGGCTTTTGGAGAGATCAAGTTTAAGGTAAACTTTATATTTTAACTATCTCACAACCATTATAGGACGAATTTATTTGAAAGTAGTTGTAGTCAGCGAGTGAAAACTCGCTAAAACTCGAAAATTATCCCTCGGGATAATGGGATAAAAACTATCCTATGTATTAATCCAGATTAAAGGGCAACTCGCTGTCCGACCATGGACCATGCCAGGGTCGACGGCGTGTTGTGTTCTACGCGAGCCTCAAAGAGTGTTAGCATGAAGACAGGGCTCTAGAGGGCCAAAGCCTGCCGGGGTTGCGGGACTTATCTCATTACCAGGGTCATTCTGGAACATAATAGGCTATTGAAGGACACCGTGGATTTTATTCAGTACAAGTCTGACAGTCCCTCCCGCTCTGGGTGGGAGGGACTGTCAGATTTGTACTTCTAGGTGGTTTCATAACCAATAGGTCAGACAAAAAAACTTGAGAAGTGTCAAGGGGCACCCGGATGGAACGAAGTTACTGTATACACTCAACAAAAATAATCGTCGCGTCACCACACTGTTCAATGTGAAATAGAAAGACGAAACGAAATTATCTGGCTTGCTTTTTATAAGAGAGAGAGAAACATGCGCACGCCGCAATGTGACAAGAGTCACGAGGAACGGGGGGTGGGTGAGGGGCGCGGGGTGCGGGTCGTGGTAAAGCAAAAAGTGTCGTTACAACTTTTCGTCTTAATTTTTTCCGTCTCTCAGTCCCCTTTCGCAATGATGATAAGTAACTTCGTTCCAAACATTTACGATATCGATCCAAAAGTCTTTAAGAAATGGGGGGAACCATCCAAAGTCGTTCATTAATTTTTGTGTGAATAAGTAACAAACCTTGAATTTTATTTCATAGGTAATGCCAACTGAGAAGCAAGCTCGAGAACATTTCCAAAAGCACCGCGTGGAGCACTACTGGGACCTGGCATACAGCGGCGCAGTGCTGGCGCCCTCCGAAGACCCCTAGAGGAGCCCTAGGGCTTCACGTAATCAATAAACACTTGTACACTGCATTGAGAGTTTTATTTATATACTAGCGACCCGCCGTTTCTACAATGCAATCTGGGTAAGTAATATATGATATAACTACAAAATCTCTAAAACTTACAAGAGATAACAACTGAACATATAATTTTATTTGATATAACGATCTGTTAATATAATAAACGATTGACATAATTTTATAATGACTAATTTCTATAAGCATAACAATCAATTAATATAAAATCGTTTTGTATACCGCTCAAAAGACATAAAACTTATTTGGTCTAATTTTTTTTCTTTCTGGCAAGTAATCTAACACTGATGTACCTAGTAATAGTACCACTTGCCGTGAATCTTCGACGGAGCCCCGCTTCGCGGGGCTCCTATTTCTGCGTACAGGGTTTAAAGTAACCTAACACGAAGGGGATGGCGGGGTCTTTCAGACCCCGCCATCCCCTTCGAACCTAACCAGTCCGTGTCGGGGTGCCCCAAGTCCCAAGCTCGCTTCGCTCGCTCTTGCATCCTAGGTCAAATAACTGAAAAATTATACGTTTCAAACGTATTTTCGCTTTATTAAACGTTATATCAAATAAAATTATATGAAATGAGTTTTAGAGTAACACAAACATTATGTGTGGAGAAATTATATCAACCGTTGCTATATCTCACGTTGATTATATCATGTGAACGTTATTGAAATGAAAATATATCAAATAACTTTATATGAAATGAGACGCACCCATGCAATCTCTACTATATTATGCTTGATACATATAAACCTTCCTCTTGAATTCCAGTATCTATTAAAAAAACCGGCCAAGTGCGAGTCGGACTCGCCCATAAAGGGTTCCGTAGCAGCAAGTAACATAATATAAAAGCCCTCGTAGTTGGTTGTAACTTTGCAAGGTAAATTGCGGTTTACGATTTATGACGTATTAAAAAAAAGTAATTACTCGATCTCGTTCAAACCAATTTTCAATTGAAGTTTGCATGGTAATGTACATCATATATTTTTTTTTTAGTTTTATCATACTCTTTATGGGTCTTAGAATAGTCTCTAGAAAATTCTGTAACACGGATTGTTCTTGTTCTAAACTACAGTTCCGTGACTCCACTTTGCCCAATCTGGGAAGGAAACCTGGGATATGTTGTTCAGCAATCGCGTTGTTGAGTACAATTAAAAGTCTCAGTAATTATTTCAACGTCTATATTTTATTTCATTATACAATTTTATTATGAGATCAATATATTAACAGTAGTTGAAACGTGACGGGAATACGAAAAATATCACATCCAGACACCGTAGTTATAACAGCTTGGCAAAAAACAGTAGAAAACTGGAAGTCGCCACTGTGCTCTCGCTACCAGCACTTTGAATGATTTTATCTTACTTTTTTCACTTATTACATTAGTTTTATGGCACAATAATAAATCTAACAAACCTGCGTTCTTTGTTTACATCAAATATCAAAGATTTTAAAACGTTGTCAGCAAACAAAAGATAAGTTCCGTTTCAAGACGTTCTGGCCAAGCTGCAGTTTTCAACTTTTCTTGAATATTTCATTACTCACTCTTTTCACAGCTCCTAAAACAAAAAAAATAAATCATCATCTGCCTGCCTTTTCCCAACTATATTGTGGTCTGCTTCCAGTCGAACCAGATGCAGCTGAATATCAGTATTTTACATGGAGCGACTGTCTATCGGACCCGTGGTAAGACTGGTTGTCAGACTTTAGAGCTTCTGACTAACAGTAACGACTGTCAGCCGGGAACAACGGCTTTACGTGCTTTCCGAGGCACGGAGGAAACTCGTTATGACAGATGGTCTCCCATCCACAGACCAACCTCGGCAAGCGCGGCTTAACCCGGAAGATCGGCCTGTGCGTCTGTAATTATTTAGCCACGAGCACCTTAGTAATCAGCCTTTGTTGTTCCCACTGCTGGGACACAGGCCTCCTCTCTGTGGGGTGTGGGAGTGGGACATATTGTCAGGCCTTTTGGTCTAGTGGTTAGTGACCCTGACTGCTATGCCGGAGATCGTGGGTTCGATTCCCACCCAGGACAAATGTTTGTGTGATGAGCACGATCATTTGTTCTGTGTCTGGGTGTAATTTATCTAAAAAATGTATGTATTTAGAAATATATAAGTTATGTTTATCAGTTGTCTAGTACCCATAACACAAGCTCTGCTTAGCTTGGGACTAGATGGCGTTGAGTGATAGTTGTGGAATGATAATATAATGATATTGACTGTCGTTTACATTAATGTCGGTATAATATTACCTTCTTCTAGTTTTAATACATTTGATGGGCAATTGTTGATTTCTTGGAACTCCGTGTATGTTGAGAAGATGTTTCTTTACCGAAGCCGGCCTTTTGTAACTGAAAAATTAACATTTATACATCCATTTTAAAACTTACAGCCATTAAAAATCGTAGATTTTTTATAATTCAGAGCACAGCGAAGTATTCTAAAGTCTTGAGCGCAGCGAGACATAAAAAGTAGATTCCTAAGCGCAGCGAGGGATTAAAAATACTTCAGTCGAATTTAAAATACTTTGGCTCCCGAAGTTGACAATATTTTATATCGGTTTCTGTGAGAAAATATTAAGTGCAACTTATGAAAAAACATAAAAATACTAAGTTTATAAAATGAAAATCTGTTTTAAAGGCAATTTAGTCATCTCAATGTTTGAGACAACGAATTCCAACGTTTTGGAATTAATTTCACATGTTTTTACATTAACGAAAGAATTTTCTTTGCCTGCTATGCCGGGGGTCGTGGGTTCGATCCACACAGGACAAATGTTTGTGTGATGAGCACGATCATTAATTATTCTGTGTCTGGGTGTAATGTATCTATAATATATATGTATTTAAAAATATATAAGTATATTTATCAGTTGTCTAGTACCCATAACACAAGCTCTGCTTAGCTTGGGACTAGATGGCGTCGTGTGATAGTTGTACAATATTTTTATTATAGTTATATACTCACGTCTCAGCACATAAGTAGCACAGGTATGTGTATATAAGATAATGTACTCTATTCTGATGGCCGGTCAACTCTGAGCGACTGCGGAACATCGCCGGGCAACGCTCGCACTGAAAGGAAATGTTTTTAATAATTATGAACATAAACTCAAAAAAAAATAACCGCCTTCAAAAACAACCACAAAAAAGGGTTTAATAACCTACAAAATAACTTTTCTTTCGGAAGTCGGTGGCTTTGTTCTTTTTACCCGACTGCGCGACGCAAAGGAGGGTAATGTGTTTATCAGTCTATGTATGTATGTATGTATGTATGTAAGTATGTATGTATGTATGTATGTATGTATGTTTGTTTCTATGTGGCGTTCTAGAGACCAAATGCGTTGGCCGATTTTGATATTTTTTACGTCAATCGATTCGTCTTAACCTTGCGAGTGTCACTAAAGACATGAAAGTAATCAAAATTCACCCCAGCGACAACCAGACGCCATATTGTCAAAATGAAAAAAAAAATGTCAATGAACTATGTCATGTGGGGCATCGTTGAATAGGTATTTTAAAATCATTTATAAGTTCCCTTTATCATTTTTCATTTTAAATAATAGTTTAGGATATATAACGATTTAAAGTTATTTAGCAAAACAATAATTCTCTGAATAGTAACTAAAAAGTATGAAATAAAAAAAATATTTAACGAAAAACAAAAAACCCGACTGCGTTAAAAAAAAAACTAAAAAGAAAGAAACAAGCCCAGTAGTTAAGAATTCACTCATTCACACTCACAGTCGGGGCCCATTCAAATTATACCAATCAGTTCTTCCCAACGGGCCCCGACTGTGAGTGTGAATGAGTGAATTCTTAACTACTGGGCTTGTTTCTTTCTTTTTAGTTTTTTTTTTAACGCAGTCGGGTTTTTTGTTTTTCGTTAAATATTTTTTATTTCGTTGTCTTTTTGACACCGACTTCCGAAATAAAAGTTATTTTGTAGCTTATTTTACCCTTTTTGTGGTTGTTTTTAAAACCGGTTAATGTTTTTTTTGTTTGAACGGCGACGCATATAGTGACTAGGACGACGCTGACTATGAGTTGGACGATGCCTATAATGAATAGGGCGACGCCGACTATAGTCCAAGAGCTACTAAAAGTTGGGGGAGCTACTGGGGCTAGTGAGCGAGTTACTGGGGAGAGAGAGCGAGTAATTGGGACTCTCACTAACTCGCTCACTCGCCCCAGTAACTCGCTCACTCTCCACAGTAACTCTCTCGCTAAATCCAGTTACTCGCTCACTCTCCCCAGTAACTCGCTACCGAGCCCCAAAAACTCGCTCACTAGTCCCAGTAACTCGCTCACTAGCCCCAGAAACTCGCTAACTAGACCCAGTAACTCGCTCACTCGCCCCAGTAACTCGCTCACTCGCCCCAGTAACTCGCGCACTCTCCACAGTAACTCTCTCGCTAAACCCAGTTACTCGCTCACTATCCCCAGTAGCTCGCTCACTCGCCCCAGTAACTCGCTCACTCTCCCAAGTAACTCGCTCACTCACACCAGTAACTCATTCACTAGCCCCAGTAACTCGCTCACTAGCCCAAGTCACTCACTCACTAGTCCCAGTAACTCGCTCACTCTCCCCAGTAACTCGCTCACTAGCCCCAGTAACTTGCTCACTCTCCGCAGTAACTCACACACTCACGCCAGCCCTCCCTCACTCGCCCAGAAACTCGTTCACTCTCCCCAGTAACTCGATCACTCTCCCCAGTACCTCGCTCACTAGCCCCAGTAACTTGCTCACTCTCCCCAGTAACTCGCACACTCACACCAGCACTCGCTCACTCGCCCCAGAAACTCGCTCACTCTCCCAGGTAACACGCTCACTCTCCCCAGTAACTCGCTCACTAGCCCCAGTAACTCGCACACTAGCCCCAGTAACTCGCTCACTAGCCCCAGAAACTCACTTACAAGACCCAGTAACTCGCTCACTGGCCCCAGTAACTCGCTCACTTTCCCCAGTAACTCGCTCACTCACCCCAGTAACTCGCTAACTAGCCCCAGTAACTCAATCACTCGACCCAGTAACTCGCTCACTCTCCCCAGTAACTCGCTCACTCACCCCAGTAACTCGCTCACTAGCCCCAGTAACTCGCTCACTAGCCCCAGTAACTCACTCACTAGCCCCAGTAATTCGTTCACTAGGCCCAGTAACTCGCTTACTAGACCCAGTAACTCGCTCACTCGCCCCAGTTAGTCGCTCACTCTCTACAATAACTCGCTCGCTAAACCCAGTAACTCGCTCACTAGCCCCATTAACTCGCTCACTCGCCACAGTAACTAGCTCACTCTCCCCAGTAACTCGCTCACTCACCCCAGTAACAGGCTCACTAGCCCCAGAAACTCGCTTACTAGCCCCAGTAACTATCTCACCAGTCCCAGTAACTCGCTTACTCTCCCCAGTAACTCGCTCAGTCTCTGTCGGGTGGTAATCTGTGGGGGGTAATCTATAGGGGGGGTAATCTTTAGGAGGGTAATCTTAAGGGGGGTAATCTTTCGGCGGGTAATCTGCCTGGGGGTAATCTATAGGGGGGTAATCTTAAGGGGGGTAATCTTTAGGGGTAATCTGTCGGGGGGGTAATCGAGGGGGGTAATCTTAAGGGGGGTAATCTGTCGGGGGTAATCTATAGTGGGGTAATCTTTAGGGGGTAATCTTAAGGGAGGTAATCTTTAGGGTGGTCATCTGTCGGGGAGTAATCTGTCGTGGGGTAATCTGTCTGGGGGGTAATCTGTCGGGCGGCAATCTGTCTGGGGGTAATCTTAAGGGGGGTAATCTTTAGGGGGTAATCTTTAGGGGGTAATATTTCGGGGGGTAATCTTTCAGGGGGTTATCTGTCTGGGGGTTATCTTTAGGGGGTATTCCTAAGGGGGGTAATCAGTCATGACCTCGGAGGTAATCTGTCGGGGGGTAAAATGTCTGGGGGTAATCTCAAGGGGGATAACCTATAGGAGGTAATCATTAGGGGGTAATCTTTAGGGCGGTAATCTTAAGGGGGGTAACCTGTCGGGGGCAGGGCTGGCATGATTAAAACAAGTTGTTTTAAAACACATGTTTAAAACAGTGTTTAAAACACTTTGAAATTAAACAGTGTTTTTTGTGACATGTTTAAAAACAAAGATTAAAACAAGTTGTATTAAAACTACTTTTAAAATAATATTTGAGTCTGAATAGTTCAACATAAAACCAATCGAGTCTCTATTGCTGTTACATTTTTGAACTTTCATTGGAATTGTAATTAACTTAATATTTTTTTTAAATAAAACATTGCCCCACACTAGGAATTTTTACTGTGTCGTGGGTGCGTTTACAAATATAAAAACTCACACGCAAAAACGCCCAGCCCCGACGACATTATTTTTATGTTGTGTATAATTCATTCAATCAAACAAATAAGTATGTAAGTACCTACCAGGATTTGTATGGGACAAGATAGCACCTATTTTTGAAACATTATCATAATTCATAATAATTTCAAAACAATTAAAATTGTAACAATTTTAAATAATAAACAACATATAAAAAACGTGAACTTCGATCCTTATTGTCGGCTGACGATGGAAAGTAATTTATTGGTTATTCCCCTATTTTTTAGAGTAGGTCGGTGTTTCTTCGATGGTTCATTGTTCATAAGGTGATTCCCCGCGCTCGGGGACGGGGACTCACCTCATGAACAATGAACTATTTCTACGAATAGGAGGCGCGCCGCTTGACCCGCTAGGAAAGTCCCTACGTCTCGTCGCCCAATATAAAATCAACATTAGAACATACCTACCGGGTGAACGTGAAGCGTTTGATTACGCAACATAGAAATAAATGTTAGGTATCGAGTATCTATTGATTGTTTTTTTTTGTAAATATTTTATTTATCATATCAAGTTTATAAAGATCTAGTCTAGAATAGAAACATAGTCTAATTAATTTGAAATAATGCCCTACACTAAAAAAAAAAACATAAAAAACACTTGTTTAAAACATTTTGAACTGTTTGTTTTATATAATTTAAAAAAAACTGTTTTTTTTCCAACCCTGGTCGGGGGTAATCTTTCGGGGGGTAATCTATAGGGGGTAATCTGTCATGACCTCGGTGGTAATCTGTCGGGGGTAATCTTAAGGGGGGTAACCTATAGGGGGTAATCTTTAGGGCGGTAATCTTTCGGGGTAATCTTAAGGGGGGTAATCTTTAAGGGGTTAATCTTAAGGGTGGTAGTCTTTAGGGCGGTAATATTTAGGGCGGTAATCTTAAGGGTGGTAATCTTAAGGGGCGTAATCTTTAAGGAGGTAATCTTAGGGATGGTAATCTTAAGGGAGGTAATCTTAAGGGTGGTTATCTTAAGGGTGGTAATCTTAAGGGGGGTAATCTTAAGGGGGTAATCTTAAGGGTGGTAATCTTAAGGGTGGTAATCTCAAGGGGGGTAACCTGTAGGGGGTAATCTTTAGGGGGGTAATCTTTCGAGGGGGGGGGGTAATCCGTCGGGGGGTAATCTTTAAGGGAGGTAATCTTACGGGTGGTAATCTTTCGGGCGGTAATCTTAAGGGTGGTAATCTTAAGGGTGGTAATCTTTAAGGGGGTAATCTTAGGGGTGGTAATCTTAAGGGGGGTAATCTTAAGGGTGGTAATCTTTAGTGTGGTAATCTTAAGGTGGGTAATCTTTAAGGGGGTAATCTTAGGGGTGGTAATCTTAAGGGGGGTAATCTTAAGGGTGGTAATATTTAGGGCGGTAATCTTAAGGGTGGTAATCTTAAGGGTGGTAATCTTAAGGGGGGTAATCTTTAAGGGGGTAATCTTAGGGATGGTAATCTTAAGGGGGGTAATCTTAAGGGTGGTAATCTTTAAGGGGGTAATCTTAGGGGTGCTAATCTTAAGGGGGTAATCCTAATCTACAGGTGGTAATCTGTCGGGGAGTAATCTTTCGGGGGGGGGGGTAATCCGTCGGGGGGTAATCTTAAGGGTGTTAATCTTCCGGGGGGTAATCTTAAGGGGGGTAATCTTAAGGGTGGTAATCTTAAGGGGGGTAATCTTAAGGGTGGTAATCTTAAGGGTGGTAATCTTAAGGGGGGTAATCTTTAGGGCGGTAATCTATAGGGCGGTAATCTGCCGGAAGGTAATCTTTCGGGGGTAATCTACAGGTGGTAATCTGTCGGGGGGGGTATTCCGTCGGGGGCTAATCTTAAGGGGGTAACCTGTAGGGGTAATCTACAGGGGGTTATCTGTCGAGTGTTAATCTTTCGGGGGTTAATCTTAAGGGGGGTAACCTGTAGGGGGTAATCTTTAGGGTGGCAATCTATAGAGGGTAATCTTAAGGGGGGTAATCTTTAAGGGGGTAATCTTAGGGGTGGTAATCATAAGGGGGTAATCTTAAGGGGGTAATCTTTCGGGGGTAATCTACAGGGGGTAACCTTAAGGGGGGTAATCTTAAGGGCGGTAATCTTAAGGGTGGTAATCTTAAGGGGGGTAATCTTAAGGGGGGTAATCTAAAGGGTGGTAATCTTAAGGGGGGTAATCTTTAAGGGGGTAATCTTCAGGTGGTAATCTGTCGGGAAGTAATCTTTCGGGGGGGGGTAATCCGTCGTGGGGTAATATTTAGGGGGGTAATCTTAAGGGGGGTAATCTTTAAGGGGGTAATCTTAGGGGTGGTAATCTTAAGGGTGGTAATCTTAAGGGGGGTAATCTTTACGGGGCTAATCTTAGGGGTGGTTATCTTGAGGGGGGTAATCTTAAGGGGGTAATCTTTATGGGGGTAATCTTAAGGGTGGTAATCTTAAGGGGGGTAATCTAAAGGGTGGTAATCTTAAGGGTGGTAATCTTAAGGGGGGTAATTTTTAAGGGGGTAATCTTAGGGGTGGTAATCTTAAGGGGGTTAATCTTAAGGGTGGTAATCTTTAGGGCGTTAATCTGCCGGGGGGTAATCTTTCGGGGGTAATCTACAGGGGGTAATCTGTCGGGGAGTAATCTTTCGGGGGGTAATCTTAAGGGGGGTAACCTGTAGTGTGTAATCTTTAGGGGGTAATCTGTCGGGGGGTACAATCCTATAGAGGGGTAATCTTTCGGGGGGGGTAATCATGTCGGGGGGTAATCTTAAGGGGGGTAATCTTTAGGAAGCGGTAATCTTAAGGGTGGTAATCTTAAGGGGGGTAATCTTAAGGGTGGTAATCTGTCGGGGGGTAATCTATATGGGGTAATCTGTCGGGGTAATCTTTCGGTGGTAATATTAAGGGGGTAATCTTAAGGGGTAATCTTTAGGGGGGTAATCTTTAAGGGGTAATCTTGAGGGTGGTAATCTGTCAGGGGGTTATCTTAAGGGGGGTAATCTTAAGGGTGGTAATCTGTCGGGGGTAATCTTAAGGGTGGTTATCTTAAGGGTGGTAATCTTAAGGGGGGTTATCTTAAAGGGGGTAATCTTAAGGGTGTTAATCTTAAGGGGGTAATCTTAAGGGTGGTAATCTGTCGGGGGGAAATCTTTAGTGCGGTAATCTTAAGGGTGGTAATCTTTCCGGGGTAATCTTAAGGGGGGTAACCTACAGGGTGTAATCTGTCGGGGGGGGGGGTAATCTCAAGGGGGGTAATCTTTAAGGGGGTAATCTTAAGGGGGGGTAATCTAAAGGGTGGTAATCTTAAGGGGGGTAATCTAAAAGGGGGTTATCTTAAGGGTGGTAATCTTTAAGGGGGTAATCTTAAGGGGGGGTAATCTTAAGGGTGGTAATCTGTCGGGGTGTAATCTTAAGGGGGGTTATCTTAAGGGTGGTAATCTGTCGGGGGTTAATCTATAGGGGGTAATCTGTCGGGGGTAATCTTTCGGTGGTAATCTTAAGGGTGGTAATCTACCGGGGTTAATCTTTCGGGGGTAATCTACAGGGGTTATCTGTCGGGGGGTAATCTTTCGGGGGGTAATCTTAAAGGGGGTAATCTTTCGGGGGTAATCTACAGGGTGTAATCTGTCGGGGGTGGTAAACTGTCGGATGTAATCTTAAGGGGGGTAATCTTAAGGGTGGTAATATTAAGGGTGTTAATCTTAAGGGGGTAATCTTTAGGGGGGTAATCTTAAGGGGGGTAATCTTTCGGGGGTAATCTACAGGGTGTAATCTGTCGGGGGGGGTAAACTGTCGGGTGTAATCTTAAGGGGGGTAATCTTAAGGGTGGTAATATTAAGGGTGTTAATCTTAAGGGGGTAATCTTTAGGGGGGTAATCTTAAGGGGGGTAACCTGTCATGACCTCGGAGGTAATCATTCGGGGGTAAAATGACATGACCTCGGTGGTAATCTGTCGGGGGGTAATCTTTCGGGGGTAATCTGTCGGGGGTAATCTATCGGTGGTAATCTTAAGGGGGGTAATCTTAAGGGGGTAATCTTAAGGGGGTAATCTTAAGGGGGTAATCTGAAGGGGGTAATCTTATAGGGGGTAATCTTAAAGGGGGTAATCTTAAGGGGGATAATCTTGAGGGGGGAAATCTTTAGGGCGGTAATCTTAAGGGGGGTAATCTTTAAGGGGGTAATCTTAAGGGGGGTAATCTGTCGGGGGGTAATCTTAAGGGGGGGTAATCTGTCGGGGGTAATCTTTCGGTGGTAATCTTAAGGGGGTAATCTTAAGGGGGGTAACCTGTCATGACCTCGGTGGTAATCTGTCGGGGGGTAATCTATAGGGGGTAATCTGTCGGGGGTAATCTTTCGGTGGTAATTTTAAGGGGCGTAATCTTAAGGGGGTAATCTTAAGGGGGGTAACCTGTCATGACCTCGGTGGTAATCTGTCGGGGGGTAATCTATAGGGGGGTAATCTTAAGGGTGGTAATCTGTCGGGGGGGTAATCTTAAGGGGGGTAATCTTTAAGGGGGTAATCTTAAGGGGGGGTAATCTTAAGGGGTGCAATCTTTAGGGGGGTAATCTAAAGGGGGGTAATCTTTAAGGGGGTAATCTTAAGGGTGGTAATCTTAAGGAGGTAATCTTAAGGGGGGTAACCTGTCATTACCTCGGTGGTAATCTGTCGGGGGGTAATCTATAGGGGGGTAATCTTAAGGGGGGTAACCTGTCATGAGCTCGGAGGTAATCATTCGGGGGTAAAATGACATGACCTCGGTGGTAATCTGTCGGGGGGTAATCTTTCGGGGCTAATCTGTCGGGGGGGGTAATCTTAAGGGTGGTAATCTGTCGGGGGGTAATCTTAAGGGGGGTAATCTTAAAGGGGGTAATCTTAAGGGTGGTAATCTTAAGGGGGGTAACCTGTCATGACCTCGGAGGTAATCATTCGGGGGTAAAATGACATATGAATGACCTCGGTGGTAATCTTTAGGGGGGTAATCTTAAGGGGGGGGCAATCTTTAGGGGGGTAATCTTTAAGGGGGTAATCTTAAGGGGGTAATCTTAAGGGTGGTAATCTGTCGGGGGGTAATCTTTAAGGGGGTAATCTTAAGGGGGGGTAATCTTAAGGGGGGCAATCTTTAGGGGGGTAATCTAAAGGGGGGTAATCTTTAAGGGGGTATCTTAAGGGTGGTAATCTTAAGGGGGTAATCTTAAGGGGGGTAACCTGTCATGACCTCGGTGGTAATCTGTCGGGGGGTAATCTATAGGGGGTAATCTGTCGGGGGTAATCTATCGGTGGTAATCTTAAGGGGGATAATCTTAAGGGGGTAATCTTAAGGGGGGTAATCTAAAGGGTGGTAATCTTAAGGGGGGTAATCTAAAAGGGGGTTATCTTAAGGGTGGTAATCTTTCCGGGGTAATCTTAAGGGGGGTAACCTGTCATGACCTCGGAGGTAATCATTCGGGGGTAAAATGACATGACCTCGGTGGTAATCTGTCGGGGGGTAATCTGTCGGGGGGGGTAATCTTAAGTGTGGTAATCTGTCGGGGGGTAATCTTAAGGGGGTAATCTTAAGGGGGGTAATCTTAAAGGGGGTAATCTTAAGGGGGATAATCTTGAGGGGGGAAATCTTTAGGGCGGTAATCTTAAGGGTGGTAATCTTAAGGGGGGTAATCTTTAAGGGGGTAATCTTAAGGGGGTAATCTGTCGGGGGGTAATCTTAAGGGAGTAATCTATAGGTGGGTAATCTTAAGGGGGGTAACCTGTCATGACCTCGGAGGTAATCATTCGGGGGTAAAATGACATGACCTCGGTGGTAATCTGTCGGGGGGTAATCTTTCGGGGGTAATCTGTCGGGGGGGGTAATCTTAAGGGGTGGTAATCTGTCGGGGGGTAATCTTAAGGGGGTAATCTTAAAGGGGGGTAACCTGTCATGACCTCGGAGGTAATCATTCGGGGGTAAAATGACATATGAATGACCTCGGTGGTAATCTTAAGGGTGGTAATCTGTCGGGGGGTAATCTTAAGGGGGGTAATCTTTAAGGGGGTATCTTAAGGGGGTAATCTTAAGGGTGGTAATCTTAAGGGGGGGTAATCTTAAGGGGGGCAATCTTTAGGGGGGTAATCTAAAGGGGGGTAATCTTTAAGGGGGTATCTTAAGGGTGGTAATCTTAAGGGGGTAATCTTAAGGGGGGGTAACCTGGTCATGACCTCGGTGGTAATCTGTCGGGGGGTAATCTATAGGGGTAATCTGTCGGGGTAATCTATCGGTGGTAATCTTAAGGGGGATAATCTTAAGGGGGTAATCTTAAGGGGGGTAACCTACAGGGTGTAATCTGTCGGGGGGGGGTTATCTCAAGGGGGGTAATCTTTAAGGGGGTAATCTTAAGGGGGGTAAGTCTAAAGGGTTGGTAATCTTAAGGGGGGTAATCTAAAAGGGTGTTATCTTAAGGGTGGTAATCTTTAAGGGGGTAATCTTAAGGGGGGGTAATCTTAAGGGTGGTAATCTGTCGTGGTGTAATCTTAAGGGGGTTATGCTTCAGGGTGGTAATCTGTCGGGGGTTAATCTATAGGGGGTAATCTGTCGGGGGTAATCTTTCGTGTGGTAATCTTAAGGGTGGGTAATCTACCGGGGTTAATCTTTCGGGGGTAATCTACAAGGGGTTATCTGTCGGGGGGTAATCTTTCGGGGGTAATCTACAGGGTGTAATCTGTCGGGGGGGGGTAAACTGTCGTGGTGTAATCTTAAGGGGGTTAATCTAAGGGTGGTAATATTAAGGGTGTTAATCTTAAGGGGGTAATCTTTAGGGGGGTAATCTTAAGGGGGGTAACCTGTCATGACCTCGGAGGTAATCATTCGGGGGTAAAATGACATGACCTCGGTGGTAATCTGTCGGGGGGTAATCTTTCGGGGGGTAATCTGTCGGGGGTAATCTATCGGTGGTAATCTTAAGGGGGGTAAATCTTAAGGGGGTAATCTTAGGGGGTAATCTGAAGGGGGTAATCTTATAGGGGGTAATCTTAAAGGGGGTAATCTTAAGGGGATAATCTTGAGGGGGGAAATCTTTAGGGGCGGTAATCTTAAGGGTGGTAATCGTAATGGGGGTAATCTTTAAGGGGGTAATCTTAAGGGGGGTTAATCTGTCGGGGGGGTAATCTTAAGGGGGGTAATCTTTAAGGGGTACTCTTAAGGGGGGTAATCTTAGGGGGGCAATCTTTAGGGGGTAATCTAAAGGGGTAATCTTTAAAGGGGGTAATCTTAAGGGTGGTAATCTTAAGGGGGTAATCTTAAGGGGGTACCTGTCATGACCTCGGTGGTATCTATCTGTCGGGGGGTAATCTATAGGGGGTAATCTGTCGGGGTAATCTATCGGTGGTAATCTTAAGGGGGTATAATCTTAAGGGGGTAATCTTAAGGGGGGTAATCTAAAGGGTGGTAATCTTAAGGGGGGTAATCTTAAAGGGGGTTATCTTAAGGGTGGTAATCCTTCCGGGGTAATCTTAAGGGTGGGTAATCTTAAGGGGGGTATCTAAGGGTGGTAATCTTAAGGGGGTAATCTAAAGGGGGTTCTCTTAAGGGTGGGTAATCTTTCCGGGGTAATCTTAAGGGGGGTAACCTACAGTGGTATGTAATCTGTCGGGGGGGGGTAATCTCAAGGGGGGTAATCTTTAAGGGGGTAATCTTAAGGGGGGTAATCTAAAGGTGGTTAATCTTAAGAGGGGGTAATCTAAAAGGGGTTATCTTAAGGGTGGTAATCTTTAAGGGGGTAATCTTAGGGGGGGTAATCTTAAGGGTGGTAATCTGTCGGGGTGTAATCTTAAGGGGGGTTTCTTAAGGGTGGTAATCTGACGGGGGTTAATCTATAGGGGGTAATCTGTCGGGGGTAATCTTTCGGTGGTAATCTTAAGGGTGGTAATCTCCCGGGGTTAATCTTTCGGGGGTAATCTACAGGGTTATCTGTCGGGGGGTAATCTTTCGGGGGGTAATCTTAAAGGGGTAATCTTTCGGGGGTAATCTACAGGGTGTAATCTGTCGGGGGGGGGGTAAACTGTCGGGTGTAATCTTAAGGGGGGTCATCTTAAGGGTGGTAATATTAAGGGTGTTAATCTTAAGGGGGTAATCTTTAGGGGGGTAATCTGTCGGGGGGTAATCTTTCGGGGGTAATCTACAGTGTGTTGTAATCTGTCGGGGGGGGTAAACTGTCGGGGTGTTAATCTGAAGGGGGGTAATCTTAAGGGTGGTAATATTAAGGGTGTTAATCTTAAGGGGGGTAATCTTTATGGGGGTAATCTTAAGGGGGGTAACCTGTCATGACCTCGGAGGTAATCATTCGGGGGTAAAAATGACATGACCTCGGTGGTAATCTGTCGGGGGTAATCTTCGGGGGTAATCTGCTCGGGGGTAATCTATCGGGGGTAATCTTAAGGGGGGTAATCTTAAGGGGGTAATCTTAAGGGGGTAATCGAAGGGGGTTAATCTTATAGGGGGTAATCTTAAAGGGGGTATCTTAAGGGGGATAATCTTGAGGGGGGAAATCTTTAGGGCGGTAATCTTAAGGGTTGGTAATCTTAAGGGGGGTAATCTTAAGGGGGTAATCTTAAGGGGGGTAATCGTCGGGGGGTATATGTAAGGGGGGTAATCTTTAAGGGGGACTTAAGGGGGGTAATCTTAAGGGGGTCAATCTTTAGGGGAGGTAATCTAAAGGGGGGTAATCTTTAAGGGGGGTAATCTAAGGGTGGTATCTTAAGGGGGTAATCTTAAGGGGTGGTAACCTGTCAATGACCTCGGTGTGGTAATCTGTCGGGGGGTAATCTCTAGGGGGTAATCTGGCGGGGGTAATCTATCGGTGGTAATCTTAAGGGGGATAATCTTAAGGGGGTGGTAATCTTAAGGGGGGTTAACCTACAGGGTGTAATCTGTCGGGGGGGGGGGTAATCTCAAGGGGGGTAATCGTTAAGGGGGTAATCTTAGGGGGGTAATCTAAAGGGTGGTAATCTTAGGGGGTAATTAAAAGGGGGTTATCTTAAGGGTGGTAATCTTTAAGGGGGTATCTTAAGGGGGGGGGTAATCTTAAGGGTGGTAATTGTCGGGGTGTAATCTTAAGGGGGGTTATCTTAAGGGTGGTAATCGGTCGGGGGTTAATCTATAGGGGGTTATCTGTCGGGGGTAATCTTTCGGTGGTAATCTTAAGGTGGGTAACTCTACGGGGTTAATCTTGTCGGGGGTACTCTACAGGGGTTATCTGTCGGGGGGTATCTTTCGGGGGTAATCTACAGGGTGTAATCTGTCGGGGGGGGTAAACTGTCGGTGGTATATTAAGGGTGTCTCTAAGGGGGGTAATCTTAAAGGGTGGTAAATTAAGGGTTGGTAATCTTAAGCGGGTATTCTTTAGGGGGGTAATCTTAAGGGGGTAACCTGTCATGACCTCGGAGGTAATCATTTCGGGGTTAAAATGACATGACCTCGGTGGTAATCTGTCGGGGGGTAATCTTTCGGGGGTAATCTGCGGGGGTAATCTATCGGTGGTAATCTTAAGGGGGGTAAATCTTAAGGGGGTAATCTTAAGGGGGGTAATCTGAAGGGGGTAATCTTATAGGGGTAATCTTAAAGGGGGTAATCTTAAGGGGGATAATTGAGGGGGGGAAATCTTTAGGGGTAATCTTAAGGGTGGTAATCTTAAGGGGGGGTAATCTTTAAGGGGGTAATCTTGACGGGGTGTAAACTGTCGGGGGGTAATCTTAAGGGGGGTAATCTTTAAGGGGTCATCTTAAGGGGGGGTGAATCTTAAGGGGGGCAATCTTTAGGGGGGTAATCTAAGGGGGGTAATCTGTTAAGGGGGTAATCTTAAGGGTGGTAATCTTAAGGGGGTAATCTTAAGGGGGGTGGTAACCTGTCATGACCACGGTGGTAATCTGTCGGGGGGTATCTATAGGGGGTAATCTGTCGGGGGTAATCTATCGGTGGTAATCTTAAGGGGGATATCGTAAGGGGGTAATCTTAAGGGGGGTAATCTAAAGGGTGGTAATCTTAAGGGGGGTAATCTAAAAGGGGGTATCTTAAGGTGGTAATCTTTCGGGGTAATCTTAAGGGGGGTAACCTGTCATGACCTCGGAGGTAACATTCGGGGGTAAAATGACATGACCTCGGTGTAATCTGTCGGGGGGGTAATCTTTCGGGGTAATCTGTCGGGGGGGGTAATCTTAAGTGTGGTAATCTGTCGGGGGGTATCTTAAGGGGGTAATCTTAGGGGTGTAATTTAAAGGGGGTATCTTTAAGGGGGATAATCTTGAGGGGGGAAATCTTTAGGGGGCGGTAATCTTAAGGGGTGGTTAATCTTAAGGGGGGTAATCTTAAGGGGGTAATCTTAAGGGGGTAATCTGTCGGGGGGTAATCTTAAGGGGGGGGTAATCTATAGGTGGGTATCTTAAGGGGGGTAACCTGTCATGACCTCGGAGGTAATCATTCGGGGGTACAAATGACATGACCTCGGTGGTAATCTGTCGGGGGGTAATCTTTCGGGGGTAATCTGTCGGGGGGGGTAATCTTAAGGGTGGTAATCTGTCGGGGGGTAATCTTAAGGGGGGGTAATCTTAAAGGGGGGTAACCTGTCCCATGACCTCGGAGGTAATCATTCGGGGGTAAAATGACATATGAATGACCTCGTTGGTAATCTTAAGGGTGGTAATCTGTCGGGGGTAATCTTAAGGGGGGGTAATCTTTAAGGGGGTGTAATCTTAAGGGGGTAATCTTAAGGGTGGTAATCTTAAGGGGGGGTAATCTTAAGGGGGTAATCTGTCGGGGGGGTAATCTTAAGGGTGGTAATCTGTCGGGGGGGTAATCTTAAGGGGGGTATCTTAAAGGGGGGTAACCTGTCATGAACCTCGGTGGTAATCTGTCGGGGGTATATCTATAGGGGGTAATCTGTCGGGGGTAATCTATCGGTGGTAATCTTAAGGGGATACTCTTAAGGGGGTAATCTTAAGGGGGGTAACCTACAGGGTGTAATCTGTCGGGGGGGGGGGTTATCTCAAGGGGGGTAATCTTTAAGGGGGTAATCTTAAGGGGGGTAATCTAAAGGGTGGTAATCTTAAGGGGGGTAATCTAAAAGGGGGTTATCTTAAGGGTGGTAATCTTTAAGGGGGTAATCTTAAGCGGGGGTAATCTTAAGGGTGGTAATCTGTCGGGGTGTAATCTTAAGGGGGGTTGATCTTAAGGGTGGTATCTGTCGGGGGGGTAATCTATAGGGGGTAATCTGTCGGGGTATCTTTCGGTGGTAATCTTAAGGGTGGTAATCTACCGGGGTGTAATCTTTCGGGGGTAATCTACAGGGGTTATCTGTCGGGGGGTAATCTTTCGGGGGTATCTACAGGGTGTATCTGTCGGGGGGGGTTAAACTGTCGGGTGTAATCTTAAGGGGGGTAATCTTAAGGGTGGTAATAGTAAGGGTGTTAATCTTAAGGGGAGGTATCTTTAGGGGGGGTAATCTTAAGGGGGTAACCTGTCATGACCTCGGAGGTAATCATTCGGGGGGTAAAATGACATGACCTCGGTGGTAATCTGTCGGGGGGTAATCTTTCGCGGGGGTCAATCTGTCGGGTGGTAATCTATCGGTGGTAATCTTAAGGGGGTAATCTTAAGGGGGTAAATCTTACGGGGGTAATCTGAATGGGGGTAATCTTATAAGGGGGGGTAATCTTAAGGGGGTAATCTTAGGGGGGATAATCTTGAGGGGGGGGAAATCTTTAGGGCGGTAATCTTAAGGGTTGGTAATCTAAGGGGGGTAATCTTTAATGGGGTAATCTTAAGGGGGGTAATCTGTCGGGGGGTGTAATCTTAAGGGGGGTAATCTTTAAGGGGGGTAATCTTAAGGGGGGTAATCTTAAGGGGGGCAATCTTTAGGGGGGTAATCTAAAGGGGGGTACTCTTTAAGGGGGTAATCTTTAAGGGGTAATCTTAAGCGTGGTAATCTGTCGGGGGTAATCTTTCGGGGGGTAATCTTTAAGGGGTAATCTTTAAGGTGGGAATCTTAAGGGTGGTCAATCTTAAGGTGGTAGTCTGTCGGGGGTAATCTTAAGGGGGGTAATCTTAAGGGGGTAATCTTCAGGGTGGTAATCTTAAGGGTGGTAATCTTAAGGGGGTAATCTTTAAGGGTGGTAATTTAATGGTGTGGTAAATCTTAAGGGGGAAATCTTAAGGGGGGTAACCTGTCATGACCTCGGTGGCAATCTGTCGGGGGGTAATCTATAGGGGGTAATCTGTCGGGGGTAATCTTTCGGTGGTAATCTTAAGGGGGGTAATAATTAGGGGGGTAATCTTAAGGGGGGTAACCTGTCATGACATCGGAGGTAATCATTCGGGGGGTAAACATGTACATGACCCACGGTGGTAATCTGTCGGGGTGGTAATCTTTCGGGGGCAATCTATAGGGGTGGGTAATCTGTCGGGGGGTATTCTTTCGGTGGTAATCTTTAAGGGGGTAATTTAGGGGGGGTTAATCTTAAGGGGGGTAATCTTTAAGGTGGTAATCTTAGGGCGGTAATTTTAAGGGTTGTAATCTGTCGGGGGGTAATCTACAGGGTGTAATCTGTCGGGGGGGGGGGGGGGGTAATCTTTAAGGGGGTAATCATTCGGGGGTAAAATGACATGACCACGGTGGTATCTGTCGGGGGTAATCTTTCGGGGGCAACCTCTAGGGGGTAATCTGTCGGGGGTATTCTTTCGGTGGTAATCTTTAACGGGGTTAATCCTAGGGGGGGTAATCTTAAGGGGGGTAATCATTAAGGTGGTAATCTTAAGGGGGTGTAATCTTAAAGAGGGTAATCTTAAGGGTGGTAATCTTAAGGGGGGTAATCTTAAGTGGTGGTAATCTGTCGGGGGGTAATCTATATGGGTAATCTGTCGGGGGGTAATCTTCGGTGGTAATATTAAGGGGTGGTAATCTTAAGGGGGTATCTTTAGGGGGGTAATCTTAAGGGGGTAATCTTGAGGGTGGTAATCTGTCAGGGGGTTATCTTAAGGGGGTAATCTTAAGGGTGGTAATCTGTCGGGGGTAATCTTAAGGGTGGTTATCTTAAGGGTGGTAATCTTAAGGGGGGTTATCTCTTAAAGGGGGTAATCTTAGGGTGTTAATCTTTAAGGGGGTAATCTTAAGGGTAGGTAATCTGTCGGGGGAAATCTTTAGTGCGGTAATCTTAAGGGTGGTACTCTTTCCGGGGTAATCTTAAGGGGGGTAACTACAGGGTTGTAATCTGTCGGGAGGGGGGGGTATATCTCAAGGGTGGGTAATCTTGTAGGGGGTAATCTTAAGGGGGGTAATCTAAAGGGTGGTAATCTTAAGGGGGTAAGCTAAAGGGGGGTTATCTTAGGGTGGTAATCTTTAAAGGGGGTAATCTTAAGGGGGGTAATCTAAGGGTGGTAATCTGTCGGGGGTGTAATCTTAAGGGGGGTGGGCTATCTTAAGGGTGGTAATCTGTCGGGGGTTAATCTATAGGGGGTAATCTGTCGGGGGTAATCTTTCGGGGGTAATCTTAAGGGTGGTAATCTCCGGGGTTAATCTTTCGGGGGTAATCTACAGGGGTTATCTGTCGGGGGGTAATCTTTCGGGGGTAATCTTAAAGGGGGTAATCTTTCGGGTGTAATCTACAGGTGTAATCTGTCGGGGGTGGTAAACTGTCGGATGTAATCTTAAGGGGGGTAATCTTAAGGTGGTAATATTAAGGGTGTTAATCTTAAGGGGGTAATCTTTAGGGGGGTAATCTTAGGGGGGGTAATCTTTCGGGGGTAATCTACAGGGTGGTAATCTGTCGGGGGGGGTAAACTGTCGGGTGTATCTTAAGGGGTGGTAATCTTAAGGGTGGTAATATTAAGGGGTGTAATCTTAAGGGGGTAATCTTTAGGGGGTACTCTTAAGGGGGTAACGTCATGACCTCGGGGTAATCATTCGGGGGTAAAATGACATGACCTCGGTGGTAATCTGTCGGGGGTATCTTGGGGGTAATCTGTACGGGGTATCTATCGGTGGTAATCCTTAAGGGGGTAATCTTAAGGGCGGGAATCTAAGGGGTAATCTTATAGGGGGTAATCTTAAAGGGGGGCAATCTTATAGGGGGTGGTAATCTTTAAGGGTGGTAATCTTTAAGGGGGTAATCTTAGAGGGGGGTAAATCTTAAGGGGGGTAATCTGTCGGGGGGTGGTAATCTTAAGGGGGGTAATCTTAAGGGGGGTAATCGTGATCTGTCGGGGTGGTAAGTCTTTAAGGGGGTAGGGTAATCTGTAGGGGGTAATCTTTCGGTGGTAATCTTATAGGGGGGTAATCTTACGGGGGTGGTCTTATGACTCGGTGGGTATCTGTGGGGGGTAAGCTTAAGGGGGTAATCTGTCAGGGGGTAATCTTTCGGGGGTAATGCTAAGGGGGGTAATCTTTAGGGGGTAATCTTAAGGAGGCGGGGTGGTAACCTGTCTGTGGTGGGTAATCTGTCGGGGGGTAATCTTAGGGGGGTTATCTAAGGGGGTAATCTTAGGGTGTAATCTTAAGGGGGTAATTCTTAAGGGTGGTAATCTGTCGGGGGGGTAATCTTTAAGGCGGGGTAATCTTACAGGGGGTAATCTTTAAGGGGGGTTGGTAATCTTAAGGGGGGTAATCTTAAGGGCGGTAATCTAAGGGGGGTAATCTTAAGGGGGGTCATCTATGCGGGTAATCTTAAGGGGGGTTAACTTCTAAAGGGAGGTAATCTTAAGGGGGGTAACCTGTCATTACATCGGTGGGTAATCTGTCGGGGTAATCTTTCGGGGGTTAATCTGTCGGGGGTAATCTGTCGTGGGTTTCGGGGGGTAATCTTAAGGGGGGTAAAATCGTAATGACGGGGTAAGCGTCATGGACTCTCGGGGGTAATCTTCAGGGGAGATAATAGGATCGGGGACAGGGTGGAATCTTACGGGTGGGTAATCTGTCGGGGGTAATCTTAGGGGGGTAATCTTTAAGGGGTTAATCTTAAGGGGGTAATCTTAAGGGTGGTAATCTTAAGGGGGGTAATCTTAAGGGGGTAATCTGTCAGGGGGGTAATCTTAAGGGTGGTAATCTGTACGGGGGGTAATCTTAAGGGGGTAATCTTAAGGGGGTAACCTGTCATGACCTCGGTGGTAATCTGTCGGGGGTAATCTATAGGGGGGTAATCTGTCGGGGGGTAATCTATCGGTGGTAATCTTAAGGGGGTAATCTTAAGGGGGGTAATCTTAAGGGGGGTAATCTACAGGGTGTAATCTGTCGGGGGGGGGGGTAATCTCAAGGGGGTAATCTTAAGGGGGTAATCTTAAGGGGGTAATCTTAAGGGTGGTAATCTTAAGGGGGGTAATCTAAAGGGGGTTATCTTAAGGGTGGTAATCTTTAGGGGGTAATCTTAAGGGGGGTAATCTTAAGGGGGTAATCTGTCGGGGGGTAATCTTAAGGGGGGTAATCTTAAGGGTGGTAATCTGTCGGGGGGTAATCTATAGGGGGTAATCTGTACGGGGGTAATCTTTCGGTGGTAATCTTAGGGTGGTAATCTACCGGGGTTAATCTTTCGGGGTAATCTACAGGGGTTATCTGTCGGGGGGTAATCTTTCGGGGGTAATCTACAGGGTGTAATCTGTCGGGGGGTAAACTGTCGGGTGTAATCTTAAGGGGGGTAATCTTAAGGGTGGTAATATTAAGGGTGTTAATCTTAAGGGGGTAATCTTTAGGGGGTAATCTTAGGGGGGTAACCTGTCATGACCTCGGAGGTAATCATTCGGGGGTAAAATGACATGACCTCGGTGGTAATCTGTCGGGGGGTAATCTTTCGGGGGTAATCTGTCGGGGGTAATCTATCGGTGGTAATCTTAAGGGGGGTAATCTTAAGGGGGTAATCTTAAGGGGGTAATCTGAAGGGGGTAATCTTATAGGGGGTAATCTTAAGGGGGTAATCTTAAGGGGGATAATCTTGAGGGGGGAAATCTTTAGGGCGGTAATCTTAAGGGTGGTAATCTTAAGGGGGTAATCTTTAAGGGGGTAATCTTAAGGGGGTAATCTGTCGGGGGGTAATCTTAAGGGGGGTAATCTTTAAGGGGGTAATCTTAAGGGGGGGTAATCTTAAGGGGGGGCAATCTTTAGGGGGGTAATCTAAAGGGGGGTAATCTTAAGGGGGTAATCTTTAAGGGGGTAATCTTAAGCGTGGTAATCTGTCGGGGGGTAATCTTTCGGGGGGTAATCTTTAAGGGGGTAATCTTTAAGGGTGGTAATCTTAAGGGTGGTAATCTTAAGGGTGGTAGTCTGTCGGGGGTAATCTTAAGGGGGGTAATCTTAAGGGGGTAATCTTCAGGGTGGTAATCTTAAGGGTGGTAATCTTAAGGGGGGTAATCTTTAAGGGGGTAATCTTAATGGTGGTAATCTTAAGGGGGGAAATCTTAAGGGGGGTAACCTGTCATGACCTCGGTGGCAATCTGTCGGGGGTAATCTATAGGGGTAATCTGTCGGGGGTAATCTTTCGGTGGGTAATCTTAAGGGGGGTAATAATTAGGGGGGTAATCTTAAGGGGGGTAACCTGTCATGACATCGGAGGTAATCATTCGGGGGTAAATGACATGACCACGGTGGTAATCTGTCGGGGGTAATCTTTCGGGGGCAATCTATAGGGGGTAATCTGTCGGGGGTATTCTTTCGGTGGTAATCTTAAGGGGGTAATCTTAGGGGGGGTAATCTTAAGGGGGGTAATCTTTAAGGTGGTAATCTTAAGGGCGGTAATTTTAAGGGTTGTAATCTGTCGGGGGTAATCTACAGGGTGTGTTAATCTGTCGGGGGGGGGGTTAATCTTTAAGGGGGGTAATCATTCGGGGGTAAATGACATGACCACGGTGGTAATCTGTCGGGGGGTAATCTTTCGGGGGCAACCTATAGGGGGGTAATCTGTCGGGGGTATTCTTTCGGTGGTAATCTTAAGGGGGTAATCCTAGGGGGGGTAATCTTAAGGGGGTAATCATTAAGGTGGTATCTTAAGGGGGGTAATCTTAAAGACGGGTAATCTTAAGGGTGGTAATCTTAAGGGGGGTAATCTTAAGGGTGGTAATCTGTCGGGGGGTAATCTATATGGGGTAATCTGTCGGGGGTAATCTTTCGGTGGTAATATTAAGGGGGGTAATCTTAGGGGGGGTAATCTTTAGGGGGGTAATCTTTACGGGGTAATCTTGAGGGTGGTAATCTGTCAGGGGGTTATCTTAAGGGGGGTAATCTTAAGGTGGTAATCTGTCGGGGGTAATCTTAAGGGTGGTTATCTTAAGGGTGGTAATCTTAAGGGGGGTTATCTTAAAGGGGGTAATCTTAAGGGTGTTAATCTTAAGGGGGGTAATCTTAAGGGTGGTAATCTGTCGGGGGGAAATCTTAGTGCGGTAATCTTAAGGGTGGTAATCTTTCCGGGGTAATCTTAAGGGGGGTAACCTACAGGGTGTAATCTGTCGGGGGGGGGTAATCTCAAGGGGGGGTAATCTTTAAGGGGGTAATCTTAAGGGGGTAATCTAAAGGGTGGTAATCTTAAGGGGGTAATCTAAAAGGGGGTTATCTTAAGGGTGGTAATCTTTAAGGGGGTAATCTTAAGGGGGGGTAATCTTAAGGGTGGTAATCTGTCGGGGTGTAATCTTAAGGGGGGTTATCTTAAGGGTGGTAATCTGTCGGGGGGTTAATCTATAGGGGTAGCTGTCGGGGTAATCTTTCGGTGGTAATCTTAAGGGTGGTAATCTACCGGGGTTATCTTTCGGGGTAATCTACAGGGGTTATCTGTCGGGGGGTAATCTTTCGGGGGGTAATCTTAAGGGGGTAATCTTTCGGGGGGGTAATCTACAGGGTGTAATCTGTCGGGGGGTGTAACTGTCGGTGTAATCTAAAGGGGGGGTAATCTTAAGGGTGGTAATATTAAGGGTGTTAATCTTAAGGGGGTAATCTTAGGGGGGTAATCTTAAGGGGGGTAATCTTTCGGGGGTAATCTACAGGGTGTAATCTGTCGGGGGGGTAAACTGTCGGTGTAATCTTAAGGGGGGTAATCTTAAGGGTGGTAATATTAAGGGTGGTAATCTTAAGGGGGGTAATTCTTTAGGGGGGTAATCTTAAGGGGGGTACCTGTCATGACCACTCGGAGGTAATCAGTTCGGGGGCTACTAATCTATAGGGGGGGTAATCTTTAAGGGGGAATCTTAAGGGTGGTAATCTGTCGGGGGGTAATCTTAAGGGGGTGGTAATCTTTAAGGGGGTAATCTTAAGGGGGGGTTAATCTTAAGGGGTGCAATCTTTAGGGGGGTAATCTAAAGGGGGGTAATCTTTAAGGGGGTAATCTAAGGGTGGTAATCTAAGGAGGTAATCTTAAGGGGGGGGTAACCTGTCATTACCTCGGTGGTAATCTGTCGGGGGGTAATCTATAGGGGGGTAATCTTAAGGGGGGTAACTGTCATGAGCTCGGAGGTAATCATCGGGGGGGTAAAATGACATGACATCGGTGGTAATCTGTCGGGGGTTAATCTTTCGGGCTAATCTTCGGGGGGTATAATCTTAAGGGTGGGTAATCTGACGGGGGGTAATCTTAACGGGGGGGTAATCTTAAAGGGGGTAATCTTAAGGGTGGTAATCTTAAGGGGGGTTACCTGTCATGACTCGGAGGTAATCATTCGGGGGTAAAATGACATATGAATGACCTCGGTGGTAATCTTTAGGGGGGTAATCTTAAGGGGGGCAATCTTTAGGGGGGTAATCTTTAAGGGGGTAATCTTAAGGGGGTAATCTTAAGGGTGGTAATCTGTCGGGGGGTAATCTTTAAGGGGGTAATCTTAAGGGGGGGGTAATCTTAAGGGGGGCAATCTTTAGGGGGGTAATCTAAAGGGGGGTAATCTTTAAGGGGGTAATCTTAAGGGTGGTAATCTTAAGGGGGTAATCTTAAGGGGGGTAACCTGTCATGACCTCGGTGGTAATCTGTCGGGGGGTAATCTATAGGGGGTAATCTGTCGGGGGTAATCTATCGGTGGTAATCTTAAGGGGGATAATCTTAAGGGGGTAATCTTAAGGGGGGTAATCTAAAGGGTGGTAATCTTAAGGGGGGTAATCTAAAAGGGGGTTATCTTAAGGGTGGTAATCTTTCCGGGGTAATCTTAAGGGGGGTAACCTGTCATGACCTCGGAGGTAATCATTCGGGGGTAAAATGACATGACCTCGGTGGTAATCTGTCGGGGGGTAATCTGTCGGGGGGGGTAATCTTAAGTGTGGTAATCTGTCGGGGGGTAATCTTAAGGGGGTAATCTTAAGGGGGGTAATCTTAAAGGGGGTAATCTTAAGGGGGATAATCTTGAGGGGGGAAATCTTTAGGGCGGTAATCTTAAGGGTGGTAATCTTAAGGGGGGTAATCTTTAAGGGGGTAATCTTAAGGGGGTAATCTGTCGGGGGGTAATCTTAAGGGGAGTAATCTATAGGTGGGTAATCTTAAGGGGGGTAACCTGTCATGACCTCGGAGGTAATCATTCGGGGGTAAAATGACATGACCTCGGTGGTAATCTGTCGGGGGGTAATCTTTCGGGGGTAATCTGTCGGGGGGGTAATCTTAAGGGTGGTAATCTGTCGGGGGGTAATCTTAAGGGGGGTAATCTTAAAGGGGGGTAACCTGTCATGACCTCGGAGGTAATCATTCGGGGGTAAAATGACATATGAATGACCTCGGTGGTAATCTTAAGGGTGGTAATCTGTCGGGGGTAATCTTAAGGGGGGTAATCTTTAAGGGGGTAATCTTAAGGGGGTAATCTTAAGGGTGGTAATCTTAAGGGGGGTAATCTTAAGGGGGGCAATCTTTAGGGGGGTAATCTAAAGGGGGGTAATCTTTAAGGGGGTAATCTTAAGGGTGGTAATCTTAAGGGGGTAATCTTAAGGGGGGTAACCTGTCATGACCTCGGTGGTAATCTGTCGGGGGGTAATCTATAGGGGGTAATCTGTCGGGGGTAATCTATCGGTGGTAATCTTAAGGGGGATAATCTTAAGGGGGTAATCTTAAGGGGGGTAACCTACAGGGTGTAATCTGTCGGGGGGGGGGGTTATCTCAAGGGGGGTAATCTTTAAGGGGGTAATCTTAAGGGGGGTAATCTAAAGGGTGGTAATCTTAAGGGGGGGTAATCTAAAAGGGGGTTATCTTAAGGGTGGTAATCTTTAAGGGGGTAATCTTAAGGGGGGGTAATCTTAAGGGTGGTAATCTGTCGGGGTTGTAATCTTAAGGGGGGTTATCTTAAGGGTGGTAATCTGTCGGGGGTTAATCTATAGGGGGTAATCTGTCGGGGTAATCTTTCGGTGGTAATCTTAAGGGTGGTAATCTACCGGGGTTAATCTTTCGGGGGTAATCTACAGGGGTTATCTGTCGGGGGGTAATCTTTCGGGGGTAATCTACAGGGTGTAATCTGTCGGGGGGGGTAAACTGTCGGGTGTAATCTTAAGGGGGTTAATCTTAAGGGTGGTAATATTAAGGGTGTTAATCTTAAGGGGGGTAATCTTTAGGGGGGTAATCTTAAGGGGGGTAACCTGTCATGACCTCGGAGGTAATCATTCGGGGGTAAAATGACATGACCTCGGTGGTAATCTGTCGGGGGGTAATCTTTCGGGGGTAATCTGTCGGGGGTAATCTATCGGTGGTAATCTTAAGGGGGGTAATCTTAAGGGGGTAATCTTAAGGGGGTAATCTGAAGGGGGTAATCTTATAGGGGGTAATCTTAAAGGGGGTAATCTTAAGGGGGATAATCTTGAGGGGGGAAATCTTTAGGGGCGGTAATCTTAAGGGTGGTAATCTTAAGGGGGGTAATCTTTAAGGGGGTAATCTTAAGGGGGGTAATCTGTCGGGGGGTAATCTTAAGGGGGGTAATCTTTAAGGGGGTAATCTTAAGGGGGGGTAATCTTAAGGGGGGCAATCTTTAGGGGGGTAATCTAAAGGGGGGTAATCTTTAAGGGGGTAATCTTAAGGGTGGTAATCTTAAGGGGGTAATCTTAAGGGGGGTAACCTGTCATGACCTCGGTGGTAATCTGTCGGGGGGTAATCTATAGGGGGTAATCTGTCGGGGGTAATCTATCGGTGGTAATCTTAAGGGGGATAATCTTAAGGGGGTAATCTTAAGGGGGGTAATCTAAAGGGTGGTAATCTTAAGGGGGGTAATCTAAAAGGGGGTTATCTTAAGGGTGGTAATCCTTCCGGGGTAATCTTAAGGGTGGTAATCTTAAGGGGGGTAATCTAAAGGGTGGTAATCTTAAGGGGGGTAATCTAAAAGGGGGTTATCTTAAGGGTGGTAATCTTTCCGGGGTAATCTTAAGGGGGGTAACCTACAGGGTGTAATCTGTCGGGGGGGGGTAATCTCAAGGGGGGTAATCTTTAAGGGGGTAATCTTAAGGGGGGTAATCTAAAGGGTGGTAATCTTAAGGGGGGTAATCTAAAAGGGGGTTATCTTAAGGGTGGTAATCTTTAAGGGGGTAATCTTAAGGGGGGGTAATCTTAAGGGTGGTAATCTGTCGGGGTGTAATCTTAAGGGGGGTTATCTTAAGGGTGGTAATCTGACGGGGGTTAATCTATAGGGGGTAATCTGTCGGGGGTAATCTTTCGGTGGTAATCTTAAGGGTGGTAATCTCCCGGGGTTAATCTTTCGGGGGTAATCTACAGGGGTTATCTGTCGGGGGGTAATCTTTCGGGGGGTAATCTTAAAGGGGGTAATCTTTCGGGGGTAATCTACAGGGTGTAATCTGTCGGGGGAGGGTAAACTGTCGGGTGTAATCTTAAGGGGGGTCATCTTAGGGTGGTAATATTAAGGGTGTTAAATCTTAAGGGGGTAATCTTTAGGGGGGTAATCTGTCGGGGGGTAATCTTTCGGGGTAATCTACAGGGTGTAATCTGTCGGGGGGGGTAAACTGTCGGGTGTAATCTTAAGGGGGGTAATCTTAAGGGTGGTAATATTAAGGGTGTTAATCTTAAGGGGGTAATCTTTATGGGGGTAATCTTAAGGGGGTAACCTGTCATGACCTCGGAGGTAATCATTCGGGGGTAAAATGACATGACCTCGGTGGTAATCTGTCGGGGGGTAATCTTTCGGGGGTAATCTGTCGGGGGTAAATCTATCGGTGGTAATCTTAAGGGGGGTAATCTTAAGGGGGTAATCTTAAGGGGGTAATCTGAAGGGGGTAATCTTATAGGGGGTAATCTTAAAGGGGGTAATCTTAAGGGGGATAATCTTGAGGGGGGAAATCTTTAGGGCGGTAATCTTAAGGGTGGTAATCTTAAGGGGGGTAATCTTTAAGGGGGTAATCTTAAGGGGGGTAATCTGTCGGGGGGTAATCTTAAGGGGGGTAATCTTTAAGGGGGTAATCTTAAGGGGGGGTAATCTTAAGGGGGGCAATCTTTAGGGGGGTAATCTAAAGGGGGGTAATCTTTAAGGGGGTAATCTTAAGGGTGGTAATCTTAAGGGGGTAATCTTAAGGGGGGTAACCTGTCATGACCTCGGTGGTAATCTGTCGGGGGGTAATCTATAGGGGGTAATCTGTCGGGGGTAATCTATCGGTGGTAATCTTAAGGGGATAATCTTAAGGGGGTAATCTTAAGGGGGGTACCTACAGGGTGTAATCTGTCGGGGGGGGGGGGTAATCTCAAGGGGGGTAATCTTTAAGGGGGTAATCTTAAGGGGGGTAATCTAAAGGGTGGTAATCTTAAGGGGGGTAATCTAAAAGGGGGTTATCTTAAGGGTGGTAATCTTTAAGGGGGTAATCTTAAGGGGGGGGTAATCTTAAGGGTGGTAATCTGTCGGGGTGTAATCTTAAGGGGGGTTCTCTTAAGGGTGGTAATCTGTCGGGGGTTAATCTATAGGGGGTAATCTGTCGGGGGTAATCTTTCGGTGGTAATCTTAAGGGTGGTAATCTCTACCGGGGTTAATCTTTCGGGGTAATCTACAGGGGTTATCTGTCGGGGGGTAATCTTTCGGGGGTAATCTACAGGGTGTAATCTGTCGGGGGGGTAAACTGTCGGGTGTAATCTTAAGGGGGTAATCTAAGGGGGTAATCTTAAGGGTGGTAAATTAAGGGTGTTAATCTTAAGCGGGGTAATCTTTAGGGGGGTAATCTTAAGGGGGGTAACCTGTCATGACCTCGGAGGTAATCATTCGGGGGTAAAATGACATGACCTCGGTGGTAATCTGTCGGGGGGTAATCTTTCGGGGGTAATCTGTCGGGGGTAATCTATCGGTGGTAATCTTAAGGGGGGTAATCTTAAGGGGGTAATCTTAAGGGGGTAATCTGAAGGGGGTAATCTTATAGGGGGTAATCTTAAAGGGGGTAATCTTAAGGGGGATAATCTTGAGGGGGGAAATCTTTAGGGCGGTAATCTTAAGGGTGGTAATCTTAAGGGGGGTAATCTTTAAGGGGGTAATCTTAAGGGGTGTAAACTGTCGGGGGGTAATCTTAAGGGGGGTAATCTTTAAGGGGGTAATCATTAAGGGGGGGTAATCTTAAGGGGGGCAATCTTTAGGGGGGTAATCTAAAGGGGGGTAATCTTTAAGGGGTAATCTTAAGGGTGGTAATCTTAAGGGGGTAATCTTAAGGGGGGTAACCTGTCATGACCACGGTGGTAATCTGTCGGGGGGTAATCTATAGGGGGTAATCTGTCGGGGGTAATCTATCGGTGGTAATCTTAAGGGGGATAATCTTAAGGGGGTAATCTTAAGGGGGGTAATCTAAAGGGTGGTAATCTTAAGGGGGGTAATCTAAAAGGGGGTTATCTTAAGGGTGGTAATCTTTCCGGGGTAATCTTAAGGGGGGTAACCTGTCATGACCTCGGAGGTAATCATTCGGGGGTAAAATGACATGACCTCGGTGGTAATCTGTCGGGGGGTAATCTTTCGGGGTAATCTGTCGGGGGGGGTAATCTTAAGTGTGGTAATCTGTCGGGGGGTAATCTTAAGGGGGTAATCTTAAGGGGGTAATCTTAAAGGGGGTAATCTTAAGGGGGATAATCTTGAGGGGGGAAATCTTTAGGGCGGTAATCTTAAGGGTGGTAATCTTAAGGGGGGTAATCTTTAAGGGGGTAATCTTAAGGGGGTAATCTGTCGGGGGGTAATCTTAAGGGGGGTAATCTATAGGTGGGTAATCTTAAGGGGGGTAACCTGTCATGACCTCGGAGGTAATCATTCGGGGGTAAAATGACATGACCTCGGTGGTAATCTGTCGGGGGGTAATCTTTCGGGGGTAATCTGTCGGGGGGGGTAATCTTAAGGGTGGTAATCTGTCGGGGGGTAATCTTAAGGGGGGTAATCTTAAAGGGGGGTAACCTGTCATGACCTCGGAGGTAATCATTCGGGGGTAAAATGACATATGAATGACCTCGGTGGTAATCTTAAGGGTGGTAATCTGTCGGGGGTAATCTTAAGGGGGGTAATCTTTAAGGGGGTAATCTTAAGGGGGTAATCTTAAGGGTGGTAATCTTAAGGGGGGGTAATCTTAAGGGGGTAATCTGTCGGGGGGGGTAATCTAAGGGTGGTAATCTGTCGGGGGGTAATCTTAAGGGGGGTAATCTTAAAGGGGGGTAACCTGTCATGACCTCGGTGGTAATCTGTCGGGGGGTAATCTATAGGGGGTAATCTGTCGGGGGTAATCTATCGGTGGTAATCTTAAGGGGGATAATCTTAAGGGGGTAATCTTAAGGGGGGTAACCTACAGGGTGTAATCTGTCGGGGGGGGGGGTTATCTCAAGGGGGGTAATCTTTAAGGGGGTAATCTTAAGGGGGGTAATCTAAAGGGTGGTAATCTTAAGGGGGTAATCTAAAAGGGGGTTATCTTAAGGGTGGTAATCTTTAAGGGGGTAATCTTAAGGGGGGTAATCTTAAGGGTGGTAATCTGTCGGGGTGTAATCTTAAGGGGGGTTATCTTAAGGGTGGTAATCTGTCGGGGGTTAATCTATAGGGGGTAATCTGTCGGGGGTAATCTTTCGGTGGTAATCTTAAGGGTGGTAATCTACCGGGGTTAATCTTTCGGGGGTAATCTACAGGGGTTATCTGTCGGGGGGTAATCTTTCGGGGGTAATCTACAGGGTGTAATCTGTCGGGGGGGGTAAACTGTCGGGTGTAATCTTAAGGGGGGTAATCTTAAGGGTGGTAATATTAAGGGTGTTAATCTTAAGGGGGTAATCTTTAGGGGGGTAATCTTAAGGGGGGTAACCTGTCATGACCTCGGAGGTAATCATTCGGGGGTAAAATGACATGACCTCGGTGGTAATCTGTCGGGGGGTAATCTTTCGGGGGGTAATCTGTCGGGGGTAATCTATCGGTGGTAATCTTAAGGGGGGTAATCTTAAGGGGGTAATCTTAAGGGGGTAATCTGAAGGGGGTAATCTTATAGGGGGTAATCTTAAAGGGGGTAATCTTAAGGGGGATAATCTTGAGGGGGGAAATCTTTAGGGCGGTAATCTTAAGGGTGGTAATCTTAAGGGGGGGTAATCTTTAAGGGGGTAATCTTAAGGGGGGTAATCTGTCGGGGGGTAATCTTAAGGGGGGTAATCTTTAAGGGGGTAATCTTAAGGGGGGGTAATCTTAAGGGGGGCAATCTTTAGGGGGGTAATCTAAAGGGGGGTAATCTTTAAGGGGGTAATCTTAAGGGTGGTAATCTTAAGGGGGTAATCTTAAGGGGGGTAACCTGTCATGACCTCGGTGGTAATCTGTCGGGGGGTAATCTATAGGGGGTAATCTGTCGGGGGTAATCTATCGGTGGTAATCTTAAGGGGGATAATCTTAAGGGGGTAATCTTAAGGGGGGTAATCTAAAGGGTGGTAATCTTAAGGGGGGTAATCTAAAAGGGGGTTATCTTAAGGGTGGTAATCTTTCCGGGTAATCTTAAGGGGGTAACCTGTCATGACCTCGGAGGTAATCATTCGGGGGTAAAATGACATGACCTCGGTGGTAATCTGTCGGGGGGTAATCTTTCGGGGGTAATCTGTCGGGGGGGGTAATCTTAAGTGTGGTAATCTTGTCGGGGGGTAATCTTAAGGGGGTAATCTTAAGGGGGGTAATCTTAAGGGGATAATCTTGAGGGGGGAAATCTTTAGGGCGGTAATCTTAAAGGTGGTAATCTTAAGGGGGGTAAATCTTTAAGGGGGTAATCTTAAGGGGGTAATCTGTCGGGGGGTAATCTTAAGGGGGGTAATCTATAGGTGGGTAATCTTAAGGGGGGTAACCTGTCATGACCTCGGAGGTAATCATTCGGGGGTAAAATGACATGACCTCGGTGGTAATCTGTCGGGGGGTAATCTTTCGGGGGTAATCTGTCGGGGGGGGTAATCTTAAGGGTGGTAATCTGTCGGGGGGTAATCTTAAGGGGGGTAATCTTAAAGGGGGGTAACCTGTCATGACCTCGGAGGTAATCATTCGGGGGTAAAATGACATATGAATGACCTCGGTGGTAATCTTAAGGGTGGTAATCTGTCGGGGGTAATCTTAAGGGGGGTAATCTTTAAGGGGGTAATCTTAAGGGGGGGTAATCTTAAGGGGGGCAATCTTTAGGGGGGTAATCTAAAGGGGGGTAATCTTAAGGGGGTAATCTTAAGGGGGGTAACCTGTCATGACCTCGGTGGTAATCTGTCGGGGGGTAATCTATAGGGGGTAATCTGTCGGGGGTAATCTTTCGGTGGTAATCTTAAGGGGGGTAATCTTAAGGGGGTAATCTTAAGGGGGTAATCTTAAGGGTGGTAATCTTAAGGGGGGTAATCTTAAGAGGGGTAATCTTAAGGGGGGTAACCTGTCATGACCTCGGTGGTAATCTGTCGGGGGGTAATCTATAGGGGGTAATCTGTCGGGGTAATCTGTCGGGGGTAATCTTTCGGTGGTAATCTTAAGGGTGGTTATCTTAAGGGGGGTAATCTTAAGGGTGGTAATCTGTCGGGGGGTAATCTTAAGGGGGTAATCTTAAGGGGGGTAATCTTAAAGGGGGTAATCTGTCGGGGGGTAATCTTTAAGGGGGTAATCTTAAGAGGGGTAATCTTAAGGGGGGTAACCTGTCATGACCTCGGTGGTAATCTGTCGGGGGGTAATCTATAGGGGGTAATCTGTCGGGGGTAATCTTTCGGGGGTTAATCTTAAGGGGGGTAATCTTAAGGGGGTAATCTTTAGTGAGGTAATCTTAAGGAGGGTAATCCTTAGGGGGGTAATCTTAAGGGGGGTAACCTGTCATGACCTCGGTGGTAATCTATCGGGGGGTAATCTATAGGGGGTAATCTGTCGGGGGTTATCTTTCGGTGGTAATCTTAAGGGGGTAATCTTAAGGGGGTAATCTTAAGGGGGTAATCTTAAGGGGGGTAACCTGTCATGACCTCGGTGGTAATCTGTCGGGGGGTAATCTATAGGGGGTAATCTGTCGGGGGTAATCTTTCGGTGGTAATCTTAAGGGGGGTAATCTTAAGGGGGTAATCTTTAGGGGGGTAATCTTAATGGGGGTAATCTTTAAGGGGGTAATCTTAAGGGTGGTAATCTTAAGGTGGGTAATCTTTAGGGGGGTAATCTTTAAGGGGGGTAATCTTAAGGGTGGGTAATCTTAAAGGGGGTAATCTTAGGGGTGGTAATCTTTCGGGGGGTAATCTTAAGGGGGGTAACCTGTAGGGGGTAATCTATAGGGTGGCAATCTATAGAGGTTAATCTTTCGGGGGGTAAAATGACATGACGTCTGTGGTAATCTTAAGGGAGGTAATCTTTCGGGGGGTAATCTATAGGGGGTTATCTGTCTGGGGGTAATCAAACAGTTACAGTGTCGGGGCGTAATCTGTCATGACCTCGGGGTAATACGTTGGGGGTAATCTGTCATGACCTCGGGGGTAATCTGTCATGTCCTCGGTGGTAATCTGTCGGGGGGTAATCTGTCGGGCGAAATCCGTCGGGGGTAATCTGTCGGGGGGTAATCTGTCGGGGGTAATCTGTCGGGGGGTAATCTGTCGGGGCGTAATCTTTCTGGTGGTAATCTGTCGGGGGTGATCTGTCATGACCTCGGGGGTTATCTGTCGGGGGTAATCTGTCGGGGGGTAATCTGTCGGGGGTAATCTGTTGGGGGTAATCTGTCGGGGGGTAATCTTTCTGGTGGTAATCTGTCGGGGGTGATCTGTCATGACCTCGGGGGTTATCTGTCGGGGGTAATCTGTCATGACCTCGGTGATGGCGACGCCTATAATGAGTAGGGCGACGCCTATAGTGAGTAAAATTTAGGGCAACACCTGTAAGTACGCCGACATAATGAGTAAATGAGTATGGCAACGCCTATTATGAGTAGGGCGACGCCTATATTGAGTAGGGCGACGCCTGTAAAATTAGAGCGACGCCTATAATAAGTATGGCGACAGCTTTAATGAGTATGGCTACACCTATAATGAGTAGGGCGACGCCTGTAGTGAGTAGGGCGACACCGGCTATGAGTTGGGCGACACCTATAGTGAGTAGGGCGACGCCTATAATGATTAGGGCGACGCCTATAGTGAGTATGGCGACGCCAGTAGTGGGGTTGGGCGACGCCTATATTTAGTAGGGCAACGCCTATAGAGAGTAGGGCGTCGCCTATAGTGAGTTGGGCAACGCCAACTGTAATTTGGGCGACGCACTATGGGGCATTTAAGCGATCTAGCTGGCCATTAATCAAATTTCAAAATAGTGAATCCAGACAAAATAATACTTGTGTTACAAAATACAATGTCTGGACCACACAAAAAACGCGTATTAGTGCTTTTCCACCCGCGTGGCCGCCTATAATGTCCGTCGACTTTCGATCGTGTATTTAAGTGCGCGCTTGTATCATTCGCAACAGTTATTTTTCAACATTTTCGAAGTTATTTTTTATGATTCGTGTTAGTTTTCTGAGAGATTTTGTGATAAATATGGCAGAAGCAGGTATGTTAGAATATATTAGTAATATTTTTATCGTCACAACAATGTTTGTTGCTATTTTTTTTTTTCACTTAACTGCTAAGAGAAATTTATTATACATTCTTAACAATTGTTTTACAAAGATTGGAGGATTAGTTGTATATCAGGGTGCGTCCCGGCTCTCTTTTCAAAGTATATTGGTAGCCCCATGTCACTATTTTCTAGAAAAGTAAAAATCTGTTCCGATTTAGTCCGATTTCATGAAATATCACCAGTATAGAAATACATAAAATACAAGGGATTTTTTATATTTGTCCGGGCTAATCTTTGAAAAAACTGAACTGATTTTGAGGGGACTTCGATTGATAGTTTGGAGACTTTTCAGAGAGTGATTGAGAGCACTTTTTATTTATCACGGGAAAAATTGCGTCCCTTAAAGTGTGGTATATAGTTTCAAATGTGAATATCCAAATATATTATAATTCATTTGAACTCAATGACCAATTTCCGTGTTTTTTTTTTATTTCAGGTCCTTCTGATGTAAGACTATTAACCAGAAAATACATTTTTGATAAAATGCAACACAACCTAATCCTGATTCCGAATCTGAAGACACAGAATCTTCGTTTTCCGAATTTTCAGAAACTTAATGATGAAAATGGTGATTAAAAGCAAACTTATGATCACTACTACTATGATTTCTCTGTTTTAAATATGTACTTAATATCTGTTATCAAACTGTATTAAAATATGTGCTTATTCTTAAGGCGATTATGATTTTTCATAAAAAGTTAAATTAATTACTTATGCATTTTTTTTTTGTCTTTGTAGCTGTAATATTTAGTAAACAGTGAATTTTATGTAAATTACGTAAGTTGTTTTATGTAAAATTGAAGGTGTTATCTTTACTCACATGTTTTTATATTTTATATAGCTTTGATTACGTTATTACATACTTTAGTCTATTACACAGCATAAATCTGTTTTTATTTACCGAACATATCGTAATTAGGCACAGAAAGCTTTAGTAATCGGTTTCAGAACCAATTAGTAACGTAGATAGTTTTGACCAGCTAGATCGCTTAAATGCCCCATAGTGCGACGCCTATTATCAGTAAGGCGACGTTCATATTGAGGTGGGAGACGTCTATAGTGTGTTTGACGACGCCTATAATAAGTATGTCGACGCCTATATTGAGTAGGGCGACGCCTATAGTAAGTAGGGCGACGCCTATTATAAGTAGGGCGACGCCTATTATGAATAGGGCTACGCCTGTAACGAGTAGGGCGACGCCAATAATGAGTAGGGCGACGCCAATAATGAGTAGGACGACGCCGAAAAAGAGTAGGGCGACGCCGACAAAGAGTAGGGCGACGCCCATATTGAGGTGGGCGACGCCTATAGTGAGTTGGGCGACGCCGAAAAAGAGTAGGGCGACGCCGACAAAGAGTAGGGCGACGCCCATATTTGCCCATATATTGAGGTGGGCGACGCCTATAGTGAGTTGGGCGACGCCTATAATAAGTAGGGCGACGTCCATATTGAGTAGACCGACGCCTATAATGAGTAGGGCGACGCCTATAATGAGATGACGCCGACTATATTCTAAGATGATTTCTGTTGGTCTACTTTTAACTCTAGTTCAGGGGCCAGGGAGTAAGTATGGCTTAGAGCTTACATGAATAATCTTACCTGCAGGTTCCGAACTCCGAAATGTTTTCTCATATGCTGTAGAATGTTGGCTCTCATCCTAAATGTATGTCCACATACATCACAAACGTACGGTCTCTCGCCCGTATGTGAGGCTCGCTCGTGATTCTACAAACATAACAATCACGCCTGTATTTAGCGAGCTAGTTGACTACAAGTGAAAATCAACCTAACCACTACGACATATGACATAAAACGTGCGGTTATCTACGAGTAGATGAAAAACAAAACACGCTCGCCACGACGACGTAAGTCAGTCGAATTGTATCATTATATCGTAGTAGCAAGGACGATTTACATATAAGTATTTTTTTAATGGGGAATGGCGTTATAGTTATTTGTTATTCAAGGCAGCAAAGTTGATTTTTGGCGCGAGTACTTTAATTGAGAATTGAGCTAGCGAAGGATTCTAAGATTGAACCGCGAGAGAAACGAGCGTTTCAAATATAGAATCCTGAGCGATGCGAAGTTTTCAAAAGTATGAGATGCAGAAAAACTTTGCTGCCGAGTGCAACACACAACTTTTCACCTCACACAGCGAGGAAATGTAGTGGGGGCAGCTCACCTGTCAGTGTAGAAAACAATTGAATACAAGACGTGTTCGAATTTTGAACAACACTTTGTGCTCTACAGCACAAAATGGAGTTTTGCGCTCAGATTTCAAATGAGAAATAGAATCTTTCCGATCGTGTGAGGTTAAAAGTTTTTCTGCGTCTCGTACCTTTGTAAACTTCGCATCGCTCAGGATTCGATATTTGAACCGCTCGTTTCTCTCGCGGTTCAATCATAGAATCTTTCGCTCGCTCAGTTTTCAATTTAAGTACTCGCGCCAAAAATCAAACTTTGCAGCCTTGCATAACAAATAGCTATTTTTATACAATTTTTATGAACATAAAACCCTGTAGTCTGTTTTTTCTGTAGTTACCTGCAGTTGCAAGGCATCTACAGCTCTGTAGGAACATTGGTTGCAAGCCAGTCGCTTCTTACGACCATGTACACGTTGCTGATGGTATCGCATATGACTTGGATTCACGAATTTCTTCCCACATTCCTGGAATATTACTTTGTACTATTTTATTCAAAAAATTACGTACCTAAATTAACGGAGATACAACGCTTCTAAAATCACGTGAAGTCAGTCGGTCGGGGTAATTTCAAGGCGTTCCCTCACCGGGAGCATTCGCGTGATGCGGTAGATGCGATTTTGAGCAGTAATGTAATGTATTGCTCAAAATCGGGGAAGTAGTACTGTACTACTTCCCTGACTGACGAGCATTCACGTACATCTATAACCTCTCGTGGTCGTGGGGTAACTCAGCCCATATTACTGAACATGGGTTGAGTTACCCCACGAGAAGTTTTGCGCTATTAACGTTACCTATTATGTTGTATAAGGTTCATTCGCGACTCGTCATTTTTACAGTTATAAGGCGCACTAGCGAGCAGAATTATAGAATCACTTACTTGTAATTGATCCGAAATAACTCCTTAAATAATGTCGTAATTTGATTGAATTTGATATCAATTTAAAGTTAACAGTCAAAACTTTAAAATAGTATTATTTTTATTATTCTTCACTAGTCATTAAGTATTCAAGATCGCGCGGAAACGAAGTGATTCCATAATTTTGGTAGCAAGTGCAGAATTAATAATAATTCTTACCTCACAGGCGTTTTGTGGTTCAAAATGAGTTTTAGCATGGCATTTGAAATTCTGCATGTTTCTCAATTCCTTGCTACATAATTTACATTTAATGGGACCTTCGCTCTCATACGGCATTACAGCCAAAGATAACAACTTAGCATCTTGTTCCTGAAAACATACTGAAAATTTCACCGTCTTAAGGCCACTGTACACATTGGGCCAAAGTAGTGGGCCAGCACGTTAGGCGCGCCCGGCATCAGTCGCGGCCATGCTGCGGGGCGAGACGGACTGGGAAGCGGTCACCTCCTTCTGCGAAGCTGTCTTGCTCGTGCAGGAGGAAGTGAAGGAGAGGACAACGTCTTTCATTCCCCCCAGCCGCAGTAGTAGACACCCACGATGACGGACGTCGCTAGATGAGAGTAGGCGCGGGCATGCGAGTAATGGGCGACTCGCTGTCAGACCACGGACCTGGGTCGACGGCGCGTTGTGTTCCACGCGATCCTCAAAGAGAGTCAGCATTATGATGGGGACCCCTTTAGAGGGCCAAAGCCTGCCGGGATCGCGGGACTCACGAATTACCGTGACTCCAGAACGTATAGGGCTATTGAAGGACACCGTGGGTTTTTAGCCAGTACGAGTATGACAGTCCCTCCCGCCCTGCCTGGATGGGAGGACTCATTTGATGATTTTTCCAAGATAAAAAAACTACCAACCCAGAGTGGGCTTGTATGTTGGATTATAGCCCACTACCCTCTTACAAAGGGAGGAGGTCTGTGTCCCAGCAGTGGGAACATTATAATCATATTGTGACTTACAATACCTATACATCTAAATAACATTGGAGTATCTGTAATATTGAAATAATTATATGCAATTTTATAAATATTATAATAAAGATATCAAAATGTTTTAGTGGTACATCACTAAAACATTTTTTTTTACAATTTTTGTCTGTCTTTCTGTCTGTTTGTTTGTAATGGCTTATCTTTGAAATTGCTGGGCCGATTTTGACAATACTTCTATTGGCAGGTAGCTGATGTAATAAGAAGTAACTTAGGCTACTTTTATTTTTAAAATACGTTGTCGAGTTCCGACACCCACGCGAACGAAGTCGCGGGCACAGCTAGTAGTTGAACAATTTCAAATATTACCTTACAAACAAGTTTTTTCCGTTCTCTCTCCAGTAGTTCCTTTTCTTTCAAATCCCAGTTGATTTTATTAAAATCTTTTGATTCATTCTTTATAATATTTTTAAAATCTTCATCAATACTGTCGCTGGATTCCAGATCCTCAATACATATTTTTCTTTCATTTTCACTGTGTAATGAATCTAAATCATCAATCAGAAAGTTATTCATAAAGTCAGAATCATTGCTTGATTCATAATCTTCAATTCTTATTGTGAATTCATTTTTAATTTCATCGCCATCTTTTTTTATATCCAACCTCTTTTTTCTTAAAACTTTTTTGGTCTATGTTTTACTTTTTTACTTTTTTTGTGTTCCATATTCAAATTCTGTTTTTCATTTTTATTTTTTGTTTGTTTGAATCATTTGTTAGTTTTGGATGCGATATTTGGCTATCATTGTCATCAGATTCAATTTTTATAGATTTGAAAGATTTTTTTAATATTTCTTCTGATTTTAAACTTTTTCTCTTAATTTTAATGCTCCGTTGACTAGATTTACACATGGCTCGCATATTAACTGAGTTAAGCCATCATTAGGCTCAATCTGAAAAAAAAAAAAAAAAATACACAGTTTACCAGTTCGGACTGATATCAGCCAATAATAATTTTTAAATTATTTCAGTACCTAAAGTACTAATATGCTAGACATTTCGACCTTCTCTTTAACTTTTCCTGAAGATAAATCGATAATTTCAAATGTTTTTCTTATCAATACAATAAAAACAAATGAGTGTTCAAGTGTTTACCTTGATTCCACAGACCAGACGTAGCTGTTCGCTGCGGAAACTAACAAGATTCTTATCAGGAAATATTTGTTTTAGATCGTTTTTAGATAAACACGTTCTACACATAGTCATTTTTGTACAATTTCCATTTACAATAGCAAAAAAAATACGATTAAAATCTTTGAAAAAGTGGAAAATAAAATTATTATCGTTTAAAAAGATCGTTATCAGTTTATTAGCCTAATCAAAGAGCTATTAATTAAAATAATCTTTTCCTGGCTTGTTGAGATTTTATCTTTACATTTAAAAATATGTTATCTTAATATATGATCGTGAATAGACCGTCATAAATCCTCATGAAATCAGTTGAAAAAACAATGGTGACGTTAATAAAGCTAGCTTTGTGAACACAACTGCATTTTTTGACATTTGAGTGTTGCTAGCTGGGAAGGTATTTCCTCACTTACAGGGAAAACTTAACTTCATTTTGTAGTTTTGGATCTGGATTCCTATTTGAAAATTTGAAAGCAAACATTATAAAAACCCTTTAAATATCTGAAGATTTGGCACCGAATCAAATACGATAAAACTAATGCTTAAATAAATCGTTAATCTAGAGAATTAACCTCTAATTGATGAGAGTTTTACTCACTTTCCTTGAACTTTTTAGGGAGAATGCGCTGAAAAGCTTACAACTCTGAGTAATTACACTAGTGATGTGCCGTAGATCACATGCGAATTGTGTTATTTTTATATCGAGAAAAAATAATGTCACCTTTTTATAATAACGAAAGTAATATGTATATTTCTAATATCCTGGAAAAATGTAGGTGTGAATCTTAAAGTTAAGATAACTTTCGTATGAACAGTACTCACAGATATTGCAATAAAGGAAAAAGCGGAACAGTTTGAAAAAAAAAAAACTATTTGTGGCAAAAAAACATAAAATCACGAAGTACCTAAGAAAAATATCACAAAATTTTATCCAAACTTCTGTAGTAAGTTTTATTCTCTTTTGTTCAAACTTATAAACTATTACACAAATATACATAGATTAGTTTTATTGCAGCAATAAAAGTTCAATGATATTTCATTTTTATATGAATGTAAAACTTTATTACTCGTAAAACGCGATAAGACAACTGTTCCGATGAATGCAAGTTCCTGAATTCCTGATCTACCCATTTCCTAATTGTGTATTTGTAATAAAATTATCTTTACCTACAATTTTATTTTTAATCGAACGATTGTAAATTCTCAGAATATTTTTTCGTATCTATTCAGACAGTTATCATTCCCATCCCTATTCTGAAATGTCAATGACTCCATAGTCGGTCTGCCGATCGCGGAGACTTGTCGGTCGTGCAATAAAAAGCCGAGAAACCCAGCGTAATAGAGATGCGCAAAATGTGTCAGTAAAAAGAAAATGAATGAAGTATATCTTTTCACTTGATGAAGTAGTTCATTCATTCATTCAGTACTTCATTTCGTCCAGCAAATCTGAACTAGTTCACTGGACTAGTTCACTGAACTACTTCACTGAACTACTTCACTGAAGTACTTCACTGAACTACTTCACTGAACTACTTCACTGAAGTACTTCACTGAACTACTTCACTGAACTAGTTCACTGGACTAGTTCACTGAACTGGTGATTTAGTGAAGTGAAATCACTAGTTCACTGACTGAACTAGTGATTTAGAGAAATTATGTATTTCAATAAATCACTAGTTCAGTTATATAAGTATGTCGATTTTCCTTCATACTTTAAACAGGCTTAGGACTGTCAACCTAGAAATATAGTTGTATTGGTGGTAATAGTCGTTTTGGTTTACTTACACTTTTGTTGTACGTCAAATAAGACTATATTCCTTTCACTATAAAGTTCATATTACAGTGAAAAGACTAACTACATTTCCGTGGTCACGTGGTGGCGAGGCGCCGTATTCGCTCGTTACTGTATCAGCCGACGTTATCCGATCAGCCGACGAAGTAACGCGAACATTGTACGAGTGAGAGAGCGCCTTGGTTGAATGTGTGTGAGTAGAGCGGGCTTATCGTCCGTCCATAGCCCATTGTGTACTCAGCCAATAGTCATCAGCCATGCACGCGCGAAAAGAAACACCACAGACTACGTAGAGTGTAGATAGAAACACTGAATTACTAAGTGAACTAAAGACACATTTGATTGGCCAGTGAATGAATGAAAAGTTCATTTTGGGAAATGAACTAGTTCATTTAGTTCATTCGTTCGCGAACTACCCATGTCTACAGCGTAAGCGATATTTACAGTTCATCCTTCAAAACATTTGGTCGCCACATGTGTTAACTGTAATTTTATCGCTAAAACTTGACATCGATCAATTAAAACGGCTGCTAAACGATAAAAAACGTCGGTCCGACCGATCTCGTGTCCTGAATTTATACTTGTACATAGTATTGTGTGAAGTTTTACTTCCGTAGTGCATCGTGTGTGCTGTTTTAAGTGTATTGTTCGATCAGGAAGATGGTTATTGAGAAGATTTGCTGTTTGGGGGCAGGATACGTTGGCGGCCCGACGTGCAGTGTAATAGCTTTGAAATGTCCCAATATCCAGGTAACCGTCTGTGATAAGAGCGTGGAAAGGATAAACCAGTGGAATTCCGATAAACTACCAATATACGAACCTGGTTTAGACGACGTAGTTCAACAATGCCGCGGTAGAAATTTATTTTTCTCCACGGACATAGCGAAAAGTATCCAAGAAGCTGATTTAATATTTATATCAGTAAATACCCCTACTAAGACTTTTGGGAACGGTAAAGGAAGGGCCGCAGACTTGAAATATGTTGAGAGTGCTGCCCGTATGATCGCTGATTTGGCTACAAGCAACAAAATTGTCGTTGAAAAGAGTACGGTACCTGTCAAAGCTGCCGAAATTATCATGAAGATATTGAGAGCGAATACTAAGCCTGGTGTTGAGTATCAAATTCTGTCTAACCCTGAGTTTTTAGCTGAAGGAACCGCTATCGTTGACTTGGTAGAGGCTGAGAGAGTTTTAATCGGTGGCGAGGAGACCCCTGAGGGTCAGAAAGCGATTCAGGAGCTCTGCTGGGTCTATGAACACTGGATACCAGCCAAAAACATCCTTACGACAAACACTTGGAGCTCAGAATTGTCTAAATTAGCTGCCAATGCATTCCTCGCTCAACGTATTTCAAGCATAAACTCCCTTTCAGCAGTTTGCGAAGCTACGGGTGCTGATGTGTCAGAAGTAGCCAGAGCAGTGGGCCGAGACTCTCGTATCGGACCGAAGTTCCTTGAAGCGTCAATAGGGTTTGGTGGCAGCTGTTTCCAGAAAGACATCTTAAACCTTATATACTTGTGTGAATGCTTAAATTTGCCTGAAGTTGCAGCGTATTGGCAGCAAGTATTGAACCTAAATGATTACCAAAAGACCAGGTTCACGAGAAAAGTTATTGAGTCACTATTCAATACTGTTTCCGACAAAAAGATTGCTATATTAGGATTTTCGTTTAAGAAGAACACGGGAGACACAAGAGAGTCACCTGCTATACATGTATGCAAAACGCTGCTCGATGAAGGAGCAAAGCTTCACATATACGACCCAAAGGTGGAACCGGATCAAGTCTTCTACGAGTTAACGAGTCCATACATAACTTCAGAGCCAGAAGTTGTTAAAAGTAACGTTGAAATCCATGATTCAGCGTACTCTGCGTGTACCGGAGCTCATGCATTAGTCCTGTGTACGGAGTGGGATGAATTCAAGACGTTAGACTATAAGAGAATTTATGAAGTGATGATGAAGCCAGCGTATCTTTTTGACGGGAGGAAGATTTTGAATCATGAAGGGTTGCAGAATATCGGGTTCCACGTTCAGACGATTGGGAAACGGTTGAGCAGAGTTGGCAGTATAAGAGCACAAGGGAGCCAGACAATGCCTTAATTGTGAGTATTTTTAAGTATTTATATTTGGTGTGCTTATAACTTATTAGCAACCCCTTTTTTTATTGTGGTAAAATTTATTCATTTAATGAGTCCTCCCACCCGGGAGGGACTGTCAGACTCGTTACAATGTTACATACAATACACAATAACCTCCTTTTTTTTGAAGTCGGTAAAAATGCTCCCAGAAATGTGCCTTAATACATAGGTACTTGGATTGTGCCAGTAACCCAGACAAGATATCTTCAGATTATCATCATAAAAATAAAAGATTACTTACAACTGTTTTTATGTTTGTTATAAACAACAATAGAGAGATACGATACTATTATTAATTTCGTTCATAGATGAATCATGAAATAGGAACATTGATAAAAAGAAAAAAATACATTTTTTTTGGCTATTGAAGGCCACTGGATTTTAGTCAGTACAAATCTGACAGTGCCTCCCTTCACTCATTAGATGTTTTTTTTTATCGTGGTAAAATCATCAAATGAGTCCTCCCAACCAGAATAAAATCCATGGTGTCCTTCAGTAGCCCTTTGCGTACCGGAGTCGCGGTGTACGTGTGTCCCGCGACCCAGGCAGGCTTTGGCCCTCTAAAGGGGCGGGGGGGTCGTCATTATGCTGACACTTTTTGAGGCGCGGTCCATGGTCAGACAGCGAGTCGCCCATTACTCGCCGAAGCCCACTCATTTGATGATAAGAACACGTTCATAAAAAGGGTACCGTTTTTTCTTACACATACGGATCCCAAATAAAAGCTACGCAGATATTGACGTGTGTAATTTTAGCAAAATAATAAACTAACCTACGTATACAAGATAATTCTTTTGAAAACCTCTTATTGTTTGCTTTCTATGGACGTAAACTTATTGTTAAAAAAAGTGTTCAATGACAAAAACATGTATTTATAATAACAAGCTGTTTAAAACATGTAAGTTCTAGAAGATTATATTGACTTTATTGGTGACTAACTTCTGCCTTCGATTTCGCGTGAAGTTTCGGCCTCTGAACCCACCGCGTCACTTGGTTCTTCCGTGCTTTTACTTTTTCCGATTTCCTAGTGACCTTTTTTTAGCATTTTAAAATCTTCAAATGTGTCTCCCCACCCCGGACAGGGCGGGAGGGACTGTCAGACTCGTACTGACTAAAATCCACGGTGTCCTTCAATAGCCATTTACCTTCGATAATCCGAAAAGAAAGTCTCACGGCATCGGCAGGCTTTGGCCCTCTAATCTAAGGGGACCCCGTCATTGTGCTGACGCTCTTAGAGGCGCGCGTGGAACACAACGCGCCGTCGAGCCGGGCATGGTCCATGGTCGGACAGCGATTCGCTCATTAGGTACTCGCCGCCCGCATGCGTGCCTACGGTGGGTGAAGACCGTCTGCTAACGTCCGACGTGGGCGTCTCTGCGTTTGGACGAAATCGTCTTCCTCACGCAGCCCGCCTCCTCCTTCGCGAGCATGACTGCTTCGCAGAAGGAGGCGACCGCTGCCTACTCCGTCTCGCCCCGGGTTCGCAGCATGCCGGGCGCAAGAGGTCTCCTCCTATCGCCGTCCTGAGGAAACGGCGGTGCAGCCATAGCATATAGGATACATTTTATCCCATACATGTTACATTCTTGGTAAAAAATCTCAAAATCTGCCCATACCGTTGCGACCCTAAAAAAGTAAAAACCAGTTTTTCTTACGAAGTTCCATGGGAAGGGACTATTAAAAGCCGGGCTTTTAGCTGTTTCTTAAATGCCGAAAGGGAAAATCCAATGACTCGGAGATAATTAGAAAAATAAAAATAAAACTTGTCGTGTAAAGGGTGCTCCACACTGGACTCGGGTCGGCACAATCGGTACCTAATGTTACTTTAAAAAATCGAATTAGGTCGTCTATTATATTTATCACAAAATATTTGACTTGAATTTTAATTTTGCTATGTGAACCAAAGTAGACGAAGATACGAAGGTTTGAAAATTGGCAATACGACACAACCAAGTACTATTTCTCGAGTTTTCATGTATCAAAAAATACTTGTTAAAATAGTATTAAATAAATTGCAAATTATTTATCAAACTTTTTATTTATAAAAAAAAACTCGAAAGATTAGAAAGTCTTACTTAGGTACGCGACTTTATCCGAAATATCTCAATTAATTTCGTCGTATTTCAACAAATTTACACAAAATCTTAAGAAAAGTTACATCTAAACTTTCCTGAATGAATCACTGTATTTTAATGAATACAGCATAAAAATGCGTTTAGTAGTTTTGTTTGCATGCCGACCCGAACTAAGTATGCATCACCCTCATGCACAGAAGGTCGCCAGACACGATAATGACTGTAGCCAGTGATTAAGTTTCCGAGAAACGTGCGTCCAATACAGATGCACGCACGATTTTGGCATAACTTTGTTGTTCGGTAACCGACGGTAAAAGAACGGGAATTTCCGTTAGCGTTGAGATTCTCACGGTTGAATGCATTTATTTATTTGTGAAGTTTGACTAAATTGTCTTTTTTACGTTATGCTCGTGTGCCCAGTGGTATGGGCCCCGACTTACGAGTTGTAAGTCGTAGGTTCGAATCTAGACACGCGCATTACTTTGTGTAATTTATTTCATCACCATTGCTCTGAAAACGGTGAAGGAAAACATCATGAGGAAACCGGCATGTCCTAGAACCAAAAATTCGAAGACATGTGACATCCACCCACCGCACTGGGCCCGAGTGGTGGATTATGGTCCACTCCCTCTCACCGAGAGGAGGCTGATGATGATGATGCTCGTGTTTGACCACTATGGCCCGGCGCCCACTATCGGCATCGATCGGCACGGCTGAGGATCTTTGGTGATAAAATGTATTATACATTAACTTCAGGGCAATAAAGTAGAAATTGCCGATGCAGTAGTCTCTAGCATACCGAAGCTGTATTTGTTTTGTTACTACGATCATATATCATGGAAATTTCTACTTTATTGCCATTATGTTAATGTCCTCAGCCATGCCGATGCCGATAGGGGGCGCCGGGTCTATGTCGCCTGATGGTAAGCGATGAAGTGGTCACCAAAACCACCCTGTTCTTGCAATATGCCTTTTCGTTCTAGAGCCGCCGTGCCCTTTTAAAACAGCCCTCTCTTCCAAAAACTGGCTCGAAGAAAAATATCTATGTTTTTAATCGCCATGTAGATTTTTTTCAAGGTTTCGTTATTTTTTTCCCCTTGCGAGCTAGCCAACTTAATATGTTAATGTTATTTGTACAGATGTTGCACTAATAATATACAACGTCACTTTTAGTCGACATGAAATAACAACGAATCATGAATATTAAGTAGTTTACTATCTATCTTTACTATTGTTTATGATATTACTGGCTTTTAACTGTGGGCTAATTTAGAATTAAAAAATCCATCTGTAGACGAAGTAAATTCACCGATATGGCCCACCGGATTAGCAAGCTGAAGTGGCAATGGGCAGGCCATATTGTTCGCAGAGCAGATGGCCGATGGGGTCGAAAAGTACTAGAGTGGAGACCACGGACTAGCAAGGGCAGCGTAGGACGTCCACCAGCAAGGTGGACCTTATAAAGGTCGCCGGAAGACACTGGATGCAGGTCGCTTCCAACCGGTATATGTGGAGATCAAAAGGGGAGGCCTATGTTCAGCAGTGGACGTCCTATGGCTGAGATGTTGATGAATCCATTCGAGTTGTTTTTTTTTCTCGTGAACAATGTCTTGGTATAATTACAGCCAGCCGCACAGGCCAATCTTCCGAGTTAAGCCGCGCTTGCCGAAGTTGGTCTGTCGCTGATTGACCATGTCTGTCATAGCGAGTTTCCTCCGTGCTTCGGAAAGCACGTAAAGCCGTTGGTCCCGGCTGTCGTTTGTAGATCTTTGATAGTCGTTACCGTTAGTCAGAAGCTCGACAGTTTGTCAACCAGTCTTACCATGGGATTAATTACCTTAATCTAGACGTACTGCTAATTATCATCCAAACTTAGTTGCCAATCCACCACATCCCACATCGTTCAAAATGCGTTCTACAAAAGAGTGGAACTCACTTCCTACGTCTGTGTTCCCGAACACAACATACAACCTGAATCTCTTCAAAGTTAGGCTGACCGCAGACTTGAGTCAAGACAGTTTTAAGACAGACTATTGCTTTACAAAAACCATGAAGATGCGCACACTTAAAACAAAACGTCTCATAGACAATATTGTCTAATAGACACAAGAACTGCACAGCGACAAGTCTGACACTGAACAGTTTTGTTTCAGGCGAGCGGCGTGTCGTAGACAAAACAGTATTGTTTATGTTTTAAGACAGACTTGTCTATGTGAGACAAGACTGTCTTAAAACAATTGTGACTCAAGTGTGCGCTCAGCCTTACAGTGAACAGTCTTCTTCTGTGTAAGATCACTACATCGAAGACTTTATCTCTGTCACATCTGACATACATTATAGCAAACATATTCTTTTCATTCGTTGGAAATGGACTCCAGTCCTTGCTGTCGCTTTATTTATGTTGAAATTATTACCAAATAAATATTCAAGATTCGATCTAGATTATAACACTTATGCAATACAACATTAACAGTCTAAAATAAACTCAATTTTGGCTCGTAACGCAATGATACAATCATCTTTTGACATTGTTAAATATTACTTGAAATTGAGGCGCAAACCTGTTGCCATTCATTGGGCTGAACTCCAAATAATAGACTTTTTTTTAGCATGGTAAAATCATCAAAAGAGTCCTCACGACCCGGCCAGGGTGGTAGTCACTGACAGACTTGTACTGACTAAAATCCACGGTGTCTTTCAATAGCCTTTTATGTTTCGGGGTCACGGTAATGAGATAAGTTATGCGACCCTGGCAGGCTTTGGCCTTCTAGAGGGGGGCCCCGTCATCATGCTGACGCTCTTTGAGGCGCACGTGGAACACAACGCTCCGTCGCCCCCGGCATGGTCCATGGTCGAACAGCGAGTAGCCCTTTACTCACCGCCCACATGCCCGCGCCTACGGTGGCCGGAGATCGTCTGCCGACGTCCGAATTGTCCTCTCCCTCACGCCTCAAGCGGACCGCCTCCTCCTTCGCGAGCATGACTGCTTCGCGGAAGGAGGCGACCGCTTTCCACTCCGTCTATATAATTGACTATTTGGCTAAAAGTTTCGAATTAGTCTCTTAATCAGATTATCCACGTACACACGTTCTTATCTTTTTCTTTTGTTACGTAAACCGAAATTGACGAAAGCGTCGTATCTCCACGCTTTTCAAAATTGGCAATACGTCATACAACTAAGTACATTTTGCTGATTACTTACGTCACGTCACGAGTCACTCTCAAGTTTTGAAGCATTATATCTTTGTAAAAATTGATTGATTTAACAAAATAAAAGAGATAATCATCATCATCTTCCTTTCCTTATCCCATTCTACTTGTGGTCGTCGCAAAACTTTTTCTTCTTCCATTCTCCCCTATCAGACGTCACAGTATCATTTACTACTTTTTCTTTCATATCATTCCTTAGACAATCCATCCATCTTTTCTTTGACCTTCCTCTTCCTCTCCATTCATCAACATTCATACTCAACACTCTCTGAGTCTCATCAAATGACTTTAAAAAAATATGTGTTGATTACATTTTTCAAAACTCCAACTGGCGAACTATGTAATTAGATTTGCAATCTAATGATGCTGTCAAATTGTCTATTACGACGGAAAGTTACGCATCCTTTCACAGCGAGGTGCATCCCAAAAGTGGGAAAGGCGGATACGGATGTTTCAGCTGACTTCAATGCTTTGCAGTATAATTTTGTCATCTTTCAAGGAACTGATTTATGTGTAATGAAATGAAGTGCCACTCAAAAGTTGTTATAGATATAATTTCTAAGTGCGTCTATTGAAAATCAGGGACGTAAGCCACTTATCTTTGTAATTAAGGATAGGGGAAAACTATTTACATGATGAAGGAAAGGATATGAAAACCATGTCCAAGAACCAAAGAGATTTAAAAGAACCTATAGAGCGGGCATTGGGAAAATTGTCATACAAAATTGTTGAAGCCGTTTGTCAGTAGCACTATCTAGCGTTGCATAGCAACGCGACTACTAGACTGAGGGACTTTTTACATATTGGTAAAAAATTTTGGATCACAAATTTCTTCGTGATGTCCCGTCTACTGCTCGTATGTAGTTTAATGTATTTGCCAAGAACCAATGATTCGAAGACGACTGGATCCGCATTTTTAAGACAATAGTACGTGTCCAGGAATTCAGTGATAAAATAACTGAATTTGGAATAAATTTCGAAACCGGATACAAATATCTGATAAGACCGTTAGTTAGGTAGATTGTATAAAAAAATATTCGACCCGTATTTTATCTTTGTTACATAAACCAAAATTTACAAAGATACGGTGCTTTTATATTCGCAATATGTCATGACTTTTTTTAGCGTGTTAAAATCATCAAATAAGTCCTACCCCTAGCAGGGCGAGACTGTCACACTCGTACTGACTAAAATCCACAGTGTATTTCAATAGCCTTTTATCTTCCGGGGTCACGGTAATTCGTTAGCCCCACCGAGTCCCGCGACCCCTGCAGGCTTTGGCCCTGTCATCATGCTGACACTCTTTGAGGCGCGTGTGGGACACAACGCGCGCTGTCGACCTAATCCATGGTTGGACAGCGAGTCGCCCATTACCCGCCGCTCTCTTGCTCGCGCATGACTTGGTATAACTTTTAGTACTTACATTCTAACGACACAAGTCTCCACTCCTGAATTTTGATGCCTTTTATATTATCTAATTGATTAAAAAAATACTTTAATTATCATGCCCATAATTTTTTAATACTCTAACCGCTAACGGACTAACGCCGGAAATTAATAATCTATCTTGATTGCTATACTGATCCTAATCTTTGTCTGTGTAACCAAGCAACGACCGATTTTGTCTATCCCAGTCTTTAAGATGTCCAATCAAAAGCAGCCGTCAAAAACAAAAGAACGGGGTTTGGATTGAGATACCGTAAATATGTATATTTGCAATTTATTGATACTGGACACATCCTTGAATCTTGTGCCGTGGGAACGATACCACAGGTTAAATCATTTTAAACTTTATTCGCTATGTGGTGTGGTCAGTCGGTGGTGGTGACTATCAAACAGATCGTAGGGCGGTGTGACAGACATGTGAATCAATGGACGAACACAACGAGTGCACGACGGCTAGTTTTATATGCAACACAACCTGTTTTAAGTACGTTTTTTAGGTTCTATTTAATTTTTTAATGAAAAACAAGCCAGAAAATGTTTGTCACAATATCTAGTTGAGAATAATTGGCAGATTTTATGTGCCCCAATAATTCTGGTTACTAGAAGCCTAGAAGGCGCTGTCATTAGTACACAGTATGTAGTCTGTTAATTTATTGCAGACGCACCAAGGGCGGATCCAGCTATTATATCAGGGGGGGGTCACCATGTCGCAGACAGCTTATCTCCGTAGTTTAGTTCAGATAGATTTGAAAGAAAGACATCCCGAATACCGTGACCCTGGAACGTAAATGGCTATTGAAGGACACCGTGGATTTTAGTCAGTACAAGTCTGACAGTCCCTTCTACCCTGCCCTGGGAGGACTCATTTCAAGATTTTACCACGCTAAAAAAAGAAAATAAAGGGGTGGCCAACGGGTCGATCACGACTTAGTCCAGTCAGAATCAGAATCATTTATTTGCCTGAAATATGGTATTTTACATACATGTCGTCGTTGTGGCAAGGCAAAACATAATTATAAATAATAGTATAGGACCTATACCAAACCTCTACAGGGTTTTTCTTTTAAATTGGTCAAAAGGGAGAAATCTGCTTCCATATGAGATACGGGAAAACTTTCTTAGGAAGCTTTAGCTATTTTTTGATGTTGATAATTTTGGCGTTTTTGTTTTTTTGGTCAAGTGTGAGTGGTTCACAAAAATGAGTGACGTTGGGCAATTTTTTTTAGTGTCATTCGACTTTGTTTCATGGAAAAAAATTGGGACGACAGAAGTTGGTCTAATGGAAAATATTGTTTCATACAAATTGTATGAACGAAAAAATTACCTATTTTTTATTATGCTGTTTGACTTACTTTCACTTACTTTCATAATTGTATGGGTAGAAAATTATCTGGACATCTACTGTCCAAAGTACAAAAGACCAAAAGACAATTAAAGTATTTCCTTCTAACAGCGTAAAGTCGTATTGTAGTACTTACTTAGTATTTCATTAATTTTGACCACAGATTCTGTTGCCCAGACATTTTCCTTCCGATACCATGAAATGGTCGTTAAATAACACTAAATCAAATCATAAAAAATGGGTAACTTTTTCGTTTACCTATGCAACTTGTATTTTAGCGATTTTTTTTCGAATACAATGAAATGATTTTTGCACGCAACGCACAAAAAAAGCCCAAATTCACTCATTTTTGTGGGAAACTCACACTTGACCAAAAAAATAAAAACGCCAAAATTGTAAACACCAAAAAAGAGCTAATGTTCCTAAGAAAGTTTTTCCGTATCTCAGATTCAGATTTCTCCCTTTTGGCCAATCCATGTACAATCGACAAAGTTGAATCATGACCCATTTTGACAATAAATCGTTTGAATCCGTCAAATTGACAAAGATCAAAGTCGTTACCATGGATATGTTTACGCGAATGTGTACCTAATTGTATTTGAATGTCTGTATGAAAATAAGCTTATGGTGGGTCATGATTCAACTTTGTCGATTGTACCTATACGAGTATGTTGATTAAACATCACCAACTTAGACTTCCAATCCAAAGTATTTAAGTAATTTTAAGGAAACAATCTCAAATGTGATATAAAAAGAAACTCATATGACTGGTCAATAAAAACTACATGATTGTGTACTAAACAATGCTGATTCATGTTTTTAAGACTTCAAGAAGTATTTAATTGGTAGATCGCACAGGGTTTCGTTAGTAAACCGTAGATCTTAGGTCTAATCAAGTTGGCCACCCCTGCTATAATAGGTATAACCAATAACAGCACAGACTTGCATTATTATGATTATGTGCCCCTTTCGTTTATTTGTTTTAGTTTATAATAAACTTAGATAAAATTGCAGTGGTCACCTATGACCCAGCCTGTCGCCCAGGGGGGGGTCATGACCCCCATGACCCCCCCCTTGTATCCGCCGTTGAGACGCACGAGGCATGTGTTTAAGTTTTCATTATTTAAGTTTAAATGTAAATATTTATTATGTACTGGTAAAATGGAGCCGTGCTCTAGACTGTATTCACATCGCTCTCACGTCGCAGTGTGCCAATACTCTTTGTTTTAAAACTAGCTTTTGAGTCGCGGTTTCGTCCGCGTTAATCATATAAGTAACAAAATGTAATGAAAGTCTGATAAAAAATGTTACTTCATACAGTATGTATTTTTATTTATTTATACATATACTTCAGGCTTCAAGGCCCATATAAAATACTATAATACAATACATAAACAATACTATACATATAACTTAAGAGTGGGTATTATGCCAGGAAAAAATCAGATTTCACCCTCGCGTCTCACATGCCTCTGCTCTAGTACCAATAACAACCACGGGCGCTGTGACGACGCGCTCTGCAAAACTTCTTTGAAAAAACAAAACAACTACAGTGCCACAGTCTAACATTATGACAGTAGGTACGACTCGGCTTCACAGGCGGGGTACACACGCACGCGGTAGGGCTGCCTGCTTACAGTATTTTAATTTAGTGGAAATTATTTCTAGTTAATTTAACTGACTTCAAAAATAAGTAGGTTATCAATTCGACGGTATGTTTTGAAGTGAAAACTTCTTTAGCGGCGTTGTACACTTTTTCTGTAATGGGTAAAAAATTTAAAACTCGCGTCAGGGTCACGTGACCAAAACTCGCGTCAGGGTCACGTGACCCTGATCGAAAATGAGTAAGACGTCATTCAAATTAAAAATAAAACATAGTAACAAAAAAGTTTTCACTTCTACCGGCACTCCTGGAGTGCAACCTTTTTTTTTTTTTTTGTGTGTTTGTTACGCGATTACTCCGCCAATATTGTGGACCGATTTTCAAAATTCTTTTTTTGTTCGAAAGGAGCTGAGGTGGTCCCATTGTCACCATGTCAGGATATGATGATTGGATACTGGAGAAATCGAGGGCAACCCTCAAATTTTGTAGGCCTACACATCGTTTTCCGCAAATTTTATAAAGTAATTTAGGTATTTGCGTATGGTGATCATCATCTCATGTAGCTGAGCTGATGATGGAAGGTACAACTCCTCTAGTAAGGACTTGGCATCGACTGATTTAGTAAATTATGTTTGTGTTCGCATATCTCCGGAACTACAAGTGTTAGGGTTCGCTAATTTACATTTTGCTAAATTAAATCGAAACGCAAAAGACTAGTTTCCAAACCAGTAACTTTTTCGGTTCGTTCGAATATTTTGTGCTGGCAACATTTTGGTTTTGTCAAGACGTTGGAGGCTTCTGATTGGACAACCAATCGGAGGCCAGTACATTATCATCTGTGATTGGTTGACGACATAAAATCGTTAACCAATCACAGAACTCAGTTTTGCCGCGGAATTGTCAAAAACTTCGAAGGTGGAAAGAGGTCGGTTAAGCATTCTAACTCGAGCTGTCGAACGAGAAGGTCGTGTGAAAGAATAAAGTTGTGTTCCCAATAACCTGGATTTTCTTCAGTACTTCACTGCGTCCTGCAACTAAGTTTAATCCATAGTTCGGCTATCAATTTTTACATATCAGAAGTGACACGCTAACCAAACTTAAAAACGTAAGTACACGCCCATGGCTTTTATTATTTAAATTCTTGATTACATTTGTATTTTATTTTTGCGTTATAATATTCCTTAGAATTTCTGCTTTTTATTAGTGATGGTACTGAATTCGGTGGTAGTTTAAAACGGAACCGTCGTATTATGTTGAACAAGTGTTTAGAGATAAACAGTGTTTTTAAACCTATCTAATTGGCAGCTTTGAAGGTAATCTAAGGCTTAGAGAGTAGTTCAGTTATTTAGTAATGCGATTGTTTTTTTTAATTTTTTTTTTTTTTTGGTGTCTAAATAATCGTGAATATTATCTTGAGAGGGTATCTAAAAGGGGTACAAAAATTTTCTTATTTTTGGCGTAGGACGCACCATTCCCGAGATATCAAGCATTTTTCATCCATTTGAACCGAATAATGTGGTGGATCTTATAAAGAGGAACATTTTATATTTTTGTTTGTAACGAAAAGACCCTTCAACTTAAAAACATCTGGACCGATATTAAAAAAAAAAAGAAAATGGCAACGGATAGCTACATTATCAGCAAGTACCATAGGCTATTATAGACTATTTTAAGCCCGTTCTCCCACTGAACTGGGAACTACCCGGGTGTTATGCGTAACGTGTTGTTAACAAATCTTCCTTTTCTGCGAGCGTTTAGATCATGGACGGGCTACCAGGCCGCAGAGAACGCTCAAATCGCGACTCCAGTCGGCGTAGACTGGAGACACCTGGCCGAGAGGACCGCTCACGAAGTCGAAGCGGCCTGCGTATGCGCAGTCCAAATCGATCCCAATGGTTGTTTTTGTATTGTAAATATGTATTACATTATTTTCAATTTCAAGTTGTGAATGGTGTAGAAGTGTTCAATAAATATGTATAATAAACATTCCATTCAATGTATCACGTTCATGGAACATTGGGCTTAGATTGTTTATGATCGTTTAGAATTACATCAGAAAGACGTATACATAGCTGAACAAAAGCCTCCCCACTATACTGCGACGCTGAAAGACAACCGCCACTTGGATGCATTTGTTGCCCGCGACTCTCACGATGTTGTCGGGCAACCTAATGGAAACCTCGCTTTTAGTTGTATCGCTATTTTGAGAGAATTTGCTATTTTGAGAATTAGGCTTATACGAGAATCTACCAACATAAGAACTTGCCACCTTGCCACTATATTTGCGCGGCCTTGTTGCCATTTTATGGGAATTGAGCATTCTGGTCTTTGACTGCTGGCCTTTAAGAGAGACTAAAGCCTGATTTACATTACGAAACTAGTTGCATGAAAGTACTTTCATGACACTACTATCACCAGTAATTTCACGTGTAAACGTTCAGTTACAATGCATGCATTACTTTCGTGACACTGAATTACTTTCGTGCTATGCGCATATTTTTTGTGAAACTAGTTTCATGCAACTACTATCATCATGTAAATACGACGCGAAAGTAGTGTCGCGACAGCACCTGCGCTGAGAGGACGTGTGGTATTTGAAATTAAAATGATTTTTACCCATACGAAAGTAATTTGCATAGCTTTTAGGATCATCTGCTAATTCAGAGATTAACTGTGTTGCGCCCGGATGCTTTTTTTCAAGTTTTCGCCTCGAGTAATTCCATAATGGGACTAGACAAGGGAACTAAAGACGTTGGTGGATTTATCAACGTCTTTTTTCCGAGACAAATTTTATATTTATTTTATATTTTATCATTTCTACAGAGACGCTTTGCATCATAAATGAAATACAGCTTTGATCTTGACAGGGCCAGTATCTCCGCGATACTGGTAATTTCACGACACTAAAATTTAAATGAAAGTACTTTCACATGTGCTGAAACAAGTTTCACGAAACTAGTTTTATCATGCATGACACTACTTTTGTAATGTAAATCCGGCTTAAGAGTCACTCAACAAGCAATGGAAAGAGCTTTGCTTGGAGTTTCTTTGCGGAATAAAATCCGAAACATGGATATTCGGCGAAGAACCAGAGTCACCGACGTAGCTCATAAAATTTGCAAATTGAAGTGACAATGGGCAGGCCACATTTCTCGTAGAACTGATAACCGATGGGGAAGAAAAGGTCTCGAGTAGCGACCACGGACCGGAAGACGCAGCGTAGGCAGGCCTCCCACTAGGTGAAACGACGACATCGTGAGGGTCGCGGGCAGCCGATGAATGCAAGTGGCGAATTGTCGTTCGGCGTGGCGGTCTAAGGGGGAGGCCTATGTTCAGCAGTGGACATCTTCCGGCTGATGATAAGCATTCTGCTCCTAAACCATAATAATATTGTAACGTTAAAATATTTGTGTCGTACTAGACTTATCATGGCGATGTTTGAAATAAATGTGTTTGTATTTAGAAGTATGTAACATGAATAAATCTATACAAAAACAAATCATCATTTATTTTAAGCCGACCTCATTATACAGTAATAAAAAATACTCGACCAGCAGAAGAATTGACATACTGCTTATTTAGCGCGCATGTGGCAAAAGAAATTTCAAAAAAATGGTCTTCGGCTATTTGAAATTATTTCAGTCTTAAAATATTTTAGCTCTCGTATTTTTGTTGTATTATGTGTTGTTTCTCTGATTATATCAACAAAAATATTATTATTTTAATAGCCACCGGGCGCGGTGCAAACTGTCATAGTCCTCCCGTCTCAATAGAGCGGCGCCGACTGGCAGGTGAAACAAAATGATGCCTGAAGCTAGAACCCGCGCCGCGACAAAAGTCGTTTTGACGCGGCGCTAGTGTCTATGTCATTACATCAAATTGTATTAAAAAAATGTAGTACCACGAATTTTCCGCAGACCTTCACTCGTGACGCAGATTCTAGTGTGCCGCGAAATGGAAAATAGCATTCTACACGGTTTAAAAACGTCGTAAGCGCCGAATGCTAAGAACAATGATAACTTTTATTATAAACAATATTTCAAAAAAGTGCCAGACACTGCCCTCGGCTACGTAATTGTGTTCACATTGATCTAATTTATATTTCTGTAGGACGAACCAAAATAGAATGAAATCAAAAAAATGTGAAAATCAGAGGCAACTTTGTGATCATTTTCTATCGGGAAAAAATTGTCTTTTTATGTTTTCTGTTTGACTCTGCCCTCGCAAATATAATGAAGTTTCCCAACATATACTTTTGTTCCGAATTAAACACGATTTAGTACTCTAAAAATCCAATCCAAAATTGAAGATTTCGCTTGTAGCGCAGCCTTAATCATTATCATTTACCCTATAATGTTCCCACTGCTGGGACATCATCATCATCAACAGCCGGAGGACGTCCACTGCTGAACATAGGCCTCCCCCTTAGACCGCCACGCCGAACGACAATTCGCCACTTGCATCCATCGGCTGCCCGCGACCCTCACGATATCGTCGGTCCACCTAGTGGGAGGCCTGCCGACGCTGCGTTTTCCGGTCCGTGGTCGCCACTCGAGAACTTTTCTTCCCCATCGGTTGTCAGTTCTACGAGCGATGTGGCCTGCCCATTGCCACTTCAACTTGCAAATTTTATGAGCTATGTCGGTGACTCTGGTTCTTCGCCGAATATCCATGTTCCGGATTTTATCCCGCAAAGAAACTCCGAGCATAGCTCTCTCCATTGCTCGTTGAGTGACTCTTAGTCTCTCTAAGAGGCCAGCAGTCAAGGACCACGTTTCGGAGCCATATATCATCACTGGCAACACACACTGGTCAAACACCCTTGTCTTGAGACACTGTGGGATTCTCGATGAGAAGATATCACGTAGCTTCCCAAACGCTGCCCATCCGAGTTGGATTCTTCGGGCGACCTCTTTCTCGAAGTTGGACCTACCTAACTGAACAATCTGTCCAAGGTAAGTATAATGGTCTACAACTTCGAGAGTATCGCTCCCAACAACAACCGGTACGGGTGCCACATGGACATTCGACATGACTTTTGTCTTGTCCATGTTCATTTTAAGGCCGACCCGTTGGGAAACGATACTGAGTTCGCTGAGCATAGCATTGAAGTGCTCCAACGATTCTGCCATGATGACTATATCATCGGCAAAACGAAGGTGAGTGATGTATTCGCCATTGATGTTGATGCCGAATCCGTTCCATTCTAAGAGTTTGAAAACGTCCTCCAACGCGTTCGTGAACAGTTTCGGAGAAATAACGTCTCCCTGTCTCACGCCTTTCTGCAATTGGATTGGTTTCGTGCTCTCTTCCTGAAGTCGGATGGACATGGTGGCGTTTCTATACAAACACTTCAACACTTCGATATACCTATAGTCGATATGGCATCGTTGGAGGGACTGCAATACTGCCCAGGTTTCGATTGAATCGAAGGCTTTTTCATAGTCCACAAACGCTAAACACAATGGCCGATTATACTCCTCTGTCTTCTGTATAATCTGGCGGAGCGTGTGTATGTGGTCTATAGTACTAAAACCTTTTCGGAAACCGGCTTGTTCGGGAGGCTGGAAGTCATCAACCTGCGTTCGAGACGGTTCGTAATGACTCTTGAGAACAGCTTGTATACATGGCTCAGAAGTGAGATTGGCCTGTAGTTCTTCAACAAGGTGTTGTCACCCTTTTTGAAGAAAAGAACAACCACACTCCTGTGCCATGCTTCTGGCGTAGAACCTTCGAGTATGACGGAATTAAATAACTTCTGGAGGACTAGAAGTACCGGTTTTCCACCCGCTCTCAGAAGTTCTGTTGTGATTCCGTCCTCACCCGGCGCCTTGTTATTCTTGAGCTGTTTAAGAGCCATTCTAATCTCGTACAGGCTGATGTCCGGGATATCCTCAGTGTAGTGTCGAGTCAGTTTAGCTCTTGCGTCTCGAGCTGTACCGACACTGGGTTGTCGTGTTGATGTGTATAACTGTCCGTAAAACCTCTCAAGCTCCCTTAGGATCTCCGGTTTCGTCGAAATGATGCTGCCATCGTTAATCTTCAGCTTTGTCATTTGTGGGACTGTCACTGCTGGGACACAGGCCTTCTATTTGTGAGAGAAAGTGGTCCATAATCGGGACAGTGGTGGATGTCACATGTCTTCGAATGTTTGGTTCTAGTTCTAGTACATGCCGGTTTCCCCACAATGTTTTCCTTCAAAAGTTTTGAGAGCTCTGCTGATGAAATAAATTACACAAACTAATGTGCCTGGCTTGGTTCCACACAAGTCGTAAGTCGGGGCCGACATGAGTACCACTGGGCTCTCTCACTATGTCATCATCACCTGCCTGTCTTTTCCCAATGTATTGTAGTCGGCTTCCAGGAACCAAATGCAGCTGAATATCAGTATTTTACATGGAGGGACTGACTATCAGACCTCCACAATACAGTAACTGGGTTATATCCCTTGGACAGACTAGTTGTCAGACTTTCGAGCTTCTGATTGATATAAGATTATACTTTCCTTAAAAAAAAATACAAACATCCGAATTGAGAACCTCCTACTTTTGGAAGTCGGTTAAAAAACATTAAAATTGCGACGCATGCGTTAATGCGTATTGTATTTTTTAACAATTGTGATAAAATACTGTCCACGATGATGATGATGATGATGAATGACAGCCGGGACCAACGCATCTCTCTACTTAATATCTTCAAATAAATTACAATCGATATCGGTTGATTGTACCGATAAATGCCGACCCGAATTCGTCTGTAACAACCCTATTAGTTCAAAATGTTACACATAAACAATCGCAGGAAGTGTGTTGTAATTATTATTGTAGGTAACAAAAACCGTATGACCTAGTTTACCTAGACAAGCGATAATAGACACGTGTTAACTGAAAAAATGCTAGAAAAAACAAATCTGGCGATCGAGTGGGAAGCGGTCGCCTCCTTCTGCGAAGCAGTCATGCTAGTGAAGGAGGAGGCGGGACACGTAACAGCTTCCACCCGACGACGCAGCCGTAGTGGTAGACGCCCACGGCGACGGACGTCGCAGGACGATCTCCGGCCATCATAGGTGCGGGCGGCGTTTACTGGGCGACTCGCTGTCCAATCATGGACTCAAGTCGACGGGCATGGTCGTTGTGTTCCACGCGCGACTCATAAAGTGTTAACACAATGACGGGCCCCCCCCTAGAGGGCCAAAGCCTGCCGGGGTCGCGGGACTAACGAATTACCCCGAAACGTAAAGGGCTATTGAAGGACACCTTGGATTTTAGTCAGTACAAGTCTTACAGTCTCTTTCAGTCTTACAGTCCCTTCTGCCCGGGGTGGGAGGACTCATTTGATGACCTGATCCGAGGCCGATCTTCCGGGTTAAGCCGCTCTTGATGAGGTTGCTCTGTGGATGGGTGACCATCTGTCACTGTGTGTTGACTTTGACTTACCATGGGGTGTCGTAAGTATCCTAGTTACTGTGTTGTGGAGTTCCGATAGTCAGTCGCTCCATGTAAAATACTGATATTCAGCTGCATCTGGTTCGACTGGAAACAGACCACAATAATAGTTGGGAAAAGGCAGGCAGATGATGACTGACTATAAAAGCCACGCTTTTCCTTCAATAGTCTTATACGTTCCAAGGTTACGGTTTCCCGTACAGACAGTTCCGCGACCCTGGCAGTCATACGTGACCCTTGACCGACATTTTTATTTGCTAACACATCAATATTTGTATAGATTATAATTGCCTGAAGATGCCATAATTGATCACGAATTTATTATTATAAGCCTTGATTAATTGGCAAGGCGAATTCGTGTATAAAATTTTAATCAGACTGTGGTTTCGTACATACGTTTGGACTTGTCCGTTGGCCTAGTGGTTAGTGACCCTGACTGTTATGCCGGGGGTCGTGTGTTCGATTCTCACCCAGGACAAATGTTTGTGTGATAAGCACGATCATTTGTTCTGTGTCTGGGTGTTATTTATCTATAATATGTATGTATTTAGAAATATATAAGTATGTTTATCAGTTGTCTAGTACCCATAACACAAGCTCTGCTTAGCTTGGGACTAGATGGCGTTGTGTGATAGTTGTGGAATATTATTATTATTTATTTATTATATTAATGACTAGCTGTTGCCAGCGGCTTCACCCGCTACAACTCGAGAATTATCCCACGGGAACATAAAATCGAGATAAAAACTATACTATGTGTTAATCCAGGTTATAAACTATTTGTGTGCCAAGTTTTAGCTAAATCCGTTCAGTGGTTTTTGCGTGAAAGAGTAACAAACATACCTACATACACATACATACATCCTCGCAAACTTTCGCATTTTTAATATTAACTTCTCGAACCCCAATGCGCCCCAATGGCACATATTTATGCCACCAAACCCTGACCGATTTTAAACTGTATATTTGGAAAAATAAGTCTTAAAATCGGTCAGGGTTTGGTGGCAAAAATTTTCTCTCGAAAATAAGGTTTAATAAACCTTCTTAAGGTGAATTAAACCTTCTTTTAGTTTAAAAAAACCTCATTTGGCCCAAAGTTCGCCTCTCGAAGAGGATGAAATACAAGGATACAAGTCATACAACGTGTATGGGGAGTTGGGGACCTCATCAAACACATACTATATTATACTACTATATTATATTGTTACGGGTCATTGAGCTCCTGAAATTGGGTTTGAACAATAAAATGACTGACTCATATTGTGCTACAAGTCCACTCCTTGTATTTTTAACCGACTTCAAAAAAAGTAGGAGGTTCTTAGTTCGGACGTTTTTTTTATGTATGTACATCGATTACTCCGAGGTTTCAAGTCCGATTAGTGTGATTCTTTTTTTGTTCTTTAATATCTTTAAAAAAATAGGTTTTAAAAACCCTAAATGACTTATAAAAACCTAATGTATAAAACATTGATGTATAAAACTTTACAGGGTTTTAATACATCAATGGTTTTGAATCGCTCTATTGAAATGTGCGTGCAGCGTCGCATCTTTGTGTGTTTTGAACCTAACTGTACGTTTCTTATCAGAATTGAGGCTATACTAGCACCATACCGGACCCTTATCTTAATGGCTTAGTAGCCATAACACTGGGAATTGTATGGGAGTACTGGACAATGGTGGTCGTTAAGCTCCTTGAATTATAAGTCGAGCTACACGATAACCGACAAATGCTTGCACTGACTGGACAGGTCCACTCAAATCTGTGTGGCTCTTTCTTCAAAAGACCATCTCAGACACCCGCATGGTCCTCGTATGACCTGAACAAAACAATGTCTGGACTTTAAAAGAGACTGTGACCTCTGAGTTTGTTTCGGCTGTTTCTTCTCAGAGTAGTCAGGTACGAAACACCGGCCTCATCAAGTTTGTAAAAAGACTACGTTGTTTATAATAACCTACTTGCAAACTTACATAACATTTTAGTTGAATTTAACGCTACGCTTATGAAATTGGCGCAGTGGCTGAACTGAACTGGTGTGTCGCAGTCGCAGTATCGATTCCCGCACGTAACAAATATTTGTATGATCTACAAGTAGTTGTTTCGGGTCTGTGTGTTTGTGTATGTGAGTTTATATGTTTGTAAACGCACCCACGGCTTATAAGATGTCACATGTCTTCGAATGTTTGGTTCTAGGCAAAGACATTAAACTATATACGAGCGGTAGACGGGATATCACGAAGAAATTTGTGATTCAAAATTTTTTACCAATAGGTAAAAAGTCCCTCAGTCTAGTAGTCGCGTTGCTATGCAACGCTTAGATAGTGCTACTGGCGCACGGCATCAACAATTTTGTATGACAATTTTCCCAATGCCCGCTCTTTAAGTTCTTTTAAATCTCTTTGATTCTAGGACATGCCGGTTTCCTCACGATGTTTTCCTTCACCGTTTTGAGAGCAGTGGTGATGAAATACATTACACAAAGTGCATGATAGAATTCGGATTTGTGACCTAGAAAACGTTTGTCGATCGCGATGAATTATTTCGTCAGAATATACGATGCATTTCGTCTTGTGCATGCGGGTGAGTCAGTTCTTAGGCCGAGACTGCACCAAAGCTGTGCGAGTCGAGACGTGTTTTGAACAACCAATAGAATTGCGTTATTGACACGGCTCCACTCCGGCAACGCAATTCTATTGGTTGTTCAAAACACGTCTCGACTCGCACAGCTTTGGTGAAGTCTCGGCCTTACAGCCACTTGCGAAGTGCGTGCGAATAGGACACTAGTTAAAAGTTATTCTTTTGCGCCTGTAACTTTCAAACTTTTATAAATTTTGAAAAAAAGAAAACGTACAAACCTAGTTTTTTACTGTGTAGGAAGCATTCTAAAAAATCATTGAGATAGGATAACATTTAGGGGTAGGAAATCGTTTTTTCTTTTAGTCCATCTCTTAAGTCGCGACGGAATTATAAAAACGGTAACTGTAAATACGGATACTCAGTGTGTACGAGCCCTAACGTAAAATATATTATCATAATTTATATTTAGTAATATCCTGTAATGGCGATAACACAACGTTTGACGTAAACTAGATTATTAAATGAACTCATTTCATATCTACGTCTACTAAATATAATTAAAAGAGATACAATTTTATACACAGGGGTATTCCCCTAAACATAGGCCGAGACTCCACCAAAGCTGTGCAAGTCGAGACGTGTTTTGAACAACCAAGAGAATGAGAAGTTTTCTTTTCGGAGTTTAAAAAAAAAAGTAGTTTCCAAGAACTCGATAGATGGCGTTGAACTGACGGCGTGACTCTAGGAAAAAGATGTATGCCTTCATTTTTGCACAAATCCACGAGGCACAGACTTCGCTTCTTTTTCTCTTGGGATATTTTCTTTTTGTCGTGGAAAACTCATTAATTAAAAAGTCTGGTAAATGAATATTTTTTTCTTTTTCCTTGTTGTTATTTATTTTCAAAATGCCATTTGTGTGATGTCATGTGACCACAGATGTGACTGACAATGACATGACATGTACTTTTTGTTTTACGATCTCAAAATTACATACAAGAGAAAAAAACAAAAAATGACGTGACGTTCCGTTCATTGCAGTCACATATCAAGTTCAGCGCCATCTATCCATTGACAGGGAAATCATAAAAAGAAAATCCCTCATTGAAGTTGAACCCATGACCTACAACTCGTAAGACGGACCCGATACCACTGGACCACCACTGCTATTTATAAGACACGTGACTAATTATTTTTTCTTTTATTTTCCAGGTACCGAAACGAAGTTAAGAAACAAAATGTGAGGAAGCACGGTAGCCATCGAGCCAAGTTCTATACTATGGAATTTATTAATTATACTTAAAAATAAGTTAGAAAATATTTTATTTATTTATGATATAGTTTACTTACGTTAAACAATGCCTTTGATGCCTGAATTCCTTTTTTTTCACACATTTTTTTTTCTGATTTCCTACTTTGAGTGCAGAAACAAATAAAGTTTTAGGTTAGGCATTGTTTAGGTGTTGTTAAATGTATGGAATAAGAAAATTAGTGCTGCCGAGAGCCGAGAGCTTCTTACAATAACGTTTTATTTAGATGATTTCAAAGACATTAAACTATATACGAGCAATAGACGGGACATCACGAAGAAAGTTGTGATCCAAAACTTTTTACCAATAGGTAATAAGTCGCTCAGTCTAGTAGTCGCGTTGCTATGCAACGCTAGATAGTGCTACTGACGCACGGCATCAACAATTTTGTATGACAATTATTTTCCCAATGCCCGCTCTATAGGTTCTTTTAAATCTCTTTGGGTGATTTATATTTTTTGAAACTGCAGTGCCTGGCAGAAAATACATGGCTTATCAAGTTCTTGAAAGATTTCCTCTCATTTTTGTACAACAGTTTCTATCAAACGTTCAGCTTATAATATAATGCTCTTAAATACTGGGGCACATTGCAAAGGGGCCCATTTTACGACTGTGGAATTACCCCGCTATATTTTCTAATAATTTAATTTGCCATCCCAGTAATTCTAAAAAAAAACGTTCTATATATGTTTTTCAAACTTTCTTGATCCTGTATCAAATTTAAGTGGGTCATTTGCACTTTTTTCTTGCCTTGGACATCGTGAGGAAATCTGCATGAAATATCAGTTTTGAAGTATCCTGTAAAATTTTCAAAAGTGGCTTAGTAAAATCTGGTACCAGAGGTTGGCCACATCCTCATGCAAAAATGACCACACCATTCTGACATACGCTGTGTAAGGCTCATGCACATGAGACGGTATTAACACGGCATGGTTTTTGTGCCGGCTCTAGCGCCGCGCCGTGGTTAGCTTCATAGAGTTTCATACACGACTGACGATCGCCCATAGACCCGGTTTGAAAAACCGTCTCGTGTGCATGAGCGCTAAGTTTAAAATTTAGTATAAGATTATGTAGTTTAAGTGAAGTACATAACATTAGGCATTTAAGAGTAACTTTTTTATCGTTGAAATGACTGAAAATATTAGAAAAAAAATAATTAAAAACCTTTGTAAATCCTTCTTGGCAGCATGTTTACTGTTTTTTTTAAGGGCCTTTTAATAGTTATTTAAAAAATATTTCACTAAGTTTTTTCCAGAATCTACTTTCTGCCTAGTATTGCATTTCATTTTCATTATTCCTGTAAGGAAACGTCTTGTCGGGTCGGTACAATTCGATATGAGTAGGTACGGAGTGTGCCGACCCGATGTGTGGTGTATCTAAAATGTTTGCATTGAATGTAAGCTAGGTATTCAGAATTTTGCTTCACTGTAAAATTACAATTTTACATTATAGTGCCAATTATTATGGTTTGATAATACCCTGTTATTTTCTTATCACGGCTTTTTATCTAATTAAAATTGGTTCCTATAAATTATTTATCAGCGTGAATAATATTGATTCGGTACTGTATTGTAATTATATTGTTTTTTTTTTATATAAATTAAAATACCAGTTACGGACCAAGATGAATTTATATTGTAAGTGGCCTGCTAAATTTACAATGTACAGTATCAATCAATTGCAAAACTAATTTGTCGGTAAAGTAGTGTTTCAAAAATTATAAACACGTAGTTTTTTTTTTAAGTTAAATCAATGAATATTTACAAAAATACAATGCATCAAAACTTAAAGGTCTGTACTGTATGCATGGCTACACGCAATGATATTTTAGTAAACAGGTAAGTTATGAGCGCAAAATGTGAAGACCAGAAAATGTCCTACGTGGGACAATTGCATTTATTCTGTTTCTGTGTGCGGGGGATTGATGACGCGTGGCGCTGTTTGTATAATCTAGCTGTGATTTTTTTTCTTATTGCGTTTTATCAAGCTATCCTTTTTACTTGTAGTGAAATGTAATGTGTGAATAAAAAAGTGTGTATGCGTGCTGCCGCTCGGCGCGGAACAGTTTTTTCTGTTGTTTTGTAAGTGTATAACATATCTGTTTATTAGAATATCATTGGCTATACATCAATCTTTGCAAAACCAGTTTATCTTGGCTTCTCTTTGTATAATCTTTTCACACAATCTTCGGTCAGCTTATACTAGTTTTATAATACTAACGCCATTAGGTCACTGTTCCCGTTGTTAATGTTCTATTGTCTTTCATTTCTTGCAATCAGTATCAGACTGTTGATCAGAATATGATACATTTTCGTAACACATGTGTTTCACAGAATTAAGTCTCAAATGTCAGTTTCAGAATTTGTATGTATTATACGCTGTCGAATGATTATTTGATGAAAATACACTTACTAAATCGTAATCAAAGGCTATAAGTTGAATTTAGCAGGCTACGTTTGGTCTAAAATGAATTTTAATGCTTACAATAGGTACGGTCACCCGATACAATATCTGAGCAGCACTAAAAGAAAAATGGCGAATGCTGAGTAGCATAGGCTGAGACAGCTGTCAAAATGCTTCACTCTCGTCTGAACTCAGCATGGTTTCAGCCGATAATTTAGTCAGTGTAGCTGACTGTTCAGCATTTTCTGTCCGGATTTTGTATTCGGCTAACCGTACCTAATAAAATCAAGCTAGCTTGAAAGTTCTGGCGTCTGTACATTGTTTATGTATTTCTTTACTTATAAGCAATTTTATTATTATATTCCTAAGCTCTGTAATTTGCTGCCATTTTTAAGCAAAATTGTTTTCTTGAGGCTATCAAATTAGGCTAGAAAAAAAAATTGACAAAAAGGCTATTTTGAAATAATTATTAATTGTCATAATATTTAATTACCATAAAACCACTAAGAAGAACTATAACCATGAGGCTACATATTTTTTGGGCTTGATTTGATACAGCGCTGACGTGTCCACTAGAAAATGTAAACACATCTTTTTTTTTTATCGTGGTAAAACCATCAAATGAGTCCTCCCACCCCAGGCAGGGCGGGAGGGACTGTCAGACTCGTACTGACTAAAATTCATGGTTTTCTTCAATAGCCCTTTATGTTCCGGGGTTACGGTAATGAGATAAGTCCCGCGACCCCGGCAGTCTTTGGCCCTCTGAGAGGGGCCCCGTTATTTTGCTGACGCTCTTTGAGGCGTCCGTGGAACACAACGCGCCGTCGACCCGAGCATGGTCCATGGTCGGACAGCGAGTTGCCCAAATGTAAACACCTTAATTAAAAATAATGGTAGCCGTTCAAATTGTGTCTAACTGGCAACTTAAATAAAACTAAAATCAAAACAATAATTTGCAAATGGAGGCATGAAATTCTCATATTATTATACCATAGTTTCTTTTATACTATAGATTTTAAAAAAGTACTAACACTTACATTATTTAAGTTTTATAAACCTTGACCGGTTTTTCATAATCACTGATTGTTTAGTAGTTGCAAGTTGTGAAGTTTTAGAAAACTTACATTTTTGTCTCACTTACACATGTGGCAGTCACATTCTTGTATCATAGAAAGAAATACTAAGAATCGGGTGCTGACAAACGAGGCAAAAAAAGGGTCCAATTTCATCTTTAAAATTAATTTGGCTGAGGATAAAACCCAAGAATGACTCAAATTAAAAGAATAAAAAAAAAAACTCAGTAGTACCGTGAAAAAATTGTGGTACTTAATTATTTTGATGTCATGATAGACACACTAGCGCATGCCAAATACACTTAAATCGTGGCGCAGACTTGGCTATTCTTTTTTTTTTTAAACAATAAATAAAAATATAAATACATAGTCAGTACCTATATCTTTTCAAAAAGTCTTTGTGTGAAAATTAAAAAAATACAATCCATTTTCAGAAATACATAAGTAGTAGTTTAAAAAACACATAAAAATATAATTTTATGCGTTCAACATCGTAAAAATCACATCATAGTACGTTTTTATCGCAAAATAAAATGTTAATCGGCCTTTCAAATAGTACTTGGTGCAATAATCTTGGCATTTTGATAACAAGCATTAACTATAAAATTATGTATTACTAGCTGTTTCCAGCGGCTTCACCCGCTACAACTCGAAAATTATCCCACGGGAACATAAAATCGGGATAAAAGCTATCCTATGTGTTAATCCAGGTTATAAACTATGTGTGTACCAAATTTTAGCCAAATCCGTTCAGTGGTTTTTGCGTGAAAGAGTAACAAACATCCATACATCCATACATACAAACTTTCACCTTTATAATATTAATAAGATAGGATGATAAGAAGATGCATTTGAGGAGCCAATTTGGGATATAGCGTAAGGGACATTACTCATGGCGCGAATTGCATCGATTGACGATATCGGTCAGATATCACACAAACGTCCGGCCGAAGAAAATGTATGGACGATCGCTAGTGTTTGCTAATGACGTCGCACGTATTGACGATATCGCTCACAGATCTCCTCGATATCGAATTACATGTACGTCCTAATGACAATGCACATGATTCTCTGTTCAAAATTCGATTTTGCAACTACTCGACACTGGCGACATCTTTTGTCTTTGGTTTGCAGCGCCTTTATGTCGTAGTAGTAAGCTGGATTTTTGAAGTTCACGGTCGAATTGCATCGCGTCGCTCCATTAGAAAATACGTGCAACTTAAATCGGCAATCGACTCGATATCGCACCAATCGCGCCGCGTCGTATCGCGCTATGAGTAAAGTAACCGTCACAGATATTGAAATAAATGTCAAAAGTGAAAAATTGTGTAAGGATATTATCTATTTCGATAAAATCGTGGCAAACATTGTTTCGTTTGATTTGTTCAGGGGCTTTGGTTTCAAAAATCTTTCATAGAGCATCTTATTATAATCGCTACAGCAGTTTCTAGTTTAAGTTATAAAGACCTCGTCTGTCAGCGTTTGTATAAGAAAAATAATAAAAAGAAAAACAACAGTTTTTATCAAAAACTGGTCGACTCTTTTACTAACTATATTTTTAATCAAACAAGAATTTATTTTATCATTAGGTATATTAAGCATTTATTTTTATTTTCGTATTAATATTTCGAATTGCAATCTAGATTAAGATAAAATCCTTTTTATGAGTATTACAATTATTTTAAATAATTTTTATTTTAATGTCTACGTGTTAGGACTTGGCGGTTGGCACTACTGTGCACCCATTGCTATTATTTTCCTAAAATGTATTACTCGCTATTATTTTTAATAAATAAATAAATATTTTATTTTATTAACTCTTTGTTTTATTTCTCCTTTTTACCGACTTCAAAAAAAAGAAACTTATCAATTCGACCCGTATGTAGGCTCAGATCAAAGAAATAGGCAGATAGAACGCTCAGGAACACGCGAGTGTCTCCACCAAAGTTAATACAAAATGAAATATGTAGAATTACATTCCATAATGTTTTCTTTGTTTTTGAGAACAACTTTTACGATGGTTAAAGACACAAGACGGCATATTTTGGCAAAAACAACGACGCGCAGCTTGGTACGACGCGTAGCTTGGTACTGTCGCGACTTTGTGTTCGATTTTGATTTTGTATTAACTTTGGTGGACCCACTCGCGTGTTCTGAGCGCTCTATAATCTGCCTATTTCTTTGATCTGACTATGTAGGTATGTAATATTTCCAGAACTGCCCAGTTTTCGAATATATCATGACTATGAAGGAAGATATATTATGGCTCCAGCGGCGCTATTGTGTATCTCGGTGTCTATAGGGTAATCATCAAATAGCTGTCAAAAGGTAAATTTCGTATTGCTTTGCATTCGCAATGAAATTGTTAAATGTAAATGTTCCCTAAAATCAACTATTCTAACGCTCTTGAGGCACCCCACTCCTCAATTTAGCCTCGTAACAGGTATCAAGCAAGTTCAGTGGACAACCGCTGGTCAGTGACTATCAAGTTAGCTAATAGCCTTGCTGGCTGAGAGAAACTGGTTTAAATAACGAAGCCAGGCATATTATAATATGAGATTATATTGGCCCCAAAAAAAGTGTTTATGCATTTCGAAACCTTTACACCTTTTAAATTAAATATTAACAGGGAAAATTAATGAGCCAGATAGTTAATTGAGTTGGATTTTAACCTCGCCAGGCTCAAAAATATCTTGCCATTATTTTAATGGCAACTAGTCGCGCCCGTGTGTCAGATTGGTAAGCAATTTGGTAGGTAGTAGGCGCTAAGTGAAATACATGTCTACATTTCTGTTTTTTTATTTCTTTTTTGTTTTGTAGCATGGTAAAATCACCAAATGAGTCCTCCTGCCCAGGGCAGAGCTGGAGGGACTGTCAGACTTGTACTGACTAAAATCCACGGTGTGCTTTAAGCTGTAATAGACCTTTACATTCCAGGGTCTCGGTAATTTGAAAAGTCCCGCGACCTGCATTTCTGTATAGTTTTCAGCGTTTCAAGAACCCACCTTTTTACGTAAAAACAAAACTGGCAACTGGAAACCATCACGTTACCATGACAACGCAACTAACAAACAAAACACTGTTTATAAACACGCGCGACGTTTGAGAACAGCTTTCAGGATAATTGTTTTTAGAAATAATACTACGATGTCTAATCTAAGTGGTTTTGACGGAGAAGCCGTCGGTTTTGAAGCTGCTATGTACAAGGAATGCCAAGAAACTCAGTCTGGTACTCAGACAACAGAATTCAATGAGGCTGGAGTGGCAACTCAAACTAATCCCTCGAAGGAAGCAGGATGTGTAGTCACTTTGGAGGATTTAAAAATTGAGAATGACCTAAAGGAATATCCTTCCGGACTCAACGAATTCCTGAAGAGAGTCGTCCCTTCAATGATGGAGCACCTAGGAAACAACGACAGTAGGGATTACCTTTGCAACTCCTCAGATTCTGAAGAAGACGAGGTTGTCAACGCAAAACTGTTCCAAGAAATCAAATTATCTGACTTACAAGGCATGGGTGACAATTCCCGTTGCGTTCTTGACGTATCCTGGAGTAGTGCCGGCAATTCTTTAGCAGTCTCTCTAGGCAATAATCAGCACAAAAACTGGTGCGTAGACGATGGTATGATCAGAATTTTCACTATGAAAAGAGCTGCGGGCGATACTTTTGTTAGAAGCCTGGATTTGGCAGAAGCGTCTTGCGTGTCTAAAGTGAAGTACCATCCGTCAGTGGCTGCGTTACTTGCGTATGGTACTGTTTCAGGGGAGGTAGTTTTGTGTAACCTGAGGAACTTGGATGCTATACTGTTGACGTCGCCGGCTGGCGCGCATGGGTCTTCACGTATCTCCCACTTGGCTTGGGCAGACGCCGCACTCGCCAACACCTTCCTAACGATGTTGATTATGAATACAGGGAAAAGACGCGGCGCTGCCGATCATATCCTGATCTCAGGTGGCTGCGACGGTAGTATAAACGTCTGGCGAGTAAACGTGAATCAGAAAATCTTCGAGAATGTGGTCAAATACTCGATCAACGGGTCAAAGAACATGGATGTTGTCCATATATCATGTTTTGACTTTATTAAATCTTATCCTTTACGTCCCAGCGATCAGAAGGTTCCAGATGACATATTCGTGGTGGGCGCTCGTACGGGAGACTTATATCTTTGCAAGATTAAGTCTGTCAAGTCCGTAGCGAATAGTAAGATGGTGGATCCAGTAAACGACGTGTTTCAATCACACATCGGCTATGTGGTAGATGTAGCGTTCAGTTGCCATAAGCCTGGCATCTTTGTGTCGGCGTCCATTGACTCTGAACTAAGAGTTTATGATATAAATCAGCCGAGTCCTTTGAAGGTGAGTCCAGTTTTTGTTTTGAACTATAATTCTGTGATTATAGAATGTTCAGATTAGAATGACAGTTATGTCCACGCTGTTTCATGCAATAGTCATCAGCCACGCTACAAAAGGTCTGTTTTCTTTCAACTAGCATCGAGAAAGGACGTCTTTTGTTGTAAAAATGCATGACGAACGCAACACGAGCGGCTGACGCGACGTTGCCGCTTCGTGGACACAGATTTCATTGTTTCTACGCAAGATGCAAGCATTCGATTTGCAATCGTCAATTGACGAAAGCGTGCGTATGACGTGCGGTTACGTGGACATGGACATTGGGCCAAGCTGCTTCGCGCGACAAAATCCCTCGCGAGCTTTGTCGTTCCGTGTGGACGCACTTAATTAATTCTAAATTTGCAGGTGGTAGCTCTGGACGTATCAATATCAGCCGTAGCGTGGCTGCCGAGCAACCCCTGCGTGGTGATCCTGGGGTTAGCCAACCCCGAGAAGCAGCAGTTACTCCAGGTGTTCAACGTGAACACCGGCCGCCCGGAGCCGGTGGAGGGACTCACGGGAGGCGGAGGTTGTGTCACTTGTATCACGGTTAATCAGGGAGGGTGAGTTGTGGCGACAATAATAAATTAAAGACTTTCTTTGATAAAACACGGTTTATAGAAGAAAGGAATCTTAAATGGCGGCGCTTATCGTGTTCTCTCGCTCGCACACTAGTTCCGTCTATACGCACTCCCGCGCGTAGCGTAAGCAGAAACAAAATAATCTTGATGCCTTAACGCGCTCAGTGATCTTTTTTAAGAATATTTACAATAGTTTTCTGTTATTTTTCCGTTGTTACCTGTTGATTATTGTTGTTGAATTTTGTTTTATTGTTAGGTTTATAAATTGACAAAGTTTCATATAAACTTTCATCCCCTATTTGATATCCCCTTGGGGGTAGAATTGATCAAAATTCTTTCTTAGCGGATGCCTACGTCATAACATCTACCTGCATGCCAAATTTCAGCCCGATCCGTCCAGTGGTTTGGGCTGTGCGTTGATAATATGTTGATGTCAGTCAGTCACCTTTAAATAGGCTAGTTGCCCAAAATAAAGTAATTAGTCCGTATTTTAGATTATTCAAAAATAAGGGACACGTATTTTTTTATTTGTAAATTAGACCAAAAATGACAAAGATATAGCCTAATAAAGTTACGTGAACTTACGTGTGACGTCACGATGCGTGGCATTTTTCGCGCACGGTGACGTCACAGGTAACTTAAATAGGCTATTATGTTTGTTATTTTTTGTTTAATCGAAAAAACAAAAAATACGTGTCCAATATTTTTTTATAATCTAAAATACGGACTAAATAGAATGTAATTATTTTGACCCTGGAAACTACCCTATTACATTATATTTAGATATCTATTTCATTTTCAGTGTGTGCCGCATCGCAGCGGGCGATTCAGACAATCACCTGAACATTTGGGAGCTGCCCACACGTCGCATCAAGTTGACTGAAGAGGAGTTTTAGGAATTATAACATGACTGCAGTGGGGTATGCGACCCTAGTCCCCGGCATTGCACTTGTAGGGGCCTCGTATTAGAGCACAAGTTTGGAACCAGTCAGTAAATCAGTACAACTTAACTTTTGCTTCTTTTAAGTACCGCCTCCACTGCTAGCGCGAGGCAGATCGGGTATCGGAGACTTACATTAAGGGCTTCACAAACAGCAGCTATAATGTAAAGATGTACATTATAGCACGATTGACGATACATCTCATTACATCTTATCTTCATAGAGATTCGAAGATGTAAAAATCTATCTATCTAATATCTATAAACGAGCAATTCTTGTATATTTATTTATATATAATCAGGATCTCGGAAACGGCTCCAAGGATTTCCATGAACGTTACAGATTAGGGGTTTTTCGACTCAATAAGTCCCAGGTTCGTGAAAAGCTCGGTTCCCAAGATATAGACATTTTAATAACCGAGCGAAGCTCGGTCAACCAGATATTATACATTATAGCTATCGTGTGTGGTCTCCTGGCGATTTCTATGGAGAGATGTAATGAGATGTATCGTGCTATAATGTACATCTTTACATTATAGCTGCTGTGTGTGACGCCCTTTAGACTTTGAGCATTACAATATATATATATAATAATATAATATTGCACAACTATCACACAACGCCATCTAGTCCCAAGCTAAGCAGAGCTTGTGTTATGGGTACTAGGCAACTGATAAACATACTTATATATTTCTAAATACATACATATTATAGATAAATTACACCCAGACACAGAACAAATGATCGTGCTCATCACACAAACATTTGTCCTGGGTGGGAATCGAACCCACGACCTCCGGCATAGCAGTCAGGGTCACTAACCACTAGACCAACAGGCCAGTCAACAATATTTTCTGACTGACGGGCATTCGCGTGGAATGTAACGTCTGAGGCCGAACACATTTAATTTCAATTTCCAAGTGGAGTGCATTAATGTTACAAGTTGTATCAAGGTATTACATATTTTATCATTACAAGGTGCGCATTGTAATGTTCGATTTTCCGCCCCCTTAGAGCCTGTCAACAACGTGGAACGACCCGGACGGACCCCTCTGTGTTATATTATGCGTGTTGTCATATCTATATGAGGCACATTTGAATTTGTATGAATTGGGAACTTGAATTTTCTTTTGTGTTTTTGTAACTTTTATGTTTCTTTTTTTATTCGTTTGTGAATGATTATTATTATTTTAAGTGTGTGAGATTAGAAATAATATTGTTTTGAAAAGAGTCAGTATGTACCTATTTAGTTATTATGATAGGCTATTATAATTTACATTTAGTTGTTTTTATACTTTAATAAATGAAGTAGTATTTTCTTACATGTGGTTTTAATTCTATCAAAAAAATTCAAGTCTCCTACTGAATAATTATTGTCTGAAATTGTTTTTATTTTAAATATTTTTATTGCTCTAGCTGACCCTGAAATCTTCGTACCGTCCCTGTTTAATTTCTGAACGAAGCGGCGACGCGATGGCGACGGGAAGAACATTAAATATTTGACAGGTAGTTTCTAGGGAAAATGAAATTGTTGCTTTAAGCACTTCTGGTCACCCGTCCGCGGATGTCATGCGGACGGCACGCGGATGTCATGCGGACGTCATGCGGACGACACTCTGATGTCATGCGGACGACACGCGGATGTCATGCGAACGACACGCGAATGTCATGCGGACGACACGCGGATGTCATGCGGACGACACGAGGATGTCATGCGGACCACACGCGGATGTCATGCTGACGACATGCGGATGTCATGCGGACCACACGCGACCGTCACGCGGATGTCATGCGGATGACACGCGGATATCATGCGGATGACACGCGGATGTCATGCGGATGACACGCGGATGTCATGCGGACGACACGCGGATTCATGCTGACGACACGCGGATGTCATGCGGACCACACGCGGACGTCATGCTTACGACACGCGGATGTCATGCGGACGTCATGCGGACGACACGCGGATGCCATGCGGACGACACGCGGATGTCATGCGGACGACACGCGGATGTCATGCGGACGACACGCGGATGTCATGCGGACCACACGCGGACGTCATGCTTACGACACGCGGATGTCATGCGGACGTCATGCGGACGACACGCGGATGCCATGCGGACGACACGCGGATGTCATGCGGACGACACGAGGATGTCATGCGGACCACACGCGGATGTCATGCTGACGACACGCGGATGTCATGCGGACCACACGCGACCGTCACGCGGATGCCATGCGGACGACACGCGGATGTCATGCGGACGACACGAGGATGTCATGCGGACCACACGCGGATGTCATGCTGACGACACGCGGATGTCATGCGGACCACACGCGACCGTCACGCGGATGCCATGCGGACGACACGCGGATGTCATGCGGACGACACGAGGATGTCATGCGGACCACACGCGGATGTCATGCTGACGACACGCGGATGTCATGCGGACCACACGCGACCGTCACGCGGATGCCATGCGGACGACACGCGGATGTCATGCGGACGACACGAGGATGTCATGCGGACCACACGCGGATGTCATGCTGACGACACGCGGATGTCATGCGGACCACACGCGACCGTCACGCGGATGCCATGCGGACGACACGCGGATGTCATGCGGACGACACGAGGATGTCATGCGGACCACACGCGGATGTCATGCTGACGACACGCGGATGTCATGCGGACCACACGCGACCGTCACGCGGATGTCATGCGGACGACACGCGGATGTCATGCGGACGACACGAGGATGTCATGCGGACCACACGCGGATGTCATGCTGACGACACGCGGATGTCATGCGGACCACACGCGACCGTCACGCGGATGCCATGCGGACGACACGCGGATGTCATGCGGACGACACGCGGATGTCATGCGGACGGGTGGCGGAATAATAAAATTAAACACAGCAATAAAACTTCATGTTTTATGTCATTTCATTTAAAAATTACAATATCTAAGGAATCATTTTGACTAACTCAAAATATACATTTTGTAGTTGACTCTTTCTCTTCTTATTGCTGCATGCGCCGCTGTCTTCTTCTCTTGTTTGGTTTGGTTAACTGCTTCTGGAGAAAGAGAAGAAATATACAAGGTGTATTTATACTAAACTAGCGGTCCGGTACGTGCTTCGCTACTTTGACAGCAAAATCCCCATTAACAAAATGATCCGCCATTTATTGAATTCAGTTGTTACAAAAAATGTGATAAATTTAGAACCGCTCGACCGATTTTGTGCAAACTTCACATAAACCATCTACTAAATAGTCCGAACAAAGTCTAAACATTTTGTTTGGATACGTGAGCCCGTTCTTGAGTTATAACATTACAACGAAAAGTGGCATTGATTTTTATATTAGATAGATGATGCGCTTATAACAACGACGATATAATACTAGACTCCGCATACACGATCTAAGGAACAAAAACTATTCTGTCAACTCGCTGAGGTACTACGTAAGCGAGGGGGACGGGGTACTGCGTTGTGATTGGCTAACTCAAGGTCTGTTCTGTCTCAACGTATGTTTACGGCTCACAGGATTGGTCGAAATGAGACGACTATAAGACTTTTTTGCCTAATGTGTTGACAGACATCGGTCGCCTGTTATTACGAGGCTATGCTACGTTGCTAAGGATGCGTTTGTTATCGTCCAATCATATTCATTTGTTTTCATAACGCACACACACATAATGAGTATGATTGGTGGATATCAAACGCATCCTTAGCAACGTAGCATAGCGCATCTCTGGTGGAAAAGCAGCCTTATATCGTCGTTGGCTTATGACGACGCTTAGCACTTATTTTGGCTTAGCCGTTGCTTAGCTACGACTTAGGATAAGTTACCTGTCACTGCTTGGCTCTCCGGGAGGGCTCGGTGGCGGTGGGGGGAGGAGGGGGGCCCTTCTTGTCGAGTTCCTCTAGGTAGCTCGTGAGGATCGCCTGCCGCTCCTCTGGGATGTGGTCCAGTGCAGTGTACCTGAAGCGATTGAAACTGGTCAGAAAAGAACTTCAAACTACCTATTTTAGCGTGGTAAAATCATCAAATGAGTCCTCCCACCCCCTACTGTCAGACTTTTACTGACTAAAATACACGGTGTCCTTTACGTTCCAGGGGTCACTTAGTCCCACGACAGCTTCAAACTAAAACTAATTTCTGGGTTCTAATTTCACCAACATTCGACAAAATCTAGAGACTTGCGACAATTCGCAGCGACGTGCGACAAAATCCAGAGACTTGTAACTCTTTGCTGTATCACTAATCGCAGCAACAGACTCAATATTCAGCGAATTGCAAAAAATCGCAGCGACTTAAGACAAATCGCAGCAACTTGCGACAAAATCCAGAGCCTTGTAACTAATTGCTGTATCACTAATCGCCAGGGTTGGCATGATTAAAACAAGTTATTTTAAAACACATGTTTAAAATAGTGTTTAAAACAGTTTGAAATTAAACAGTGTTTTTTATTACATGTTTAAAAACAAAGATTAAAACAAGTTTTAAACATTGTATAAAACAATACGAAAAAAAACATGTATTAAAACTACTTTTCATGGCGCTTAACTGAATATAAAATGAAAATAAAATAATATTTGACTCTGAATAGTTCAACATAAACCAATCGAGTCTCTATTGCTGTTATTTTTATGAACTTTCATTGGAATTGTAATTAACCAAATTAATTTTAAATAAAACTTTGCCCCTCACAAAAAACGCCCTGCCCCGACAATATTATTTTTATGTTGTGTATTTCATTCAATCAAACAAATTAATATGTATAGCACCTATTTTTGATTCATTATCATGATTCATAATAGTTTAAAAACATTTAAAATTGTAACAATTTTAATTAATAAACAACATATAAAAAATGTAAACTTCGATTCCTAATGTAGGCTGATGAAAGAAAGTAATCTAAAGGATTATTGGTTATTCCCCTATTTTTTAGAGTAGGTCGGTGTTTCTTCGGTGGTTCATTGTTCATAAGGTGATTCCCCGCGCGCGGCTACGGGGACTCACCTTATGAACAATGAACTATTTCTACGAAGAGTAGGCGTGCCGCCTGACCCGCTAGGAAAGTCTCTACGTCGCGTCGTAGCCCAATATAAAATCAACTTTAGAACATACCGCTTGATTACGCAACATACAAATAAATGTTAGGTATCTATTGATCGTTTTTTTGTAAATATTTTATTTATTATGGCGAGTTTATAAAGATCCAGTCTAGAATAGAACCATAGTCGAATTAATTTGAAATGCCGTACAGTAAAAAAAAAACATAAAAAACACTTGTTTAAAACATTTTGAACTGTTTGTTTTATATAATTAAAAAAAAACTGTTTTTTTTCCAACCCTGCTAATCGCAGCATTAGACTCCAAAATTCAGCGACTTGCGAAAAATCGCAGCGTCTTGCGACAAAGTGCAGCGACTTGCGACAAAATCCAGAGCCTTGTAACTAATTGCTGTATCACTAATCGCAAAAACAGACTCAATATTCAGCGACTTTCGAAATATCGCAGCGTCTTGCGACAAATCGCAGCGACTTGCGACAAAATCCAGAGTCTTGTAACTAATTGCTGTATAACTAATCGCAACAACAGACTCAATATTCAGCGACTTTCGAAATATCGCAGCGTCTTGCTACAAATCGCAGCGACTTGCGACAAAATCCAGAGACTGGTAACTAATTGCTGTATCACTAATCGCAGCGACAGACTCAATATTCAGCGACTTGAGAAAAATCGCAGCGTCTTGCGACAAATCGCAGCGACTTGCGACAAAATCCCGAGCCTTGTAACTAATCGCAGCAACAGACTCAATATTCAGCGACTTGCGAAAAATCGCAGCGTCTTGCGACAAATCGCAGCAACTTGCGACAAAATCCACAAACTTGATACTTATCAGTATAATACCACTAGACGTAGCAATCCTCTAATAACTTTCACTTGCGACAAATCGCAGCGACTTGCGACAAATCGTAGCGACTTACGACAAAATACAGTAACTTGCTACTAATCAGCGTAAATACTACTAGACGCAGCAATCCTCTAATTACTGCCACTTGCGACAAATCGCAGCGACTTGCGACAAAATACAGTAACTTGCTACTAATCAGTGTAAATACTACTAGACGCAGCAATCCTCTAATAACTTTCACTTGCGATAAAACACACCGACTTGCGACAAATCGCAGCGACTTGCGACAAAATCCAGAAACTTGCTACTAGTCAGTGTAAATACTACTAGACGCAGCAATCCTCTAATTACAGCCACTTGCGACAAATCGCAGCGACTTGCGACAAATCGCAGCGACTTGCGACAAATCGCAACATCCTCACCTGGCGTCGTGCTTGAGCGCGTCGACGAGGTGCTGCATGGCGGCGGGCTGGTCGCGCACGGCCGCCAGGCTCTTGTGTGTGATGTCTCCTGCAGCAGCTGCCGCATGGCTGTCTTGGCGCACGACTGCTTGTCGCGCTGGTAGTCGCGGAATTCGCGTTCCATCTGTAATTGGACACAAGAATCAATAAAAAAAACTTGAGAGGTGTCAATGGACACCCGGATGGTATGAAGTTACTGTATACACTCAACAAAAATAATCGTCGCGACTCCACTCCAGTCCAGTCCGGTCCGGTCCGGTCTGGTCCGGTCCGGTCCGGTCCTGCACGGTCCGGTCCGGTCCAGTCCAGTCCGGTCCGGTCCAGTCCAGTCCGTTCCGGTCCGGTCCGTTCCGGTCCTGCCCGATCCGGTCCGGTCCGGTCCTGTCCGGTACGGTCCGGTCCGGTCCAGTCCTGTCCGGTCCAGTCCAGTCCAGTCCAGTCCACTCCATTCCATTCCAAGGTAATAAACACATTACCCTCCTTTTGCGTCGCGCAGTCGGAAAAAGTGTCGTGACAACTTTTAAGATTTTTTTCCGTCCAGCCCCCTTTCACAACGCGCGATTAGGAACTTCGTTCCAAAAAACTTAAAAGAAAAACGAATTAGCCCCTTCGCACATGGCGTCGTATCGTAAGCCTATCGTAAAACGCGCGTACTACGAGAGCAATACGAGCAGGAACATGTTAAAACAAGTCCGCACACGAGGCGGTGTTGCAGAGTATCGTATGAGGTGCTCATTGTCATTACGATAGTCGTAGCTTCCTGGCGTAAAAAAGCAAGCGTAGTGAGGCAGTGGTGGCCCCGACTTACGAGTTGTAAGGTACGAGGGCAACGACGATATACATATAGTTTTTGTTCCTTAGATCGTGCATGCGGAGTCTAGTATTATATCGTCGTTGGCCGTGAACCTGTACTTTGTGTAATTTATTTCATCACCACTGCTTTCAAAACGGTGAAGGAAAACATCGTGAGGAAACCGACATGTCCTAGAACCAAAAATTCGAAGACATGTGACATCTACCACAACCCGCACTGGGCCCGCGTGGTGGATTATGGTCCACACCCTCTCACAGAGAGGGGGCCTGTGTCCCAGCAGTGGGAACATTATAGGCTGATGATGAAGGTCCATAATCTACTATATTAAAAATAAGTCGGGTTTTCCTTCCTGACGCTATAACTCCAGAACGCACGAACCGATTTCCACGGTTTTGCATTCGTTGGAAAGGTCTCGGGCTCCGTGAGGTTTATAGCAAAGAAAATGAAGCCATCTGGTGGCCAAACGGAGTTCGCCGGGTTTGCTAGTGAAGTATGTAACAATGGGGAAGGCAAGTCCAAGCTAATTGTAGATGGCGCCACCACTGTTTAGACCCAATCCGACCAATGAGGTAGTACTATTTTGAAGTACCTCTAAGATTTGAACCAATGACGATGCTTGGTGCAAGCTATACTAGCGCCATTCGTTTCCTAGTTGCCATCCCCATTTAGGACGTGTTCAAGATCTCACCTGTGAAGCACTATTGTAGACAGGCGCAGTGGGTTCCTCAGCCAACATAGCCTTCACGTCCCTCCAGTGCGCCGTGCACGATATCCCTCTATCGTTCAGTAACGCGCGCAGCTTGTCGCGGCGTTTGGTCGCAAGTGCGCTTGTGTGTTGCATGAATAGTCGCTCCTGAAAACACATATGTATTTAAATAAAAAAATGTGTGGTTCTTTCTTCAAAAGACCATTTCAGACATTGCCTGCATGGTCCTCGTATAAACTGTTCTATATTTATGATGTCTGGACTTTAAAAGAGACTGTGACCTCTGAGTTTGTTTCGGATGTTTCTTCTCAGAGTAGTCAGGTACAAAACACCGGCAGTTTTATGAAAAGACGTGAAAAAGTGTTGATATAACCTACTTGCATAAATTAACATAATTTCATTTCACATCATTTCATTTCATTTCATCATCAAAATAAAAAACCGGCTTAGTGTGAGCCGGACTCGCTCATAAAGGGTTCCGTAGCAGCAAGTAACAATATATAAAAGTTCTTGTAGTTGGTTGTAACTTTGAAAGGTAATTTACGATTTATGAAGCTTTAAAAATAAACTAATTACTTGATCTCGTTCAAACCAATTTTCAATTGAAATTTGCATGTTAATGTACATCATAATACATTTTTTAGTTTCATCATTCTCTAAATTTGGAAGTTACAGGGGGGGGGGGGGGACCTAAACTTTACAACTTTGGAAGTGTCTCTCGCGCAAACTGTTCAGTTTAGAAAAAAATTATGTTAGTAACCTCAATATCATTTTTAAAGACCTTTCCATAGATACCCCACACGTATTTTGGTTTTTTTTTGAGTTTCAGTTCTAAGTATGGGGAATGCCCGTGTTTTTTGTGTGAAAATCCTAATGCGGTTCACTCAATACATCTACCTACTTACCAAGTTTCAACAGGATAGCTCTTATACTTTCGAAGAAAAGTGGCTGTGTGGCTGTGACATACGGACGGACAGACATGACGAATCTATAAAGGTTCCGTTTTTTACCATTTGGCTACGGAACCCTAAAAAATACGTGTTCATTATATATCAAAAAAACTTTTACTGACGGACTAATTATCGGGTTTTTTTGTTACTTTATCAATATTTTCCTGAAAATTTGACTAGTCATAATTTTTTATTTTACTAAAATGATATTTATTTTGTAAGTTGGTTATAAAAAACTTTTTCAAAAAAAATGTAACCGCCTTCAAAAACAACCACAAAAAAGAGTAAAATAACCTACAAAACTTTTCTGTCGGAAGTCGGTGACTTTTTTATTAATTTCATTGTCTCTTTTGCCACCGACTTCCGACAGAAAAGTTTTGTAGGTTATTTTACTATTTTTTGAGGTTGTTTTTGAAGGCGGTTACATTTTTTTTGAAAAAGTTTTTATTTTACTCTTTTTAGTTTAAATATTCAACCAAAATTCTTGTCAAATACATCATTTTCTTACATGTGCACTAGAATTTTGTAATCCGTAGCACCGGTAGTAACATCGTTAACATCTCTTTCATTCATTCCCTATCTCAAAAACTGCTAAACCGATTTTGATGAAATTTGCTGTATTCCCTAAGTCGAACGATACCTAGTACAACAAAAAAAATAATTACTTAAATCGGACTTATAGTTCCGGAGATATGCGAACTCAAACATAATTTTCTTACTTGAGGAGTTGTACCTTCCATCATCAGCTCAGCTACATGAGATGATGATTTCCATACGCAAGTACTTGAATTACTTCATAAGATTTGCGAAAAACTATGTGTCAGCTAATAAAATTTGAGGGTTGCCCTCGATTTCTCCAAGATCCAATCATCAGATCCTAAAATGGTGACAATGGGACCACACGGGAAGCACCAGCTTTCGAATAAAAAAAGAATCATGAAAATCGGTTCACCCAGTCGCAAGTTATGAGGTAACAAACATAAAAAAAAAAAATACAGTCGAATTGATAACCTCCTCCTTTTTTTGAAGTCGGTTAAAAACACTTTTACACGTCACAACCAATATTTTTTAAACCTACATGAGGCCGGTGTTTCGTACCTGACTACTCTGAGAAGAAACAGCCGAAACAAACTCAGACATCACTTTTAAAGTCCAGACAATGTTTTGCTCAGGTCATACGAGGACCATGCGGGTGTCTGAGATGGTCTTTTGAAGAAAGAACCACACAGATTTGAGTGGACCTGTCCAGTCAGTACAAGCAATTGTCAGTTATCGTGTAGCTCGACGTACCTTATCATCCTTAGTTAGTAATTCTGCTAGACTGTATCGATGGTCCTTTTTGAGTTGTTTCTTGGCGTCTCGCCACGAAAGATCCGGATTTCTCACTAAATCTGCTAGTAATGCGTTGAAATGCTGAAAAAAAACAATAGTTTTAACCGTCTTCGATAAAGTGGAGAAAATTTAATCTACCCGATTTGGTACTAATACCGAATGGTTTAGAAACGGATCAACTGCTGGGGCAGATCATACCGATATTTGTTCCGCACGGGGATCGAACCCGAGACACGCTGCGCAGGAAACTAAACTATGTACAACTCTACCTATGTTTACAAATAAAGATTCGGCTTCTAATGATATTAAGATTCTTAAGGCAAGCGTCCACAGGTCGGCATCGTACGTATCGGATGCATCGCATCAAACGGATTTCTGTATCGACAGCGATCGGATTGCCGACGCCACCTTCATTTGGATTTTTTTAGTCATCGTACGGAAAGTGTTTGTGAGAAAGGAGGAAAGCGAAGCAGAAGTTGTTATGGGTAAGTAATATATGATATAACTACAAAATCTCTAAAACTTACAAGAGATAACAACTGAACATATAATTTTATTTGATATAACGATCTGTTAATATAATAAACGATTGACATAATTCTATAATGACTAATTTCTATAAGCATAACAATCAATGAATATAAAATCGTTTTGTATACCGCTCAAAAGACATAAAACTTATTTGGTCTAATTTTTTTTTTCTTCCTGGCGTGTAATCTAACACTGATGTACCTAGTAATAGTACCACCTGCCGTGAATCTTCGACGGAGCCCCGCTTTGCGGGGCTCCTATTTCTTCGTACAGGGTTTAAAGTAACCTAACACGAAGGGGATGGCGGGGTCTTTCAGACCCCGCCATCCCCTTCGAACCTAACCTGTCCGTGTCGGGGTGCCCTAAATCCCGAGCTCGCTTCGCTCGCTTTTGCATCCTAGGTCAAATAACTGATTACTACCAGTCATGCTGGCAAAACGGAGCCCCGCTTCGCGGGGCTCCTATTTCTGGGTGCAAGGTTTAAAGTAACCTAACACGAAGGATGTTAGGATGGCGGGGTCTTTCAGACCCCGCCATCCCCTTCGAACCTAACCTGTCCGTGTCGGGGTGTCCCAAGTCACGAGCTCGCTTCGCTCGCTCTTGGATACTACATTTTTCTTATAACAATAGCAATCGTGAAGGCGAACAATCAAAGTTCAAAGGATAAGCCAGAGTCATCAAAGAAAATAGTTTAAACGTTAAATTATACCTTTCAAAAGTTATATGTAATGATTTTCGCTTAATTAAACGTTATATCAAATAAAATTATATGAAATGAGTTTTAGAGTAACACAAACATTATATGTAGAGAAATTATATCAACCGTTGGTATAACTCACGTTGATTATATCATGTGAACGTTATTGAAATGAAAATATATCAAATAACTTTATATGAAATGAGACGCACCCGTTGTTATCGCTTATTTTTTAGCAGAAGAGGAATGCAAGAAAGAAAAAGAACACATGATTCAGTAAGCGTGTATGACGTCATCGGTACGCATCGCATGTAGGCATTGCCGATGAGCCGTCCGTACGATGCGGATCAGTGGACGCAGTTGTATGAGTTTTCATACAAGGCAAACTAAAATCCGTTATGTACGATACGTCCGATACGTGCGATGCGGACCGTGGACAGTTACCTTTATACAAAATCACTCATAATCACCTGAACAGCCTCATCTCTCTTATGGTACTCCCGTTCCTTGTCTCTGTCCCTCAAGCTGGTAGCCAGCGCCCTCTGGACCTCCCGTTCCCTCTCCTTGATGGAGGCCTGCGCCCGCGCCTCCCTCTCCCTCGCCGCCGTCTCACCGTCACTCCCTGCTTCCGGTTCCTCGTGTTCCACCTCCTCTGTCTCTTCTGGTGGTGGGTCCTGGGAAGAGGAACTTGGATTTAAGGCTTTGGGTGCGTCAGTTGTATTTGAGCGCCCGCCCCCGTGTACCGCCAACACACAATGATAAATGTTTTAGTGTGAGTAAATCATACGGAAAAAGAACGTTGTAGTGTTAAGACTTCGTGTATTCCCGTTCGTCCCCTCGCGGGAATTCGTTATTTATTTTCCCGATGGTCCCTCTTTTTTTAATTAAGAATGAAATTCTCATTATAACTAAAAAATATGATTAAAAAAATCAGTGTATAGAGCTTATAATAAAAAAAAAGTCTGTATTATATTAACATTAAACACTACAAACAGACTTTTTACCATTCAGGTTGTTTCCTTTTGAAATATAAGTCACTATTTTTTGTAGTCACAGTGGCTTATGTGTATGGTGGCAAGATTTAACATTTTACATGATGTAAGTGTTAGAAAAGTTTTCTCATTATTTTAACACATAAATAGGGTCAGTAAATTATCAATAACGAATAAACATATTTCAGCACAAATCTTTTTAATGGGACGATCGGGAACAAATTAAATATTATTTTTGTAAATTCCCGTTCGTCCCTCTTGGGGGACGAAGTCAAGTGGACGAACGGGAATACACCAAAGAATAAGGTGTATATTTAAATGACTGGCTTATCGAAGGCGCGTGTGTGCACTTGTTCGTAGTATTGTTTTGATAGAACTATATGCGCAATATTAGCGTTATGGAGGGGGAATTGTGGCATCACCGGTTTTCTATGCATTTTGAATTCCACGCCATATCTCCTTCTTTATTTGAACTATGCTCGCGACCATCATGTCAGAATCCGGCGCAGTAGTTCCAGAGCCTCAACCATGAGTTGTGTATAGAAAGCAAGCAAGACAGATAATTTTGTTTCGTCTTTCTATTTCGCATTGAACAGTGTGGTGTCGCGACGACGATTATTTGTCGAGTGTAACTATACAGTAACTTCGTTCCATCCGGGTGTCCCTTGACACCTCTCAAGTTTAAAAAAAAAATATATAGGTTCGTGTTTGACCACTATCTCGGCTTATGGTAAGCGAAGATGTGGTCGACGATGAAGCACGCTTGTCTAGAAGTAACCTGTTCACTCTTGACTTGAAGACCACAAGGTTATAGCTGTCGGGAAATACAGATGGCGGCAGGGAATTCCACTCCTTAGCTGTGCGTACAATAAAGGTATTGGCAAAACGCTTTGTACGTACCGGAGGGATGTCCACCATATATCGATGGCGCATTGCTGTACGTCTTGTAGTCCGATGATGGAAAGGGCCAGGCGGAATCAAGTTATGCAGTTCCATCGCACTCTCCGAAATGTAACCGATAAAAAACCGACAGGCTGGCAACATGGCGTCGATGTTCAAGGCTCTGCAGCCGATACCGCTACCGATTAGCTTCTTCTCACCCTAGCCCTTGTTCATCATAATGTAGGTGCAAAATTTCCACCTACTATAGGGCGACCTAGGTCGAGCGATGCTAGGTCTTACGATTTCGGGGTCCCACTAAGGTGCCAGTTACCCTCCTAGAGACTGTTTCATTTCTGTCAAGTCAAGCTGACTCCCCGAGTCGACGACAATTGCCTCAATTAGCTGCCAGCAAAAAGGCTATAACCTGCCAGAGTCGCGTCAGACAGTCCCGCGACTCGCGGGACTGTCTTAACACGTAAACGTAACCCTGGAACGTAAAAGGCTCTTGCAGGGACACCATGGATTTTAGTCAGTACAAGTTTGGTTTGGGAGAAAGTAATTGAAAGGCGACTGAGAGAGGAGAGTGAAATTTCACAGAACCAATTCGGTTTTATGCCTGGTCGGGGTACGACGGATGCCATCTTCGCTATTCGCCAACTGTGCGAGAAATACAGAGGTGCGCATAAAAACTTGCACATGGTGTTCGTCGACCTCGAAAAGGCATATGACCGAGTGCCCCGTGAGGTTCTGTGGTGGGCCCTTAAGGAGAAAAGTGTGCCTGGGAAGTATGTTCAGTTGATCCGTGCTATGTACAGTCGATGCAGCACCCAAGTCCGGTCTACAGCGGGCACTACCGACAGCTTCAATGTGGCTGTTGGCTTGCACCACGGTTCGGCTCTCAGCCCGTACCTCTTCCTGATGATAATGGATGCTCTGACGTCGGACATCCAGGAAGAGGCCCCCTGGTGTATGCTGTTTGCCGATGACATTGTGCTGATTGCCGAGAGTGGCGTAGAGGTCCAGAACAGATTGGAGGTGTGGTGGCAAAGACTGGAGAACGTTGGCCTAAAATTAAGCAGAACCAAAACAGAGTATCTGTTTTGCGATTTTGGCGGTCTCTCCAGTCCTGTGCCCATAACTCTTGCAGGAACGCCCATACCAGTCTGTTCCGACTTCCGGTACCTCGGGTCGCTTGTCCAAGGAGATGGCGATGTAGACCGGGACATAACACACCGGATCAACTCGGGATGGATGAAATGGCGACAGGTCACTGGAACAACTTGCGACCCACGGATGCCCCTCAAGTTAAAGGGGAAAATATACAAATCCGTGATTAGACCTGTCGTATTGTATGGATCGGAATGCTGGGCTGTGAAAAAGATGGATGAGAAACGATTGCATGTTGCGGAGATGAAGATGTTAAGATGGATGTGTGGAGTAACAAGAATGGATAAAGTAAGGAATGAGTTTATAAGGGGCAGTTTGAAAGTGGCGCCTGTTACAGAAAAAAATGAAAGGGAATCGTCTATCTTGGTATGGACATGTGATGAGGAGGGATGACAGTCATGTGACTAAGAGAGTGATGAGTATGAATGTTGATGGATGGAGAGGAAGAGGAAGGCCAAAGAAGAGATGGATGGATTGTCTAAGGAATGATATGAAAGAAAAAGGAGTAGATGATACTATGACGTGTGATAGGGGAGAATGGAAGAAAAAAACGTGTTGCGCAGACCACAAGTAAAATGGGATAAGGGCAGGAAGATGATGACAAGTTTGTTTGTTAATCCCACCATGGGCGGTAAGACTCATTTAGAGTTTATCAAGACACAAAAGTGCCTTGTCAGTTTTTCAGCACGCTCTGAAAAAAAACTTCAAGCATGTTTACAGAAACATGCTTGAAGTTTTTATCAAGTTTTGGCTGATTGATAAAAACTAACAGGCTAGTTTTTATCAATCAGCCAAAACTCTGATCATTCATTGTTTGAATAATCAAAAGTTTTGTAAATCATTAATCTCCTTGAGTTATAAGTCGAGCTACACGATAACTGACAAATGCTTGCACTGACTGGACAGGTCCACTCAAATCTGTGGTTCTTTCTTTAAAAGACCATCTCAGACACCCGCATGGTCCTCGTATGACTTGAACAATATAATGTCTGGACTTTAAAAGAGAAAGTGACCTCTGAGTTTGTTTCAGCTGTTTCTTCTCAGAGTAGTCAGGTACGAAACACCGGCCTCATCTAGTTTAAAATAGTGTGTTTTTGACGTGTAAAATAGTTTGTCAAAACTAATTTATAAAATATCATTTATTGGAAGTTTCCCCATAACGCGATACAACGCAATTCCACCCATTTCAACTACAAATGAAAATCATCCTTACCACTACGACATATGACATAAAACGTGCGGTTATCTACGAGTAGATGAAAAACAAAACACGCTCGCCACGACGACGTAAGTCAGTCGAATTGTATCATTATATCGTAGTAGCAAGGACGATTATCATTTTTAGTTATTAGAACTCATCTCAAATAAGGTAAGCGTCCACAGGTCGGCATCGCACGAATAGGAGGCATCGCATCAAACGGATTTCTGTGTCGGCAGCGATCGGATTGCCGACGCAAGTATCAGCAATCGGATTGCCGATGCCACCTTCTTCGCGTCCACTGATCGGCATTCCGTATGACGTTATCGGTACGCATCGCATGTAGGCATTGCCGATGAGCCGTCCGTACGATGCGGATCAGTGGACGCAGTTACATGAGTTTTAATACAAGGCAAACTAAAATCCGTTACGTACGATACGTGCGATGCGGACCTGTGGACGCTTACCAATAGCGCGATTGGGGGGTATTACAAAAAAATAAAATAAACAACATACAATTACCAATTTATTCACAATCATAAAGTCTAATTTCATAATTAGTGGGTAATATAAAACTTATGTACAGGCTACATAATGTGGTACTAAATGTACTTATCAATAATTAAAAAAAAAAAAAAACTCGTGAAGAAAGTCGGGTAGTCGAAACTTAAAGATCTATTTTTATAATTTTTTTTGGAGACTAACATGGCCTTGACTGATCAAAGATATTTTCTTTCGGACAATTATAAATTAATTTCAATGGGGATGGCAACTGGGGAACTAATGGCGCTAGTATAGCTTGTTCCCAGCATCGTCATTGGTTCAAATCTTAAAGGTACTTCAAAATAGGACTACCTGATTGGTCGGATTAGGACTAAGCTATGGTGGCGCCATCTACAATTAGCTTTGACTTGCTTTCCCCATTAAAAACGTAAAAAAATCCAGATCTGTAGTTATTTCAGAGTTTTTGCGAGACTACCAAGGCTATTAATTTTTGTATTAAAAGATAGAATAATTTCATTATATTGATTGTGCCGACCCGATGCACGAAACGTGGGCGTGGCTTTCATCGGGTCGGCATAACCGTTCGGCAAGTAAATTCGAGAAAATGTTGCACGGCTTTACTACAATTGGGCGGCCAGGCCAAATAAAAGTCACGATTTGGCGTGAATTCCGAATTCATTATACCACTCGGCTTGAACCGAAATAGCAAACGTCAGGTCGGGTTTGAAGTAATACTGAATAGCATTAGTCTCCAACATTATAAAACAGATTTTTATAAAGTTAGGGGGAACTGAGTAATACAAATTCACGTTAATTCATCATGAAATCTAAATTCGTCCATATTATTAATTACGGAAAAGTGTTGCCAAATGTAAAAACGTTACTAACAGTAATGCTTACAATTACAAGGGGGACATATTGGTTATAATTAACTCTTTATTTTATTATTCATTATTTTAGAGAGTTGCCATATACAAAGGGTATAAAAATTGTCATACGGTCGTAAAAGTCAGTTTGAAGTCACAGTATTGAGACGTTAACATAGCACATCGAGCTAACGAGCGTACGATGAAACTCAATAAGTCGCTAATATATGATGATAATATGTTTATATAAAAATCAATGCCACTTTTCGTTGTAATTTTATAACTCAAGAACGGGCTAACCAAACCAAATGATAAAGCTTTATTCGGACTATTTAGTAGATGGTTTATGTGAAGTTTGCACAAAATCAGTCGAGCGGTTCTTGATTTATACGTAGCAAAGAACGTACCGGGCCGCTAGAATATCATAATATCGAGCTATCCAACATAAGGTGAGAATCAACGCGGACGTCTGATCAATTTCAAATAAATATAAAAGTGCACCGTAGCTGTGGATCACGCGATGTCAGTTAGCGTTAACAGGCACGGTCTTGTTTAGCCCATAATGTTGGATATTACTAAATTGATGAACTTACACCGTGTATTTAAGATCATCCCGGTCTCCGACACTGTGACGTTTCCACAGAGCGCAACCGCGTAGACACGCGACGCGTGCCCTCTTAACGCAGAGGCAGGCCTTCAGCTCACATTTTACTTAGAAATTACACGCGACGGCAAACACTGACTTTTTCTGAGTCATTTAAGAAAACCGTGTACACTAACCGTGCATACTACACTGTGCCTGTGATGGATTATACTCCATTCCCTCTCAAAGAGAGGAGACTGCTGTCATATTATAGATTAATTACGATGTGACATATTAACGCTTAATACTGTAGTCTCTATTTAAAAATTTCGTCAGGTAAAAGCAGAAATGTAGGATTAAATTCGAACAATGAACTTCCGTTTTAAATAAATACTTTTTGGAGTTTTAATCAACTAAGTCTGTGAAAATTCATTTGAAATTTTTATTTGATCGTTGGCAAAACTCGATTATTGATTTAAAAAAAGATTTTACTTAGCGATAGGCTCATGTTTGACTACTATTCGCCTGGTGGTGACAACAATGGGAAACAACAGGGTCTTCGAAAGATTAGCCGAAACTTATATGGCATTAACTTTATTTAGTAGTCAAAAAAGTCACAAAGAGTCGCAGTCAAGTCAAAAACAGCTAAAGTTGGGGACATTCACAAAGTACCTATTACTATAAATATTTGTTGCTATAACATTACAGAGCACAGGTGTATTACACACTGAATGAAATTCCGTATCTTATATGTTAAAATTTATTATTAAAAATGTCATTAAAAATTAAAACACACACAAACATTTAATATCGGGTACAAATACGGCTAAATATAATATTATTTGTCCCGACGCGGGATTCCAACCCGAATACACGAGCTGAGTAGTCCGATAACTACTAGAAGTCAAGAAAATCATTGTTTCCACGTTGTATGAGTCAATACAAATAATTGTATGGACCTCCAGTGTGTATTACTCCTAATACATTAATTGATACAACACCAGTTAATAAAACAGATCGAGTTTTAGCGATCCTACATTCGGGCCGGTATTACCCGAAATCCGAACAGGACAATCCAATACACGATAAGAGCCGAACCGATTCGAGATTCCGAACGGATTTTGTCAATCCGAATAATTACTTCGGGTCGGTTTTTTCCGCCAGAAATGCCGACCCGAAAAAATGATTACTCTTTTTAAAGCAACACAGGCAAGGTTTTTTTTAAATGACATAGACTCGACACGCTCTATGGATACAAATTTAACTAAAACTCGATGTGATGTAATATTTCACGTGAAGGTATTGATGTCAGTTATACAGGGTGTTTCTTTTAAATTGGCCAAGAGGGAGAAATCTATATTATGAGATATGGGAAAAATTTCTTTGGAAACAATTTGGATAGATCACACTTGACCAAAAAATAAAAAAAAACGGCAAAATTGTCAACATCAAAAAAGAGCTAAAGGTTCCTAAGAAAGTTTTCCCGTATCTCTTTTAAATTCGAATTTCTCCCTTTAGGCCAATTTAAAAGAAACACCCTGTACATTGAGATTGCCACTTATAGTGGCAAGAGTATATAAAAACATTAAATAACTTATACATTGTAAAATATGTACAATATGCATCGATACTACCAATGCAGAGTGACTTGATGAACGACGGACAAAAGTAGTTTTCTTTTTTATTACTTATGAAAAATATGTGTGGCGCGAGATGTCGCCCGACATCCGCTTGCAACATCTACGGTCGCGGGACTTTAGCAAGTCGACGCAAGTAAAAACTGTAACCCTACCGGGATCGCGGGACATCATTTGATGATTTTACAACGTAAAAAATTAATAAAAGGGTTCATTTTCTTCCCTTGACAGGAGACTTGAGGCCGTATTACAACGTTTTAAAAGCAGTTTTATTCCAGTGAATGAACGAGATGGCGCTATACGACTTGTATAGCTCTGTCACTTTCATTCGCCGGAATAAGCCTGGTTTTAAGACGCTGTAATACGGCCGCTGTATCGCAAAAATGTGAACTGAAATGCCTTTACTTAGCGCTTTTACCTTTAACAGCGTTTTTACAACTCATTAATTCATTTGGTAGCGTCTTAAACTTTTCGTCAACTTCATGCAATGGGGTATAAAGTTGAAAATGTATTAGCGACTGCTGAACGTTAGCGATTGTCGCTTGCCGTTTGGCTATAGGCTCTGATCTTTTTCTTCTACAAAAATTCATTTAAAATTCTATTGTTTATACAATAATCCCAAGCTTTGTAATACTTTTCTAGCGATTTCAACGCCATCTGTTTATAACATTCGCTTAATATTTCATTAAATGTCAGTGACATTATTTATTGTTATAGTACGCGGATGACTGAAAAAATCTAATTAGATTTGTTCAGTCATCGAACTAATTAGTCATCAATTCTATAACAATGACATATTAGCATACGAACATGTCATTTTTTGACAATCCGAGTAGAGATAAATCGATGTAACGGGATGTTTCCACTATGTTATACCCCGTTGTCTTTATTAACGACTGGGAATCTTAGTTCCCAGTATGTTAACAGTGTTGAAGAACTCGACATATTTTTTTCCAATCATTCACACTCGGGTTCAATGTTACTAATACCATTCGCATCGGCTCGCGTCGTTCGAGCCGAGCCGATGCGGATGGCATTAATAACACCCTTATTACGTACATAAAGGAATTTTTTGACCGGCTTAAGCCGATTCGGGATTCGGCGTCCACAAATGTGGGAGCACCCTTAGTCGGATAGGTTAAATATATTCATTCTAAGACATGTCGAGCTTTATTGTTTCGGCGCTCTTTTGGAAATTTAACTGTTGATTCTAGCTTCCAGATTTGCAGACGTTTGGGAAAATTGTGGTGGGTTTGTCCCATTAAAAAAAAAGAATAGGATCAGGGGTTAATTCGTCTACTTCGAAACTAACCAATTGCACTTTATCTTTTATAATAGGGTCAAATCATCCACTTCGGCATTTTGCATGTGGATCAGTTCCATATTTCTGTTTTTTTTATATTTGCATAAACGGTACTCTAAAATGTGCTGCAATTAGGTAATTACGACTTTTGGATGCAAAAATAAAATGAAGTGGACACGGAATGAGGGTGTAACGACTGGGAAAATGTATCGAGTTCATTAACACTGTTATCGAGTGGGTCAAAAATTCCCAGTCGTTAATAGTGTTTTAAACGGTGTATTAGCAAATGGGAAAAACTCCATAAAACTCATGTATCGGTGTTTTTGATAAAAGTTAGTCATTTAGCTTCATTATGACTATTGTACTGTATACAGGTTATTTCAAAATCGTATGTATGCTTTATACGTTTCGAATAACCTTTCTTAAAACTACTTATAGATATAAAAAATTAAAACTAAGACTTATGAAATAATTTAAAATTTACATGTTTTTTTTTTTCAATATTTACAATGTCCGAAATGTTTAGTTTTAAAAACATAATGAGGATAGCAGACTGGTCGACTTTGAATCTATTCAATAGTTTAGTTTATTACAAGTAAAAATCAACCTTGCCACTATGAAATAAAGATGCAATTCGATTGACTTGACGTTGTCATGGCCATCGTGTTTTGTTTTTCATCTACCCATTTATAACAACGTGTTTTATGTCTTATGTCATAGTAGTAAGGTTGATTTTCACTTGCACATGATTAAAGTCCCTTAGTATATATAGAGTAATTGTTTATTGAAACGCGTGGTACCTCTGATTCTGGTCACACTAAATGATTTAATTAATTCTAATCCAATCAACGATTTACTTTTGAATAAAAACAATCCAATTTTAGTTTTCGAGAACTCAAGATGGTATCTCTTCGCCGTAATTAAAATTATTGTCACATTGCCTTCGAAAATAGCTACATTTTTTTTGGAAAAAAAAAAAAAATATTATTATTAATTACTAGCAAACCCGGCGAACTCCGTTTCGCTACACAAACCTCACGGAGCCCGAGACCTTTCCAACGAACAAAACCGTGGAAATCGGTTCGTGCGTTCTGGAGTTATAGCGTCAGGAAGGAAAACCCGACCTATTTTTATGATTATCTAGAGTGACTCTGTATAATAAAATAACTGTAAAGGTTACAAAACAAGCCGATAAGTCTGCTATTCTCATAAAATACAGAGAATATTAGTTGCTATTGTATTCACACCGTGAAAGTCTATGTTCTGATATGTGGAAAGTCCGTTACGAACATAATTCGAGTCTGCCCGTCGCTAGTTAGCATCTTAAGGCGGCGCTAGTCGCGAGCTCGAACTCACTGGCAGGATGGTCAAAAACCATGATATTTCACCGGAAATCGAGCCATATTGTTCATGTGTGCGCGAGCGTCATCGTCAGCGTCATGGAGAAAACAGGGGAAAACTTATTCAGTGAGATGCACGATCATTCTGAGTAAAAGGCGCGCGTAAAAAAATACAAAAAAGCCTTTGGCTGTTGGGGTTTTATGAAAAAACCACTGCACCAATTAATTTCAAATAAAATTATTAAATTCTTCGATAAATTTGCTGTGTCGGTACGGACTTCGTTTTGGAAACTTGATGCTTCGTTAGCTTCTAATTTACACCTAAGTTTGTAATTAGCAAAAAAACGAATCTTTAGAAGCTCGTAACTTTTTAGCTTATATTTTCAATTCAGTGCTTCCGTACAGACAAATTAATAATGAGACAAAACGATACCATGTTTAATTTTGAAGATTACTTTGTCAATATCCCAAAACCCCAACGAAGTTTCTATGGAAAAAATGTTGACTTGTTTGACCTTAATGTATATAACTCAAAGGTGACTGACTGACATAGTGATCTATCAACGCACAGCCCAAACTACTGGACGGATCGGGCTGAAATTTGGCATGTGGGTAGATGTTATGACGTAGGCATCCGCTAAGAAAGGATTTTGATCAATTTTACCCCTAAGAGGATAACATAGGGGATGAAAGTTCGTATGAAACTTTGTCAATTTTATAAAAATACATTGTTAAGTTCCGACAACCACGCGAATGAAGCCGCGGGCACAGCTAGTTAAAATACAAATATACTCTTCAGCAAGAGTATGGACAACACTTACTCCATTTTGCGCGATCTTGAGTAGTTAATAACTCATCATCTGCCTGCCATTTCCCAACTATATTGCGGTCTGCTTCCAGTCGAACCAGATGCAGCTGAATATCAGTATGTTACATGGAGCGACTGACTATCGGACCTCCACAACACAGTAACTAGGTAATACGATACCCCATGGTTAGACCGGTTCTCAGACTTTAGAGCTTCTGACTAACAATAATTGCCAAAGATATGCAATAATAACAGCCGGGACTAACGGCTTTACGTGCTTTCCGAGACACGGAGGAAACTTGCTATGACAAACGGTCACCCAACCACAGACCAGCTTCGGCAAACGCGGCTTAACCCGGAAGTACGGTACGATACTACGATAAGATTTTTTAGAAGTGTCGTATCTCTTTCAATTTTGGTTTACCCAATCAAACAAAAAAAACACGTGTCAAATACTTTTGGAAAATCTAACTGGACCGATTTTTTCAGTAATATAGGTACCCTAAATAAACTTATTTTCTTTCTTCTTTCTTTCTTTTTCTATTTTTTATAACATCTAATTTTCTGGTAATATTTCAGTAATCATATTGGAAAGGCCTATGTCCAGCAGTGGACTGGCAGACAGACTAGCAACGGGTCAGATAGTAATAAAACAAAAATTTACGAAGGCACGGCCTGTCCACACACAGGGAGGTATCAAACCAAAGTCTCACAACTAAGTGCGCAAAGAACGGTGTCCCCCAAAGAACACATACATCAAACACTATTCTTTCTCCGACTTCTTCCTTTTTCTCTTCTCAGTCTTCTCAGACTTATCCACTTTCTTCTTCTCCACCTTTTTAGGTGCAACTGACTCAGTCTCCGGTTGAAATTCTTCTGGTTTCCGCTTTTTCGGAGGTGGTTTTATTGGGGATTTTTCTGCCTTTTCCGGAGTTGGCGCTACGTCTTTTTTTGAGGATCTGAGTTGTTTTGGTGAAGGCTGGTCGTCTTCGGACGTTGATTTGGACTTGTCCTGGTTGCGTCTGGTCACTTTGGTGGGTTTTTTTGGTCTTCCTCGCCGGGGATGCCGAGGATCTCGGCCCATTGGTCGGGAGGTGGGGTCGGCTGTTTCCGTTCATCTTCGGTTTCGACTTTCTGTTGGACAAACGGACGGAGTGAGGTTGTGGTTGATGTCTTAGATGTTTTATATCCACAATATTTCTTTGAAAATGATGTCAGAACTATTTTGTTAATTCTTCTATGTTGACTACTCAAAGCGTGTGATATCACGAATCGTGCCGAGTTAGGGTGCTCACACATCTATCGACGCGGAATCGGATTTTGCCGTCGCCCTTTCTCTTTCTGTCGCTTAGAACTGCCATTTGCTATACCGAGACAGAAAGCATAATGCGATCGCACGCGGCGGAATCCTCGACGCGGCCGCGTGCTATCGCATTGTCTCGGTCTAGCAAAAAGCCGATTCCGCGTCGATAGATGTGGGAACACCCTTATTGGCTCCAAACGGCGTAAATCTCGGCTCAACCAATAATATAACGCGCCGCGAATTTGGAAGCAAATAAACAAGGCCTAAATTGAAAAATAAAAACATAGTCGTTATAAAAACTAGTAATACTGCGCTCAGCACAAAAATACAAGATATTATAATAAATATTGTGGATATAAAACATTCGTAAAGACTTAAGAAAACGACTCTGCATCGGACATTATTAAATTGACACGGCCTTAGAATATAGAAAAAATAATATGTATAGAAAAACTTATTATAAAAATAAATTAAAGTAGACTTTTTATAATAGTAGACGAGTAGTCTGCAGCTCTGCATTGTGTCCAGAAAAAAAAAAAATCAACGCATAGCTCGATAGAAAACCACATGTCACTTTGCAGAGATTATTCCAAGCTGCAGAGTTTTCTCCACTCTGCATTTTTACGTCAAGTATTTTATTTGTTAGTTTTAGAGGGTTGTCGACGTGTGAGGTCACATTGCAGAGGTGCAGGATTCCCTAAGGCCGTGTCATAAACTGCGGGCGTTTCAACGAAAGCTTTAGAGCGTTGTAAGGTCACGTTTTATTTAAATATTAAAAAAGGAGTTAAACACTACTAAAACATAATACGTATTGCGATAAAATTCGGAAAGTGGAATAATAGATAGTAATTTTATCGCAATTATTATGCTAAAGTGGACTTTTTGGGATCCCCTGAGATTATTCTAAAGTGCAGACTTACAACTCTGCAGAGTTGTATGTGGATTATTGTATTTGTTTAAAAAACGTGGATGGATTTTTTATTAAAAAAGTTTTGTTTTATAATTTAAGAAGAGAAAAAAATAGTATTTAGCTGAATATAAAAATGATAAATTAATTTAAAAAAAAAAACTTGGTTTGTTGTTTTAATACTTATACCAGCCCCATCCCCATTAATATGAAATATTAAAATACAACAATGTTTAGATGAAATTAAAGATGATGATGATACCATTTATTCCCTCACCACAACCAAATGATGGCAATAGACCCCCAATTACATGGTAATTAATCATAATTGGTGAAATGTATGTGTACTAACGTACATCTCTAACTAACATTTCTAGGATTACGATAAGCAAAACCATCCCCAAATAATTAAAGATCAAGTATTTATAAAAAAGAATTCAACCATCCACAAAAAAAAAAATTAAGGTGCCAACACACGAACTCAGCACGGACGTAGACATTGAACGTCTACGGCGTTGCAGAGTTGATTCGTGTGCTGAGGTCTTTATAAATAAAATGTGACCTTTGTAAATAAAATATTGAATACGCCCCTGTCACTTAGAATGCACTGTAGGGTAGTTTGAAATTAATTTAAATCCGAAACAAAGTCATCGATACTCCCTCTATATCTGTAAAATTTCTAGTAGTATAAGTTTAATATTCGGCACTATTTTATTGTGACAATTACTCTGGGCACCACACCCAGGGCAGGGCGGGAGGGAGACTGTCAGACTCGTACTGACTAAAATCCACGGTGTCTTTCAATAGCCCTATATGTTCCGGGGTCACGGTAATGAGATAAGTCCCGCGACCCCGGCAGGCTACGGCCCTCAAAAGGGGAGGGGGGGGGGGGGCGTCATCCTGACACTTGAGGCGCGTGAAACACAAAGCGCTGTCGACCTGGGCATGGTCCATGGCCGGACAACGAGTCGCCCGTTACTCGCCGCCCGCATGCCCAGGGAACGGATTTGAAAGAAATTTGGTACACAGATAGTTTATAACTTGGATCAACACCTGGCATAGTTTTTAACTCGATTTCATCTTTCCGTGGGATAATTTTCAAGTTGTGACGGGTGAAGCTAGTAAAAAATTAAAACAGGCTTTGGCTTAAGTCTGTAAGGTACCCAGAAGCAGGTTATAAGGGGCCACATCCTTACATTCTTTAAACATAATTGATATAAGTAATTTTGGGAGTTTCAAAGTCTTCTATAAATGAAATAAAAATTCTATATTATAGTCCCCTACAGTGCAAACTAAGTCAGTCCGATGCAGATAGCCGCAACTCCTCACCGTCGCTCCGTTTGTCCGCCGAACTCAATTAAAAACAAGTCTGCAACCAACACTGTTACCGCATTAAACACTGCATCACGTATGAAACCTCCTTTACAATGGATAGTTAACACCACCCGCAGATTATGACAATCGGCATAAAACACACAAAAAATAAAAAAATGGCCTTTTGAGGCGCTTTGAAAACACAGAAAAAAATATCCGCAAGAAATCGCCATTATCGTATTCAAGTACTTCTTTGAGTCCCAAAGATTTTCTTTGGAAAGAAAAATTCAATCCGCGGGCAGGTTTCGAACCTGCGGCCTTCGGATTCAGCACAACAACGTCACCATGAGACGTTAGAAATGGAAGGAAGAATTCGCCGCGGCAGGTAAGATCCTCGGCGGCTCGGTTGGAAATGAGCGTCGGATGTACTGAATCCGAAGGCCGCAGGTTCGAATCCTGCCCGCGGATCGAATTTTTCTTTCCTAAGAAAATCTTTGAAATTCGCTACGCATGTTTTAATGCGTCTAATATTTAAAAATATTTCTTTGGGTCCATATTGAGTCAGCCCAGAGTTAGTGGCCTACGATGACGTCATTAAGCGAGAGTTCCATTGTGTGAAAGAGACTACACAAGTTATTTAGCGTCATCTCGTTTCCCACAATGGAACTACTTATCAACAAGACGTTATGGAAGACCCCCTGTGCTCAAACTTTAGTGTCCATAGAAGTGTTCACAACCGTAAGCGATGCTGTAAAACTGTTCTTCTTAAAGAGCTGTGTTGGTCGTTTGCCCGCATGCGGATAGCTATAGAATTCGGGCTGATAAAAGATGACAGGCCGTTGGATTTATTGTAGCGACTTCCTTTAGTTTCCCATCGGCTTTTAAACTCACACACAGACGGATCCAGAAAAACCATTTCGTGCGGGGATAGGGATAGAGCCCGCAACAAGCAGCATAGCAGTAAATAGCTGCGTATCACTGCGTCAATCATGTCTTAAACAAATTCTTTTGTTACTTTGAAGTTTAAATAAGTTATGTCGAATATAATTTCGGTGAAAATCGACTCTTAGATGAGTATATCTTTGAGTCGATAGCCCGTATTCGGTTACCGCATGCGGGTTCACGGCCAAAATGTAATTGAATCTTCTTTTTAAGAAACATCATCCAACCGGGATTGATAAAAATTGGTTTAAAAAATGGCTGAGAAAAATATCAACCAATATTGATATAAATCTTAAATATTAAGGCTATATCTTAAAAAACAAGTAGATTAAGATCCACAAATGGTAATTAAATTCTTAAATTAATAATAAATTCGGATTAAAAAACTATATACGTACCCGACTGACTGAAGACGGCGCCATTTTAAAACATAATTCTTATAATTTATGGGATGGGTAAATAAAACATTATTTTACACATTTTATTTGTATCCTAGAAGAAAATCACACATTGTTATTTATATTTGAAAAAAATTGCTTTATAAGTTGGATTCGATAAAAATGGTTAACACAGAACCTTCTTTTTAAGAAGTCGGTCAAATATAGTTTAATTTTGTAAATAAGCAATATCTCTAAAATAAATAACAAAAACACAAAATGAAAAACACCAACATCAAAAAAAAATTAAACAAACTTTCTTTAAATTATTAAAATGACCCGAAAAAAAATGTCCGACGCAGTTCCGCTTATAAAAATGTCAAATTGTTATAAATCGCTCTGCAGTCTGTCAAATTTTTATCTATCGTCTAAGAGACTTTACTCACGGCGCGACACGATAGCAATTACAAGTGAAAATCAACCTTACCACTACGACATAAGACATAAAACACGTTGTCATCTACGGGTAAATGAAAAACAAAACACGATCGCCACGACGACGTCAAGTCAATCGAATTGCGTCATTATTTCTTAGTAGCAAGGTTGACTTTCACTTGTAGTTGAAATCGGTCGCATCGCGCCATGGATAAAGTCCCTAATTTGTACTCACGACGCCTCTATCAAATTAGAGAGAAAATATCTGAACGATATTATAGCGTAATCCTAGAAAAAATAACTCTACATTAGCCATATTTATAAAAATATCTGTGTTAAATAATTGTAGTTTGGGCATCAACTTTGGGCGCTAAAAAAACTTAGATTGTTAGGTTTTGACGTCATACCAAATTCTCGTTATTCAATAAAATAATTCACGTGAAAGTCATCGTTGCTCTAACTACGGGCACGGTATCCTGTTTAAACAGTCTCATGATCCAGATAGCCTCGCGACCCAGTCAGTCTAGCGAACCAAGGCAGTCTCGTGACTCAGTCAGTTTCGCGACCCCGACAGTCTCCCGACCCATTACAGGTTCGTGACCCAAAACAGATGCGTGACCCATGATAGTCTCGCGACCCAAGGCAGTCTCGCTACCCAAAACAATCTCGCGACCCAAATCAGTCTCGGAACCCAGGAGTCGAGGATAGCCATATCTTCACGTAATTAAACATTTTTGAATTATACAATGGTATGCCTGTTACTTGCACACTTTAGTCCAACTTACTGAAATTTGTATTGAAGGTTATAGCCATAATTTGTGTCAATTGAGCAACGAAGACTTTCTGTCAAAATTTGACAGGCGTCGTGAGCAACGAGTCAGAAAAAAAGTGAAAAATAAATAAAGTTACAGTTTTAGCGGTGCACAATTAATATAAAATACTGAGTATAAAATATTCTCTCTGTATATTTATTTATAAAGTTTTTCCACTTTGCCACAAGAAAGATAAAGGGCTTCACACACAGCAGCTATAATGTAAAGATGTACATTATAGCATGATACATCTCATTACATCTTACGATAGAAATCGTCAGGAGACCACACACTGCAGCTATAATGTATATTTTTACATCTTCGAATCTCAATAGAAAAATGTAATGTACATCTTTACATTATAGCTGCTGTGTGTGAAGCCCTTAAACATCTGATGAACAAGTAATGTCTAAAAACAACTGTCAACGTTAAATCGACATTCCACATTGATATAAGGATCATTTTGCAGTAACTCTTTCTAAAACAACCATTCAGATGTTTATATTTTTGTGAAAAATTGTGCACTGTTCAAACCGCAAACCATTGTGTTAGTACTTACATCTCCCTTCTCTTTCTTCTTGTCTTTCTTGGTGTCCTTGTCTCCCTTCTCCGTCTTCTCCTTCTCTCTCTCCTTCTCCCGCTTCTCCTTCTTGCTGCCGGCGCGCTCTCGCTCTGCAATCAGATGGAAATCAGTGAGTAACTTGCGGACGGTGAGTTGTGGGTGATCACCATATATCTAAATAAGTCTCTCAGTAATCGTCCCTCTACCAGAGAGGAGGCCGTGTCCCATCAGGCTGATGATGATGATGAAACACTGCTTTTCATTGCGAATACGAGGAAATAAATATAAAAAGTTAGCTAAAAGAAAATGAGTGTTGATCGGATTGTCGATTTCCCACTTATTTTGTTTGTATGTAAAAGAGTAATGAAATAGTAAAATATTGCGCCTGGCTCAGTTCGAATCTACGACCTACAACTCTAAATCAGGGTCGATATCACTTGGTATTTTTTTATTTATTGTTTAGCGTGGTAAAATCATCAAATGAGTCCTCCCACACCGGGCAAGGAGGGAGGCACTGTCAGACTTGTACTGACTAAAATCCACGGTGTCCTTCAATAGCCCTTTATGTTCCGGGGTCTCGGTAAGGAAATAATCCCGCGACCTCGGCAGGCTCTGGCCCTCTGAGAGGGGGGGTCCCCGTCATAATGCTGACGCTCTTTGAGGCCCGCGTGGGACACAACGCGAAGTCGACCCGGGATATCAATAGTCTTAAAAAAAATAAAAAAAACTCACTCTTCTCCTTCCCGTCCTTCTCCTTCTTCCGTTCCTCCTTCACCATCTTACAATACTCCTTAAAGTAATCTTCCCTCAGTGCACTGCTTTCCACCGCTTTGTACCGCGGATCCGCGTCGATTTTCTTCTTAGCGTCGAGCCAACGAGCGTGTCTGTCCACGCCTTTTTCTTTAAGCAGCGCTATGAAGTCTGTTTTCACCTATAAGGAGAGATTTTAAAGTTATATTTTGAATTGGTTTGTTGTTTTTTAGTAAAAATATGGGTGTTCGACGCGTGGTTTTTAGGAATTTTTCGGGTTTTTTTTTCTGGTTTGGACTGAGCTTGGCGCATTAAAAATTATACAGCGATGTTAAGGGTCTATAGTACTTCAGCATAATCTTACTCGCTCGCACTTGCACGTACCACGCACTATTGCTTGCTCTTTCTTTTAGCTGTCAATACACGCAAATCTATTTATTTTACGGCGAAAAAAAAAGGAAATTCAAAAAAGTGAATAACATAAGACCTGCTTTATAATTAGTTCAGTTAGTATAAAAAGTTTCATGATCTAATTTTAAGTATTTTCTGATTGCCAGCGTTTTATTGTTCAATTTAGAGGTAACTTTGGGATTTTTCTCTATCGAGAAAATTTTATGGAATCATGTTTTCGCCAAACATAAGACCTAACATTAATCCTCAACTTTACCATATATTTATTTCAAAATTAATGCTTTAGTATTTTCGACGTATCACAGGTTTCTGCTAAGCCATTTGAGGTAGTATAGGCTCTTAAGGCTAAATTTTTGTCATTACATCCAACTAATATTATAAATGCGAGAGTTTGTGAAGATATATGTATGTGTATGTAGGTATGTTTGTTACTCTTTCACGCGAAAACCATTGAATGGATTTGGCTAAAATTTGGTGCACAGATAGTTTATAACCTGGATTAATATATAGGAGAGTTTTTGTACCGATTTTATGTGCCCATGGGAAAATTTTCGAGTTGTAGCGGGAGATGCCGCTGGCAACAGCTAGTTTAAAGCAGAAGAGTTTGTTTGATTGTACGTTGTAATCTCAGGAAATACTGATTCGAATTGTAAAAAGATTTTTATGTTATGGCTATAGGCTATATAACATCACGATGACCAATAAGAGCAGAGCAAAGTAGTTGAACCATGGAAAACAACTAGTGAGTTCTAAAATTAGTTTTAATATTTTGTTTTCAAGTGTACAAACTTCTTTTTATAATTTACTAACGGCCTCGCTACTTTGACAGCAAAATGCCCATTAAAAAATAGTTTCTTACTAAAAATGTGATAAATAAAGAACCGCTCGACCGATTTTTGTGCAAACTTCACATAGACAATCTACTAAATACCTACCTATTCTTTATTATAAGTTTTAGATATAAGTTTATTTTTTTCTGCTTTTTATTGTGTTATTTTATTTTATTTTTAAATGTGTGTGTCGTGGGCCTTTGAGCGCCAAATAAATGTTTTTTCTTTCTTTCTTAAATAGTCCGAACAAAGCCTAAACATTTGGTTTCGATAGTGAGCCCGTTCTTGAGTTATAAAATTACAACGAAAAGTGGCATTGATTTTGATATACAGGATGTTTCTTTTAAAAAATCCGTAAGAGATAAGAAAACATTCTTAGGAACTTGCGAACGATTTTAATAAATAAAGTGCCAAACATCAGCCCCTGAATAAAAATTCAAATAAAAATTCGCTGAGCAAAATTCCTGAAAACCAGGCGTCGATCGACCCACAACGCACAGAGCTAACGCCAACATAATGCTGAAAGAAATTTTTACATGATTAGCAGCTGAAAATTTGAAAAAAAATCATTAAAGCCTGTGGAATCAAAGTAAGGATTAAGTACTGAAAGAGAATATTAATTAGTATTATTTCATTATTTTTTTGGTATACGGAAGTATGTGTATTTTAAATTTGGTCATTTATTTTAAATTATTTGATAATCGCATCAAAATTAGGCTCGGTGCATCGTAGATTTTTTCTCTGTCCCTTCTGACTGGTCTAGAGTCAAGAGCAAACAATTCTATTTCAAATACAATATGATTTAGATAATAGTTATATTATCTAAATCATTGGATCAGTTCTGTGTCTGGGTGTAATTTATCTATAATTATGTATGTATTTAGAAATATATAAGTATGCTTATCAGTTGTCTAGTACCCATAACACAAGCTCTGCTTAGCTTGGGACTAGATGACGTTGTGTGATAGTTGATAAAATCAAAATCAAATCGTTTATTTCAACTAGGCTATCACAGGCACGTTTGAATTGTCAAAAGACATAAAATAAAACTAGTACACAAATAGTTATGGTGCTACAGTCCCAGTCACAAGACATGAAAACTGTGAAAGTACCGTAGGACGTACCATTCCAAAGGGTAGATCTCTATGGAGAAGAACGAGCAAGAAAGTCCATGGACAGTTCTTACAAATATTTGAGTTCTAAAACTGTTATGCGTTAACTCTACATTCAACGTGCACATTCACATACACGAGCGTGTAAACACGCCCGAGATTTATAATCATCAGTTCTTTTCCGGCAAAAAATATTATTTTACTCCACGCCATCCGTATCATGCCGCGCAAAATCGCTCATTTAAAAGCTTGTCAGTACATCTGACCGCGGCTTACAATAACTTGTATAATCAATTTCATATTATTTAAATAGAGCGGCCATATTGTCCTTGTAAAAAAAAATAGAAAACATTGGCCCCTAGGATTTTTTCTTGATTTGTGGGGGCATTTACAAACATATAAACACACAAACACCTAAACTTGGAACAACTTCTCGCGGGAATCAAACCCGCGACAAGCTACGCAACAGTTTCAGCTACTGCGAATATGCCATGTTATGAGCGAGTTACTTGCAAAAACTCCAAACAAGTATTGAGTTTTCCATTAAGACATGGCGTTACTTTGATATATTTGCCCAGTAAATTTAGGAGGTTTAAAGACAGAGTATTTACAATTAGGAATAATATGAAAATTCATTGTATTGTCCAAGGAATCTAACTTAGACCTAAAAACTATGCAACTGAGTGCACAAACTGAAAATACCAAGCAAAGTTTTATAATATTCCACAACTATCAAATCACAATGCACCATCTAATCCAAGTTGACTAAGCAGGCTTTTGTTGGCAAAGATACATAAAGGGCTATTGAAGGTGCTACACCCAGTGGATTAAAAACTTAGTACAGTACATGCCGTCTGACAGATCCCCTCCTGCCCTGCCCGGGGTGGGAGGACTCATTTGATGATTTAACCACGATTAAAAAAAGCTTGCCGAGTCACGGGATTGTGTAAACAGCTACACGTGACCCTGGAACGTAAAGGGCTATTGAAGGAACACCTTGGATTTCACCACATACCAACCTCGGCAAGCGCAATACTAACCGGAAGACTCACCTGTGTGGCTTAATTATATTAGCCACGAGCTCTAACCTGTCCCGTCTTCGCAGCGTTCTATCATGTCATTCAACACTATCTTTTTACATCAGAAAACATTTTGCTTTTCTCATTATAAAAATAAAGAATTAATAAATCCAGTAAAAATAACAAAGTTAGAATCAAAAGGGGAGGCCTATATTCAGCAGTGGACGTCCTACGGCTGAGATGATGATGATGATGAATTAAATACCATCGATACAGGAATCGAACCTGGTTAACGTTAAAAAATCCTGCCCTGCCTTTTCCCAACTATATTGTGGTCTGCTTCCAGTCGAACCAGATGCAGCTGAATATCAGTATGTTACATGGAGCGACTGACTATCGGAATCCACAACACAGTAACTGGGTAATACGATACTCCATGGTAGCACATGATAAGTACTTATAATGTATTTTTTTTGCAAGAAAATTCGCGTTCATGATAAAATTACTTCCGTATACCAAAATGTATAGTACATCTCCTAATTCTGTCTAATTTCAATGTAATTATGACATTGGACCAATATTACCGATTACTAACGTATCTTTTACATTTTAATTTTGCCATAAATTTAATCAACCTAGGAATCGAACCTAGATTATATCAATAAGCTTTGTTTCCAAGATTTGCGCATTTTTGACTAAAAACTCTAATAATGAAAGAATTTATAATTACTCGGCCAAGTATTATTTGAAATATTTTTAAATAACCAAAAAAATATTTATTAAAAATAAGCCAAAAACAAAAATTACGCAACCTGAGGCTCGAACTCAGGACTATACGCTCAGCTTTCGTATTACTAATTGTCTGATTTCATAACAAAATTTAAATTTAAAAATTTACAAAATTTAAATTATTGCAAAATTTTCGTTTGAGATACTTTACGATTCCACCGATAAAATTGGTTCAATTTCATTTTTTCAATTTGCTTTATAAATTATTCTTTACAATTATTATTTAATATTCAAAACAATTGACTCTAATCTTTACATAATTTAAAATAATTAATAGAGAATAAAAAATTTAATAGGTATAAAAATTTACTATATTTTATATTTGCAATAAATAATTGACATTAAAAACTAAAAACGATTTAGTTTTTATTTTGTAATAAACATAAAAAAACAGCAGTTCAGATAGATGATAAAAAAAATCGGAAAAATATGCTGAAAAAGAAATTATTAGTAGGCCTAAATTTTTTTTTGCTAAATTTCATTATTTATTTACATAATAATATAGTGACGTTCTTTTGACCCATCACCGGTACTTAAAGGCTGGCAGCACTGATAGACTTGTGTTGCCAGCACACTAAATTATTCTCGTTCATTTTAAGCATGGCAACACTGCCTGTTAGCATTGCATGCATTATATCTGGAAGCTCGGCGTGGGGGAGACATTTTTCTCTATATAATAATAAAAGAAGATTTTTTTCATACTCAATGTTGGAAAAAGTGGGCATTTTGTATAAAATAATTACGTTTTCAAACAATTTTTAAAATTTTAATGTACAGGGTGTATTTAAATTTTTGTTTAATTTTATATAGACGGGGTGTAACATTTTTTTTTGTGACAGCACTCCGTTTTCAAATTTAAATTTTTAAACATTTTATTTTTTAAATTTTTAATCGCCTCTTTTCCCAACAATGAAGGCAGTGTTTCCAAACATTGTTCGAAATCTATTTGTTTGTTAATTGTACTGTAATCATGACGTTTGATTGAGCTGCTTAAAATATATCTAACCTTCAATTTTTTCGGTCGACGCGGCGTGGCCGATTGACGATATTATTAGAATTAACAATTTTTAGTATTTTTTTTCAGGGTACTTTAATATTTATTATTATACCTGCAAATTTTTGGTAAGACTTTCTGAAATTTAAACAAAATCTAAAGATTTCAAATAAAAATTTCAATTGTTTAATATAACAACGTACCACTCAAATATTTACTGCATAGTAAAAATTTTAATCCTTTTATAGTTTTACGAGCAGTAATTAGTAATTTAGCTCATTTTAAAGCTTCATGGCCGACATTTTAGCCAAAGAGTCTCATATTCCGTTGTATATTGTTGCACAAATCGTCAATAGGCCACGTCCGCGGCCGCCGCGCGAAGTCCGCTCCGCTCGCTCGCTCCGCTCCGCTCCCGCCGCTCCGCTACCCACAAACAACGATGCTACTATTTGCCTTTTAAAGCTAAAGGGGGAGTTGCAGTCGTGTTCTCGTGAGGAGCCTTTGCCTTGATAATATTTGTAATATAAACTATTATATTTTAAAAAATATTTATAATTTTTAAATTTTATTTTTTCAATTTTTTTATTTTAAGGTTCCAAAAATAGTTTAAAATTATAACATATTATCATTTTCGAAGGCTTACGTCAAGAAACACAACCGTCATTAAGAAAAAAATGTTTTAAAGATAAAAGATCATCATAAAATATTAAATTTATTAAACTGTTTTCTTCAATATTTACGCTTCATCAAAAATACATATTGTCTTTGATACAGTTTTAAGAAACACACGAAATTTAAATAAAATTTTAAGTTTTTACTTCAAATTTTTGGATGGAAATTAAAAATTTGTTCATATTTTAAACAAAAACGATATCAGAGACGTCAATTAAAATCCAAGAAAAAAACCAAAGAATCATTTCATTTAAAATTCATTTGAAATCAATAATACATAAATGTTTAATAAAATTCGCACAGCAGATTTTAAAAATATAACAATTATTTGTGTGGGAATCGAACCCAATCTGTTTGATAAATAATAAAAAAAACAATATCAATACCAGGAGTCGAACCTGATATAAATATAAAAAGAAAAGCTTAAAAAAAAATAACAAAAAATAAAAATTCGCTGCTTAAATTGCACAGACAAAGGAATAATAAAATATATTCTCTCGGGAATCGAACCCAGACGGAATATTTAACAGACCTGTAAAATTTAAAAAAAATCTGCTCAATGTTTCGTTTCATAATTATAAAATTCATTAAAAACAGTACAAATTTTACACAATTATTAAAAAAGTGACAAGAAATTCAAAAACAATAATTTTTATGAATATTCATAAAATCGAATAATTTAATGCCCACTATGTATCCCAATGCTGGACAAAGATATTTCCTTTTAAAACACAATAGAGTTAAATTAAAATTTTAGCACATCTTTAATTTTAAAAGCTGTTAGTATCATAAGATGGCTGAATTTGAATATCATCCGCCTGCCATTTCCCAACTATATTGTGGTCTGCTTCCAGTCGAACCAGATGCAGCTGAATATTAGTATGTTACATGGAGCGACTGACTATCGGACCTCCACAACACAGTAACTGGGTAATACGATACTCCATGGTAAGACTGGTTGTCTGACTTTAGAACTTCTGAGTAACAGTAACGACTGTCAAAGATCTACAAATGACAGCAGGGAAAAATGGCTTTACGTGCTTTCTGAGGCACACATATCAACAAGTGAATCATACGTGTTTTTTAAGACCAAAATAAATTATAATCTGTCAGATTTTCATCATTTTCAATTTCATCACCACTGCTCTCAAAACGGTGAAGGAAAACATATGGAAACAGTCATATCATAGAATCAAAAATTCGAAGACATCTGCCATTCACCTAGAAGGGCCTTAGTCTGCTATTCTACTATTTAAAAATAAGTCAGGTTTTCCTTCCTGACGCTAAAACTCCAGAACGTACGAACCGATCCCATTGTCATTTTGCTAAGTTCGAAATCTAATTAACTCATGTTCGATCATTGGTCGGTCAATTGTCTCGATATATTACTGTTTAAAATAACATTTTATTCATGCCAGATCTCATTTTTTAATCATTTATTAATCTTTCAAGCAAACTGAAGTAGTAAATGAAAAAAAAAAAAAATTGAAATCGATCGAGTTTCGGAGCCAACTATATTGTGGTCTGCTTCCAGTCGAACCAGATGCAGCTAAATATCAGTATTTTACATGGAGCGACTGACTATCAGACCTACACAACACAGTAACTGGGTAATACGATACTCCATGGTAAGACTGGTTGTCAGACTTTTAGAGCTTCTGACTAATAGTAACGACTGTCAAAGATCTACAAATGACAGCCGGGAACAACGGCTTTACGTACTTTCCTCGCACGGAGGAAACTCGCTATGACCGATGGTCACACATCCACAGACCAACTCCGGCAAGCGCGGTTTAACCAGAAAGATCGGCTTTTGCTGCTATAATTATTTAGCCACGAGCTTCTCCATAGCAAAGGCAACTGGGGACCTAATGGCGCTAGTATAGCTTGTTCCAAGCATCGTCATTGGTTCAAATCTTATAGGTACTTTAAAATAGTACTACCTCATTGGTCGGATTAGGACTTAGCTATGGTGGCGCCATCTACAATTAGCTTTGACTTGATGGATTATTTTGACACTTTTGTAATAGCAGACTTGAGGCCCCATTTCTAAATTATACAGACAGATAATGTAACTAGATGTCGTCGTAGTAAATTTCTCTATAGTCATAACATCTACCAGTCTCTCTCTCTCTCTCACAGGACTCACCTGTTCTCTCGCTTTCTCTTTCTCCTCCTTCTCCTTCTTCCTCAGCTCTGCCAGGTACTCGTTGAAGAAGGTCTCTCTCTCGCGTGCCTTGTCTATACCTTTGTAGCGTTCGTCGCGACCGTGCTTCGATGTGAATTCGTTGAAGGAAGATCTGTGAAGAAAATTATGAATTAGGGAGTTTCTCTATGACGCGATGTAATTCGACCGATTCTAACTACAATTGAAAATCGACCTTATTACTACGACATATGACATAAAACGTGCGGTTATCTACGAGTAGATGAAAAACAAAACAAGCTCGCCACGACGACGTAAGTCAGTCGAATTGCATCATTATATTTTTACGTCGTTCGGATTACGAGATCAATCTACAAGCTTCTGGAAGGTTCTCGACTACTCTACTGAAAGATTGGTCTGGAAGTTTCTAGAAAATTCTACCCTGATCTAGATGTTTCGAGATGGTTCTGGAATGTTCTAGAAGGTAGGACTGTGTAGAAGTCTATGGATGTTTCTAAAACATTCGACCATTTTCTAGAACAGCGTTTCCCAACCTTTTTCAGCCACGGACACCTAGGAAATCAAGCACAGTTTTCACAGACCCCTTAATAAAATAATTATTTGATTGTAATCTCAAATCAGATTCCACTTGAGTCTGATTTTGTGTTTGTATTTTGTATATAAGCAGTTAAGCACGCACTTATTTCACTCATATCATTCAGTCAGTCTCGCTCACCGCACAGCGGCGCACGTTCGCTGTGCTAACTAAGCGTAGTGATTACGAGATATTAGCATTTATGTATGGTTCAGAGATGACACCGCGGACCCCCATACATATACTGGGTGACCGCGGACCACAGGTTGGGAAACACTGATCTAGAAACGTGTAGTGGGTCCGGCCGGGGTATAAACAGGGCGCCGATTGGCGACCTGAGTCAGTCTGGTTTTGACTACAATCGAGGCGACTCGAAAGTGAACTCGAAGCGACATTTACGTGTGATTAAGTGTTTGTATAGGACACCGTCGGGAGATCGTCCCGCGACGTTGTCGCTGTGGGCGTCCACCACGACTACCACTGCGGCTGGGTCGCAAGATGGACGCTGTCCTCTCCCTCACGCACCCCGCCTCCTCCTTCCTCACTGTTCTGGTAGTAAGAGAGAGAGTAAGAGAGTGACTCACTTGGAGTGCAGCTTGGCCTCGTCCATGAGCGCCCTGAAGGCGACCTTCTTCTGCTGGAGGCGGTTCTTCTTCTCCTTGCGTTCCTCCTCGGCTCGCTCGCGGACGTACTGGTCGAATACCTGATGGAGAATGAAGCAAAATGTTTATGTAGCGTGGAGAATGTCATACAATACGACGTGTTTTTGAGAATGTCGTATAATATTATTATGATTTTTGGAGAATTACGTACAATTTTGTGTGAGTATTTGGAGAAATCATCTGCTTTGGAGAATATTGTACTGTAAAGGTTTTTCTCTGAGGTCTAACCTCAGAGAGTTTTGTAAGCGCTGGCAGGATCAAACCGCTCAATGATTTTTAAATATTAAAAATAAGGAATAGAACTGTCTAGGACGTTCTAGAAAACAAGATGTAAAAGTGCGCATGTCAATGAATATTCGCAAATGTTCCATTTTCTTTTAATAACACACACGATCCCTACAGTACTATACAGTTTTTTAGAAAATTTCGTTCGGCTACACATGAAGCTATACAAAAGTAGTTTGAAATGATCTTTCCGCACATTGAATGGTCAGTTTATACTAGTTCTACATAGCTTGATGTGTAGCCATGTGTACAATATGTAGTGCGTTTTATAAAATGTCATATAATACATTCTCATCTTCTGGAGAATATCATACAATAAATCGGGGTCTTGGAGAATATCATACTAAAGTCATGTGTATAGTAAAATCTATTATATAAAAATAAGTCAGGTTTTCCTTCCTGACGCTATAACTCCAGAACGCACGAACCGATTTCCACGGTTTTGCATTCGTTGGAAAGGTCTCGGGCTCCGTGAGGTTTATAGCAAAGAAAATTCAGGAAAAATTGGCGCCGGGTTTGCTAGTTACGTATAATATGTCAGTGTACCCAGTGATGACATACCTGCCGCCGCTCCTTCGAGTTGAGCATGAGATATCTGGGGTCGAAGACGATCTTGTGCAGCTCCTTCTCCCAGGTGCTGAAGGCGGACACGTCCTTCTCCTGCAGCATGTGCAGGAAGGCGGCCAGGCGCTGCGGGTGCGGCAGCGCGCCGCGCTCGCGGGCCGCGCGCACCTCGGCCTCCACGGCCGCCGCCGCGCCCACCAGGATCGTGCCGCCGCCCGACAGGCTCGACACGGCAGGGGCTGGCTTCTTCTCTGTTAACAAGCAACTCATATTAGCTTTAATTAGTTCGTTATTCGATCATTATTTTGTTTCGCATGCCCAATGACTTGTGGGCCAAAATAACTACTGCGTGAAGCCCTGACACAGCCAGAAGGCGTCGCGGCAGACCTCGGAGAAGATGGCGGGACGAGCTTGACGAAACCGATGAACAGTGGTTTACTTTTGCCCTGGATCGTGAGAACTGGAAGTCATGGAGAGAGGCCTTTGCCCAGCAGTGGGATGATGTAGGGCAGCAATACCAGAATCAGTTTTCTTTTATATTTGTTTATGTTATATATTCTAAGTGTACAGTGCACAGCACGCACAAGTTTGACATCATTGTGTCAGCACTTTACTAGCTACGTGCGGTCTGAACTTTAGTCCACAATTATCATTCAAGTCGCGTGCACTCATCATCATTCAATTAAATTCTATTATTACGTACACTTGCGTATAAATCGAAATATTATCATTAAAAGGTGTAAAGACCCTACACTAAGACATTGTGTCAATAAACATTTTCTCTCTTTTTCTTCCACTAACCTTCCTCGACCTTCTGCTTCTTGGCAGCCTCCACAGCAGAGTCATCAGTACTGGAGTCAGCGGCTCTCTTCAGTTCTCCATTCGACTTACTGCTCGAAGCGACCGCTGCGTCCTTACGCTATAACAAAGTAATTCACCCTTTAGAAATCTTCTCCAAAACGCGATGCGACACGTGCTTTGGAGAATGTCGTATTTTTTGGAGAATATCATACAAAATGACGTGTTTTAAGAGAGCTTGCTTATGATGCGATGCGACCGATCCCAACTACAAGTGAAAACCATCCTTACCACTACGACATACGACATAAAACGTGCGGTTATCTACGAGTAGATGAAAAACAAAACACGCTCGACACGACGACGTAAGTCAGTCGAATTGCATCATTATTTCGTAGTAGCAAGGACGAGTTACATTTTTAGTTAGTAGACTTAGACCAACAGGCCTGTCATGTATATCTACATTACAATTTTTACGAAAATTTAGTATAATATTAGTGTTTACATTCATGGAAGCAGACTACTATTAATCGCCAGCATGTTTTCAATAGACATTTTGAACACCTAAATCTCAGATCAAAGAAATAGGCAGATAGAACGCTCAGAACACGCGAGTGTCTCCACCAAAGGCAATCGGCATGATTCGTACAACGTACTTTTTAGGTGTTTTGTGATAGAATTTTTACCACTTATTAAGGCAACTAAACCATTCATTTTCATGAAACATTAGTGTTTTTAGAAGTCCGCATTAATGAATTATATCAATTAAAAGATTCAAGTAATTAAACGTAATAAAATCATAAACTAAACGCAACTGAACGTAGTTCTGTTTATAGAAATTGCCATTTGTAAAATATCACGAGGCTCGAATTGATAAATATTTATTTAAAAATAGAAATAATAATAATTATAAATTAACCAATTACACATTAAACCTTAAAATGAATAATTATTGCATACAATCTTAGTAATTAACTATTTAATGAAAGAAACCTTTTTACCATCAGTGTTTTTTTGTGTTGGCAATTATTTTATTGACAGGTTACGGAAATCTTTTTAAGCCTCTGTCATCCATGGTCTCTGTTCAGTTCTTTGCTGTTGTTTTGGACTGTGGTTTGTAACTGCATCTGAGCAATTTAGCAAAATAACTGGCCATTTTTACGTTGAGTCGAGCCGCTGCTCCTCCGTACTCTATCTGTTGATAGTACTTTCGCGAAAGGACGCTTTATTATTAGTGCTGTGTGTGTTCGTGCTTTAAAATGACGAGTTTACAATGCATCAATTGCAACGTTCGCTTGTCGCGAATAAGAAGGCACGCTTTATCTGATGAGAGTGAAGACATCGTCAATACTTTTCGGCTGTGGACATATCCAAGAGATGTAAGTAGTTTCCAAATAACATTTTGCGTACGAGTATGCAAGTTACGAAGTGATAACTTTTACGTGTTAAAACGTAGACTTACCATTTATACTACGCGATCACAATAGTAAATGTATGTAACCAAAACTAATCTAAACATTATTAAAAAAAAAAAAAACAAACACTTGTGGTTGAAATGTTTACAATTTGTCCTGTAAACGACCACTTGTGTTTGTACATTAACAAACACATAAGTGATCTTTTACATGTATTGTTTACTTGCCTAACACTTGGTTGCCTAACTTGGTTTGCATAGCACCGTTTTAATAGTTAAGTATTTCTCTGTTATTATGACTGTCATAGTCATATAGAGCAATGTTGAACCATACTCAAAGTCACTTCATTATTTCCAGATAACACCTGCTGACCATGTTTGCCATGCGTGTTGGCAGCTAGCTACTCATCCGGGCTCTTCTGATAATATGCCAAGGAGACGCATAGGCCATCAAAGTGTTTGTGTTGTATGCGGACGGTCCATACTAAGAATCAGTCGACGCAGGATTTTGATTGAAGGTGCAAATGAAGAAGAACAAAGAATGGCTAACACAGTTGCTACTTGGATCCAACCACGAGAGGTATAACAACATGTACCTATTATAACTATATCAATTAGGTATCTTGATTTAATTTAAACTAAGAAATAAGAACATGTAAATATTTTTTCACTAATACCATGTATTCTTAAATGCAAGCTTTTCTTAATTTATATTTTTTATTTTAGCTTCGTTCTGAAGATGAAGCTTGTGTGCCGTGTTGGCTAAGAGCTAGAAGAACTAGGGTTGTTTCACCAAATGAAGATATTCAACCCGTTGTACCTGACCATATGGAGGGTTATCATTCTGATTTGATGTGTGCTGTATGTGGTCAAAGTCTATCCTCCCCAACATCAGATCAAGAGTGGAATCCCGATAATACTGCTCGTTTGTTGGAGCACCAGCAGGTATCTTATGAAATAATAATTATTAATTAGCCTATAAATATGTGTAATGCAAAAGGCTATTGGACTGCTGCGCTGTGTGTCACGGGTTCAATCCCCGCACGGAATAAATATTTGAATGATCTATAAGTAGTTGTTCCGGGTTTGAATGTTTGTGTATGTGATTTTCTATGTTTGTAAACACACCTATGACATGAGAAATTCCTAGTGTGGGCATTTTTTTTTTTAATGCTATTTTAATTGCTAAATCTGGGGCAGTCATGATATTGGCTTTACTAACAACAAAAGGATACTGATTTTTCCATTTTCACATAGCCCTTCTCTACTTTAGTGAGCAATAAATCTATTCACTCATATTAACACAACATAGATAATTATGTTTGGTAAAGGTTTTCTGAAAGGTGAAAATCAATAATTTATGTCTTAAAACTTAGTGTTTAATTTTTGTTTCATCAATGTTATTGATATTTACAGATGTCATCCATGAATGAAGTTTGTGGAGTTTGCTGGGGCCAAGCTCGAGATTTGAGCTTCAATGTTCCAGAGGAACCAGAAGAAAGACCCCAACATATTGTGTTGCCCAATATAAGAAGAGCAGCTGAGACACCAAGGCATTGCATTTTCCAAGAGTGCTTGGAACTGGAGCGAAATATTGTGCCTGAAGAAACCAGGCAAAATGTATTGGTTAGGTATCAATATTTTATACCAAGAGGTGCTCGTATTTGTTCCTTACATAGACAGGAGGCTAATTATGAAAACCTTTATACTGCTGAGTATAGCCTTAATAGCTTTACTTCCGCACACATAGAAGAGATCATTTTTATATTAATGGAAGGGTTACATAACATCTCTTATGAGAATATTCAAAACTACCCTGATAACCAAGTTCAGTATTTTATAGGCATAACTAAACAACAACATCAACAAATATTAGATGTAACACCGAGACTTAAGAATATGCATCGGGGTAGTTTTGCATTAACAGTCTTATTATGTAAATTAAGAACTGGGGATTCAGGGGACAGATTATCATGTCTATTTCAAGTTCCGAGAAGGACCCTAGAGACATTAATGTCTGTAGCAAGAAATATATTAGTAACTGATTATGTTCCACAATTTCTTGGTTTTGCTCATTTAAGAAGGGAGCAAGTGGCAGCAAGAAATACATACATTGCCGATCACATTTTTGGTGAGCCTAATGCACCAGCTGATCAAAAACCTGCAATCACAATAGCTGATGCAACATATATATATACACAAAAAAGTAGTAATTACTTGTTCCAAAAGGATACATATTCCCTTCATAAATATAGGAATTTATTAAAGCCATTTATCCTCTGTGCCTCTGACGGATATATTATAGATGTACGCGGACCATATAGTGCCACTACAAACGATGCCACTATTATGAATCATTTATTGAACGAAACTGAATTTAATGATTTTTATAACGAAAACGATATCTTTATTGTAGATAGAGGTTTTCGTGACTGCATGGATAGTCTGCATCAAAAAGGATACATAGGTCATATGCCTGAAACCAAAGAAGACGACCAATCACAGCTATCTACTCTTGATGCCAATCGTTCACGCTGTGTCACTATTAACAGGTGGGTGGTAGAAGCTGTGAATGGCCGTTTCAAGAGAGATTTTAAAATATTTCGCCATGAATATTTCAACCGTGGTTGTCGCCATTTAATGGCAGATTTTAAAATAGCAGCTGCTCTGCTGAATGCGTTTACTCCGCCATTTACGGAAAATGTACATGCAGAGCAGTTTGTGTCCATCATATTCGAGCGCCTGTTTTTAACGAATACTGTAGCTGAATTAGTTAGGTTACATAATTTAAACAGGCGCGGTTCCTGGTTTGTACCCATAGACGCGTCAACCATCTCCTTTCCGCGGCTATCCATGGAGGAATTAACGTTATTTGCTTGTGGTATATACCAAATTCGCCAGGCTCGTTCATATGTGGGTGAGCATTTTCGCTTTCATGGAGTGTATACATTAGAGGTATCTCGAGAAAGAATACATGGCTTAGAGGGAATAAACCCAATGTTGCTTCGAGCTAAAATAAAGTCCCGCCATTCTTCTGCTAGAACTTATTTTGTTTTTATAGTAGCAGAAACAAATATGAATGGTCGGGAAGCAATAAAAAGTTATTGCTGTAATTGCATTGTAGGTTTAAGAACGGTGGGATGCTGCTCCCATGTTATGAGTATTATTTGGTACCTTAGTTACGCTCGCCATGAAGGTATGACCCGACCTGCCCCTTTCCTAGATGAAGTAATATTAAGAATAGATTAAGTAACTATAAGTACAATAAAATAAATGTATGATCCTACAAAAACAAAGTTGTTTTATTTACCCACACTCAAAACTCCATCAACACATCATCATTCATCAAACTATAGGCTAGTTGCCTAAAAAAATGTAATTAGTCCGTCTTTTAGATTATTCAAAAATAAGGGACACGTATTTTATTATTTGTAAATTAGACCAAAAATTACAAAGATACAGCCTATTAAAGTTACGTGTGACGTCACGATGCGTGGCATTTTTCGCGCAGAGTGACGTCACAGGTAACTTAAATAGGCGTTTATCTTTGTTCTTTTTCGTTTAATCGAAAAAAGAAAAAATACGTGTCCAATATTTTTTTATAATCTAAAATACGGACTAAATAGAATGTAATTATTTTGACCCTGGAAACTACCCTATTGCAGACAGCTGCTGGACGTAGCTCTCACCTAAAGCTCCCTACTGAATAGATACAATTCTCATGTTGATTTGCCAACGTAAGGATATGTAACACACTACAAAAATAGCACCAGCTATTTACAGCATCCTTTTTCACCAAAACAATGTTTATGTCCTTACACGTAATAATATTTATTGGGACTTAACCTCAAAAATAAAACTTGTTATAACTTTTAGGCACCAACTTCTAAAAATCTAAGAATTTTATAAGGGCTTGCCTATCGTATTGACTACCAATTAAAACAAAAAGTATCTCCAAACACGATACTTTATTAGGTGTACGAAACTCCCATACAAACCTGCCGATCGCCTTTAATACAAAATCAAATCGAATTACATTCCATAATGTTTTCTTTGTTTTTGAGAACAACTTTTACAATGGTTAAAGACACGAGACGGCATATTTTGGCAAACAGCAACAACGACGCGCAGCTTGGTACGACTTGGTTGGACGAGATTTTGATTTTGTATTAATTTTTGTGGAACCACTCGCGTGTTCTGAGCGCTCTATCTGCCTATTTCTTTGATCTGAGACCTAAATACTAAATTATAATTCGCAGTGCATCGCCCGAACAGGACCAATATGGCTTATCTTTTTTGCAATTTATGGAAAATTTAAATCCTAAAAAGTCCCTAAAAGAAATGGTGTGACGGGATTTCAATAGACCAACTGAGACCATAAATTCAATGACTTTAGGACAGCGTTTCCCAAAGTATGGGTCGCGACCCACATGTGGGACACGAGTCTTGAAAAATACGATTATTACTATTTCAGGTAAGATTTTCGGTAAAAACTATGTTATTTTATAAAGCTGAAGATTTTGTTGAACACGCTGGTCTCAAGAAATACTAGGTCGAATTGGAAAATGATTTTTGTGTTGGATAGTCTATTAATCAAGAAAGGCTATAGGCTATATAACATCACGCTACGACCGATAGAAGCCCTGTAGCGGGGGTAAAACCACGACCATGTCACGATGCCGCTGGTCGCGTAGGTTCGGTTGCATACCGTCCGTCGCCTGCCGGCCTGTTTCACGATATTACAGCTTTATGGTAAGCGTCCACAGGTCCGCATCACACGTATCGTACGTAACAGATTTTAGTTTGCCTTGTATTAAAACTCATACAACTGCGTCCACTGATCCGCATCGTACGGACGGCTCATCGGCAATGCCTACATGCGATGCGTACCGATGACGTCATACGGAATGCCGACCAGTGGACGCGATGAAGGTGGCATCGGCAATCCGATCGCTGCCGATACAGAAATCCATTTGATGCGATGCGTCCGATACGTACGATGCCGCCCAGTGGACGCTTTCCTTTAAGCGGTGGCATAGCGCGGGGCGGACGGCGGGGGTGTTTGGAAACGCCACGAGGCGTCGCCAGTAGCGAGTATTCGCGTACTTACAAAGTAACTAATATTTTACTCGCACCGCCTGTCGCAACGCTCACAGCTTAGATCAAAGTTTTGAACGGGCTATAAAACTTCATATCGAAATAAAATTGACAAATCTAATCTTATTGAGATTCATTTCTCCTGCTGTCTGTCGGTGATCAAATCTTGCAAGTTTAATTTGATACACATCCCACATGACAATACAATATTATGATGATATGGATCTGGGCCTGTAGCCAAACTGCAAGCGACAATCGTTAACGTTCAGCAGTCGCTAATATAATTTCAATTTTATACCCCATCGCATAAAGTTGAAAATCTAGTAAAGACGGCTGAGCGATAGCGAACGAAACAAACGAAAACGATCTTAATCTTTAATAGATTTTCAACTTTATGCAATAGGGTACAAAGTTTAAAATGTATTAGCGCCTGCTGAACGTTAGCGATTGTCGATTGCCGTTTGGCTATAGCGCCTGATCTGATGATGGAGTTGGAAGGTGGCCATAGGAACTCTATAGTGAAACGACGCAACCCAAGTTTGGACTCGTTTGATTCGTTTTGACGACTACTTTGTCTTTAGACACTAATTGTTTTTACTAATGAGTAATTATATCCGGTGGCCTACCTAAAAACATTTAGGCCACCAAGTTTAAAAAAAACAACGTTTTTTGTAACTGATTAACTATTAAATGATATGAAAAATATGTAGTTTTAATCAGGGACCGAAAACCTTTATAAATTACGGTACCGGTATTGAAGAATTTTGGTTATTTTTCAGATTTAGGTAACCGCTATCTGGGTAACCAGACCGAACAAAAATGTAACCTCTATTCAGGTTACCGTTTTAATACCGGTCAACTAAAGATAACGACTCTTTGTCACACACACAGGCGATGCGCGCCCTTTGACTATTGCCGACGGCACGTGTGAAGTGTGCAAGATAGGGGTAATTTTTATTTCGGTAACCGGTATTAATACTGGTTATGTATTCACTTTTATTAATAAAGGTTATCTTTAAAATTACCTGTAAAAGGAAAAAGGTTGTTACCGAAAAAATACCCGTGTTGATCATACCGGTTTCGGTCCCTGGTTTTAATTAACTCGACACGTGTTTCGCCCCTCCACGGGGCTTCCTCAGATGTTGAAACACGTGTCGAGTATAGGTTTGATTGCATGGCATGTTTTTCCGTTTGTTGCATGTGTGCATATGCATGAGGGCGGGAGGGTGGGTCCTTTGCGGCATGTGCATATGCATGACTGCATAGGGTGGGATTACATCCTGCAACAAGCCTGGATTTTGTTTGACCACGGAATTAAAACTACATATTTTTCATAACATTTAATGTCATGGATTTCCGTAAAGTAACACCTGATTCCATAATTTACTGATTAACTAACTCTTCATCTACGTAATTTACTGGTGATTCCCGAATTAAAAAAAAGTGGGGGTCGCGATAAAACTTTGGGAACCACTGTCTTGAGTCGAGGCCAGCGTTTTAGGGTGCTCCCACATCTATCGACGCGGAATCAGCTTTTTCCGTCGCCCTTTCTCTTTCTGTCGCTTAGAACTGCCATTTGCTAGACCGAGACAGAAAGCATAATGCGATAGCACGCGGTGGAATCCTCGAGGCGGCCGCGTGCTATCGCAATGTCTCGGTCTAGCAAATGGCAGTTCTAAGCGACAGAAAGAGAAAGGGCGACGGAAAAAGCCGATTCCGCGTCGATAGATGTGGGAGCACCCTTAATGTTTGGCTGCCGACCCCAATAGCTACTATATGCATGATGTTACCTTTATAAGAGGTAACGACGCCGAGGTACTTGGCGAGTAAAGTCCAGCTTCTTCAGGCCTTCTTACAACCAAGTGTCCATTCTCCCACTGGCTGATAGTAATTCTTGCACTATCATTCTAAACGACAAGAAATTCTTTAATATTCCACTAACTACTCGACTTTGAAACCGTCAACGTCAAAACTACATATACAACGTGTAACGTTAATAGCGCAAAACCTCTCGTGGGGTAGCTCAGACCATGTTACTGAACAATGTTTGTTCTAAAAAAAAAAAAATTTAAAAAAAAATTTCATACTGATGAGCTTGATCAATTTCTCATTTTGTATGAATTTTTTTTTTTTTTTTTCAAAATTTTTAGACCAAACATTGTTCAGTAATATGGGCTGAGTTACCCCACGAGAGGTTTTGTGCTATTCACGTTACACATTGTATACAGCCTTACTACAAAAAATTAAACACCCGTTGAACACTTGTCTAAAGTGTGACTGCATAACGGACCTTATTGCAACGTCATAATCTGATTTTTTTAGACAAGTGTTCAATAGGCGTTTAAAAGTTTTTGTGGTACGACGGTTTATGTGTTTAAGGGTCGTTTTGCAGTTGACACTTTTTTCTAGTGAAGTGTTCAACAGGTGTTTAACTGTATTGGAGTTAAACTCAACGTCTGGTTAGTTTTTATAACCTGTAACGGTATGACATCTGTTAATTTATAGCCAATTGGTTCCTTTCGTTCTAAAGACGCGATGTAATTTGAAATTCTGCTATGTTTTTCAGATGAAATTTTGAAAAGTGCTTTTGCGTATAGAAGCCGGCGAATATATCAATTATAATATACCGCTCTTTTTAATTGTCTTACAAAAATGGTCCACTCATTATCCGACAAAAAAATAAAACTAGGCGCGATCATTTAAAAAAAAAAAAAAAATTTGGGGACTGTCAGACTTGTACTGACTAGAATCCTCGGTGTCCTATGCCAATAGCCCTTTGCGTTCCAGGGTCTCGGTATTAAGTCTCGCGACCTCGGCAGGCTTTTGCTCTCTAAGGGGGGGCCCGTCATTGTGTCGACACTCTTTGAGGCGCACGTGGAACACAACACACCGTCGACCCGGGCATGGTTCATGGTCAACAGCGAGTCGCCCTTTACTCGCCGCCCACGCCTACGATGGCCGGAGATTTTACACATAAGGTACAGTCAATAAATTCAGCACTAGAACCCTACGCTAAATTTTTTGTGGAATTCGCTGAAATATTCCGTCATTCACTGCTGAAAGCTGTCCGAAAAACTTCTAAAATATGAAGAAAATGGAGAAGAAGTGTCTCAAAATTGAGTTGCAAAAATCCGGAACGACAAACAAACAAACAAGAAAAGTGAGTGTATAAAAACGTGGGAAAAAAAATACACCCCGCTGAAATCGTAATTTGCCGTATATTTAAATCTGACAGAAACTGAAATAAGCCATAACCTCCTGTAGCTGATAGGTACTGGTTGGTAGTGAGAGATGAGGAAAACGACACTTTGACTGGTACAGACCAACAAGGACGGAATGCGCGGGCGCTTTTTGAGCGCGTGGAGTCGTCTATTAGAGCTGTCTTTGTAAACACAATGTCATCGTAACATCATATAATACAGTGATGGTATTATGCATGGACTAGGTCCCGCATAATGAACAATGGAACTTACTTTGTAAACGCATTTCTTGTAATTGGGTCTCTAATAATGACCTAGCTGTCATTGGCTCTCTTCCTGTATCTGCGCTAAAGACTGTATTGTGCTCATCTAACGTTAATTATTATACCTTGTTCAATCTGAATAGTATTTGCATTTCGGCCCATAATCTATCATCGTTGCGGGATATTCTGACGCACTGCCCCACTGACCGATCGTTCTGCCATGGCGGCCGCGGGGCGGTAGGCGCGCGGGGGTGGCGCGCATTAGCCAATGAGAGCGCGCGCCGGTATGCAGTCCGTTCTTGTGGGTCACTTTAATTTATTTAATAAGAAATATCACATACACTGTAATAGGAAACACACATAAAACGTACAAAAGAATCTTATTTTAAAAAGACGAGCGGACCACGACAACGTCGTCAACACCTCCCATGAAAAAACACACAAAATATAAAGAAACGACGCTGAAGAGATCGCACTGCTCTTAAAAATAAAGGTAAATAATTGAAATCGCTTTATGCTCGCGTAGCATCAAGGTGAAAATGAAATAATCCTTATGTATAATTTTACAGTTGAATTTTCGGAGCTGAAATAAAGTGTTTTTGTAAAGAAACAGTGTCTTGAAATTATTGTAGCAGTCAGCTATTTGTAAATAAAATAATAATATAGAAAAAGCATTAAATTAAAAAATAAATAGAAAGACGAAACGAAAATATCTGGCTTGCTTTCTATTAAAGAGAGAGAGAGACAGAGAAACATGTGCACGCCGCAATACGACAAGAGTCACGAGGAACGGGGGTTGAGTGAGGGGTACGGGGCGCGGGGTGCAGGCGCGAGGTGCGGGGTGAGGGAAAACAGTGTCGTGCCAACTTTTCGTAAGAATTTTTTCCGTCTAGCCCCCTTTCACAACGCGCGATAAGGAACTTCGTTCCAACAACTGGGCGAATATTAGAATGACAGAAATAAGCTGTAAACAAACGCAAACACACAAACAAGCAAGAAATCTATACTGGATGAAAAATAAATCGGCCTCTCCATACAAACTGTACCCTCAGCAAGAATGTTCACTCTTTTATTACTTTCCAGTATTTACAGCGTTTCTTGTATGAAAAAATGGAAATTGTCAAAGTTCCAGTTTACTTTACGTCTCAAATACTGAAAGGGGTTTGCAACTTTTAGTACGGACCTTGGCATCATTTTTTTTTCTTTCGTCAGTGATGAAACTTTGGACATAATTAGAGTACTACCTAAGAAGTCCATAGAAAAAAAATTAAGTTTCTAAACCGTAACCAACCTGAGATATGGTGGTTTGTATTTTGTACTACCTACTAAAAATAACTCCAGATTAGAACAAAATAGAGACCGTCATACCTCTGGTTAGTTACGGTTTAGAATTTTTTTTTTTTTTTTACGAACTTTTTAGGTTATGTTCTACTAATGACTCTATTACGAGCTGGGAACTAACGAACTAGAAGAACGAACTATATATATTCTGTCAACTCGCTGAGGTACTACGTAAGCGAGGGGGACGGGGTACTGCGTTGTGATTGACTAACTCAAGGTCTGTTCTGTCTCAACGTATGTTTACGGCTCACAGGATTGGTCGAAATGAGACGAATATAAGACTTTTTTGCCTAATGTGTTGACAGACATTGGTCGCCTGTTATTACGAGTCTAGTATTATATCGTCGTTGGTCTCGTATTACCCAACTGGCCTTATAAACCTCCTGGTTCTCATTCCACATACCTGTAGCTCCAGCAGCGCGGGCGGCGGCTGGCTGACGGCCTTGTCGACGTCCGCTCGTCCCAGCAGGATGGCGGGCCGCTCCCACACGGACGAGTGAGGTAGAAGAACACGGAGCGGTCCACACCACATACCTGTAGCTCCAGCAGCGCGGGCGGCGGCTGGCTGACGGCCTTGTCGACGTCCGTAGTGAGGTAGAAGAACACGGAGCGGTCCACACCACATACCTGTAGCTCCAGCAGCGCGGGCGGCGGCTGGCTGACGGCCTTGTCGACGTCCGCTCGTCCCAGCAGGATGGCGGGCCGCTCCCACACGGACGAGTGAGCCGCGCTGTTGTAGAAGAACACGGAGCCGTCGCCGGTCCACACCACGCACCTGGACAGGGGGAATTTTTACATATAACTAAGGGTCTATACCCACTACGTTTTTAATGCTACGCTGCAAACGGCACGTTTTATGCTACGTTCACACGCTCGTCTTCAACTCTAGATTCAACGTGCACATTCACATTCACGAGCGTGTAAACGGTACGCCCGAGCCCGTGAACGCGCCTGTGAACGTGAATGCAGCGAATCGGGCAAGTGTCGGTTTTTTGGCAAAGTTCAAAGATGAATGTGCGGGCGCCCGGTGACTGTTTACACGCGCGCCCCGCAGCACTGGCGGGCTGCGGGGCGCGAGCGCGGTGACGCGCGGTGTGCCGACCGCTACAAACAGTAATAAACCAATCTTACACCGGACCGCTGTTATATTTCGCATCTACATCAATGTGCCCAAACACATTGACGTCTTTTTATAAATTAAAATTATTATTAAATGAAAAAGTAACCAGATAAAGTTCTGACAAACATCATTACCTATTTATTGATATATACTTCAGGACCAAAAGTTTGATCTACTTCAAATACCACTCAAAAAACGTTAAAAAAATCTCTATTTTCGCGATTTTTTTTTTGATCGAGTCAAGTTAAATATCGCGTTTTCAACCATGAAATAACATAGATAGTTTATTGAACTACATAATATACATTTTTTTCAAATCGAAAAAAGATATATTTGATTGTTTATAGTTGAATCAAAAATAGGTTCCCAATTTTGATATTAACGTATTTATCATTTGACTATTGTAGATAGATAATTGGTATTATTTTGATTATTGTACTATGAAATTCATTATATTCATAAAATATTTGTACGCTGATAATTACGGCATAAACATGAATGGACTGAAATAATAATGATAATAATATCTTGCATGCAATGTATGTACTACAATGTTTAAACAAATAAAGGAATCTTATCTTAGGTTGATTCCGAGATACCTTGCCTTAAACATAAAATATTTTATTTTGGTTTTCCGCGTTCACATTAGTGGTCTGCGCCCGCGCCTGTTTGTCAGTGTTGTCAGCCATTGAGACACTGTCTTTATCGTGATAAAACCGTCAAATGAGTCCTCCCACTCAGGGCAGAGCGGGATTGAGTCCCGCGACCCCAGCAGACCTTGGCCCTCTAAATTCCCCGTCATTATGCTGACACTCTTTGAGGCGTGTGGAAGGCGACCGCATGCCCGCACCTACGGTGGCCAGAGTTTGTCCAGCGACGTCCGCCGCCGTTTGTGTCTATAACCCGGTTAATTGAAGAAAGGAATCTAAAATGGCGGCTTGTACTTACGTTGATAGTACAGTCAGCAGATAAGATTTCAAGTAAAGGTTTTTTTCAAATTAAAAATGATAAAAACAAGACTGGATCACAATAATTTCTCAAATTTAACCTAACAATAAAACAAAATTCAACAACAATAATCAACTGGTAACAACTGAAAAATAACAAATCTATAGTAAATATTCTTAAAAAAGATCACTGAGCGCGTCAAGACATCAAGACAATTTTTTTTCTGCTTACGCTACGCGCGGGAGTGAGTATAGACGGCACTAGTATAGTGTGCGAGCGAGAGAACAAGATAAGCGATAATTTAAGATTCCTTTCTTCAATGAACCGGATTATACCACTACGAATGTAGGTATACTTTGAAAAAAAATATACATGTCGAATTGAGAACCTCCTCCTTTTTTTTTCGTCGGTTAAAAAGTATAAAAGGAACTTACCAAGGCGTCCCCAAAATCGGTGTACTAGAAATCGGTCGACTCCTATCCTGCTTGGCTTTATTGTCTTTCTCTTTCTCCTTCTCCCCCTTTTCTTTCTCTTGCTTCTCTTTCTCAGCGGCCTGTCGCTCCTGGTCGGCCTGCTGCTGCTTCTCCCGTTCTTCGGCCGCGTGTCGCTCCGCTTGCAGGAGTTTTTCCGCCTCCGCTGCCGCTTTCGCTTCTGCATGTGCTTCTACGTCTATAACTGGGTATGAGAGGAAGTTAGATTAGTTTATTTTATTGGAACGAAGTTTCTTAGCGCGCGTTGCGAAAAGTGGCTAGACTGAAAAAAATGAGGGAGAAAGTTATCACGGCACTTTTTACCCGACTGCGCGACGCAAAGGAGGATGTGTTTATTAATGAAGTAGTGTGGAGAGAAGAGGTGTGGAGTGAAGTAATGCGGAGTGGAGAGATGTGGAGTGGAGAGGTGTGGAGTGAAGTGGTGTGGAGTTGGGTGGGCGTCGAATATCGCTTGAACCTTTTTTTATAATAATAATATATCTATCTATACAGTGCCCCAGGAAATTTGTAAATCCTTTCATTGGTATTGTTCGTCGTGTCGTTGACCTCCTACGTTACAAACATTTTTTTTTTAACGTGGCAAAGTCATCAAATGATTCCTCCTACCCCTGAGCAGGGCAGGTACTGTCAGTCTTGTACTGACTAAAATCCACGGTGTCTTTCAAAAGCCCTTACGTTCCGGGGTCATGGTAATGAGATAAGTCCCGCGACCCCGGCTGGCTTTGGCCCCGTCATCTTGCTGACGCTTTTTGAGGCGCTCGTGGAACACAACGCGCCGTCGACCCGGGCTACATCCATGGTCGGACAGCGAGTTGCCCTTTACTCGCTGCCCGCGGAGTCAGTCTAACCTATTAATAAAAACTCACCTTCTATCTTACCATCGTCAATTTCCATCATCTTCTTCTCAATTTTCTTGTCCAACTGCTCTCCTTTCTCTAACGCGATCTTCGCTCTCAGTTCTGTAACAAAAACAAACATACAGTTTGGCAAATTAGAGTAGAAAACCACTACCAACACTTTCAATGTTTTTTTTTATTACGTTAATTTTATGGCACAATCTCAGATCAAAGAAATAGGCAGATAGAACGCTCAGAACACGCGAGTGGGTCCACCAAAATCAAATCGAATTACATTTCATAATGTTTTCTTTGTTTTTGAGAACAACTTTTACAATGGTTAAAGACACGTGACGGCATATTTTGGCAAACAACAACAACGACGCGCAGCTTGGTACGACGCGTAGCTTGGTACTGTCGCGACTTTGTATTCGATTTTTATTGTGTATTAACTTTGGTGGACTCACTCGCGTGTTCTGAGCGCTCTATCTGCCTATTTCTTTGATCTGAGCTTTCTCTTAAAATCTACGGTGTCCTTCAATAGCCCTTTACTTTTTAGGGTTACGGTTACCTTATGTAACATTCCCGCGACCCCGGCATTATTTGGGCTTCTAAGACGAGTCCATTTGATTGCTGACGGGGCTTTGAGGAGTGTGGAATTAATTTCGTAGCATTAATCGCCGTCTGCATAACCTACCTCGATGATATTGTTACGTCAATCGAGCACTATCTACGAGCTTCTCGAAGATTCCGTAAAGTTCCCGACAATTCTACTGAGGATCGCCATGGAATTTTCTACCCTGATCTATATGGTTCGAGATGGTTCTGGAATGTTCCAGAAGGTATAGGACTGTGTAGAAGTCCATGGATGTTTCCAGAACTTTCGACCATCTTCTGGAAACATCTATTGTGGACGGATCGGGGTATAAATCGGGCGCCGACTGGAGCCGGGAGTCAGTATCGCGACCTAAATTCCAGCTCCTTCATGGGCTTGGGTTTCTCTAATCGGACGGTGAGTTTCCCATTTCTCGCCGCCCACAAGCCCTAAAGTGTTCACGACCTACCTTCGAGCTCCTTCATGGGCTTGGGTTTCTCCCACACGCTCTCCTGCTTGGCCGCGTTGTAGTAGTAGGGCCGGCCGTCCGGCGCGCGGTGCGTGCTCCACGCGCCCGCCAACGACAGCAGCTCAGGAGTGATCAGGGTCTGGGAGAGGACGGGACGACATTAGCATAAGCATTTTGACATATATGGATCTCAAACTTGGTCTTTGACAAACATACAAAAGTCCAAACTCAAGGTTTGCCAACGTGCAATGGAGTGCAGTAGAAGTACACAGATTTTAAATGCAGTAAAATATCATCATCATCTACCTGCCTTTTCCCAACTATATTGTGGTCTGCTTCCAGTCGAACCAGATGCAGCTGGATATCAATATTTTACATGGAGCGACTGACTATCGGACCTCCACAACACAGTAACTGGGTAATACGATACTCCATGGTAAGACTGGTTGTCAGACTTAAGAGCTTCTGACTAACAGTAACGACTGTCAAAGATCTACAAATTACGTGCTTTCTTCGCACGGAGGAAACTCGCTATGATAGATGGTGACCCATCCACAGACCAACCTCGGCAATCGTGGTTTAACACGAAAGATCGGCCTGTGCGGCTGTGATTATTTAGCCACGAGCTCCTCTAAAAAGCAGCAGCAATATAACATATTAAAAGAAAAATGATAGTGCAAAAAAAAAACAGTAAGAAATAAATACAACACTCACCCTCTCCTCCTTAGGCGCGCGTTCCGCCGGCGTGGGCGAGTCACATATGAGTGTGGGCTCCGCGCCCGGGCTGGACACACGAGCGGACGACACTGGGACTGCTGTAGGGGAGGAGGACACATGTTATGGTACATGTTGGACGTAGAGTTCATAAGTAATGCACATGAATTGGGGAGAGATAGGGATAGAGGGAGAGGGAGAGAGAGAGGGAACAACTCTCACACAACGCCATCTAGTCCCAAGCTAAGCAGAGCTTGTGTTATGGGTACTAGACAACTGATAAACATACTTATATATTTTTAAATACATACATACGAGTATTATAGATAAATTACACCCAGACACAGAACAAATGATCGTGCTCATCACACAAACATTTGTCCTGGGTGGGAATCGAACCCACGACCTCCGGCATAGCAGTCAGGGTCACTAACAACTAGACCAACAGGATAGAAAGTGGGAGTGTGATAGAAAAAGGAAAAGATGAAGAAAATGAGGTAGGGAGTCAGAAAAATGTTGGGGCCCGTCTAAACGACCAAAGCCTGCCGGATTTGCAGGAATTATCTCAGTATTGTGACCCCAGAACTTAAATGGTTATTGAAAGACACCGTGGATTTTAGTCAGTACGAGTCTGATAGTCACTCCCGCTCTACCCTGGAGAACTCTAATACGCTAAAAAAAGGGAGTCAGAAAAAGCGAGAGAAAGAGAGGAAGGAAGATAAGGACAGAGAAAGAGGGATATGAAGCGTGAGAAACAAAGATAGAAAAAGATAAAAGTTGGAAGTGGGAGAGAAAGGAGTCGGATAGAGAGCGGAAGAAAGAGTAGATAGGAGAAGAGAATCGGACGAGAGTTATTGTAGGCTTCGTAGAACACGGAGAAAACCAGTGACAAACGTGACGTGAATCCAGTATCTCCTTCAATGGGGTTGGCAATGCAAAGATATTGTAGATGGCGCCATCATAGACTAGTCCTACTCCGACCAATGAGGTAGTACTATTTTGAAGTACCTATAAGATTTGAACCAATGACGATGCTTGGAACAAGCTATACTAGCGCCATTAGTTCCCCAGTTGCCATCCCCATTGACGTGCATTATTTATTACCAGTCCAATGTGACAAAATTAACAAGAAAGTATCCCTGTATTATGAGGAGAAAGTTAAAAAAAAATGCATAAAAATAATATTACTACTGGTAGAAAAATCGCAATAGTTTCATAACGACCTCTGTACCCTCAGCACGAATTCTCACAGACGTAAAGTAAACTGGAACTTTGACTATTTCAAGTTGACATTTTTCAAGGAAAAAGTTAGTTCCTTCTTCGCACACCAGAGGCGCTGTTCCATTTCTTCATACAAGAAACGCTGTAAATACTGTAAAGTAAAAGAGTGAAAATTCGTGCTAAGGGTACAGGTCATCTTATGGTGGCAATAAGTAAATTAGTATGTGCACTCACAAGCTTCAGTGACGGCAGTGGTGGCCATCCCGGGGGGCGGCTGCCCCACCAGCGGGGGCGGCCAGCTGCCCCACGCGGGCCAGCCGGGCGGCGCGCCCAGGGGGGCCGGCCCGCCGGGGCCGCCGGGGCCACCCGGGCCTCCCGGACCGCCACCGGGCCCGAAACCGCCGAAGCCACTGAAACCTCCAGCGTTACCTGGGAATCCCATGTTACCTGCCAAGCAAAGATTATAAAATTTTCCAAATTAGATAATGTTAATACTACATAATACAATGAAAAACGCAGCGTAGGCAGGCCCCCTACTAGGTGAACCTAGACTCCTAATAACAGGCGACCGATGTCTGTCAACACATTAGACAAAAAAGTCTTATATTCGTCTCATTTCGACCAATCCTGTGAGCCGTAAACATACGTTGAGACAGAACAGACCTTGAGTTAGCCAATCACAACGCAGTACCCCGTCCCCCTCGCTTACGTAGTACCTCAGCGAGTTGACAGAATAGTTTTTGTTCCTTAGATCATGTATGCGGAGTATAGTATTATATCGTCGTTGAGGTGGACCGACGACATCGTGAGTGTCGCGGGCAACCGATGGATGCAAGTGGAGGATTGTCGTTCGGCGTGGCGGTCTAAGGGGGAGGCCTATGTTCAGCAGTGGCCGTCTTCCGGCTGATGATGATGAATGCTACATGTAATACTGCTACTAATGTTTCCTAGTGATTAATTTCAGTTTTTATAACTAAAAAAAACTTGAGAGGTGTCAATGGACACCCGGATGGAACGAAGTTACTGTATATACTCGACAAAAATAATCGTCGCGACACCACACTGTTCAATACGAAATAGAAAGTCGAAACGAAAATATCTGGCTTGCTTTCTATAAGAGAGAGAGACAGAGAAACATGCGCACACCGCAATGCGACAAGAGTCACGAGGAACGTGGGTCGGGATACAGGCACGGGGTGCGGGGCGTGGTAAAAAGTGTCGTTACAACTCGTCTTACGTCTACAAGGACTTCGTCGTGCGTTAAATTTTATAGCCTTGTATACTCCTACTACACTGATCTGAAAAATGATATTTATTTTGCAAGTTGGTTGTTAAAAATCACTTTTACACATCATATGATATTTTTAAAGCTAGATGAGGCCGATGTTTCGTACCTGACTACTCTGAGAAGAAACATCCGAAACAAACTCAGAGGTCACAGTCTCTTTTAAAGTCCAGACATTATACTGTTAAAGCCATACGAAGACCATGCAGGTGTCTGAGATGGTCTTTTAAAGAAAGAACCACACAGATTTGAGTGGACTTGTCCAGTCAGTGCAAGCATGTGTCAGTTATCTTATCGTGTAGCTCGACTCAAGGAGCTCAACCACCGTCAAAATGTCATACAAAACTAAACTCACCGTTTGCTGGCTGTGCGATTGGAGCGTTCTCTCCGGGAGGCATGTCATCGTTCTCCGTGGGACTCTCACCTTCCTTCTCCTTGGGACCTGAACATAAAGGAAATGGATATTTAATTAGACTATATTATGAAAAAATATTATACACTTTTTTTTCTTTTGACATGTAAACCATAATTGACGGATATACGACGCCTTTAAAAATGCTCATAAAATAAAAACTAATGAGGCAATCAAAATGTTTTTTTTTTTGGGATCAAATGCAATTATGCTGCATCAAACAAAAAAAGAATCACAAAATTAAAATATATTTTTTAGATGGGCCTCAAGTGGCACTTATAAAACGTCGAGGAAAAAAAATGGCACGGTTTGGGTTGGTCGTTTACATGGAGAAGAGCCGGCAAGAAACTCCATGTTACTCTTTTAAAATATTTGATTTTATTAAAAAAAATTGGACGACAATCCTCAAGGTAACTGGAGTATAATGTTACGTCATCACCTGCCTGCCTTTTCCCAACTATATTGTGGTCTGCTTCCAGTCGAACCAGATGCAGCTGAATATCAGTATTTTACATGAAGCGATTGACTATCGGACCTCCACAACCCAGTAACTGGGTAATACGATAGATAGTGGAGAATAATATTACGTACAAAAAAAAAATACACTGAAAGTCTTTTCCAAAATGTTTAAAGTCAGCACACTTACCTCCTCCCTCCTTCACCCAAGGCGGAGGTTGCGTCATGAAAGGAGGCACGTTCCCCGTAGGAGGCGCGTTGTGGACCCCGGGAGGCATCACGTTCGACATGACACCGTTGGGCATCATGCCCATGGGGCCGGGCATAGGGCCGCCCATGGGACCGTTCATTCCTACATTCTGGGGCATTGGACCACCTGTAAAGAAAGTTAATATTTAATATCACACTTTAGAATAGAATAGAAAACATTTATTTGATAATGGACATACACACAGACATAATAGAAAATAACATTCATAAAATACAATAACAATTTTGCTGAGCATGTCCACACCAAAAGGGTAACCAACTCAGCATATGCTGGGCGAAAGACACCCAGCGCTGGTTTTCAGTTGGCACCACGCAGTGAAACACGGACGAGGGTAGGCAAAACAAAAAAAACCAGTTAAATAACATAAACAATTGGAAATGTGTGTAGGGAAAAGTGAAGTGACCAAAGTGAAGTGACACTTTTTTTTTTTTTTTTTTTTTTAGCGTGGTAAAATCATCAAATGAGTCCTCCAACCCCGGGCAGGGCGGGAGGGACTGTCAGACTTCTACTGACTAAAATCCACGGTGTCCTTCATAGCCTGTTAAGTTCCGGGGTTACGGTTAGGGAATAATCCCGCGACCCCGGCAGGCTTTGGCCCTCTGAGAGGGGGGCCCCGTCATTATGCTGACGCTCTTTGAGGCGCGCGTGGGACACAACGCGCCGTCGACCCGGGCATGGTCCTTGGTCGGGCAGCGAGTTGCCCTTTACTCGCTGCCCGCATGCCCGCGCCTACGGTGGCCGGAGATCATCTAGCGACGTCCGTCGCCGTGGGCGCCTACCACTGCGGCTGGGGCGGAGGGAGGACGCTGTCCTCTCTCGCTCGCGGCCTGCCTCCTCCTTTACGAGCATTACTGCCTCGCAGAAGGAGCTGACCGCTTCCCACTCCGTCTCGCCCCGCAGCATGGCCGCAACCAATGCCGGGCGCGAGAGGTCTCCGCCTATCGCAGCCGTGAGGACACGTCGGTGCTCCGCCCAAGCCGGGCAGTCTTGCACCGTATGCTCCACCGTGTCCTCCGGGCGATCTTCGCAGTGGTGGCACCCAGGCGTCTCCTCCTTTCGCATCAGACACAGGTACCTCCCGAAACTTCCGTGTCCGGTGAGGACCTGCGTCAAGCGGTAGGTCAGGACGCCATGACTTCTCTCCAGCCACTCCTCAAAGAGGGGTCTTACCGCCGCAATTGCGGCGTGCCCGGCCGTCGGTCGCGACAGTCGTTCCTTCCATACTGCCCTGAGATCGCGCCGGAGGTCTTCGCGCCGCGCCTCGACTTCGCGAGGCAGCGGGGTCACGCCCCGGCGCTGCGCCTCCACGCGCCACTCATAGACGCGCTGGAGGGCAGTCGCCTCCAGATCCCAAGGCAGCAATCCGGCAAGAAGTGAAGTGACACTTGACCAAAGAGTACATTAATCTATTTCTGTTATAATCTTGATCTCGCTCCTTGGTTTTTTACCAATCAGTAACCGTATTTGCCTATCCAAGTCTTGAATGACCAGTCAGAAGCAGCTTTCAAGAAAACGGATCGGGATTTGGAATATCAATATAAGTCTATCTTAAGTGGCGAATTGTCGTTCAGCGTGATGGTCTAAGGGGAGGCCTATGTTCAGTGGCCGACTTCCGGCTGATGATGATGAACTTCCATCGATGTATAGCCTTTTTAAAACAATACTGTGGTCTGCTTCCAGTCAAACCAGATGCAGCTGAATATCAGTATTTTACATGGAGCGACTGACTATCAGACCTCCACAACACTGTAACTGGGTAATACGATACTCCATGGTAAGACTGGTAGTCACTTTTAGGACTTCTGACTAACTGTAACGACTGTCAAAGATCTACAAATGACAGCCGGGAACAACGACTTCACGTGCTTTCCGAGGCACGAAGGAAACTTGCTATGACGATAAAAAATTGACCAACTTACAGATAAAAAATGATACTTTACCTGATGAAACCAAGGCTTCCATGTCGGACTGTGATATGACTTTGCATGTGGGACCCTCTTGCGGGCGAGTCCAGGTGGTTTCCCTAGTCCTGGAGTGGTAGTAATATGGTTTCCCTTCATCAGACTTGGTTTCCACCCACAATTCTGGCGCCGGCTGGTAGGAAAAAGATGAATTACAATTTTGTATTCTTATAATCCAGTAACATTTTAGGACATTTTTTTTTTTTAGCGTGGTAAAATCATCAAATGAGTCCTCCAACCCCGGGCAAGGCGGGAGGGACTGTCAGACTTCTACTGACTAAAATCCACGGTGTCCTTCATAGCCTGTTGTGTTCCGGGGTTACGGTAAAGGAATAATCCCGCAACCCCGGCAGGCTTTGGACCTCTGAGAGAACATTTTAGGACATAGCTTTTTTTGTGTCTTTCTATTTATTCTACGTTTTTTAAAGGCATTCTATTTTTTTCCCCTTATCTAGATTTTACATTCCTCTATTAGAAGTCTTAGAACATTTCATCCCTTATTATTTCACCCTTAGAGCTGGTATGATTGTCGAAAAATGGTGTCAAAGAAAATGGGAAAGAAAATCGTAGTCATATTCTGCTATAATATAATGGCTCTGAGGATATTTTTAAGTATTTTTCTAATATAATTTTGAAGACAATAATATAAGAATAAATACAATTTATTTGGTAACAACAAAACCCCAGAAAAACATAAAATACAGATAAGAACTTACCATATTAGGAGGCGGCATCCCAGGTGGTCCACCAAACGGCGGAGGCTGTCCCATCATATTAGGAGGAGGGCCCATAGGTCCACCAGGAGGCATCATGCCAGGAGGAGGGCCAAACGGAGGAGGACCGCCCATCATACCAGGAGGAGGCCCACCCATCATGCCGGGAGGAGGAGGGCCCATAGGACCCCAGTTATTGTCAAAATTAGGGCCGTTATTGGGCCCAAAGCCGCGCGGACCGCCGCGTCCTCTGAAGAATCCTCTGCCTCTCATGGGAGGACCGCCTGGACCGTATCCGCGTCCTCTGAACCTCATAGGAGGCCCATTCATCCAGCCCGGCGGAGGACCGCGGCCTCTACTTCTGTTCAAAATTTCATTGTGTTAGACTTATTGAGAGTACAGTGTGGATTACATAAATACAAAATTATAAATGTCATATCAATGCTGAAAAGTGTGAGATTTGATAATTGTTAGAATAGTTAGAGACTGTGACGTGACCTTTTCTGAAACGTTTTTTTTTATTGTGGTAAAATCATCAATTAATGAATCCTCACACACGAGGCGGAGAAGGAGTCATCATCAGCCTATAAAGTTCCCACTGCTGTGACACAGGCCTCCTATTTGTGCAAGGGAGTGGGCCATAATCCACCACGAGGGCCCAGTGCGGATTGGTGGATGTCACATGTCTTCGAACTTTTGGACATGCCGGTTTCCTCACGATGTTTTGCTTCACCGTTTTGAGAGCAGTGGTGATGAAATAAATTACACAAAGTAATGCGCCTGGCGGGGTTCGAACCCAGGACCTACAACTCGTACGTCGGGACCGATACCACTGTGCCCTGCCCTAGCAGTGGTGGCCACCACTGCTAGGGCAGGAGTGTCATTTGATAATTTCAACACAATAAAAAATCTATCAAAAACCCTAAACGAAAATTGGTTTATACTTTTGGGAGCTAGAATACCACAGATCGACACGTTAAACTAATAACATAATTTTTTTTTGTGTCGGGGTTTAAAAAACAAATAAATGCATTCAACGAAACAAAGCTAAAGCTGTGCACATAGGAGTAAACATGAGCAATAGGCAGGTTTGCAGGTTATAAAGCATTACTAAGGCCCGTTGCAAGAACCCGAGTTCTCTTTTAACTCAGAGTTAGTTGCTAACACAAGGTTAAATTGACAGTTTGTCATACAATATTGTCAATTTATTATTTAACCTCGTGTTAGCAACTAACTCTGAGTTTAAAAGATAACTCGTTATGCAAGTGGGCCTAAGAGGATCTGTTAGTGGGATCATTCGCCTGTATTGTAATATTTTTGGAAAAAGCATCACATCACCGACTGATGAGAACTAAGTATTTCAGTTTTAAGCAAATTTGTAATAATCACTTTTCAGGGCGAAGCTCAGTCAGCCTACCTCAAGAATTTGGAGTGGATCATGCAAAAATATTAGCTTATGACGTGGAGTTGTGGATATTATCCCATCATACAAAACAATTCAAAAGTGCTTGTGTTAACTATTTAAGACAATAACCTTGTATAAAGAACATTTCAACTGAAAATACAGAATCTAATTTTCATTTACTTTTATTAGTTTACGAAGTTCAGTTGCGAAGGCAGGATAGGCCTTTGCCTTGCTGTGAGACAGTTAAAAGCTGCTATTATTTACATAGTATAGTAATTAATTAATTGAACGCAAGAAAAGTAGTAAGCTAGTTGTCTTGTTTCATTGAATATTTTCCATAGCAACCAGTTGTGGTGCCGCAATCACTGATAAAACATCAGAGTTTGGAGCGGAGATTTATTATTGCTAGGCTACTTCATCCGATTCTGCTGGGAAAAGGGCTCCCCGTGACCTATAGTGTTCATGATCCAGGGCCAAAGAGGACTACTGATTGTTGATTTTGTCAAGCAATCCCTCCCTCTATTTTGTATGAGGTCTGCCACAACTAAAATAAGTTTTCTATTGAAATATTAGTAACCAAACAACAACGTTGCAAAGTCATATGAGTCCTCCCACCCAGGGCAGGGCGGGAGGGACTGTCAGACTTGTACTGACTAAAATCCACAATGTCCTTCAATAGCCCTTTATGTTCCGAGGTCACGGTTATGAGATAAGTTCGGCGACCCCGGCAGGCTTTGGTTCTTTAAAGGCCCCCATCATATTAATATAGAAACATAGATAAGTTTGAATAAGATTATATTCTGAGCACTGCAGCAATAACACAGCAGTTACTTCCTGCCTGCCACCTTTATCAGTAACAATGTTGCAGGCAAGTGTGCTACTGAGCGCCGTAGTGGAAGTACTGCCGAGATTACAAATTCCAGTTTCCTTTTGATGCTTTCTTTAATTAATTGAGTGCAGTGTTCATTAAATAAAAAATACACAAAGTAATGCGCCTCAGACAGTGCAAACCGACAGCCTTCAAATCAAAATAAATAATAATTTAATTTACAAGCTTACAACATTTTACCGATTTACCTTTAAACATTGGGATATTAATGCTATGCTGATAAACATTCTATTTGCAAAAGCAACAAAAAAGATAAGCAATCACACAAAAATACACACACATCGAAAATAATTGCATGAAATTCTACATTACAGTTTCTATTGCCGATTACTGGTACAAATATCCAATGATATAGGTATGACATGCAAATGCAGGGTGGCAGTGCATCGTGTTAAAGGGAAACTATATAGACACAAAATTTTTAACATCCTTTGATTTTATAGAATATTCATAGTTTTATGTTACAGTAAGAGGTTATAAATGCAAATTATGCTTTTGAAAACTACAAATATTAATTCAAAACGACCCCGCTGGGGTCTCTAACAAATAAATTAATGTAATTTACGCCAGCACACTAATTTACAGCCACCGATAACACAAATATGTACTTCCAAGGACATAGTGTAAAACGGATGGTTTTATGGATAAATAACGCTCTTAAACTGTGAGGTGACACGCTTTCAACGGTCAGAAGTCATTGTAAATGATTAATCAGATCATAAATTACAACAGGATACCTTGAAAATGCAGTCAAATGTGAGGTGATTGAAAAAGTACATGTAGGTACATTCTTATAGATATTGACATCATTACCTGAAGTTCCCGCGTCCCCGGCCTCCGCGGAAGTTGTTACCGCCTTCGTCGTCTTCGTAATTCTCGTCAAAACCCACAGCCACTACATCACCAAAATCTTTACTTGTGTCCAGATTTTCATTCACTTCATTACTACGGTTTACCACTTCAGTCACTGCCGAGTCCTGGGAGTCAATATATTCCTCTTCCATTTTACGTATTATCACTACTAAATAAAGAAAACTTAAGTCCTCATACTAAATCAGTATATTTTGTTGAAATGGAGGCACATTTCATTTGGTTGGAAAATCAACAATGTCGTGCTAAGATGGCGGCCGGCGGCTTGCCTACTAGTGCTGTAGCTGTGTATTTGTTGAGTCGATATTATCGATTGTATCTCGAAGTTGAATTTATTTTTAGAATGCATGCAAGGGGTTGCAGAGATAATGAATAATTAACAAAGGTGACCTTTTCTAAACGATTCTTAACACAAACTAGTGTAAAATAAAAATATTTGCATTTGATTTCACTTTTTAGGGTTCCGTAGTCAACAAGGAACCCTTATAGTTTCGCCATGTCCGTCCGTCCGTCCGTCCGTCTGTCCGCAGTTTAGCTCAGAGACGCACAGTACTAGAGAGCTGTAATTTGGTGTAAATATACGGATTTGTTGTGCCGAAAAAGTGGTAAAATAAAATCTTGTAAAATATTTTGAAGTGAAAACTTCTTTAGCGGCGTTGTACACTTTTTCTGTAATGGGTAAAAAATTTAAAACTCGCGTCAGGGTCACGTGACCAAAACTCGCGTCAGGGTCACGTGACCCTGATCGAAAATGAGTAAGACGTCATTCAAATTAAAAATAAAACATAGTAACAAAAAAGTTTTCACTTCTACCGGCACTCCTGGAGTGCAACCTTTTTTTGAAGTGAAAACTTCTTTAGCGGCGTTGTACACTTTTTCTGTAATGGGTAAAAAATTTAAAACTCGCGTCAGGGTCACGTGACCAAAACTCGCGTCAGGGTCACGTGACCCTGATCGAAAATGAGTAAGACGTCATTCAAATTAAAAATAAAACATAGTAACAAAAAAGTTTTCACTTCTACCGGCACTCCTGGAGTGCAACCTTTTTTTTTTTTTAGGGTACCTCCAGTACTTACACGTAAAGTGAGGATTTTTTTTTCTCGCGTACCCCTTAGTGTGGGGTATCGTTAAATAGGCCTTTAAAAAATAATGATAGTTTCCATTAATAATTTTTTGATAAAAAAATTCGTTTGTGAAATATTAAGCTTTAAAGTGCTAAATTTTGCTCGATTCGAGTGTCCCCCCCCTCTACCAGCTAAACGGTTATGTTTGGGGGTGTGAAAAAATTCACAATAGTAGTATATATAACGAATTTTAAAAGAAAATTATCATGACTAAATAGGCTTTACAACTTTACGAGTAATAGTCGACCAACTTATAAAATGTACTTGGATATCATATTTTCTTAAACAAAATGTATCGGAGACAACTGCAAATTTAAGTTTATCAACTTTATTTTTACAGCTTTTATAGGTATGTTTTTACGGTATGTTTTTTGGGGATAGGTAGGTTTTTATCGTCAACTATTTTTAACTAAATTCAAAAAAAGGAGGAGGTTCTAAATTCGTTGTAATCTTTTTTCTTATGTATTTTCCCCGATTTCTCAAAGACTCCTGGACCGATTTTGAAAATTCTTCTTTTTAAAATTAAATTCAGCGAATCAGTTTAGTTAGTTCGCATAAGTATTTTGAGGGGCAACTACGGAACCCTACACTGTGCGTGGCCCGACACGCACTTGGCCGGTTTTGTTGATTTCTAATGGTTCCGTAGTATACGAACTATAATAAAATTACAAGGTTCTCCATCCGATAAAATGTAGTGTTTCTGACATTCTGATTTTGATTCGCACCCGCAGTATTGAAGAGCTGCAATCAACCGCATTTAATTATAAAACAAGGCATGGAATTCAAGTAGGTATTTTAAAATAATTTATGATCGTTGTTCACTAGTAGGGTGTGTCCTCATCTGGCGAATGAGCAGCTCGCGCGCCGTTTGCGAGACACGTAGTATCTCTAAGTAGTATGTATTTGCGAGTTGCTCGCGTTTTTTGGCGCACCAAAACCATTGTCTGTATCGAATCAAGTAGCTGAACTTGAGGTCTTGCGAGAACCCGCATACGGGCACTAACGGCCAAGTGAAATTACGCTTGAAATAAATAAAAAATCTCGACTAGGAAAAAATACTCGCACAGCTCTACTTGTTACCTCGACACATCATAGAATAATTATTTTACGCCAGTGTTTTGGGAAAGACTTCAAAATACATCTTTCATTAACTTTCATGATCATTCGAAATAAAAGTTATGGGGTATGGCAATCGACGGAGCCCCCCTTAAAGGGCCAAAGCCTGCAGGGGTCTCGAGACTAACGAGCTACCGTGTCCCCGGAGCGTAAAGGGCTATTGAAGCACCAAAGATTTTAGTCAGTACCTACAAGTCCGACAGTACCCCTCGCCCTACCCTGGGTGGGAGGACTCATCTGATGACTTCACAAAGCTAAAAAAAATATGGCTTAATAATAGGCCATAGACTTATAGCGTAGCGTTCCTCTAGTCCTTTAAATAAAAGATCCTTTTCAGACAGAGCCTGATAGACTATTCTACTGTAAATTGGACACAATCAATCAATGCCAGCGTGTTTAAATGAGGCAATATTCCTATTGGTTTACTTCGTGAACTTCCAGAAAGTAGCAGCGAGCTAATGCACAGTCCATGCTATAATGCTAAGTTTTTGGCAAGCACAATGTGTGTAGAATAACCATTTTACGAATAGAAGAATCGTTTGCCTAGCATAGGCATTAGCTGCGCGAGAAAACTGCCTGGCGAAGCTGCTTGCTATTGTTTCTCGACCGAGGCAAGAAACAAAAAACTTGAGAGGTGTCAAGGGACACCCGGATGGAACGAAGTTACTGTATACACTCAACAAAAATAATCGTCGCGACTCCACTCCACTCCACTCCGCTCCGCTCCGCTCCACTCCGCTCAGCTCCGCCCCACTCCGCTCAGCTCCGCCCCACTCCGCTCTGCTCCACTCCACTCTGAGCTCTAGCACCCTTTCGCAACGCGCGATAAGGAACTTCTTTCCAAAAAGTGTCGTGACAACTTATCGTAAGAATTTTTTCCGTCTAGCTCTAGCCCCCTTTCACAACGCGCGTTATGGAACTTCGTTCCAATAATATTGTTACGTGCCGTATATTATATCATATAGGTACGCGAGCAAAACAAAAACCCGACGCTGGATGGATCGGGCGCTCGGTCACTCGACCACGCGGCAGCGCGCGCGCGCGCTTGCTTAGGCAGAGACCACAGACTACTAAGAGATACTACGTATGCAGAGACACATCGCAGTCGCACCCGGACGCACCTAATGACTTCACCGAAAATTCACGATAATATTGCTACTTGGCCGTTTATGGTCAATTTATACTAGCGAAGAGTCGAAGCGCACCGAAGCGTCAAAATTCTTTACAGCTAGCGAAGCCGCACGATTCACGATTAGCGTTGTTTACGCGCAGACGCGCGAATTCTCAAGAATGCGCGCGAGTTTTAAAATCCTAGAAGTAATGTGTGCGTAAAGCCTCATTTAGACGATGCAAGAACTCGAACGCGAGTTGCGTTCTTGGGTAGTTCTTCGAAATTTGATTCTTTGACTGATTCATATGGTCAAATTTTAATTTCACTTTCCGCTCAGTAACACATGTTCATATGAAAATAGATATTCCAAATAACATTTATTTGTTTGAGGGACTTCTTTTTACAAAGTAGTTTTTAAGATATCGACGTTTAAAAATTTTGTGCCCAGATGAATCAGAATTTTTTACAGATGTAAATCAAAATGGGCTTTGTAATAAGAAAATAATCATAATATTATAACAACAATATTATTTTTTTATAAAACAATTAATTTATTAACAGTGATCATATTATCAAGGAAAAAAACTGGTCAATTCAACAATAAAATTCTTGTTTTTAAACTAACAATTACAGAAATAAATACTTACAGAAAAGCGAGAATTTTGTTATAAATAGTGTCGGCGACGGGACCCCACGAAACGACAAGGGGTGCAAGTAGTGGGTGGCCTTTTGACGTCGAACAGTGCAGTGTTTACAGTGAAAGTGACGGACAAGTGTTTCTAATTAGAATCTGTTGATTAATTAGTGTAAATAGGTAATACTTGTAAGATTGTGTTCTATTTTAGTAATAAGATTCCAATTAGATAAGGTTTTATAAGGAAAAATTGTAAATACTTTAGATTTCTTTAAGAATTACGTAACTTGAAAATTGACTTTTTTGTTTATGATTATTTTGGAATTAAACTATTTGAAAGGGGTGTGTTTTATTATAAAAATAGTGGCACAAGTTGTTCCACGCAAATCGGATGAGTAGTTTTTAAGATATTTGAGTTTTTGTATAATCAAACTTTGTTCATACGTAATTTTAATAAGTTTTTGTTCTAGGAAATTTTTTGTATTTAGTTGTAAGTTTATTTTTATTGTTTCATGTAAAAATAGAGTTCATAAGGAATCCAAAAAGGTAACATACGTAAATATAAGGATTAAAATTCTATGTAAATAAAGGCAACGAAGGCCTCGGTCTTAGTGAAAATTGAAAGGAAAACTGGCTCAAAAAACGGGTGTTCTCGCTAAGGTAAGGACGGGCAGTATAAAAGGCGGTACGACCGCCCGTACTTCGTTCAGTCGCAACCGAGCCATCGAAGAGGCAACACCAAAAGGGAAGACCGAAGCCTTCAAAGTTAACTCTTCAAAGTACAGTGTTCTTATTTCCGTTGTCCGTGGTTCCCCTAGCTATTATTTCCGTAACCTTCCAAAAACGGTACGCATTCAGGGGTGCGTGGGTGCATGCGTCACCAGCAAAGTAAGGCACGTGTGCACAACAATAAAAGGCCTGTAGTGAACCGGCTGTGGCTATCCCGGTCGGTCCATTACAAATAGATACTAGATAGTTATTTTAATGATACGTTATAATATTCTCTCTGTTTACTTTTGTTTTTCTCTCTATTTTTTCAAATATAATTCTTTCATTTCTAATTTCCACGCAGCATACTTGCCTGGAACTTTTCTTATTTTCCATCTTAGAAAGATGAAAAATTCGTACGTTCTGTGAGTCTCTTTTTCTCATAGTATATTTTGTTCCATCTTTTCTACTATTGATAGTGGCATTGTTGTAAACAGCAATATAAAATAAAATAGATTGAGTTTGACTTATTAATGAATAAAAACCGAAGAATAATGTCAAAATTATGTCACACACACTCTACTGACATGAAAAAGTAAAATAACGTAACAAAAGTGCTCCTTTCTGGCTGGAAAAGAGGAAAACTAATTTATTTTCAGATTCGTATGGGTTTTTGAACATATAAATCAGGCACAGATGAATCATGATTTTGCCTTAAATCATGCTTAACTCATCATTCATACAGACTTCAGTATTATCATTTTTCTACACGAATCTGTAACCCAAAAGCATCACACGAAACTCAGATTAAAGTCTTAAAACAGCAAAATAAAATTAATAAATTAGGCATTGTAATCAGCAAGGTACCTAAACCAAGCACAGATGAATCAGACATTTACCAGTGTTTCACCAGGTTCTAAGCCAACCAGCCTCATGTCCGCCTTCTAGCACGTCCGTTGTACGACAGGTTTCCCCCCACGTGGGATCCCAGACTCTCATCATTATTCCTCGACCAAGTACAGTCAAGCAAAGCTTACTCCACATGAATCAGTATTATGCGCCGGACACTTCTTATTTACTTAATTAAAATTACACTAACGTAGTTATATCTAATATGTATTTTTTTTGTAAGAGGTCAATTAATTACCTTTCGATATAAGTATAATTTATATTGAAGAATCAAAAGGAAAATGCGACATCGACCATTTTGTCCCGGAAAATGGGAAACGGACGCCCTATATGAATCAGGAGAACAGACTTCAAATTTTTTTATTTTGTATCTAGATAGCTACTATTAAAAAAATAGAATTTGTCCCAGGTAGAGCTAAAGCTAAACTGTACAGAAAAAAATATTACATGCCGTTTTGTTAATTGGTTACAGAAATATACCCACAGACATCGAAAATTTTGTCTCTGAAGAACTACCCTCTTGTTCTTGCTCCTTCTAAATGGCGCTTTATGCTGTGGAGTGTGTGCTATGGAGGCGTACTATGAATGCATGCTATGTTTCGTAATACATCGCATAGCTCTAGCTGGCATCTGTACCTCTAATAAAATCCTCTTCATGTTGCTACTAAGAGTCAGTATACACAGAGATAATGATGCTTAAGCTCCACACTAGGAATTTCTCCTAAACGTGGATGCGTTTACAAACATGTAAACTCCCCAAACCCGGAACAACTACTTTTAGATCATAGTGTAGCTGCAACAATACATCATCCGTTCACTACCGCTGAATTTCATACATTGAGCGATGCGCGCCGGCTAGCAATATTTATATGTGAGGCACATGTGCCACGCCGTACAGGCAACCGCCGCGCGCGCCACCACACGGATATTTTGTGGAACTATTTTGTCTGCGTGTATCAACTCCCATTGGCTAGTTCATTTATTATGTTATTGTAAGCCCACTACCTGTAATATATCTTTAGCAATAAGTTTGCATACATTTTGTAAATAATATTCATTAAGCTTCAGTTCTTCTAATATACAACATCGTTATTATCTGGAGTTTCAATTAACACCAACCAAGCGCTACAATTGGTGACCCCGACGTGATTATCAAGAAGAAACCAACGTGATTTAAGAAGAAGTCTCCAGATACCACAGTCAAGTTTTTATCATGGCCAACAACGATCAAGAACTTTCCGGTGTGTCGACTTCGCCGCGCATTCCACCCATCTGGCGCGACAAAATTCGTCTATGGTTCGCGCAATTCGAAGCCATCATGTCCGTGCAGAAGAAAGGTGACCAAGCCATGTTCGAGCTCGTCATCGGTCAACTAGAGCGACAGGACCTCGACGAAATCTCTGACATAATTCTCCAACCACCTGAGAAGAACCGATACGACGCGTTGAAGAATCGATTGTTCCAAGTTTACGAGGAATCCGAGCAACGAAAAGTACAAAGGCTGCTGTCAGAAATGGAACTTGGCGACATGAAGCCTTCACAGCTGCTACGTCGCATGAAAAACCTCGCCGCTGACAATATCTCCGACTCAGCCCTGCGGATAATGTGGACCAACCACCTACCGCAATCTGTTCGCGCAGTCCTCGCCGTCAGTGATAACATCGCGAAACACTCCGATATCCACGAGCTGGCAATGATGGCAGACAAAATCCTCGAGCAGACGCAACCACTCGGCGCAGTCGCCGCAGTTACCTCCGTTCCCACCGCCCCGAGTGCATCTACGTCAATTGAAGAGAAAATCGACGCGCTCACCAAAGAAATCGCAGAGCTAAAAGCATACCGATCGCATCAAAATCATCAAAACCGACGCAGATTCGACAGACGACATTCAAGATCACGTTCATCAAGCCGAGCCAATCACAGTCGCGCACGAAACGACCAATCAGAGACTTGTTTCTATCATCGCAAGTTCGGCAAAGAGGCCCGAAGGTGTACGCGTCCCTGTAACTATGTAGACAGCAGCGCCCCCTCGGGAAACTAACGCCTGCGTTGGCTGAGGCGGGAACCGGCGCAAGCAACACTTCTTACCGCCTATTTATAACAGACAAAAACTCACGCCTGTCATTCCTTATTGATACTGGCGCCAACGTCTCCGTAATACCACGAAAAAAAGGCGGAAATTCTACATCAACAGATTTTTGCTTGTATGCAGCGAACAACACAGTAATTCCAACGTACGGAGAGAAAACATTACAACTGGATCTCAACCTACGAAGACCATACACGTGGAAGTTCATCATCGCTGCAGTCAGCAAACCCATCATCGGTGCCGACTTCCTGAAACACCATCAACTTCTGGTCGACATAGCCGGCCGATGTCTAGTCGACAAAGTTACCAATCTCACAGTCAAGGCACCAGTCACCTATTCCGCTGAGCCTACAGTAAGAAGCATCGACATTGACCAGCCATATCATCAGCTTCTCAGCAAGTTCCCCGACATCCTACGACCATCATGCATGGAAGATACTCCAAAGCACCGTGTAGAACATCACATTGAAACTACCGGTCCTCCAGTACACAGCAAGAGCAGGCCGCTACCACCACATCGGTACTTGGCCGTGAAGAAAGAATTCGAGTCTATGATGCAGCAAGGAATATGCCGTCCAAGCAAAAGTCCTTGGTCCAGCCCGCTACACGTCGTCCCAAAGAAAAACGGCGATCTTCGTGTATGTGGCGACTACCGCAGACTCAATGACGTCACGAAACCAGACCGCTATCCAGTGCCACGTCTCAAAGATTTTACCTACCTGCTCCACGGGAAGAAGATCTTCACGACACTCGACCTAAACCGCGCTTACCAACAACTGCCTGTTTACGAACCAGATATTGAGAAAACAGCCATCACAACACCCTTCGGCTTGTTCGAATTTCCACGAATGTGTCCTGGTCTCAAAAACGCCGGACAGACATTTCAACGATTCATTCATCAAGTGCTCAACGGGTTAGACTACGCATTTCCATTCATTGATGACGTCATCGTCGCATCAAATGACGAAACTAGTCACATCGAAGATCTACAGGAGGTGTTACGCAGATTAGACGAGTATGGCATCACTATAAATCCATCAAAATGCGTCTTCGGCAAAGAAAACGTCAAATTCCTGGGTTATCAAGTGTCCAGCAACGGAATCAAACCACCACAAGATAAAGTCACTGCCGTCACCGCTTATCCCAAACCCGAAACAATAGAAGACTTACGTCGATTTATTGGAATGGTAAACTTTTATCGTGACAGCATACCAAACGCCGCACACATACAAGCACCTCTCAACGCGTTCCTGCACAATTCGAAGAAACGCGATAAGACAAAGATCAACTGGAACACAGAAGCGATACAAGCATTCGAGTCATGTAAAGTCAGCATACAAAACGCAGCTTTACTCGCTCATCCATCTCCATCACCAAACGTCGCCATCTCCCTCATGTGCGACGCTTCAGATACCTGCGCGGGAGCTGTACTTCAACAGTATGTCAACAAGAAATGGATACCGCTTGGCTACTTCTCAAAGAAATTCTCCGAAACACAACAGCGATACAGTACATTCGACCGAGAATTATTATCAATCTACATGGCAATCAAACACTTCCGAAAAATGTTCGAAGGAAGAGAACTAACAGTCTACACAGACCACAAACCGCTGACCTACGCTATTCGCAAGCCTCCGTCCGATAACGATACGCAACGGCGCACGCGTCAGCTATTGTTTATCAGTGAATTTACGACCGACATCCGGCACGTTAGCGGTGTGAACAACGTTGTCGCAGACGCGCTCTCACGCATCGAAACCATCGACTTCCCATCACCTATAAACTACGAAGAACTATCCCAAGCACAAGAAAAAGACAGCAATATACCAACCCTATCACAACAAACAAATATTCAACATATTCAACTCAAGAAAATCGTCATGCCCGGAACTAACAAACCAATATTCTGCGAGACGTCTACGTCACACATTCGTCCATACCTACCAACTGACTTTCGTCGCATCGCATTCAACGCCGTGCACAGTGCAAGTCACCCTGGTATAAGAACTACACGCAAACTCATGCAAGAGCGTTACTTTTGGCCAGCAATGAACATCGACATTGGCGAGTGGACGAAAACATGCACTTCGTGTCAACTATCGAAAGTACAACGACACAATCACAGTGACGTCACATCATTCCCACCGAGCGAACGATTTCAACACATCCACGTCGATATTGTTGGACCGCTACCTACATCTTCGTGTGGACATCGATACCTACTCACGATGATTGACCGCTGTACACGATGGCCCGAAGCAGTACCACTTCAAGAGATAACCGCCGAAGTCGTCGCAAGAAAGCTGTACGAAACATGGATATCTCGTTTCGGTTGCCCTACAAGAATAACGACTGATCAAGGACGACAGTTTGAAAGTCGACTATTCCAAGACCTTGCACAACTACTTGGAGTAGAAAAAACCCGTACTACTGCCTACCACCCGCAGAGTAACGGCATCGTCGAACGCTGGCACCGATCACTGAAAGCCGCACTCATGTCTCGACTAGAAAACAGCAACAAATGGATCGACGAATTGCCTATTGTTTTAATGGGTCTACGAGCCGCCACGCGCACCGACACCAACACAAGTGCCGCGCAGCTCACTTACGGTCAAGCAATACGACTACCCGGCGATTTTATATCACTATCACCAGCCGTAACGAAGATGGACCACACCTACGTCGATCAGCTGCATGACGCAATCACGAAGCTGACACCTACATATAAGCCGCATTCAAACAAGCGGTGTATGTTCGTGCACAACGACTTATCAACATGCAGTCACGTGTTTGTACGAGATGACACCGTCCGCAAACCACTTCAACACCCATACAAAGGCCCATTCAAGATTATAGAGCGCAAAGAGAAATACTATACGATTCAACTACCAGATCGACATACCAACATATCAATCGAACGTCTCAAGCCGGCGTACTCTATCAACATCGAGGACAAACATACGAGTAACGAGACACATCAACCAGCTGCAGCTACCACTGAAGATTACTCCAGCCTTCCTCCAGCGACGAACACCAGCGAACAGCGCACGAGATCAGGCAGGATCATCAAGACACCCGTACGCTTCGCTAAGGGGGGAGTACTGTAGCTGCAACAATACATCATCCGTTCACGACCGCTGAATTTCATACATTGAGCGATGCGCGCCGGCTAGCAATATTTATATGTGAGGCACATGTGCCACGCCGTACAGGCAACCGCCGCGCGCGCCACCACACGGATATTTTGTGGAACTATTTTGTCTGCGTGTATCAACTCCCATTGGCTAGTTCATTTATTATGTTATTGTAAGCCCACTACCTGTAATATATCTTTAGCAATAAGTTTGCATACATTTTGTAAATAATATTCATTAAGCTTCAGTTCTTCTAATATACAACATCGTTATTATCTGGAGTTTCAATTAACACCAACCAAGCGCTACAATAGTAAGAGGCCCATGCGGGGATCGAACCCTCGACCCAGGGCCGTCTTTACCAGGGGGAGCAAGGGGTGCGGTGCACCCGGGCGCGGAGCGCCCAGGGGCGCCTGACGAGCGCTGAACTTTTGGATATTTCTTCACAGTTTTATATACACTTGTTACAAGACGACAAACATGAATGCTCAAGCAAAAAAAATAGTCATCAGCAATAATATTTTGGGTAAAGTTTAGTATCCGACAGCAGGCAGAGGGAGGAAGGGGTAAAACTTGGTATAGTTAAGCATAAACCTAAAACATAGCCTCGTGTGTCCTTTTTTTTTCGTGGTAAAATCATCAAATGAGTCCTCCCAGCCCGGGCAGGGCGGCTGTCAGACTTGTACTGACTAAAATCCACAGTGTCCTTCGGTAGCGCTTTGTGTGCCGGAGTCGCGGTATACGTATGTCCCGCAACCCCGACAGGGCTGGGCTGCCCTCTATAGGGGGGCCCCGTCATTATGCTGACGCTCCTTGAGGCGCGCGCTCGCCGCCCGCATGTCCGCGCCTACGGTGGCCGGAGATCGTGAGCCTGCGTCTGGGGCGGAGTGAGGACGGTATCCTCTCTCTCTAGCGGCCCGCCTCCTCCTTCGCGAGCATGACTGCTTCGCAGAAGGAGGCGACCGCTACCCACTCCGTCTCGCCCCGCAGCATGGCCGCGACCAATGCCGGGCGCGATAGGTCTCCGCCTATCGCCTGCGTGAGGACACGGTGATGCTCCGCCCAAGCAGGGCAGTCCTGCACCGTATGCTCCACCGTGTCCTCCGGGCGGTCCTCGAAGTGGTGACACTCGGGCGTTTCCTCCTTCTTTATCATGCACAGGTGCCTCCCGAAGCAGCCATGTCCGGTGAGGACCTGCGTCATGCGGTAGGTGAGGACGCCGTGGGACCTATCCAGCTACTCCTCAAAGAGGGGTCTTACAGCCGCGATTGCGGCGTGCCGTGCGTGAGGTACGCTCTGTTGCGACAGTCGTTCTCTCCAAACTGCCCTGAGATCGCGCCGGAGCTCTTCCGGATACACCCCGACGCGGCGCCTCCACGCGCCACTCATGGACGCGCAGGAGGGCAGTCGCCTCCAGATGACAGAGCAGCGATCTGGCAAGAAGGTTGGCCGATTCGCCGACGATTGTGCAATATCCTCGGATCATTCGGATAGTCATATGACCCTCTGGCATGCGACCAGCTTTCCCGGCCGCGTCCGAATGCTCAGGGCCCACACAGGGTCTCCGTAGAGGGCCACACTACGCCCCCCCCCCTCGTGTGTCCTGGCACCACTCTCATGTAAAGGCAACGCCCAAACCCCGCCATCCCCTTTGAATCTTACCTGTCCGGGTCGGGGTGATCCAAGACCCTAGTTCCCTCTTGCATCCTATGTCGAATAACTGATTACTACCTACCAAGGTGACTTGACGGAGCCCCGCTTAGCGGGGCTCCTATTTCTGCGTTCAAGGTTTAAACCCGTCCGTGTCGGGATGCCCCAAATTTCCCAGCTCGCTTCGCTCTATCTTGCATCCTAGGTCAAATAATTATTGAATATCTGGTTGACCGAGCTTCGCTCGGAATGTCTATAATGTCTATATCTTGGGAACCGAGCTTTTCTCGAACCTGGGACCTTGATAAATCGGGGTGCCCTCTATCTGGCAGAAACTTGTTGCTCCGAAACCTATTTGGCAGAACTCACTTGGCAGAAACTTTTTTAAACGAACATTGTTATGGTATAAAAAATGTTTAGTATAATTGTTTTTTGGCCTAATGTTTTTATGTCCGAATTTAAATTGGGATACTTTTAAGATGGCAGAATTGTATTGGGCATAATTACCTTTGTCAGAGTTACAATTTTGCATATTTTCATTTAGCATAACGTTTATTTAGAGCGCCGATTATTTGGAATAATTTGACTTAGTATACTTCGAAGATCACAGAATTTCAGAATAGAAATAATTTAATAGGCATAATAAAATATAAAAAAATTGTTTTATAAAATCAATATGGTGTGCTACAAAAGTTAGTGACAGAAATGAATCGCTGCAAAACCAACTTCACGTAGTCTTGTTTGCCCTACCCCTAGAGTGTAATTTATAATCGCGTAGGCGCGGAGGGGCGAGGCAGCCCGCGAGCTGAGGAGCAGGTGGTTTTAACGCACGTAAAATGGTGGGCGTAAAATCATCTGCGTCGATTAGCTCGCGTGGGACCGCCGGAGACCCGCAGCGCCGGAGCCGTGACAGAAGCCATGCCTGCTGCATGTTGCAACCTTACATGCTGCATGCTTGTATGCTGAATGCTTGCTGCATGCTTACTGCATCATCTTACTGTCTGGGAAATAAAAACCACACAATTATGACAAAAGATGATTCTGGCTGTGAATTTTCTGCGATATGATGGTTCCTTATACTTATTGATTATTATGGAAATGAAATTTATGCCTAAAGAAGATTCTGACTTACAAAATTATGGGTTTCGGTGTTATGGTAAATGAGTGTATGCCAAACGATTTTCTGCGAAAAGAGGTTTACCTATGCTATCCGTTGCTATGCAAAATAAAATTATGACGTATAAAGTTCTGCTATAAAGGGTGGACCCGATAAATCGATTCCTTGAGCCGAAAAACCCCTATATATAAATATATTAGATATTAGATTACTACTTATCAAGGTGTCTTGACAGACCCCCGCAAGACAGAGTGAGTGGTGCCATTACACAGGGGGTATGCTAAACGATACTTAACAAGTTTTTGGAATACGCCTATGTGACTTAACGAGTTTTGGGTTTAGGTTACAATAACACATTTCCTTGACCTGGAAGTCGTACCGAGGGGTATCGCGCTTATTAAAATTACGTGTATAAGGTTTTCTTGGTTGACTAGGACCCCTTTCATACTGCAGTGTGTCGTCGGTCGCGTGCCACGCTGCAGTGTAAAAAAAACGAGGGCGCAGGCTGAGTCCCGCACCCCGGCGCAGAATAGGCTTAAGACGGCCCTGCCTCGACCTCGAGTCCAATTGCACAACCACTGCGCCAATCCTGTCATTATTAAATGATCTCTACAAATCTGGGTTTTTGTGTCAAATGTAAGTTTATGTTTGTAAACGCACCCACGTTAAAGCAGAAATTACTAGTGTGGGGGCAACATCGTGTCACGTTCGCGTCGCGTCTTTATGATGTAAACGGGTCCTATAGCCAAACGGCAATCAATCACTAACGTTCAGCAGTCGCTAATACATATCCAACTGTATACCCCATTGCATAAAGTTGAAAATCTATCAAAGATTACAGATCGTTTTCGTTTGTTTCGTTCACTATCGCTCAGCAGTCTTAAAGAAGTTGAAAATGCATTAGCGACTGCTGAACGTTAACGATTGTCGTTTGCCGTTTGGCTACAGGCTCTGACCTCTGACCCCTTAGTAGCAACATGAGGAGGAGGAGGAGGAGGAGGAGAAATAGAAGAAGGAGGAGAAGGTACTGGACCACCTCAGTGGAACCGATCCGTCCCTCTCCGCTCCGCGTCGCTCCTCTTGGTGCTAGCCTTATCTAGCCTGTATTTTTGGATATTTTTAAACAATTCGGCTCCTCTCCGTCAATGCTGTTTCCTTTGAAGAGATGTGGATTTCAAGCCATGTGATTGGTGAATCACGGCACTGCTCGTCTCCGCTTCGCTCCGCCTTCGTGGAACCGCAGCCTTATTAGTGGCTACCAAAGACGATGTTGCTGATGAAGGGAAATGCTGCAGGCTTTGGATAATCAGACAGTTGGAGAAGCCAAGGCCTAGTATCCACCAAAGCGGAGAGGAGAAGAGATGATACAAGTTATGAAAAATTAAGGCTGCGGCTCCACTCAGGCGGAGCGGAGAGCGGTTCACCAATCGCATGGCTTGAGTAGACAAGAGATGTGGATTTCAAGCCATGCGATTGTTGAATCGTTCTCCACTCAGCCTAAAGTGGAACTGTAGCCATATTGTAGTTTGGAGGAGACCCGCGAGTAGGTAAGCGTAGGGTAGGACGCCCCCGGCAAGATGGACCGATGGCCTGAAGATGGTAGCTGGCAGTGGCTGGATGAAAAAAGTAAGGAGATCGTGCCCTGTGGCGCTCCCTGGGAGAGGCTTATGTCCAGCAGTGGACTGCAATAGGCTGAAATGACGAATGATGAATGATCCAGGCTTGGATACAGGATGCAGTACCACCCTCCCGCATATAAGCACAAGCATGAAAGAGGACCCAACTCTCGTCTCCGCTCCTCTCCGCTTTGGTGGAAACCGGGCTTGATGAACTTCTAGCAGGCTCCGGATGCTATTATCAGATCCAAGAAGAGAAAAGTAAGCTGTGTTGTGTGTTTGTACCTTGCAAAGACCTTGAAGCGTCCTCCAGAAGTTCTGAAGGTAGTGTTCAACCTGTACGCAGAATAACTACAAAAGCTTTTTTTTTTTTTAGTGTGGTAAAATCATCAAATGAGTCCTCCCACCCCGGGCAGGGCGGGAGGGACTGTCATACTTCTACTGACTAAAATCCACGGTGTCCTTCAATAGCCCTTTATGTTCCGGGGTCACGGTAAGGAAATAATCCCGCAACCCCGGCAGGCTTTGGCCCTCTGAGAGGGGGCCCCGTCATTATGCTGACGCTCTTAGAGGCCCGCGTGGGACACAACGCGCCGTCGACCCGGGCATGGTCCATGGGCGGGCAGCGAGTTTCCCTTTACTCGCTGCCCGCATGCCCGCGCCTACGGTGGAGATCGTCTAGCGACGTCCGTCGCCGTGGGCATGCACCACCGCGGGTGGGGGCGGAGGAAGGACACTGTCCTCTCTCGCACGCGGCCCGCCTCTTCCTTCGCGAGCATTACTGCTTCGCAGAAGGAGGCGACCGCTTCCCACTCCAACTACAAAAGCTAGGATCTAAAAAAAAACAATTACAGTATTTTTTCTGATTTTTATTTCATTTTCTATTAATGGTTGGTTTAAAACAAAAGTAGGTTTTTCATAAAGAAACAAGTTCTAACGTTTAAAATGCTATGACGTATATAGGGCCGAATGTTTAGGCTTTGGTTCTGGGCGCGCACCGAGGATGCGCGTTCAGATTTGTGAAGGCATTGGGGAAGCTAGGGCTCTCTCTTTCAACGGTCGGTACAGACTGGCGCTTGCCTAAAGCAGGAACGATGTACGGAGGCAAGGACGGCAAAGTCATAGCAACTTTTCGTACCCCACCGAGGTAGCCTTCGGACTTGAGCTGCGACGCCACCCTAGATTGACTGCTCAAAGTCGACTGGTAGCAAGTCAACACACTGTTGATCATGGGCTTTGACGGATCCTTCGGGTTCTTGACCTTGCCGGCAGGTTGCTTGTGGAACACTGTCAGATTACTGCCCGTCCGGTTGAGAGGGTTCAAAGTGTTAGCGGCCTTCATGGTGTGCCCTGGAACGGGCGGTAGCGCTACCCGTCTCTCTGCTTCAAGAAGACTTTGACGGTAGTCCATGCAAGCGGAGCAAGTACAGAGGTTATCAACGTCTACTTTTTCAGAAGCCATGGTAACGCAGCACTGGGTAAAAGCTCCGGGGCCGGGGGGCGAGCCCAGACTACTCGGATTGAAAGGGACGGGACGCGAGCATTTGCAATTTACAGCGGGGCCAAGCCACTGTCCGTTGGGCGGGCCCGAAATGGGCTGTGGTGGAAATGGGGCAGATGGGGGGGGTGATTCCGGCGTGGTGTTGTTGGGATTCATTCCTGGAGGCATTGGAGGCATTGGAGGCATTGTGCATGGCGCGACTCCACAACATGCACCACAGCCAAATGGTAGACACGAGCCACAGCCGCAGGGCCCGCAACCGCCGCAGCCACAAGGGGCGGTAAGAGGACGGCACGGGCCGCATGGACCACATGGGCCACATGGACCACAGCAAGGACCGCATGGGCCACAGCAAGGACCACATGGGCCACAGCACGGACCACATGGACCACAGCAAGGACCGCAGTAATTACCACAATAAGGGCCACAAGGGCCACAGGGTCCAACACACATGCCACCGCAGCAGCTACTGCAACCGCAACCCGGGCCTACGCAACATTGACTTGAAGGACCGCAGCCACCGAAACCACCGCAACCACAACCGACACCAGGGAAGCAAGGACCACATGGGCCAAACGGACCCTTAGGGCCACACGGACCACAGGGCCCAATACCGCCGCAAACAGGGGGACACCCGGCCACGAACGGACACGGGCCCCACGGGATACTACTATTGTTCGGCGCTGCCGGACCACCCGGGAAGCCACTCGTGTTATTTCCTCCGATGGCTGAAGCATTGAATGGAAGACAGTCCATTAACAAAGTATTTATATCAAAAGGAACTTTGACTTTCGTGAGATCCTGCATGCTCACGGCTTGCGCACTCGGCATGAGGTTTATATTACTCTTTGGATTATCATCACAAGGCGGCATCAAAGCAAGTGTGCTCAGCACTCCGCAGACACATCCCGGATTACAGGGGCCGCATGGACCTCCCGGGCTAGGTGCACAAGGGCCACAGGGGCCACCCGGAGACACCGGGCCGCCGGGCACGCACGTGCCAGTCACGTGGTACGGACCACAGAACCAGAAGCCGTAAGGGTAGTAGTAGTAACCTGTCATGTACTGTATGCACCGAGGTGGCGTGTTGCAGGGCGGGGGGAGAGAGCCGCAGCAAGGCGCGCAGCACTTGGGGGGGCAGCAGGGCGCGCAGCAGGGCGCGCACGCGGCACCGAGGTACTGCATCATGTTGGGCGGGGCCGGCCGCCTCATGCAGGGCATGTTCTGGCGGCTGCGAAGGTTGTCGACGCTGGAACTTGTAGGGGTGTATTTTGCGTAGGAACGATGAGGACATTGGTCTTGATTGAGGATAGAAGAACTCGTGGGAACGCACTGGCACGCGAACGGAAGAACCTTTTGGGGCCTGCCCGGCCCCAGAGTCGGACAGGACGCGGACTGGTGCAGCGGCGCGGCAGGCATCCGCTTCGCTGGATCAGAGTGCTTCTGCAGCCAATTTATTCCGGCTAACGGAGAACACTGGTACACATTCAGATGACGCTTCGTGTTCTTCGGCGGCGATATCGTTGCTGAAACGTTCGGCGGCATGATAGTTGCTGAAACGACGATTGCTTTACTGTAATGACAATTCTATTTTCTAAAAAAGATTCAAGAGGGGAAAGTCAAAAAATGAAATGACAATTTATAAAGAGATGTTTATTCAATTCTTTGGTTGTTACAAGTTTGAGTATTTAAACCATTTAACGGAATCATCAGCTTTTGTTCTAAGTATTATCCAGACCCTGTTCTCAGTCTACAGTTCAAGCTCCGTTCTCCTTGTGGTCACTTGAGAGCAGATTGGAGGAAGTGGGAAAGGGCCTTGGAAAATTCGGAATATTCTTGAACTGAAACGCGTCAGGACTTACGACAGGTCTATCGCGTTGCTCCTTAGTTAATAAGCCTCTGGGACTTTCTAAAATGGGGCATATTTCGTAATTCGCAGCTCCTTTCGTCCGCTTATGATATATGGGGCTTCTGCTTTGTGAACGTCTTTCATGACTATTAGAGAAATTCTGGTGCGGCCTGGTCTTAACGTTGGGTGTGCAGTAGATAGGAATCTGGACTTGGAATGGGTTGGGGAACTCTGAGCTACACTGTGGCCTGGACTGAGGCAGGGTGCTGTAGGGGCACACGTGCACCGCGGATGGGGGTATGCTGCGCGAGGACAATGATGAGCTGGAGTTATTCGGGAAGAATTTAGAAATGCCTCCTTTGAGGCGTACTGGTTGCGGACTAGTCTCATGTTGGGCAGTAGTTTGTGGGTGACGCGGAAGTGGTGGTATAGGTCGTTGTTCCTGTGCTTGTACTGGTGTTGTGAAATTGCAGATTGTTGGTGGGTTCTGCAACGTCTGACAGAATCGAGGCTCTGCGTCAACGCCTACCACGGCAGCAGTGATCGGAGCTAAACAGGCACAGCATTTCGGGCAGGGGCAACAAGGACGGCAGGGAGGGCCGCAACAAGGACCGCAGGGTCCACCGGGGGAGCAGGGTCCACCGGGGACGCAAGTGCCTGTCACATGGTACGGCCCGCAGAACCAAAAGCCATAGGGGTAGTAATAGTAGCCAGTCATGTACTGGATGCACCTGGGTGGTGTGTTACACGGAGGAGGCAGGCTACTGCAGCAGGGAGGGCAACAAGGCCCGCACGGAGCCGGGCATGGGCATGGGCAAGCGCACTTGGCAACGTTGGATGACGTGTGAACACTATTGCTGGGTATCAAGCAGGGAGTCGAGCCTGGCCATCTGAGTAAAGAGCTTGCTGGGCCGCTCAGTGGTGAACCGCTACGTCTCGCGACGGTTGCGATCTCTGGATTAGACATGCAAAATCGTAAAGCTGCGGCGTCGTTTCTGCTTCGCTTCGCGATCACTGACGACGGCTTCGGTCTCGTTGTCTTCACAGTTCCCAAGAACAGCTCCCTGACCTTATTCTTGAAGGTTCTGTGGCGTGGGACCGCCGTCGCTGCAAGGGAATGGTATGCTATTCACCTTCATTAAAAGATCAAAGACTCTCGGCGGTGAATTCTTCAAATGTTACAAAGGTCTTTTGCTCGCAAAGATTACTCTGAATTTTTAAAGCGACGTGTTTTCGTTACGAGAAAAAATTTAGGTCAAATAATAAATCTGATAGGATAATCAGAATTTATCAGTCATCTTGACTTTTATAAATTAGATTGTTTGGCTCCGATAGCAACGAGTAATCTGTGCGAGAGTATACAAATTAAACTATTCAAATTATACAGAAAATTTATTTTATTAGTTAAAACTAAATGGTAAATACAACATTTATAAAATCATTTCAAGTAAATATATGAAACGAATGTTTTATTTTAAACGACTTAATAAAAATATTGATCCGGAGAATTAGCATGGTGCCTGCTTCGGTATATTTGTAGTCATTCTTGAGCCCATCTTATTAGCTTCTTTATTTTGCATCTCTTCGTTCATTTTGCAAGCTTCAGTCTTCGCCATGCATTGCGCGCATGCAGGGTGTGCTACGCATTTTTTTGGACATGGTTTAGGGCAAGGCGGGCAGCAAGGGCCACATGGACCACACGGCCCACACGGGCATGGGCAAGGTCCACAAGGCCCACAAGGGCCACAGGGACCGCATGGACCACAAGGACCGCACGGCCCACAGGGCCCACATGGACCACATGGACCGCAAGGGCAGGGGCAGCGACAGGGACCACATGGCCCGCAAGGGCCGCATGGACCGCATGGGCCACATGGACCGCACGGGCCGCAAGGGCCACAGGGTCCGCATGGGCCGCAGGGACATGGTCCACAGGGGCTGCAAGCTGCGCATCCCGCGCAAGTGCAGCAAGGTCCGCATGGGTTTGGCGCGCAGGGGCCGCAGCCGCAGTAGGGGCAGCCGCAGGTGGGACACCCTTTCTTCTTCTCATCCTTATCCTTATCCTTCTTGTCAGCATAGCTCCTCGTAACGCCGCGCTGGTCGCCACAACACAGAAGCCTCGTGCGGCCATGGCACCGTGCTCCGAAGCATGGCAAACGGCAGTTGCAGAGCGCTGTAAAGGACATCCAAGCATATAATACTAGGCGAGAAAGCCGCTGGCTGGCTCATGCTATTCGGAGGAACGAGGGGTCACGCGCACTCGCCGAGTATTATAAGCATGGAGGTCCTGTGACGGCGGCCACCGTTCTCCAAAATAACAAAACCGTACCAGCGACTGGTTAGGCGGTAGAGGCCATAATTAACACGGACCAATTTAGTTGCCTGCTCAATCCAATGCGGCAACTTATTAAGCCTATAATGTTTCCATTGCTGGGACATATTACTCTAAGTGTTGCAAACAATTTGATTGTATTTAAGCATTCATAAACAGGCAAATATATTGCTTCGTGTATCATTCTGATTGAAAACGAGTCAACCGGGAAACTTCGATGACAAATGTCAAATTGACAGTTGTCGCGAAATTGTTTTGTTTTTTTTTAACAGAATTCAAGTTTTTTATCTTGTTCGTAAAATTACATTTTTTACTAGATTGAATTTGATTCTACGCTAGCTACCCTATGCTACTACTTACCTTGTCGCTTAGAATATGATGAATGCAAAGTTGTAATGTTTTAGGGATCTATTACGATAAATTTTGAAATTGCTAGAATATCCCTCCCGATTTAGCCCGCACTAGTGATTGGTAACACTTATTCAATTTAGATGTTTGCTCACACAATCTATTATCTAATAATTACTAATGCCAAAAAACGGTACTTATTCAAATACTCACATAATATTCCATTATTCTTTCTAGCCATAGTGGCTAGTGGTCGCCCTTTTAGGTATTGAAGCAACGACACATTTTTAGGCATAATCGCCTTTCTGATAACTAGGGACATGTTTCGTGATTTACTTTCCCTTTTACATACAATTTGGATTCCAGACTGCTATTACTTGATAATTTGTATTAGTTAGTGTTTATTTTACTTGAAAATTTGGGCCATGGTAGAAACGTGACCTTAGAGCTTGTCTCGTTAGAACAAAAGCTGGATGACTGACTTGCAGACGTTCGATTTTTCTAAAAATTCTTTTTCAAATTCTTCTTCTTCTTTTTTTCCTTTTTTGGCGTGTTTTTCGTGTAAAACTTTTTGGTGAGATTCATGGGAACTCGTAGAATTATTAGTACTCGTTTTCACGAGCGCTAAAAAAGTTTTGCAGGTACACATGGGCGGGCGCTGGTGCTTTCAAAGCGATGTGAGCGCTTCAAAATCCTTTTTGAAAGGAATAATTTTAGCTTAATTGCTAAAAAAGCACTCGTGTGAAGAGGCCATACGCACGAGCGCCTTTTTCCGGAAAAAATAGCGTCTAAATAAAAAAATGCATTCCTGAGTATTTGTTCCCACGTCAGCGCTTTCGTTCGAACTGTATTTGACTTTAAGTGCTGGGCGGTAACTTTTAAGTTCAATTTACCTTTTTGATCAAACCCGGCACTTTTTTAACGCCCGAATAAAAAAGCGTTCGTGCGAATCGGCACACGGTTAGGGGACAACGTTCAGCGTTGAAAATACAACACTGCGCGATAAAAAAAGCGCTGGGCTGAGTGTTGGCTATTAAAACTTGAATTACATGGCTTTTTTTCTTTTTTTTTTAGGTGGTAAAATCATCAAACGAGTCCTCCCGCCCTGGGTGGGGCGGAAGGGACTGTCACTCTTACTGACTAAAATCCACCCGTGTTCCTTCGAGTGCCCTTTACGTTCCGGGGCCACGGTATCCTGGGTTAAGAAAAAACCCGCGACCCCAGCAGGCATTTGGCGCGAAACACGACGCGCCACCCGGGCTTGGTCTTTGGTCGGATGGCGAGCTACCCATCACTCACCGTCCGCAAGCCCGCTCCGCCGCTGTGCCCTCTGCTGATCAGAGGGACACGCGTTGGAGCATCCACACGACAGGCTATTCGCATACGGGCAAAGAGACCACTTAGGCACACAGTGCCTAAGGAAGAGTTTTTGCCCGCATCCCAGGGTGCACCGGCCCGAAAAACTGGTCTTCCCCCCGGACGTATCCGAGAGGGAACTCCAGTCCACGGGCGCATGTGGAGGTTTCCTGTCATAGCACCCCTGAATTACATGGCTTGGGGTTTTGGTGTGATAATAGCCTCGAGTTTTACCTCTATCGCATCTGATGTTAAGCGAAGATGTATAGTCAACGATGCACACTTGCCTATAGAACTTTGCCGTACACCCACTTTTCAACTAGAGGAGCGAACGTACTATGACGCGGTGAACAGCCAAGCAGGTTTCCGGAGGAGTAGAGCCTCTATTTTTTGGCATGGCATGAAAGAAGTCACTTTCGTAACCCAAGTTCGGAGACGCTGCAGTTACGGCGGCATGATCCCTTTAAGGAGTGACTGGGGAGGCCCAGGAGGTGCCGTCTCCTTCCTTTCGCCTTCGCACATGACGTATGTCCTCACCGGACACGGATTTTTCGGGAGGAAACGTCCGGGTGTCACCGCTACGTGTGCCAACTGGAGAACCAGGGTGCTCAATCTTAGTACAAAAAACTGGGGACAGCACGAGGTACAATGTCACAAATTTACGAAGTATACGTAATCACTGCCCAGTATTACTTTATGTGTCTTTTTTAATTTTGTCGGATTATAATCGTAGATTTTTACTACACTAGAAAAACGAGATGGCAGCTCTGAAGCAAAGTTTACATATACGTAGAGATAGATGGCGCTAACTATCAACATTGCCTCGCTCCGGTAGCTCATTACTACTAATGGTGAACGCACACCTAGCCGCACCGCAGTCTCCGCAGTCTGTTTTCTTACCGATTCTGCGGCTACTGCGATGCGGGTAAGTGTGCAAGGTTTCATAGAACTTCATACAGCTTGGCCAGAACGGGTTGAAACGAAACTAAATTTTTTATTTCTGACAGCGTTGTAAAATCTTTGATATTTGATGTAAACAAAGAACTCAGGTTTGTTAGATTTATTATTGTGCCATAAAACTAACGTATTAAGTTAAAAAAATAAAATAAAATCATTCAAAGTGGTGTATAGTACTGCGGTGCGGCCATGGACCTAAAAAAAAAGCCGGACGGAACTTCACTAAGAAAGAATTGAAGCACCCATAGTAAGTCAGTGCGCTTGTCCACACAAGCCGGCACACACACATTCACACCATAGTAAGTCAGCCGTCGGCCATTACGCTTCGAACGACACTCGCGGTTTCATACGGTGTTATTTTGTCTAATAAAAATCAAAGTATGCCGTCATGTGTTGCAAAAAGTTGTCTAAACCATAGTAGTTCAATTAAAAAAGCCAGGGGATCACTTTTCATAGTTAAACATGTCATTTTGAAGCTTATTTCTCGATTTTACGTCAATAAATTTTATAAACATCTCGAAATCAATCAGTGTTGCAACTATTTCAAGGTTCAAATTATTTTAAAATTGGGAGATTTATATTTTGTTACTATTTATCGTTATTGTATTCTTCTGTATTTTTACCCGACTGCGCGACGCAAAGGAGGGTAATGTGTTTATCAGTCTATGTATGTATGTATGTATGTATGTTTGTTTCTATGTGGCGTTCTAGAGACCAAATGCGTTGGCCGATTTTGATAATTTTTACGTTAATCGATTCGTCTTGACCTTGCGAGTGTCACTAAAGACATGACAGTAATCAAAATTCACCACAGCGACAACCAGACGCCATATTGTCAAAATGAAAAAAAAAAATGTCGATGAACTATGTCATGTGGGGTATCGTTGAATAGGTATTTAAAATCATCTTTAGGTTCCCTCTATCATTTTTCATTTTAAATAATAGTTTAGGAAATATAACGATTTAAAGTTGTTTAGCAAAACAATAATTTCTGAATAGTAACTAAAAAGTATGAAATAAAAAAAATATTTAACGAAAAACAAAAAACCCAACTGCTTTAAAAAAAACTAAAAAGAAAGAAACAAGCCCAGTAGTTAAGAATTCACTCATTCACACTCACAGTCGGGGCCCGTTGGGAAGATTTGATTGGTATAATTTGAATGGGCCCCGACTGTGAGTGTGAATGAGTGAATTCTTAACTACTGGGCTTGTTTCTTTCTTTTTAGTTTTTTTTAAAGCAGTCGGGTTTTTTGTTTTTCGTTAAATATTTTTTTTTTACAAGTTTCCCCACGGCAAATGATGCATGGAAAAATGATTATATAAAAATAATAAGGGAGTGTAGACATGGAATAGGAATGTAGACGTGTAGGAATGAAACATAAAATAGCTTTAATTAAATATTTATAGGCGAAAAATACTTAAACATTCGTTTTCACCATTTAAGTAAATTAGAAGGGATTTCTAGATGTGTCAATAGCAAAAGACAAGTCTACAAAAATTTGAATAACCAAAAGGGATTGTAAAACTTTATTAATATTAAACGAGTTGTAAATATTTTATATCCAATGTGCTTAAATTATTTTACCTTTATTTTAAAAATAGGTATCTGTCACAAAAAAAATGTAATTAAACTTAAGTTCAAGGGAGATCTTAATTAAATATTGTTTAAAAATGGGTAATTTTTTCCTTCATCTGGCATCCCTATACAAACTCACACATATAAACACGGTCGCCATTTTGGTGCTTCAATCGTTTCTTAGTGAAGTTCCGTCCGCCTTTTTTTTTAGGTCCATGGGTGCGGCTAGATGTGCATTCACCTGAATTCACCATAAAAAAGTATATTTTAAACTGCCATCTGCCTAAATTCATCCACAAAAATAGCATCATTGACACAAATTTAAGTTGAAAAATATGCACAGAATGTGTTTTTATTGTTTTTTTGTCATTTAAAATAAATTGGAATAATTTACACTTACATTCATTGGGGCGGTGGTAGATTTTTCTTGGTGGTTTTTATTACCAATGAACTGGTAACCCCAATACAAATGTCTGCAAAAATCTGACGCTTGCGCCGGTGTTTTGCTATATTTTGTTATATTTTTTTTCTTTTTGCGTATTTGCCGTTGAATCGAAGCGAAAAAATCCTCCGGTGAATCCATATCAGTGACCAGAAAGGGAAATTTGTGAGTGACAGTGTCACAAACTGAGATAGGACTCCAGTGCAATGTAGAAGTGTTGTGATAAGATAATTCCTCTAGCCATAAGCCATATCATACATATTAAAACTTTACTGTTATAATAAAAAAATGTTTAGCTAAATGTTGTTTTTCATTTATCAATCCTTTAAATCCGCACTAATTTGAAAATAATATAAACCTATAATATAAACCTGCACAGCTACGTATAGCTAACCACCCATAACACAGGTGTAGTTCTAACTAAGAATATCAGATGGCGTTAGTTTCTTCATGAACGCAAATGACCCGATCCACCGGAACAAGATTGGTCTCTATTTCAATATAGTATAATGTACTCTGTGTGGAGAACATAGTGGAGGTAAGCCCCGTATGAGCGAAGCACTGTCGTGTTTTGACTGAGTTAAGCAGGCCGCACACCAGCGCCACACGCTACACGCATCGAACATTTACGTCATCACAATAATTGCGCTAACAATTCAGCTTACTACAAATGTATTGTATATGCGCACATCGGAAGCACAGTTGTAGCGTGGCACCGCTTTGAGAATGTTGACATCACCTTCTGATGACGACGATTTCTTGATGTGGCGATTGATGAGAAAAAAAGGACGTTATTGAGTTCATCCGTTTAATTGTATTAATTGCATTTTTTGCCTATCTTACTCCAAATAATTTCTATAATCCGTCTGTTACTTTACTGTAGTCATTGAGCGTATGATTGTATAATACAGGGTTTTTCAACCTCTGCAGTAAACTCAACGTAAAATTCAATGTTTTCTTTCATTTTTGCAAACCAACGCACCACAAAAAACGAACGTGTTCGATCTTCAATTTGTGTGGCGAGGACAACGTCTCGCTACAAATTGCACCCGCTACAAATGTTTCCTCGGTGTGCGTGCTCACGTCCAAATATATGGGGGCGTTAAATGTGCCGCACTTCAAGTGTGGCGCTACAATTATCGAGTTACAGATGTATGCCTGGTGTGCGGCCTGCTTTAATATGGGAAGCAGCCACCTTCTGGGAAGCAATAATGCTAGCGAAGGAGGAGGTCCAAGGCCGTAAAAAAAGTGTTCATGCGATTGGGGATTCAGCGCTTTTAAAGCGCGGCGTATTTTTGTGGAACTGTATCTATTTAATTTTAAGTTCTTGACGATGACATTTATGTTTGATTTATTAATATCTTTTTGTTCCATTTCAGCGCTTTTTTAACGCACGTAAAAAAAGCGCTCGTGTGAATGGGGTCTTGTACTGGCAAGGGCAACCATAGAGTTTAGAAGTAAGGAGATCTTTAATGTATCATTTTTATTGCAACCTTTATGGTCTCATAGCTAGGTAAGCGGCGGCGGCGGCACAGTGGCTGAGCGATTGGATCTGCACTGCGAGTCGCGGATTCGATTCCCTGATCAAAAATTTGTGTGATCTGCAAGTAGTTGTTCCGGGTCTGGGTGTTTCATCATCATCATCATCAGCCTATTAATGTTCCCACAGCTGGGACTCAGGCCTCCTCTCTGTGAGAGGGGGTGGGCCATAATCCACTACGCGGGCCCAGTGCGGATTGGTGGATGTCACATGTCTTCGAATTTTTGGTTCTAGGACATGCCGGTTTCCTCACGATGTTTTCTTTCACCGTTTTGAGAGCAGTGGTGATGAAATAAATTACACAAAGTAATGCGCCTGCCGGGATTCGAACCCACGACTTACAACTCGTAAGTCGGGGAATACCACTGGGCCACCACTGCTCCACTGCTCTGGGTGTTTGTAAGTTTGTATGTTTGTAAACGAACCCACACCACAGGAGAAATTCCTAGTGTGGGGCAATAAAAAAAAGGTATCTAGTGGCGACGATAACTCATGGAGAGTATAAAATGAAAGTTATAGCGGACTGTATAACATGTAATGCCGTGAATTTAAAATTAACAAATATAAAAGACTAGCTGTTGCCAGCGGCTTCACCCGCTACTACTCGAAAGTTATCCCACGGGAACATAAAATCGGGATAAAAACTATCCTATGTGTTAATCCAGATTATAAACTATGTGTGTACCAAATTTTAGCCAAATCCGTTCAGTGGTTTTTGCGTGAAAGAGTAACAAACATCCATACATCCATACATCCATACTTACAAACTTTCGCCTTTATAATAGTAGTAGGATGATTCCGAACCCGTGAAAATACGGTCCGTCGTAGTCGCAGAACTATTTCTATGGTAATTTACGCACTATAGATCCGATCTCCGTCACCCGATTTCTTTCCGTCATTATAGAATCTCCGTTTCGGATAACATTTTGGACCGAAGTAGTATTAGTATTATATGTATGAACGCTCGCGCACTGCGTCCGAGTTGAATCCGAGCTGCGTACGAGCAGAGAGACAGCGGGGTGGGCGGGGTATGCGGCTGGGTGACGAGAAGCGTCAATTTTATTCCAACAGATGGCTCCTAAATTGCTTGGATTTGTATCAGAGATGGGAATATCCGAATTCGGTCCGTGCTTTCTAGACCAATTTCTTCACGGGTTTGGATCGGATATATAGTGCGGAATGGCACTAACAGGACGCGCCGTCGACCCGGACATGGTTCATGAACTGACGGCGAGACCACAGGCGAGACACCCATTATTTTCCATTGCATGCCCGCGCCTACGGTGGCTGGAAATCGCCTCACGACGTCCGATCGTCAGGTGGACGCTGTCTCCTCCCTCATGCGTCCCGCCTCCTCCTTCGCTAGCATGACTGCTTCGCAGGAGGAGGCGACAGCTTCCCATTCCGTCTCGCCCCGGTAGTATGGCCTCGACGACCAGTGCCCGGCGCAAAAGGTCTCCTTTAAACCCTGCACACAGAAATAGTCGACTACGCATTGGCTTGGCCTATTTTTTTTACATTTTCCGATCAATCAATTTATTTGATTCGTGGCTGACTTAGTAATTATGTGGCCTATGTAATTTATTAGCGCACAATAATGTTATTTATTAAGGGCTTGACACACAGCAGCTATAATGTAAAGATGTACATTATAGCACGATACATCTCATTACATCTTTCCATAGAAATCGACAGGAGACCACACACGACAGCTATAATGTATATTTTAACATCCTCGAATCTCTATGGAAAGATGTAATGAGATGTATCGTGCTATAATGTACATCTTTACATTATAACTGCTGTGTGTGACGCCCTTTATACAGAGTGATTTTTTCAACTGGGCATTTGCTTCCCAGAATCTGATCCCTATTAGTAACGCTATCGATTAATGTACAGGATGTGATTTTTTTCCAAAATCTGCGGGTTCGATTACTGGCCAGAATTATTGATTTTTCTAAAATCCAATGATGCAGTTTTAGTTGTCGTCAAAATCGGCCTCGAGACTGCTTTCAACGTTTTTTGATATTCCTCATAGTTTCAGATTTAGCCATCTATCATCATCATCATCAGCCAGAAGACGTCCACTGCTGAACATAGGTCTTCCCCTTAGACCGCCACGCCACCTAGTGGGAGACCTGCCTACGCTGCGTCGCCACTCGAGTTTTCTTCCCCATCGGTTGTCAGTTCTACGAGGGATGTGGCCTGCCCATTGCCACTTCAACTTGCAAATATGCGCTATGTCGGTGACTCTGGTTCTTCGCCGAATATCCATGTTCCGGATTTTATCCCGCAAAGAAACTCCGAGCACAGCTCTTTCCATTGCTCTTTGAGTGACTCTTAGTCTCTCTAAAAGGCCAGCAGTCAAAGACATCCATACCCAGTAGAAAAATTCACCCAGTAAGAGGCAGCTTTAAGTAGCACCCAAAAAACAGAAAAAAAACACCAGAAATTATTTAACTTCTTTATTTATAATAATCAAGTAAAACAATACATATTTACATAGTGATTTATTTAAATAAATTAATTTAATAACATTTCTTTAAACCTAAATTCGTTTATTTTATGACTAAAAATCATATTAAATACACATTTGGATTTTAAACAAAATGGTAATGTGTTTGTGAAGCAGGTAGATATCCCACGGAAATATAATACGACTGGGATAAAAAATATCCTAAGACCTAATCCCAGTGGTCCCCGGACTTATAGAATTACCGGGACACTGGAACGTAAAGTGCTGTTGAAGGACACCGTGGGTTTTAGTCAGTACGAGTCTGACAGTCCCTCCCGCCCTACAGTAGGAGGACTCATTTGATGATTTAACCACGATAAAAATTTAAAGTCCTACTACCAGTTGTAGTGTATACGCGTGCAAAATTTTATAAAATTCTGTTCAGCCGGATAGCGTGCAGACGTAAACGTAATTCGATTGACTTGACGTCGTCGTGGCGAGCGTGTTTTGTTATTCATTTACCCATATACAATCGCGAATTTTATGTCATATGTCGTAGTAGTAAGGATGATTTTTACTTGCAAGTGGAATCAGTCGAATCGCGCCACGGATTAACTCCCTAAATGACTGAACCGATTTGTATGAAACTCCATGCCAATAGATCTAATGACGGGGCCCCCTCTTAGAGGGCCAAAGCCTGCCGAGGTCGCGGGATTTCGCACCGTGACCCCGGAACATAAAGGGCTATTGAAGGACACCGTGGATTTTAGTCAGTACAAGTCTGACAGTCCCTCCCGCCCTGCCCGGGGTGGGAGGACTCATTTGATGATTTTACCAAGCTAAAAAAAAAATACCAATAGATCTAATCGAAAAATCGGAGATATTGTTTTGAAATGCTTTATTTACAAAAAAAGACTTCTGTGTCAGATCACTACATCGTAGACTTTGTTTCTGTCACTTCTGACATACACTAGAGTCAAGAGCAAATAAAAAAAAAAAAAAAAAAAAAAAAATTCTTCAACATCTTTGGATCTGTGACCACAAAACCCGGGATAACTCACTTCCCGGTACCAAATAAAAAAAAAAACTACTACAGACTCTCAGATCAAAGAAATAGGCAGATAGAGCGCTCAGAACACGCGAGTGTTTCCACCAAAGTTAATACAAAATCAAAATCTAATACAAAGTCGCGACAGTACCAAGCTACGCGTCGTTGTTGTTGTTTGCTAAAATATGCCGTCACGTGTCTTTAACCATCGTAAAAGTTGTTCTCAAAAACAAAGAAAACATTATGGAATGTAATTCGATTTGATTTTGTATTAACTTTGGTGGAGACACTCGCGTGTTCTGAGCGTTCTATCTGCCTATTTCTTTGATCTGAGTACAGACTATAAAAATACAGGGATAAAAGTCTGAATTAAGTATACAAAAATCCCGACATTTCTATATAAAAAAAAATGCAACATTCCCAAGTTTCATAAATTAATAATTAATGTGCCTAGCTACTACTTTATAATGTGTTCAAATAATAATAATGATAGTTTACTTTATAAATAAACTAGCGAACCCGGCGAACTCCGTTTCGCCACCAATATTTCGTGAATTTTCTTTGCTGTAAACCTCACGGAGCCCGAGACCTTTCCAACGAATGCAAAACCGTGGAAATCGGTTCGTGCGTTCTGGAGTTATAGCGTCAGGAAGGAAAACCCAACTTATTTTTAAATTGAAAATGTGTAAGTGCGTCACTAAGGGACTTTACTCACGGCGCGATTCTAACGAATTCCAACTACAAATGAAAATCAACCTTGCCACTAAGAAATAAAGATGCAATTCGATTGACATGACGTTGTCATGGCCATCGTGTTTTGTTTTTCATCTACCAATAGATAACAACGTGTTTTATGTCTTATGTCATAGTAGTTAAGGTTGATTTTCACTTTTAGTTGGAATTCGTTCGAATTGCGCCCATGAGTAAAATCCCTTAGAGTGTTAAAAAATAATGAACACGTATTTTAACTCATTTTGAATAATCAATGAATATTAACAAAGATAAATAAGGTGTAATTTATCTATAGGTAATATGTATGTATTTAGAAATATATAAGTATGTTTATCAGTTGTCTAGTACCCATAACACAAGCTCTGCTTAGCTTGGGACTAGATGGCGTTGTGTGATAGTTGTGGAATATTATTATTTTATTACAATCGCTTTTCGGGAGTGGAGGCTTGTGAGGTCATAATGCTTGTAAAATTATAACAACCGAGTGACGTTTTAAGATTTCTAGAAGCATTATATCTTCGACAATAGGCTAGTTGCCTAAAAAAATGTAATTAGTCCGTCTTTTAGATTATTCAAAAATAAAGGACACGTATTTTTTTATTTGTAAATTGGACCAAAAATGACAAAGATATAGCCTATTAAAGTTACGTGTGACGTCACGATGCGTGGCATTTTTCGCGCAGAGTGACGTCACAGGTAACTTAAATAGGCTATTATCTTTGTTCTTTTTTTGTTTAATCGAAAAAAGAAAAAATACGTGTCCAATATTTTTTTATAATCTGAAATGCGGACTAAATAGAATGTATTTATTTTGACCCTGGAAACTACCCTATTTTTGGTTTACGTAACAAAAGAAAAAATACGTGTTAAATATTTTTTCATAATCTAATTTTCGGACTAATAATTCTTTTCAATACAATAGCCTATTGAACAATGGGGATGGCAACTGTGGAACTAATGGCGCTAGTATAGCTTATTCCAAGCATCGTCATTGGTTCAAATATTATAGGTACTTCAAAATAGTACTACGTCATTGGTCGTATTAGGACTAAGCTATGGTGGCGCCATCTACAATATCTTTGCATTGCCAACCCCATTAGAACGTAATATGCATAACCGCGAATGCATACTGTAAGAAATTTCTGTCAATATTTTGTCGTAGGAACCATCATCTGCCTACCTTTTCCCAACTATATTGTGGTCTGCTTCCAGTCGAACCAGATGCAGCTGAATATCAGTATGTTACATGGAGCGACTGACTATCGGACCTCCACAACACAGTAACTGGGATACGATACCCCATGGTAAGACTGGTTGACAGACTATTAGAGCTTCTGACTAACAGTAACGACTGTCAAATATCTACAAATTTTAATGACAGCCGGGACTAACAGTTTTTACGCACTTTCTGAGACAAGGAGGAAACTCGCTATGACAGATGGTCACCCATCCACAGACCAACCTCGGCAAGCGAGGTTTAAGCGAAAGTCGACCTGTGTGGCTGTATTTATTTAGCAAGAAATTTTGTCATAGGAACCAGCGGATCTAAAATTGTGAAAATTCTATTCTATTGTTAAAGAAATAGAGTTCAATTTGATAAAAGATTAATAATAAGCGATTTGAGACCCGGTTTATATTGAGTTCTAAAATTACTATACATATTGCACTAATACGTTGCTGTGACATGTGAATTTTTTAGCGACAACCATGACATTATAATGTTGACAGTTAAAAGCCAGAGTTGCCATATTAAAAAAATCTATGGAAGACGGAAACACTGTATGACAACATAATCCTTTTTATCTTACGAGAGTTTTTAACAAAAAAAAAAAACAGTATTTTTAACCGACTTCAAAAAAAAAGTAGGTTCTCAGTTCGACCTGTATGTATGTATGTATGTATGTTTGTCCGCGATTATCTCGCGTTTGGCTGAACGGATTTTGATGCGGTTTTCAGGAAAGTGTTCATTACATTCTGGAGAAGGTTTTAGTATATAACACTAATATATATCCCGTGACATTGCCCGCGTGGACCCGTTTTTGCTAACTGGGATCATAGATTTTCAGAGATGATTGCACGTTTTTCCGCGATTATCTCGCGTTTGGCTGAACGGATTTTGATGCGGTTTTCAGAAAAGTGTTCATTACATTCTGGAAAAGGTTTTAGTATGTAACACTAATAGATATCCCGTGATGTTGCCCACGTGGATCCGTTTTTGCTTACTTGGTTTGTAGATTTTCAGAGACGATTGCATGTTTGTCTGCAATTATCCCGCGTTTGGCTGAACCGATTTTGATGCGGTTTTCAGAAAAGTGTTTGATACATTCTGGAAAATGTTTTAGTATATAACAATAATGAATTCCTCGTAAAGTTGCCCACATAGATCCATTTTTGTTGCTTACTAGTATTGTAGATTTTCAAAGACGCCGATTGTGTGAAGATTTTTGTTAAACATCTGAACTAAAAAGGGAAAAATAAAAACTTTTTTAAAAAAAGGGAACCGACTTCAAAACCAAACACAAAAAAACTGTAAAATAACTTTTCTTTCGGAAGTCGGTGGCCATAGTAAATGAAGTACTTAAAAAACAAAGCCACCGACTTCCGAAAGAAAAGTTATTTTACAGTTTTTTTGTGTTTGGTTTTGAAGTCGGTTCCCTTTTTTTAAAAAAGTTTTTTTACATAACTCAACACTCCACGGTAAGTTAAAAAAAAGGGCAAACGTTAAGATCAAATGTTTAGAAATGTTTGAAACACGGCACGAGGTGCCGCCGGTAGCGAATTCGGGTACTTACAAAGTAATTAATATATTCGCGCCGCCCGTAGCTCCGCCCATCGCTTAGACCAGTCGTAAACGGCCTCGCTTGACATGTCGTGGGACATTTTTATCCCCTCATAATGTATGTATGTATTCAAGGTAATGGTACGTTATAATGTATATCGGACAGTCAACCGAATAGCGAGTGGTAATCAAGACATTTGAGTGGTAAAAAACCTATTCGTATCAACCAAAACCTAAGTGGACTGTGGCGGCAAATTTTTTTTTGCCGCCACACAAAAGTTTTGTTAGGTAAACTCTGCTTTGGTGATCTTTTTATTGACCCCTACCAAATGTTGGAAAACTCCCTTTTAATCGATAAGCATTTTCATATTATAATAGTATTTTTCAGCGACTTTGAAGGATTGCTACTCAGAAACATTGCATAAGGCCGAGACTCCACCAAAGCTGTGCAAGTTGAGACGTGTTTTGAACAACCAATAGAATTGCGTTATTGACATAGCTCCACTCCGGCAACGTTCAAAACACGTCTCGACTCGCACAGCTTTGGTGGAGTCTAGGCCTTAGAATCGGGTGGCCATTTATTTGAACGTTTGATGGTTGACGATAACTATGCTCTTATTTTGAAGCGGTTACCTAACATTTTTGTCTGGCGGCAAAAAGCATTTTTTGCCGCCCTATTCAATGTGGATTCAATTTGGTCCATACGAAGGCGATCTGTACTATTCATACATTTGACGTGTCATTGCTTTTACTAAATTAAAGTTCAACACTACAAATTAAAAAAAAAAGGATATTTGCTATATGTATCACGTATTTGAAGAATTTGCCGCCAGCAGTCAGCTACTGTCGTACTATCGGTGGTACTTCTGCAACTTCTCACAGCTGGGCGTGCGTAGTTTCTGCGCGTCGGCGTACTGACGTGAGTCACCGAAGTTACGCGCCTTCCACACCATGCTGTCGCGGTAGTTACGTTCACGTTGACACGCGTGGCGGAGACCCACTGAGAAACAAAATTACATTAATAATGTTACAAAATAATCATCATCTGCCTACCTTTTCCCAAATGTGGTCTGCTTCCAGTCGAACCAGATGCAGCTGAATATCAGTATTTTACATGGAGCGACTGACTATCTGACACCCACAACACAGTAATTGGGTAATACGATACCCCATGGTAAGACTGGTTGTCAGACTTTTGGACTTTTACAGCCACACGACCGATCCTTCGGGTTGAGCCGCGCTTGTCAAGGTTGGTCTGTGGATGGGTGACCATCTGTCATAGCGAGTTTCCTCCGTGCGAGGAAAGCACGTAAAGTCGTTGCTCCCGGCTGTCCTTTGTAGATCTTTGACAGTCGTTGCGATTTGCAATTTCAACTAACTAAAAATGTAAATCGTCCTTGCTACTACGATATAATGATACAATTCGACTGACTTACGTCGTCGTGTCGAGCGTGTTTTGTTTTTCATCTACTCGTAGATAACCGCACGTTTTATGTCATATGTCGTAGTGGTAAGGATGATTTTCACTTGTTGTTTTGAAATCGCGTCGCATTGCGCCATGCGGAAACTCTATTACTTGTGGAGGTCCGATAGTCAGTCGCTCCATGTAAAATACTGATATTCAGCTGCATCTGGTTCGACTGGAAGCAGACCACAATATAGTTGGGAAAAGGCAGGCAGATGATGAGTTATTGATGCTTGACACTAGCATATAAGTAAAAGAGGTTTGTCGAGACATACCTATATATTCTTCCTCTATAGCCATTTCAAGTCGGCGCAATGATCCCTGATAATCAGTATGGAAGTTCTCCTTTACGTAGTATGGGACCTATAACAAAGAAAAACAAAATTCAATGCACAAGAAAATATCGCTTTTCCAGTTAGAATGAAAGAGCGAAGTGATCTTGGGACTTAGGGCGCCCCGATTTGGGCTGGTTAGGTTTCTTGGGGTCGTTTAGATCCCTCCATACCTTTCACAAAGGAATAGGAGCCCTGCTAATAGGAGCCCCGCCTGTATCTATATCACAAACCTTCAAGTTAACAGTCTCCCGGGGCACGGGGTACTTGGAGCTGGGCGCGAGGCTGTAGACGGGCTCGCTGATGAAGTAGCCGGACATCATGGACAGCAGCACCAGCACCAGCACAATAGGAGCCCCGCCTGTATCTATATCACAACCTTCAAGTTAACAGTCTCCCGGGGCACGGGGGGTACTTGGAGCTGGGCGCGAGGCTGTAGACGGGCTCGCTGATGAAGTAGCCGGACATCATGGACAGCAGCACCAGCACCAGCACAATAGGAGCCCCGCCTGTATCTATATCACAAACCTTCAAGTTAACAGTCTCCCGGGGCACGGGGGTACTTGGAGCTGGGCGCGAGGCTGTAGACGGGCTCCGCATCGCTGATGAAGTAGCCGGACATCATGGACAGCAGCACCAGCACCAGCACAATAGGAGCCCCGCCTGTATCTATATCACAAACCTTCAAGTTAACAGTCTCCCGGGGCACGGGTACTTGGAGCTGGGCGCGAGGCTGTAGACGGGCTCGCTGATGAAGTAGCCGGACATCATGGACAGCAGCACCAGCACCAGCACAATAGGAGCCCCGCCTGTATCTATATCACAAACCTTCAAGTTAACAGTCTCCCGGGGCACGGGGTACTTGGAGCTGGGCGCGAGGCTGTAGACGGGCTCGCTGATGAAGTAGCCGGACATCATGGACAGCAGCACCAGCACCAGCACCGGCAGCAGCTGCACGAAGCCCGCGTGCGCGTCGCGCTGCTCGGGCTCGCGCGCGCGGCGGCGGGTGTACACTGTGGGGCCGCCGCCAGGGAACGACGCTGGGGGGAGACAATGGGAAATGTTTTATTTTTAACAGACTTCGAAAAAAGGAGGTTACTCAATTCGACCGTATCATGCTTTATTTTTTATGTTTGTTCACACATAACAACGTTGTTTATGAAGCGATGTTGATGGTTCTTTTTTTGTTGGAAAGAAGATCATTCGAAGGTGGTCCCATGAAAAAGAAATCAAGGTTTGATGATGGAAAACCAGAGAAATGGGGACGAGAGGAACTTTCAAAAGTTTTGACATTACGAATTTTAAAGCTCTACAATTGAATAAAGTCTGTATTGGATCTGATGATGAAACCGAAAGACAGTTGAGAGAACTCCTCAACGATTCACAGCAGCTATCTTGTGTTTGGGCTTGATTAATTTGTAGTGATAAGCACTTTACACCTAGATGGGTTGAAACTGACATTAGGGGTCTGATGATGAAGACGAAGGACAGTTCAGGGAACTCCTGAACGGTTTACACTAGCTACCATGTGTTTCGACTTAATTCATTTATATTGAGGAGAACTTTGCACCCATTTGGGTTATTATTCGATGCAATATACCTGTCATTTGGTCCCATAAAAATAACATTTAGTTTCGTTCAGTAGTTTTTATTTTATGAACATTTTTTTTTTATTGTGTACATGGGCGATGCTATAATCGGTACTACGTTTGATAAAATTCTAGTGCATATGAAGAAAATTATGTATTTGACAAGAATTTGGGTTGAGTATAAACTAAAAAGGTTATAAAAAAAAAGTTTTCGGAAAAACGGAAATCGGTAGCAAAAAAGTAAATAAAATTAAAAAAACAAAGCCGACTTCCGAGAGTTATTTCTAGGTTATTTTACCACTTCTTGGTGGTTGATTTTGAAGCCTGTTACAATTTTTTTGAAAAACTTTTTTGAAATTGTTTTATTGGTTTATCAGCTCTTGAATTGCTGGTTAGTCAGCAGTCTTACCTGTGGCTCCAAAGAACATGTTGAACAGTTCCTCAGCGGTAAGATCCGACTCAAATCCTCTGGCATAGTACTGGTGGTGGGTGGTGGGCGCGTGTGTCGGCTCCTCGCCCCGCAGGTCATATTGCTTGCGTTTCTCTGCGTCCGTCAAGATGGCAGCCGCGTTGCCTATCGCCTGGAATGGTTTTAATGATTTATTATTAGGGTACTAGCTTGGGGTGCTATGACAGGAAACCTCCACGTGCGCCCGTGGACTGGAGTTCCCTCTCGGATACGTCCAGGGGGAGGACCAGTTTTTCGGGCCGGTGCACCCTGGGATGCGGGCAAAAACTCTTCATTAGGCACTCCGTGAGTCCGTGCCAAAGGGGCCTCTTTGCCCGTATGCGAATAGCCTATCGTATGGACGCTCCAACGCGTGTCCCTCTGATTAGCAGAGGGCACAGCGGCGGAGGGGGCTTGCGGACGGTGAGTGATGGGTAGCTCGCCGTCCGACCAAGGACCAAGCCCGGGTCGGTGGCGCGTCGTGTTTCGCGCCAAATGCCTGCTGCGGTCGCGGGTTTTTTCTTAACCCAGGATACCGGGGCCCCGGAACGTAAAGGGCATAGGAAGGAATACGGGTGGATTTTAGTCAGTAAGAGTCTGACAGTCCCTTCCGCCCCATCCAGGGCAGGAGGACTCATTTGATGATTCTTCTTACTTCGTACGCGGATCCTGTTGCTTATGCCAGCGGCAACGGGGTCGACAAATTCGAAGATCTGAAACGTCTGATGTCGAATTCTTAGAGCCTGGGACAGGGAAACCACGGGACGCGCATGACCATTCCAGACGTTCCAGTTTTCTTACAAAAGTAAGTCAACAGGAAGTGCCCATCAGACTAAACAACTCTTGCTAAGACGTGATTCCTATATTATACATGTAAAGTGTAGCTGGGCTCTTGGGTTTCCACTTCAGGTGTTCCAGATCTTCAATTTTTATACAGCTAGTGCTCATCAGGCTGAAAAACTCTTGCTAAGACGAAAAAAGATGTCATTACTGTATATTATGTTATAGTGTAGCTAGCAACGACGATATAGTACTAGACTCCTAATAACAGGCGACCGATGTCTGCCAACACATTAGGCAAAAAAGTCTTATATTCATCTCATTTCGACCAATCCTGTGAGCCGTAAACATACGTTGCGACAGGACAGACCTTGAATTAGCCAATCACAACGCAGTACCCCGTCCCCTTCGCTTACGTAGTACCTCAGCGAGTTGACAGAATATTTTTTGTTCTTTAGATAGTTTATGCGTAGTCTAGTATTATATCGTCGTTGGTAGCTAGGCTCTTGGAGTTCCACATCAGGTGTTCCTGATCTTCGGCAACCGCCGATAGCGATGGATGCAAGTGGAGGATTGTCGTTCGTCGTGGCGGTCTAAGGGGGATGCCTATGATCATCAGTGGACGTCTTCCGGCTGATGATGATGATGAAACATACCTTGAAAGCTTCAGCAGCTCCGGGCGCATGGTTCTTGTCAGGATGCAGCTGTAACGCCAGCTTCTTATAAGCCTTCTTAATGTCGGAGTCTGTCGCCTCCTTCGACACACCTGCAACGATAAAGTTACGGGATTTTTTAGACTTTTAGTGACGGCGAAGGACGTCGCAAGACGATCTCCGGCCACCGTTGGCGCGGGCATGCGGGCGGCAAGTAAAGGGCAACTCGCTGTCCGACCATGGACCATGCCCTGCCCCGTCATTATGCGCTGCGCGTTGTGATCGACGCACGCCTCAAAGTAACGCTCTTTGAGGCGTGTGTCGATCACAACGCGCAGCGCATAATGACGGGGCCCCCCTCTAGAGGGCCAAAGCCTGCCGGGGTCGCAGGACTTATCTCATTACCGTGGCCCCGGAACATGAAGGGCACCGTGGATTTTAATCAGTAAGAGTAGATTAGAAGGGCCCAAACAAGGTTAGATTCGGGTCTCCTTCTGACCAAGCTACACCACATAAGACATGACATTTATCCTATTCGGGCCACGTCACGTAAGTTGGTGAATTGAATAAATAGTATGTCTATCTTGCATCATACGACATACGCACGCAGTCATTCGCTACATAAATGACGTTCAAAAACGAGGAAAGTTGTGAAATCCGCGTCATTACTACTTTATGGATTTCCATAATAGTAGGGGAGCCGAAGATGCTAAATCTGCTCGAGTATTTCTGCGGATCGTTTTTTTTTTACTAATCTGACGGGTTCTCCCAAACAAACCCCACCAGATGAAGGGTTGATTCTTGGTACTGGCACATTAAAGGGTGCAAGGATTCTCCCTTTTAATAATCTGACGCGCCGGAGTCACAGCAGAAATCACTTCCTGAGCTCCCCAACTATGAGAAAAAGGGTATGGTTAACCGATACAATATCTGAGCAGCACTAAAAGAAAAATTACGAATGCTGAGTATCATAGGCTGAGATAGCTGTCAAAATGCTTCACTCTCGTCTGAACTCAGCATGGTTTCAGCTGATAATTTAGTCAGCATAGGCTGAATGATGTTCAGCACTTTCGATTTCTCTCCAGATTTTGTATTGGCTATCCGTACCCAAAGGCTGCTGCTGCCGGAAGGGACTATCAGACTCTTACTGACTAAAATCCACCCGTGTTCCTTCCTATACCCTTTACGTTCCGGGGCCACGGTATCCTGGGTTAAGAAAACCCGCGACCCCAGCAGGCATTTGGCGCGAATCACGACGCGCCACCGACCCGGGCTTGGTCCACTCCTTGGTCGGACGGCGAGCTACCCATCACTCACCGTCCGCAAGCCCGCTCCGCCACTGTGCCCTCTGCTGATCAGAGGGACACGCGTTGGAGCATCCACACGACAGGCTATTCGCATTTACGGGCAAAGAGACCACTTAGGCACACAGTGCCTAAGGAAGAGTTTTTGCCCGCATCCCAGGGTGCACCGGCCCGAAAAACTGGTCTTCCCCCCGGACGTATCCGAGAGGGAACTCCAGTCCACGGGCGCACGTGGAGGTTTCCTGTCATAGCACCCCGGACTAACTAGCTAGCGTGACGTCAAAGCTCAATAAATATATGTAAATACAGGTAAAACTCTTAATTAAAAAAAATGTGTTATTATTACAATCGACTAGACAATGTAAAGTCAAGCTAAGTTTTAAATATTTGCTTTAACTAGCTAGGTACAAATCTACTTAACGACAACAAGAATCCACCTTGACCATTAAAAATTCAAGGAAACGCAGTGTTTTCTTTTGTATCGGTTTTTTTTTTTAAACTGAACAATACACAACCGCTTGATCTGTCTTTCATTTGATTGTCATTGAATATAATTCAAATAAAATGTCTGTTTATTTGAGATTATTTTACAAACACACTCAGGTTCCAGGTTATAGGAGAAACAGTGGGGCAATGTTTTAATTTAAAAAATGGAGCGCAATAACTATGTAAAAATCAATGCCACTTTTCGTTCACATATCCAAACCAAATGTTTAGACTTTGTTTGGATTATTTAGTAGATAGTTAAATTCAAGATTGGTAGAATACACGGTTGGCGCAGACACCGAATCCATCGACTGCTGAGCTGATTGAAGTGGGTACGAATTCCAAACCAAACCAACATTTATACAACTTGCAACTATAGTTGGTGCCAGTTAAGATGGCAATAGCGGTCATTGACCTTTACCTAATAAGTCCTCGTATAATGACATAGGATAAGAATTAGCATTTTTTTGTGAAATGATAGTGTTTACTTGTGAGTCTTAAATATAAAAATAATATAAAATCTTAGGTATAGGTGAAATATTTTTACCATTTTGATATTTTATGAATAATAAAGTACTTATATCCTTACAATATACTTACTAATTTATTCGGTATTTTATAAAAATGCTAATTCTGAGCTTATGTCATTAAACGAGGACTTATTATGTAGGGGTCAATGTCCGCTATTGCCATCTTAACTGGCACCAACTATAGTTGTGTGAGTGTACCATTTTCTGCTTGTGTGAGTACTTTAAGATATGCAGTATTTACTCAGCGTTGCAATGTTTAATTTCCCTTAAAGTCCCTGGCCTGGGTTTTTGTGTTTCACCCACTATAGAGGGAAATTCATAGTGTGGGTCAACCAATGTTAATAAAAATTACTAAACATTTACCCACACTTTATTACGGGTTTGATTGCATAGCACATTTCCTGCATATGAGAATATGCATATGCATTGCAGAATAAACTTAGATAATTTTTCCAACATTTTACTGTTATGAATTTCTGCAGAGTGAACCTGATTCTATAATTTATCTTAAATCAATTATCAATTGAAAATGGAAAGCTGAATTCAACTCTGTGTACTCTACAAAGTTGACATTTGAATAAATTATGTAAAATAATCAATAACAATTGCTAATTCTATTGATTTTACCTTCAAATGGTTAATATTTGATGTTAATGGAAACTAAATGTTGCTGAATCATCTTATAAATATTACAAACTCGTGGCCAACACTGGCTTTACAGGAGTTCAAAATGTTTATTATTATTTTTATACACACATAGCATATTTTGTGTTTTAATTTTTATAACTCCACACCAGGAATTTCTCTTGTGTTATGGCATTTTTACAAACATATAAACTCCTCTAAACATATAAATTACTAATGTGGGGCAGTCTTTAATAAAAATTGTGGGCCACAATTTGCTAACTATTGCTCTAGAATAACACTTTTTCAAAAGGCTTTTGGAGTTCCAGGGTCTCAGTATCCAGGTTAGACTGTCTCGCAATGACCCAAAAATCTCGAATGTTACAATAAAATTATACGCAAAACTTGGTTTTGCTACCGGCTTCGCTCGGTCACCCAATTATTACCATTGCTCCTTATTCAATATAAACAAACAATCAAATCTTTCCTCTTCATAACATTAGTGTACAAAGATAACAAGAATTAATGAAACAATGTTCAAAATACATACACATTAGACTTGAAACACTCTTTATCATTCTAAATAGTGGTCTCTGACTTGACAATAACCTTTTTCTAGGCTTATTATAGACTTGAGACGACCAAAAAGTATGTATAACACCTTTGAACCTTATTTCAATACATACAAATGACTAATCAAATAATTGGCTTACTTACCCAAGATTTCGTAGAAATCCTTGCATTTGTTAACACGACGGACCGCCTCCTGTTGCTCTGGAGTGTATTCCCTCTGTGGCACATGATGTCCTGTGGTCTTCCTCCGCCTTACATCCTCAGCACTAGGACTTGCAGGAGGGGTCTTTTTAGGAGCTGCTGTCGACGGCCCCGCAGCCCTAACCCGCGTCAAAAGCTCCTTGGCAAGTGGAGTAGGGTATAAACGTTCAGCTTTTAACAGAAACTTTTCAGCTTTTTCCATATTCCCTCCGGAAAAAGCATTCTGTGCTATTGCTATACATTTTTCTGCCTCGTCCTTGTTACCTTCGAGCGTCATTTTTCGGGGTTTCGACCCTCTTTATAGGTGAAAATTGCTACTATTATGAAAGGGACACGTCGCTGAATGATTTGGAGATCGCGACGCGCAAATTTAATTAGCGTAAATAGAATTTAATTGCGTTTAATTCACTACATTCAGGTGCAATAATGGATGTAGGTATTGCGTCAATCAAAATACTGCAGGGCTGCCAACCTGATAAATTGATTTATTGTTTCCGCCATGTTTCCGCATTTTGGGCAAAGGCAAACAGATTTTTTTAGTAGAATGGTAGATTTAGATTTTATTTGACGCTTTGATAAATACATTATCTAGTTGACGCGAACCTGCAATGCAAAAAAAATAAATACTCCTTGGCTGCAATGGCAAGTCATTCCAATGAACAAAAATTCAGAGAGCTTCTTTTGAAAAGTACATCTGCATGAAAATAACACAAGTCAACAAAAAAAAAAATTTTTTTTGGGACTGTTCTTAAGGTGATTGCTTCGATGTAGCCCGCGAAATTCAAATTTTTTTACGTTTTTTGCAATTTGCAGGCCAGTGACATGTTGTAATTTTATAAATATTTGTGTTGCGCAAATAACAAGTATAATTTTAAATATAAAAAATATCAAAAAACTCGCTCCATCAGCTCTCACATAGAAAAGGTGCATCATGTTAAAATCTCCGAAATCTAACTACGATGCACCTTTTCTATGTGAGAGCTGATGGAGCGAATTTTTTGACAATTTTTATATTTAAAATTATACTTGTTATTTGCGCAACACAAATATTTATAAAGTTACAACATGTCACTGGCCTGCAAATTGCAAAAAACGTAAAAAAATTTGAATTTCGCGGGCTGGTTGGAGCATCCCCCTTAAATTAATATTTTTCGACTGTCTACAACTAAAAGTAACCACAGGCTCCATTCATAAAAAATAAAGTTTGCTTTTGTACATTTTAATAAATATTTTAAGTTTTTGACAGAACGTATGAGGAACAACGATCTTAGCACGCAAGAGGCAGGCTGGCAGGGTTGCGGGGGGATTGCGGGCGTGAAGCGTGGAGCGGCGGGTAGTCTGGGCAGCTGGGCAGTATGCGGGCCAGCATTATCGAGGAACCCATTTGTAAGGAGGCCATTTGTGTTGCGCGAAGTCCAAAATGGCTTCTATATAGTGTAAAATAACGTAAACTCTTTTTGTTACACTTGTGGCAAATTCATTAGAGTAAGGTCTAAAAAATTTAGTTTTTCGACAAATATAAGACTTTGTGAAGCTTATAAAGCTTAAGAAAATATGGGCCCCTAAATTCTAGCTTCGCAAACTACCTCTTTACAAACTACCTACTTTAGCAAACTCATGGGTTGCAGAATGTCCCTTAAAGTGCATATTTATGCTACATACTGACTTAGACCAGTTTAAAAATAACTAAGAGGCATATTCAGAAGAGCAAGGAGAACGCTTTCACCAAGACGTGATGAATTTTGAAAAGCGTTATCAAGGACAATACAATGAAAACATGATGGGTGACTACATTTGTAGTTAATACGAGAAAGTTCTTACACAAACAAAAGAAAAACAAAAAAAAAAAAGGTTGCACTCCAGGAGTGCCGGTAGAAGTGAAAACTTTTTTGTTACTATGTTTTATTTTTAATTTGAATGACGTCTTACTCATTTTCGATCAGGGTCACGTGACCCTGACGCGAGTTTTGGTCACGTGACCCTGACGCGAGTTTTAAATTTTTTACCCATTACAGAAAAAGTGTACAACGCCGCTAAAGAAGTTTTCACTTCAAAAAACATTTTTAAAGCTTTTTTCTGTTTGTTTTAAGTATTTAGATATTTACCTTTATTGCTCTTTCTAAATTAAAGTGATTAACATATAAATTAAAGTTCTTTTTCTTACTTTTGTATTCCACTGAGCATCTGGGTAAAAAAAATCAGATATTCTTAAAATTTGAAATTTCGTTCTGGTTGCTACAAAAGCAAACTTTATTAGATAAAAGTATTTTTTCCTTGTTTAGTTAGACATTAATTAATCCAAATCAGCACCACAGAACTCAGACTCAAAAATAGTGTTTACTGTTGTAACCCCGGCCACTCACATTCGCGCGAATACGCGAACCCGCATGTGTAGGACGACATTTGCGAATTACTTCGCGAAGTTTTCGTGGCATTCGTGCTTTTCCAAGCTGTGTCGGTTTTATGTGCGCGAACCTTCGCGTAGTCTCCTACACATTCGTGTGACCAGTTGCGCACACGATTGCGAAGCAAATGGTTGTGTCGTTGTTATATTTTGTGTGAGGAAATACTGATCAGTATAAGTAATAACCTATTCATACACCGTTAAATTTTGGTCCTTAGTTTAAAGTTATTAGTTTTAATTTGATTATAGAGTATGCGAACCCATTTGCAAATATGCTAAGTTCGCGAATGTATGTCTGACGGCCCTCCACATGCGCGCAAAGATTCGTACAATGTACGAATCTTCGCGCGCATGTGAGTGGCCGGGGTACCTAACCCCGGCCACTCACATTCGCGCGAATACGCGAACCCGCATGTGTAGGACGACATTTGCGAATGACTTCGCGAAGTTTTCGTGGCATTCGTGCTTTTCCAAGCTGTGTCGGTTTTATGGGCGCGAACCTTCGCGTAGTCTCCTACACATTCGTGTGACCAGTTGCGCACACGATTGCGAAGCAAACGGTCGTGTCGTTGTTATGTTTTGTGTGAGGAAATACTGATCAGTATAAGTACCTATTCATACACCGTTAAATTTTGGTCCTTAGTTTAAAGTTATTAGTTTTAATTTGATCATAGAGTATGCGAACCCATTTGCAAATATGCGAAGTTCGCGAATGTATGTCTGACGGCCCTCCACATGCGCGCAAAGATTCGTACAATGTACGAACCTTTGCGCGCATGTGAGTGGCCGGGGTAATAGTCTATTATTTTTGCGGTAGTTTTTAAAATTCCTACCATAGACAAATCCGAACACGTTTGACGTTTTTATTTCCACAGCACTTTTGTGAAAAAGTAGGATCAATAGCTTCTACTTTGGGCTTTCCCACTTGCTCTAGCCAAATTTCCTATCTTTGTCTCACTTGCACAGTAGAACCAATACACATCACGCCAAGGATTATTCATCCATCGTCATATGACGTATGACGCATTAAAAGAATTGATTCAATTGAATCGTGTAATATTATTGCGCTAGGCGTATCCGGCGCTTAGTATTTAAGTGTAAATCGACTTATTACGTTGTGTAGGCTTTGTAAAATCAGTTTTGCGACCAACCGCCGCGAAAAACATCCAAGAAAAGATGACAGCCCCGCCGATCTACAACCCTGTGAGTTTTTTTTACATTCCTCTATGTTGTTACGAAAGATGCCATTACATGCGGCATTTTACGCGTTTTCAAGGGTATTTGGAGTAATTCGGTGCCATTAGTAGCAAGACGCTGTGTGTAAATACAAACATTTTAGAACAAACATAACGTGATACCAATAAGGTGACACAAATTAGTATTCATCGGTATTTCACCGTTTCCAAGGTCTTTGCCCATTATAGAGACGGTAATTCACGTTATTCGCGTAAATTAACGGTTTTTCCTCAATTCTTATGACATAGTCATGGTTAAGACGTTTATTCTCGCAAAAAAACTCATATGCAAATCAGCTCATTTCTGCCTGCAAAAATACTTGTCTTTATAATTTTCTTACATATATTCTTGACCACTACCTACTAATTCTGAGAGCATACCTATTAGGATCCGTTTAAAAAATAGTGTTACAAAAATATGTAATACTACCAAAATAGCCATAGAAATACTTCAAATTTCAATTTGTATACTATACATAGGTAAATAACTATCACTGTGGGTCAGAGACCTCATTAAAATAGGTAGCTGCCGTGATGCCTACTTGCATCATTTAAGGAAAATGTAGGGAATTTTGTAAGTCTGGAAAACATTGGGAATTTTCTAAGTGTGTAATGTTGTCTTTTTATGACCTAGATCTTCAGAAATTACAAGTTGAACAGCCTAGCACTAGGTCCTAACATCATACATACAAACTACATAAACCATGTTTTGTTGACCATTTGGGATTGGTTCAAAAAAGTGGTTATAAACACCCAAATGGTTGGTTCAACATTGAGCGGGATAATATGCTAGACCAAAATTAAAAATTCTGTTGAAAAGCCAAGTAAACACCAGATCAATTTCATTTTTTTGCTAATTTTTGGAGTATTATGCTCAATATGAATATTATTCCTTGAATACTTCAAGTGTCCTACCTACAAATTAGAAAAAAAAACATGTTTGTCACATGTTCACAAGATAAAGCCAGACAAACAAACAGACAAGTCTTTGTGAAAGGTCATTAGTTAACCTTTGGGATATTTTTTTATTTATTTTTTTTAGCTTGTTAAAATCGTCAAATTAGGCCTCCAACCCCGGGCAGGGCGGGAGGGACTGTCAGACTTCTACTGACTAAAATCCACGGTGTCCTTCATAGCCTGTTATGTTCCGGGGTTATGGTAAGGGAATAATCCCACGACCCCGGCAGGTTTTGGCCCTCTGAGAAACCTTTGGGGTATGGAACCCAAAAAAAAAAAATTATTAAACAGGCTTAACACATTGAACGCCATAACGGACACCATGTGTCTGTCAGTACACTTTCCTGCGGTCACACGGTGTCCGCCGTGGCCCCTAGACCCGACATATTGGCGGTCACACAATGTCCGCCGCGGCCCACTGGGCTAAATATGGCTTTTAGTATGGCGTTCAAGGTGTTCTCAAAGTATCAATTATTTGGGGTAATATTCCAAAAAATCTTTAAAATTCATTCTCTATTGTAAAAGTGTAAACATCTAATCTTTTTTCTTTGTGTGGTAAGGCAGTAATTGTTGGTAGTAACAGCTGATTGGTTTACTTGTGAATGGGTATGGTTAGCCGATACAAAATCTGGACAGTAATCGACAATGCTGAACATCATTCAGTTACGCTGACTAAATTATCGTCTGAAACCATGCTGAGTTCAGATGAGAGTGAAGCATTTTGACAGTTGTCTCAGCCTATGCTCCTGCATTACTATTCTACAGCATTTTTCTTTTAGTGTTGCTCAGATATTGTATCGGCTAACTGTATGATTGAGCCCATTGAATTATCTTACAGCAGATACCCTTTTATTGGCACCTGCCTTTGGTGAAAAAAAGTTTCATGATCTAATTTTAAGTATTTTATGATTGCCAGCGGTTTATTGTTCAATTTAGAGGTAACTTTGGGATTTTTTTCTATCGAGAAAATTTATGGAATCATGTTTTCACCAAACATAAGACCTAACATTAATCCTCAACTTTACCATATATTTATTTCAAAATTAATGCTGCGTTATTTTCGACTTATCACAGGATTCTGCTAAGCCATTTGAGGTAGTATAGGCTCTGTAATACCCCCCCAGCTATGCACACACTCACGCCTCACAGTCTACGTAACGACTTCGTATGACTTCGGCTAAATTCGTAGAATTCCGAACGAAAGAACGACGCATGTCGGTGACGTCATGACGCGGGAGACGAGTGTGATGTCATGCTAGTGATGTCATTACGCCTGTTTGTGAAGTAGTGTCGAAATTCCTAGTTGCGTCACGGTGAGAGGTGTTGCCACAAAACTAATGTGCAGATCGCCCGGAGGACACGGTAGAGCATCCTCTGCAGGCCTCACTTGGGTAGAGCACCGCCGTGTCCTCATGGAGTGTACCACTCTCACCCGGCATTGGTCGAGGTCATGCTGCGGGGCGAGACCGAATTTAAAGCTGTCATCTCGGGAGAGAACAGCCTCCACCTCACCACAAAGCCGTCGTGGGGAACGCCCACGGCAACGGGCGTCGCGAAGTGATTTCCGGCCACCGGGCGGCGAGTAAGGTGACTTGCCGTCCGATTATGAACCATACTAGCTAGCAATCTGACGGGGCGTCCCTTAGAGGGACAAAGCCTGCCCGTGGTCGCGGGAACGTATAGGGCTATTGAAGGATACCGTGTGTCGATCCACTTCACTTTTTACTGGGCACAACATAAAGTACGGCGTATCGATGCCTAAGGCCCTTTTTTTATCGTGGTAAAATCATCAAATGAGTCTTCTCACCCCGGGCAGGGCGGGAGGGACTGTCAGACTTGTACTGACTAAAATCCACGGTGTCCTTCAATAGCCCTTTATGTTCAGGGGTTACGGTAAGGAAATAAGTCCCGCGACCCCGGCAGGCTTTGGCCCTTTGAGAGGGGGCCCCGTCATTTTGCTGACGCTCTTTGAGGCGCGCGTGGAACACGACGCGCCGTCGACCCGGGCATGGTCCATGGTCCGACAGCGAGTTGCCCTTTACACGCTGGCATGCCTGCGCTATGGTGGCCGGAGATCGTCTGCCAACGACCACTGTCGTTGGGGTGGAGGGAGGACGCTGTCCTCTCCCTCTCACGGCCCGCCTCCTCCTTTATACCTAGTCCCTTGGCAAATCGTAATCTAGTTAATTCAACGATCGACCAACGACATAAATAAACGAAATGGTATTCAAAACTTGCATGATTCACACTTCGAGTCTAATTTTAGAACTGACTCCATACTATTAGTGATACCAGTTGGAGTTTAAAAATATTGATCCGTTATCTTCACATCTTTTACATTAAAAGTTATGAAAGATATCTAGTTTTGATTCCGCGACAAAAATCCAGGCTTGTTGCAGGATGCAATCCCACCCTAAGCAATCATGCATATGCACAAGAGGCAATAATAATATAATATTCCACAACTATCACACAACGCCATCTAGTCCCAAGCTAAGCAGAGCTTGTGTTATGGGTACTAGACAACTGATAAACGTTAACTAGATAAATTACACCCAGACACAACAAATGATCGTGCTCATCACACAAACATTTGTCCTGGGTGGGAATCGAACCCACGACCTCCGCTATAGCAGTCAAGGTCACTAGACTAACAGGCCATTCAAAAAATGTCTGAAGTCTGGACTTTAAAAGAGTGTTTGTTTCTTCTCATAGCAGTCAGGTACAAAAAAGCGGCCACGGACCATTTATCAGCGTACGCGCACTGCTGAAGTGCACAAACAAATGTGCCGCACACTATTTTGTTGAAATAATATCTCCAAATATGAGTTTACCTGTAAGTCGTAGAGCACTTGTACTCAGTACACGAATTTACATGCCAAATAAAATCTTGAAATGCGTCCTCCCATCCAGAGCAGAGCACCCCGGTCTGTCAGACTTGTACTGACTAAAATTCACGGTGTTTTTTCAATTTTCCCCTTACTTCAGGGTCACGGTTATCTGTTTGAACAGTCCCTCGATCCCAGCGAGCGAGTGGCTTCTTGTGGCCCGAACTGGCCATTAAACGCCGCCACAATTCGCTGCCACACGCCACTCGCCTCTCAGTAACTCAGTAATGAATTGGTTCAAAAAGTAGCAGCAAAAAGGAGCTTGTAGCTAAATAATTACAGCCACACAGGCCGATCTTCCGGGTTAAGCCGCGCTTGCCGAGGTTGGTCTGTGGATGGGTGACCATCTGTCATAGAGAGTTTCCTCCGTGCCTCGGAAAGCACGTAAAGCCGTTGGTCCCGGCTGTCATTTGTAGATCTTTGACAGTCGTTACTGTTAGTCAGAAGCTCTAAAGTCTGACCTAAACCAGTCTTACCATGGAGTATCGTATTACCCAGTTACTGTGTTGTGGAGGTCCGATAGTCAGTCGCTCCATATAAAATACTGATATTCAGCTGCATCTGGTTCGACTGGAAGCAGTCCACAATATAGTTGGGAAAAGGCAGGCAGATGATGAAAAAGTAGCAGCCAACGACCGCAAGTGTCGACCACCGGCCACAAATGGCTGTCGCGCGCTTCAGCTACCTCTGTAGCTTCTCGTGGCGGCTATTGTGGCTGTCGCGAGAGGGTCGTGTGCGGCGACACAGAGCTAAACGCCTGCAAGGTTTTTTTTTTGGGACAAACCCACCACACTGGCACACTATTCCCAACCACTGCAACTCCTGAAAGCCAGAATCAACAGTGGCAACCACCAGAAAAGCGCCGAGACAATTAAGCTCGACGTGTCCCGGAGAATGAATTTACCTGTCTTGGATCCTGCAACGAAATTAATCAGAAAATAATAGTGGAGGAGTAGGAAAAAATATATGTTGCCTGCCGGGGTTGCGGGGCAGTAAGCAGGATACCGTGACTTTTAACGCAAAAGGGATCCGAAGAACAGAGGATTTATAACCAGTTGACAGTCCCATCCCCCCCGCTCTGCCCTGGGTGGGAAAACTCATTTGATTAATCAAAAGTCCAAAACAAAAAATAACTTGAGTGAGAAACAGTATTGAACGATCCGACCTTGAGATAGAGACTCTTTAATGAGTGACCTTCGACCTTCAGCGTCGTCACAATAGTTATGACGTCACAGTTGATAATATATTGATTGTGTCATCCTGCTAATACGTTATCGGGGTATCACATACTCGTTTCAATTTACTTTTTCTATGAAAATAATGGTTTACCAACACTTTTATGGTAAGCGTCCACAGGTCCGCATCGCACGTATAGGACGCATCGCATCAAACGGATTTCTGTATCGGCAGCGATCGGATTGCCGACGCGAGTATCAGCATTCGGATTGCCGATGCCACCTTCATCGCTTCCACTGATCGGCATTCCGTATGGCGTCATCGGTACTCATCGCATTAAGGCATTGCCGATGAGCCGTCCGTACGATGCGGATCAGTGGACGCAGTTGTATGAGTTAACATACAAGGCAAACTAAAATCCGTTACGTCTGATACGTGCGATGCCGACCTGTGGACGCACACCTTTACGCGTCTTTTCGTAAAACTAGAAGGGGTCGTTGTTTCGTACGTGAGGAAACCGGTATGTCATAGAACCATAAATTCGAAGACATGTGACATCCACCAACCCGCAGTCTTTGTGAGAGGGAGTTGGCCATAATATACCACTTATGGCTAACTCCCTCTCACAGAGAGGAGGCCTGTGTCCCAGCAGTGGGAACATTATAGGCTGATGATGATGACAGATCTCATGGCCCCCAATAACGTGGTTATAAGACGCTGTTATTGCGCACATAGCTAATACGGTCACCTGTGTTGATAAGCGTGTCATTGACCTTCTTATCGGGTATTTATATTATGTAAACAACACTTATCTAGCTATTTATCATGTCATAAATATCTATGTTACCAAAGACCACTTAAGAGGACTCCGAAAAATATTTAATAAACAGCTAATTCGGGACAGTTTTAGAATTCCGAAACATTCCAAATTCAAACCACTTTTAATCCCTAGGGGTTAATCTGCTGAGGGCATGCAGATGGCGAGTAATGGGCGACTCGCTGTCCGATTATGGACCATGCCCGGGATCGACGCTATGTTATTTTCCACGCGGCCCTCAATTTTAAGAGGTGTCAACACATTGACGGGGGCCCCTTAAAGACTGCCGGTGTCGCGGGACTAACGAGCTACTGTGATCCCAGAATGTAAAGGGCTATTGAAGGACACCGTGGATTCTAGTCAGTTCGAGTCTGACAGTCTCTCTTGCCCTGCCCTGAGTTCAGGACACACTGGATGATTTCACCATGCTAAAAAAATGAGGACAGGCAGTGGTCCGACCGCCAACGATAAACGAGTAACGAGCAGAACTAGAAACTGTAAAATAGTTGGCGATCAGCGGGAAGCGAGTGTAGTTTCGATAGTTTTGTCGCCGGGCTATAAGCGAGTGTGCAAGTGCGGCGGCGATTACTCGCGCCACGCGCCCGCGTTCGCTCAGTCCTGTGATCAAGCGAGCCGAGCGAGCATCGCTGGAGCGAGCTTATTTTTGAAAGCTCGTCGCCGGCCAGTGTGAACAGGCAGAGAGCAACTATTATATACATATATGCATCTCTTTCGTTTACACGGAATGTTTTATTGTGCGTTTCTTGAGGGAGGAAATCGCCGAGAGTTACTCGATTTCTCGCCGCTGCCGGTCGGGCCACTGCCTTAATGTGCTGTTTTAGTCACTGTTTACAATGAATATTAAAGCTCTTTCTGTGATTTGATAAATACTATTTTTACTGAAATCCTTTATCTTTTTCAGGTAATACCATGCGTGCATGTGATACCCGGTGGCATGTTCCCTGGCCGCATGATCAGGGTGCAAGGTAGTACTCCCCCCGGAGCTCAGAGGTAAGACTCTCTACACTTCTGACAAGCCTGTTGGTCTAGTGGTTAGTGACCCTGACTGCTGTGCCGGAGGTCGTGGGTTTGATTCCCACCCAGGACAAATGTTTGTGTGATGAGCACGATCATTTTTTCTGTGTCTGGGTGTAATTTATCTATAATATGTATGTATTTAGAAATACATAAGTATGTTTATCAGTTGTCTAGTACCCATAACACAAGCTCTGCTTAGCTTGGGACTAGATGGCGTTGTGTGATAGTTGTGGAATATTATTATTATTTACTTCATCAGCTCACCTTCATAGTCGAAGTTAGTTTTACCAGGTTACTTTTGGGTATGAGTGCTTTACTGTTGACCACACCATCAGGAGAAATGGTGGTCAAACGTGAATATGTCCCTAAAAAGACTACTTCAAATTGTTTTTATATCCATTTGGTCTGGACCACCATGTATCATCATCAGCCTATAATGTTCCCACTGCTGGGACACAGGTTTCCTCTCTGTGAGAGAGAAAGTGGGTGTGGGTCATATTGCCGCCATAATCCACCACTCAATCCCAGTGCTGGTTGGCAGATGTCACATGTCTTCGAATTTTTGGTTCTAGGTTCTGGTTTCCTCACGATGTTTTCCTTCACCGTTTTGAGAGCAGTGGTGATGAAATAAATTACACCAAGTAATGCGCCTGGCGGGGTTCGAAACCACGACCTACAACTCGTAAGTCGGGACCGATACCACTGGGCTTTTTTGCCTGTCTTGCTGGGCCGATGACGGGACTTCATATTTCGTATTTCATATTCATTTATTTGTATTTTACAAGGTAACAAGATGTTAACAAAAGCTTAGAGCTAAGAGCCATTGTAGACCCTGTCAGGGCACAGCAAAGCAAAAGCATCGATTGGCAGGTACCTAGCTGATGTAATAAATAGTAACTTAGGGTGCTCCCACATCTATCGACGCGGAATCGGCTTTTTCCGTCGCCCTTTCTCTTTCTGTCGCTTAGAACTGCCATTTGCTAGACCGAGACAGAAAGCATAATGCGATAGCACGCGGCGGAATCCTCGAGGCGGCCGCGTGCTATCGCATTGTCTCGGTCTAGCAAATGCCAGTTCTAAGCGACAGAAAGAGAAGAAGATTCCGCGTCGATAGATGTGGGAGCACCCTTAGGCTGCTATAAGTTCCGACATCCACGCAAAAGAAGTCGCGGGCACAGCAAGTCTTCAGTAGAATCGAGAACTTTGTGGAAGGTTCGAGAAGCTTCTAGATCTCGTAATAAGATCAACATAACAATATCTTCCTCCTCAGATTCGCAATCAACCTCCAATGCGGCCCCAACACGGATCCTCGCGACGACATTGCCCTCCACTTGAATTTTCGTTTCGTGGAGATGTGTGTGGTCCGAAACCATCTCACGGCCATGAACTGGGGTGTCGAGGAGACCAACGGAGGCATGCCTATCAATAGAGGAGATTCATTCGAGTGCCTCATTCTGTGCGAACCTATGTGTCTGAAGGTAAGGTTCTAAATATGCATCATCGTTTATTTAATATCTGGTTGACCGAGCTTAACTCGGTTTTAAAAATGTCTATATCTTGGGAACCGAGCTTTTCTCGAACCTGAGACCTTGATAAATCGATTCCTTAAGCCGAAAAACCCCTAATCTGTAACTTTCATGGAAATCCTTGGAGCCGTTTCCGAGATCCTGATTATATATAAATAAATATACGAGAATTGCTCGTTTAAAGATATTAGATTTACCAAATTACAACGGCTGTGTGAACAACCAATTGTAGCAATTATGCAAATTGGAATTGGGAAATAAACAGTACAATTTTATTTTATTTTTTTATTGAGCCTCTTCTTTGTCCCACTCCTGGGCAAAGGCCTCCCATAAATTAGGATTAAAAAAAATGTACAAACGTAAAAGGGAAGAAAAAGGGGTTAGGGTTTTTTTTAGCGTGGTATAATCATTAAATGAGTCCTCCCACCCAGGGCAGGGTGGGAGTTACTGTCAGACTCGTGTTTCGGGGTCACGGTAATGAGATAAGTCCCGCGACCTCGGCAGGTTGTGGCCCTCTGAGAGGGGGCCCCGTCATTTTTTGCTGACGCTCTCTGAGGCGCGCCTGGAACCGACGCGCCATCTACCCGGGCATGGTTCATGGTCGGACAGCGAGTTGCCCTTTACTCGCCGCCCGCATGCCCGCAAAAGGGGCTAGGCTGGTGGTAGTTTTTGCAACAGTTCTGTTCAGAAAATCTTTGAGGTTTGCGACCAATGCTTGTATCAAGCCACTACCACCACACTACTGACAAATGTGCCACGACATGTCAAGCGAAGCCGGCCGATTTCGCTCGACAAATATTGCGACAACCCGCGACTTAGTGCGACTCGTGCGACTTCGCGAAACTTCGCTTGACATATATTTGGCGACATCGCGCCACTTGACACGGCGACATCGTGGCACGACGACATCGTCGCGCGAGGTTGCCAGAAATGTCGAACGAACACCGGCAACGTCGCGCTACATTATCTGACGTCGTTGGCGACCCGTGTCGGGCGATGTTGCCAGAAATGTCGACCGAAGACCGGCAACGTCGCGCTACATTATCTGACGTCGTTGGCGACCCGTGTCGGGCGATGTTGCCAGAAATGTCGACCGAAGACCGGCAACGTCGCGCTACATTATCTGACGTCGTTGGCGACCCGTGTCGGGCGATGTTGCCAGAAATGTCGACCGAAGACCGGCAACGTCGCGCTACATTATCTGACGTCGTTGGCGATCCGTGTCGGGCGATGTTGCCAGAAATGTCGACCGAAGTCCGGCAACGTCCCGCTACATTATCTGACGTCTCTGGCGACGTATATGTCTCCTAGTTTATATCTTGGCTTTATTTGCAACAATTTTCCCTCCAGGTAGCACTAAACGGCGGTCACTTCTGCGAGTTCGCTCACCGCATCCCGTTCCAAAGGATGTCTCACTTGACGGTGGACGGGGACGTTATGATACAGCTGATCGGCTTCGAGGGCGCCCAGCCCCCCCCTCAACAGATGTACATGGTGAGTGCTGCTCCTCATCATCATCACCTGCCTGCTTTTTCCCAACTCATCATCACCATCAGCCTATAATGTTCCCACTGCTGGTACACAGGCCTGCTGGCGGGCCCATTGCGGATCGGTGGATGTCAATCGAATGTTTGGTTCTAAGACATGCCGGTTTCCTCACGATGTTTTCTTTCACCGTTTTGAGAGCAGTGGTGATGAAATAAATTACACAAAGTAATGTGCCAGACTGGGTTCGAACCTACGACCTACAACTCGCTAAGTCGAGGCCGATATCACTGGGCCATCACTGCTCTCTTAGATAACCGCACGTTTTATGTCATATGTCGTAGTGGTAAGGATTATTTTCAATTGTAGTTGGAATTTACAAATTCCAACTACAACGTGACGTGAGAACGTGACGTGGCGCGATGCGACGCAATCCTACAGGATTGCGTCGCATCGCGCCACGTCACCCTTAACTCCGTCATCTGAGGGCTTTTTTTATTATGTTACAGTCGGAGCCCCCCGCATACGGCGGTTACGGAGCACCCCCACCAGCGTACGGAGCACCCGGTGGTTACGGACAAGGTAAGGCCAACATTTATCATATACCGTCATAACAGCCCGATCACGATGTACCGTTGTTGGCGGCAGCTTCGTGCGGCAAGTAAGATCCAAGGTATTGAAAAGTTTGTAGCACGTCATGAGATGCTGCCTGTAGCCAGGGACCGAAAACCATTATAAATTACGGTACAGGTATTGAAGAATTTTGGTTATTTTTCAGACTTAGTTTACCGCTATCTGGGTAACCAGACCGAAGAAAAATGTAACCTGTATTCAGGTTACCGTTTTAATACCGGTTACCTAAAGATGACGACTTTTTGTCACACACACAGGCGATGCGCGCCCTTTGACTATTGCTGACGGCACGTCTAAGATGGGGTAATTTTTATTTCGGTAACCGGTATTAAAACTGATTATTTATTCGCTTTAATAATAAAGGTAACCTTTAAAATTACCTGTAAAAGAAAAAAAAGGTTGTTACCGAAAAAATACCCGTATTGAATATACCGGTTTCGGTCCCTGCCTGTAGCGAATTCGCATGCGACTTTCTCCGGTCCGGTGCGGGAGTGGAGTTGTTAGTTATCGCAAACCGCAACTGTGGGTATAACCCGGTTTATTGAAGAAAGGAATCTAAGATGGCGGCTTGTATTTGCGTTGACGGATAGTGCAGTCAGCATATAAGATTTCGCGTTAAAGTTTTTTTCAAATTAAAAATAATAAAAACAGACTTGAGTCAAAACGGTTTTAAGACAGACTATTGCTTTACAAAAACCATGAAGATGCGCACACTTAAAACAAAACGTCTCATAGACAATATTGTCTAATAGACACAAGTACTGCACAGCGACAAGTCTGACACTGAACAGTTTTGTTTCAGGTGAGCGGCGTGTCGTAGACAAAACAGTTTTGTTTATGTTTTAAAGACAGACTTGTCAAGACTGTCTTAACCACTTCCCTGTCCGATGAATCACATGTGACTCACGACCATTGTTTATCTATTGTGTCTGCTGCGCGGACAGTGAAAGTGTTAAAACAGTTGTGACTCAAGTCTGCGCTCAGCCTTAACTTAACAATAAAACAAAATTCAACAACAATAACAACGGAAAAATAACAGAAAACTATAGTAAACATTCTTAAAAAAGGTCACTGAGCGCGTCAAGACATCAAGACAACTTTTTTTTTCTGCTTACGCTACGCGCGGGAGTGAGTATAGACGGCACTAGTGTGCGAACGAGAGAACACGATAAGCGCCGACATTTAAGATTCCTTTCTTCAATGAACTGGGTTATACGTAGCGTGCATAACGCTACGCCGTACCGTGTATAGCTTAGACCGAAATCGTGAGCAGGCTGTTATACGGGATCCTGTGAACCTGACAGCCAAATACTACTCCAGAACATCACCAGCTCGCACTTAACGCTTCCAATCATCATCATCAGCCTATAATGTTCCCACTGCTGGGACACCGGCCTCCTCTCTGTGAGAGGGACTGGCCCATAATCCACCACGCGGGCCCAGTGCGGGTTGGTAGATGTCACATGTCTTCGAATGTTTGGTTCTAGGACATGCCGGTTTCCTCACGATGTTTTCCTTCACCGTTTTGAGATCAGTGGTGGTGAAATAAATCAAAGTAATGCGCCTGTTCGAAACCACGACCTTACAACTCGTACATCGGAACCGATACCACTGGGCCACCACTGCTCACCTTCATAATGCGCACAGCAAAATACTAGAACTCACCTACAGCTTGGCAAAAAACAGTAGAAAACCGGAAGTCGCCACTGTGCTCTCACTACCAGCACTTTGAATAATTTTATTTTATTATTTTTCACATATTAAGTTAGTTTTATGGCACAGTAATAAATCTAACAAACCTGCATTCTTTGTTTACATCAAATATCAAAGATTTTAAAGGTTATAAACAAACAAAAATATTAGTTCCTTTTCAAGACGTTCTGGCCAAGCTGTACGTCTGTATTCTCGAACACATACAACCTGAATCTCTTCAAAGTTACAGTGAACAGTCTTCTTCTGTGTAAGATCACTACATCGTACACTTTGTGTCTGACACCTCTGACATACACTAGAGTTAAGAGGAAACACAAAACAAATAAAACGTACATAGAATTATAGGGTTATTTTCTAAAGGCACCGCTGTAACCACGATTTGCTTTTAGTGGATTTCAGACTTTGTGTTCTAGAGGATAAAGTTGAAAATGTATTGAAGACAAATTGTTTTGTTGTTGAGACAATTTTTTAAAAATAATAATAATTTATTTAAGTATCTCAAAAACAAGTTTACACTTTGAAAAAGAAAAAATAACAATGTTATTGTAGGTAGTTTAACAATACAGGAATATTAATTTGAGCAACTGCGCTTGGGCCCAGCCTGTATTTCAGGTTCGCAATTTGTCTTTAATGGACGTTGAGCTTTATTTTCTTGAGAATAAAGTTGAAATTCTATTACAAGCACGTAAAGAGCTCATTTTGCATGTTGTTAGTAGAAAGTGCTGGAGTAGTATTTCGTTGTTTTTTTCAGTTATTTTTACAAGGGTAATGGTGAATGTGGGATATTGAGGGAAGCTCATTTGCGAAAATAAACCTTACTAATAGAACCTTAAAGTTGCAATTTGTATGATATGATCAATCACAATCGCTTGTAGGAACGTACGTTCGACCGATTTCAACTACAAGTGAAAATCATCCTTACCACTACGACATATGACATAAAACGTGCGGTTATCTACGAGTAGATGAAAAACAAAACACGCTCGCCACGACGACGTAAGTCAGTCGAATTGTATCATTATATCGTAGTAGCAAGGACGATTTACATTTTAAGTAGAAATTGCACGAAAAGCGTAATGAGTAAGGTTCAATTTTCAATGCTTGAGCTTATTCTAATTTCTGTATGAGTTTCAGCTTTCAAAGCTTTACGGATGCTGGTTTTTGATTGAAAATAACCATTTTTACTAACATAAATATGTTTTCGTTTTCTACTTCAATCTGTAGTGAAGCGAATGTTAATCTTGAATCTTTTTTTAATATTTTAATTTATAAAAAAAAAGTCATTTATAAATTTACAGTCTTTTTTTAAATATTTAATAATAATAATAATAGTTTATTTGCACAGAAAGTAGGTACAATATTGCGATGTTAAGTAACAGGTGATCCTTATACTTTCTACCTTAACTAAGGCATGCACAACAGTTTAACACTACAACTACAGGCATACTTAATACAGACACACAAATACAAACACAATGTCAAAATAAATTGTTAATAACTATGTCATGAATGAATTATATATTTATGTCAGGCATAGGTACAGCAATGTCAGAATTATTTTAAGTCTTGATCATTTAAAAAATCACAAATCGAGTAATAACATTTATTTGTCAACAAATTTATCAATTTCTTTTTAAAAATTGTGAGTAGCCTGTGTTTTTATTTCATCCGGTATTTTATTAAATATAATCGGGCCCATACAAAAAACACTTTTCTTCAATAATTATTATTTATTGATTCACTTACTGCTCTTTGTTTAAAATTTTAAATATTAGACAATTACTAACGGGATTTTTTTATCATTACTTTTCCCTTTTTATCTCCTAAAATATTTTTTTGAATATTAGTTTTGTTTACATCAGACATAATTATTTCATTCATACGAATATGTACCATATTATCATCTGAATAATGTTCATATTTGTATAATCAAATGTCAGCAAGTATACAAATATGACCCTTGTTTGCTTAGAAAAATGTTTATCATTCGCTTTGCTACTGTAATTTGAACTCTACGCCTTATGGTTTAAGCATGCTTATTCTGCATGTTGTTTATTTTATTTATTTATTGTAGCTTTACCTATTAGCTTATAAGCTTTATATATTTAAAAATGCATATTGTATGTAAATAAAATTAAAATAAATAAAAAATAAGTTATATTTTTGAAGAGAACTTTTTCAATAATAATACTTTCACCGTTTATTTAATAAATATAAATGTTCAACAGATTTTTTTTGATAAACTTTCAATAATTAAAAATAAATCCAAAGTTAGCCTGGCCAAAGTGGACTTAGCCTGTTCCAAGTGCCTTCATACTGGTTTAAGTGTATTTAGCCTGTCGAAACTGCATTTAGCGTGGCCAAAGTGGACTTAGCCTATTCCAAGCGCCTTCCCTGGTTTAAGTGTATTTAGCCTGGCGAAACTGCATTTAGCCTGGCCATAGTGCACTAAGCCTGGTGAAAGTGCATTTAGCCTGACAAAGTGCTTTTAGCCTGGTCAAAGTGCTTTAAGACTTTTTTTAAATGAATACTGCCTTGTCAAAGTAAATTTTGCCTAATAATCAACTTTGCCCGTTTTTATTAAAACGCGAGTGTTTCTTTCTGTATACATACTAAAAGGTAAGTGTACCTTTTTGTAAATAATAATATAAATTATATTTATTTTTGGTTTATATATTTCGTGTTTGAATGATACGTGTGTACTTTGTGTTCTTTGTATTATATTTATGGAGTTTTATTTAAAAATATATTTTTTTGCATGTTAGTGAAAACACAAAGCCCCAATTGTTTAAAAGTCTTGATGACATAGTGGGGGCAATGGTTGGTTTCGGTATGTACAGTCGACGCTCAAAATTGGTTGGCCGCACTTACAAGGCAATAGCTTAACGTCTAGTTTGACTTATGACCTTCTACTTTCGAGAGATACATGTATCATCAACTACTGATTGCATAGGATTCATAATTTCAACATTGTAAAGCGTGTCCAGTTGACTTAGTGGTTAAGCGTTAAGACAACAAAATTACTGTGACCAAAAAGACGCAAGTTCAAACCTCACGAAGTGATAATCTTTTTGTAGGTTTTACTCAATTGTTCGTCTACTCAATTAAATAACCAATAACTAAGTTATTTATTTAAATATTGTGATGACATCAAAGAAACAAAAACTGCAAACGTCTTTACTAAGATTCGAACTCAGATCCATCTATTGATCGCGAATCCACTTAGCCCAACAGAAACAGTTATCAGCACATGTTAGATCATTGCGAATGAATGCAAAGGAATGTTAAGAACCGGTTTCCGGTTGAACTTTTGTAAAACACGGTTGTAGCACAAAATTGTGCGCCTGATTTTTTCGTTTTCAATTTCTTACTAAAGGCTCTGATAATGATTGATACTCGTAGTTTAATAAAGGGTTTAAAATAAAATAAAATGCGTGATAATTATGATATAACAATAATTATATTTTTGTTGTTTAATGATAATATAATAATATTTAAGTATTATAAATTCGTAGATATTTTTTTTTATTATTTTAACAAAATTATGAAATGATTCAATGGACTTTCGAAGCTATTAAACAATAAATAAGAAAATTCAACAAATCGAAATAAAAGTAAAAAAATGACTGTAGTACTAACCCTTACTAAAGTTTTATTATATTTTAACAACTAAATAAATACAGCGTATTTTTTATACATATAGTGCGGACATTTTATTTTAATTATTATCTTTTAAGAAAATGAATAAAATCGTATAATTACTTTACCAAAAGAAATATTTAAGTTATCATTATTAAAGTTGATTATTTTGAAACAGTAACATGACACCGCGACCCTGAAATTTAATAGACTATTTGCCCTTTGCGATCCAGGGCAGTAAGAGCGAGCGAAGTGAGCTGGGGACTTGGGTCACCCTGACTCGCACAGGTTAGGTTAGGTAAGACCTTAGAACGCAAAAAGCTCATTTTCCTTTGCTTTGCCGGGCGGCGATGCCCTTTTACGGTGTCAATATAAGTGTTTTAGCACCGTGACCCTGGAACGCAAAGAGCCAGTCGATCTTTGCGTTCCCAGGTCGCGGTGCCAAAAAAGGTTGTGCTTTGACCACATCAAGTTTCTTCGGCTTCACCAAGTGCGATTTAGCAAAAATAAAGTTATATATTACGGAAACGATATTATTATAAATAAACTACGCACTTCATAAAAAATACCCTGTATAGGATAGCGAGGTTACTATTAGCTTAAATATCTGTTTCATTACGAAAAGAGGATTGAAGCTCAATAACCTCGAATCTTAATCCTAAAATAAAATATAAGTGTTAATAAAACTATGTTAACGTTTCCAGTCTATTTACAATAAATAAATAAAAAAACATAATAACATAAAATATTCTTGAGAAAATCTTAAACGTTTTTTTTCCTGTAAAACGTAAACGGTTTTTAGCTGATGTTCGATGATATAAGCCTTCAGTGTTGAGTGCACGGTGAACGGTTATTAATTTAAGTTACTCATTGAAGGAAACCTTATCCTTCGTTTTCGTTTACCATATTTTGACGTCCATGCATATCCTTTACAACAATCCGTATCCATAACAAGTGTTCCACTTCGCTCTCTTCAAGCTTTGTTTTTTTCTTCTCATATCCCACAGACTCACAGTATTTCAACACTAGAACAAAACAAGTAATATCTTTATGGAAAATACAGCTGTTGATTTATTTTAAGAAAAATCTATACACATACTAAGTATCAATCAGATTTTTTTACTTTTAAACAAACCGATTTTAACACTTTTTAATACGGAATCTTATAATAAAATCAATAAGAACATTAACATGTGAAATAATTAAAATTTAAATGTTAATACTCACACTTAGTCCGGTTTCATTTGACATTTGTGTTACTCGTATGTTTCATTCACATTTATGTAGGGCTATAATATTCGCCCCCAATCTTTATATGTAAAAATTCCATTGTTTATATTTCACTGTAAATCGGTAATTATAACAAGTGTAATCGGAGATTCAAACACTCGTCACACACAATAACCAGGAATCAACAAGTCAACGTTCTAATAAAGGTGATTCGAAACGAACTAACATATTTGTGTCTACCCTACAAATAATTTACTTTTGTTTTCTGAGATCTACCGACAAAACTTTATTAATGAGAACATAACAAACTATACACACAACACTAATGACGATCGAACTAATATTAGTAATTATAAAAAAAATAAACGAATTTTAACTAACAAAATCCTTTTAAAAGTGTATTAAAAATAACAAAAAGTATAAAGTAACGATTAAAAATTAAGAAAATGAAATTATGAATGGTAAAAAAAAACATTCAGTAGGTGATTTGAACTCACGCCACAGCTCGTCAGTTAACGCACTGAGCGGTATAGTTTACCACTGTGCCAACATTACTTGTAGGAAACTGGTTGAAATTATGAAGTATACCATAAGTTGATTTGATTTGTATAGTATTAAAACAACTTATAACAAAAGGACGTAAGTCACAGCGAAGCGTCAGGCTATTGCGTTGAGAAATTGACACAGGATTTTCGAATTCGACTGTACAAATTTAAATAGGAATTTGTACAAATCAAAACCGGACACATTGTGTATTTATTTTATTTTTCTTCCTGGCAACATTACTAACAAAACTAACACTTGATAAGATTTATTAATTTTTCAATATAAAACCTTTGGGATAATTTTCGACACACATACAAAGCTTGGAATATAATCCCTGGTATAATTTTCGACCTACATAATTATGCTTAGAATAAAATCCTTTGGGATAATTTTCGACCTACATACAAATTGGCAAAAGTTATTATAGTAACTAGAAATAATGGCACTTCTCTTGGGTGACGGTGAATTGATATAATTTCCGATAAATAAAAAAATTAATCTCGATTTTTTTTTGTTGTGTGTCTGTATGCGTTATGCTCAAAAAATATCGAACGAATTTTCATGGAATTTGTATCAATAGGTCGGACGATTCATGGGGAAATTTTTGGTGTATAAATTTTTAAGTTTTTGGCTTAAATTGGCTGAAATAATATGATGATAATTTAAAATGTTATGAAAAATATTTAGTTTTAATTCCGCGACAAAAATCCAGGCTTGTTGCAGGATGCAATCCCACCCTATGCAGTCATGCATATGCACATGCAGCAAAGGACCCACCCTCCCGCCCTCATGCATATGCACACATGCAACAAACGGAAAAACAAGCCATGCAATCAAACCTATACTCGACACGTGTTTCGCCCCTCCACGGGGCATCCTCAGGAGATGTTGACTCGACAAGCGCTCGGCCTCGAAGGGAAAGGATGCCCCGTGGAGGGGCGAAACACGTGTCGAGTATAGGTTTGATTGCATGGCTTGTTTTTCCGTTTGTTGCATGTGTGCATATGCATGAGGGCGGGAGGGTGGGTCCTTTGCTGCATGTGCATATGCATGACTGCATAGGGTGGGATTGCATCCTGCAACAAGCCTGGATTTTTGTCGCGGAATTAAAACTAAATATTTTTCATAACATTTTAATGTCATGGATTTCCGCAAAGTAACGCCTGATTCCATAATTTATGATGATAATTGTTGAAGATGTCGACAAAAATTTTGCTGACTGGTAGCTTTACTCTGCTGCCAGCCCATAATGTTCCCACAGCTGGGACAAAGGCCTCTCTTTGAGTAGATGTGACATGTCTGAATGTTTGTTTCTAGAACATGCCGGTTTCCTCACGATGTTTCTCCATTCGATGTTTCTCAGTGGTGATAAAATAATCCTCATAAAGTAATTCGTCTTGCTGGGTTCGAACACGCAGTGGGCGCGCATGGTGGATTCTGGCCCTCTTGCAGAGAGAAGGCCTGTGTCCCAGCAGTGGGAACATTAAGGGCTAATGATGATGACATGGAGCTGGACTGTATATCTGACCTCCACAACACAGTATTGGGTAATACGATACCATTTGGTATCTTGGTTGTTAAATCGCCCTGATTCTACATTGAAAAAATATTATTGTACGGCAGACAAACTATTTTTCGTTTACATTTTTTAGAACAAAATACGAAAACAAAGTATGAGATTGTTTTTTTTTCCTTTTTTTTTACACTTCACTGTAAAACTATGATTTTTAGGGTTCCGTAGTCAACAAGGAACCCTTATAGTTTCGCCATGTCCGTCCGTCCGTCCGTCCGTCTGTCCGCAGTTTAGCTCAGAGACGCACAGTACTAGAGAGCTGTAATTTGGTGTAAATATACGGATTTGTTGTGCCTAAAAAGTGGTAAAATAAAATCTTGTAAAATATTTTTTTTTAGGGTACCTCCAGTACTTACACGTAAAGTGAGGATTTTTTTTTTCTCGCGTACCCCTTACTGTGGGGTATCATTAAATAGGTCTTTAAAAAATAATGATAGTTTCCATTAACAATTTTTTGATAAAAAAATTCGTTTGTGAAATATTAAGCTTTAAAGTGCTAAATTTTGCTCGATTCGAGTGTCCCCCCCCTCTACCAGCTAAACGGTTATGTTTGGGGGTGTGAAAAAATTCACAATAGTAGTACATATAACGAAATTTAAAAGAAAATTATCATGACTAAGTAGGCTTTACAACTTTACGAGTAATAGTCGACCAACTTATAAAATGTACTTGATATCGATTTTCTTAAACAAAATGTATCGGAGACAACTGCAAATGTAAGTTTGTCATTTATTTTACAGCTTATGTAGGTATGTTTTTTGGGGATAGGTAGGTTTTATCGTCAACTATTTTTAACTAAATTCAACAAAATAGGAGGTTCTAAATTCGTTGTAATCTATTTTCTATGAATTTTCCCTGATTTCTCAAAGACTCCTGGACCGATTATAAAATTCTGGTTTTTATAGACTTCAAAAAAGTAGGAGGTTACAATTCGACTGTATTTTTTTTTTTTTTTTTTTTTTTTTTTATGTTTGTTACCTCATAACTTGCGACAAACCGATTTTCATGATTCTTTTTTCAATCGAAAGCTGGTGCTTCCCGTGTGGTCCCATTGTCACCATTTCAGGATCTGATGATTGCATCTTGGAGAAATCGAGGGCAACCCTTAAATTTTATTACCTGACACATAGTTTTTCGCAAATCTTATGAAGTAATTCAAGTATTTGCGCATAGAAATCATCATCTCATGAAGCTGAGCTGATGATGGAAGGTACAACTCCTCAAGTAAGAAAATTATGTCCGTTTTCGCATATCTCCGGAACTACAAGTCCAATTTAAGTAATTCTTTTTTTGTTGTACTAGGTATTTCACTTAGGGAATACTGCAAATTTCATCAAAATCGGTTCAGTAGTTTTTGAGATAGGGAATGACAAAGAGATGTTAACGATGTTATTACCGGTGCTACGGATTGCGAATTCTAGTGCACATGTAAGAAAATTATGTATTTGACAAGAATGTGGTTGAATATTTAAACTAAAAAGAGTAAAATAAAAACTTTTTCAAAAAAAAATGTGACCGCCTTCGAAAACAACCACAAAAAAGGGTAAAATAACCTACAAAACTTTTCTTTCGGAAGTCGGTGGCAAAAAAGACAATGAAATTAATAAAAAAAGTCACCGACTTCCGAAAGAAAAGTTTTGTAGGTTATTTTACCCTTTTTTGTGGTTGTTTTCGAAGGCGGTCACATTTTTTTTTGAAAAAGTTTTTTTAAAATTAAATTCAGCGAATCAGTTTAGTTAGTTCGCATAAGTATTTTGATGGGCAACTACGGAACCCTACACTGTGCGTGGCCCGACACGCACTTGGCCGGTTTTTTTTCTAAATTTTCACCAAAATACACAAATTTTCTCAAAATTTTTATATATATTGTGGATGTATCTGCTTTTAGTAATTATAAATCGGTGTCCTGGTCGAAATTTTTGCAAATTTTTGTAGTTGGCTATGCTAAATTTTATTTATTTTTGTAATTTTTTCTTTGCTACAGGCTACTACTGACATGCTTTCGATAGCGGCGAGATAATATACAGGTATATATAAATTTTATTTAGTTATATTTATATTATATTCTTGGCCCATAATGAACGATGATCAAGCGAATTATACTGGTTTTGTATAGCCGTATACAACGTGTAAGTTAATAGCGCAAAACTTCTCGTGGGGTAACTCAGCCCATGTTACTGAACAATGTTTGTTCTAAGACTTTTGGAAATTCACAAAAAAAAAAAAATGGTTTTTCATACAAAATTACAATTTGATCGAGTCCATCAATATGAAAAAAAAAAATTTTTTTTTGTGAATTTTCAAAAGAATTGTTCAGTAACATGGGCTGAGTTACCCCGCGAGAGGTTTTGCGCTATTAACGTTACACGTTGTATATGTAGCCGCGTGAAAATAATTATAAATGATTTGTTACATTATGTAATAATAAACATTGGTCGTTTATGACAAAGTTCTTGTTGAAAGATTATTGTGCCGACAGCTTGGATACCTGGTGTTAACACATACGAGTATCACCGGCCGTATTGTATTGGCCGCTTGTCACTTTCATGGTATAAACAATAAAATAAAATAAAAACATTTTTTGAAATCGGACCACGTTAGGAAAAGTTATGCGTCACACATAAAAATAATATACATGTCGAATTGAGAACCTCCGCCTTTTTTTTACGTCGGTTAAAAATGATTTGAGGATTTCATGCCATTTGTGAAAAATTTATAAATATTAGAACATGGGCCAATTTACTTACATTTCATAAAATAGTACTGAAAATACAAAAATCATATAACTATTAATGCAGCAAATTTTATAGAATTGGAAATTAGAGTTTATAATAATTATTGTAAGCTTCACTAGAGTATAGATAGATAATTATTCTGGCGATCTAAAAAGAGTGTCCATGGAGTTTCTTGCACGTTCTTCTCCATAGAGATCTACTTCTTGGAACGGGCATCTACGGTACTTTCACAGTTTTTATGTCTTGTGACTGGGACTGTAGCACCATAACTTTTGTAGTGTTTAATAATATTCCTTTGATTGTCTATGACAATTCAAAAGTGCCTGTAACTGGCCTACTTGAAAAAAATGTTTAGATTTTGATTAAAGAAAAAAAAATGGTTTCTTACACGAATTATTTTGAAATCATATCAAATTTATTTAGTTGCGTAATACAGGTTAATGGGGTGTTACAAAGGGTTCAAAAATACACTCTGTATTATAATCAGAGGTCTGAATTAGATAGAGTTATTTTAGCACTTACATCGAAATGTTGATATAAATAATAATATGGATCTTCACGGGATTTCTAATAGACAATCTCGTGTGGAAAACAGTATTACAACTTAAAAATAATAATAAAAACATCAGAGATAGATTACACAAATAAATTGTGTAAGAGTAAATAACTTTTTTATATTAAAAATTATTTTTCTGCTCTTTAAAAGTAATTCCGGGATTTGGGCAAATCCAGTTTATTATTTCGCTGTATGAAATCTTTATAAGTACAATCAACAAAGTTGAATCATGACCCACCATAAGCTTATTTTCTAACAGACTTTCAAATACAATTTAGGTCCACATTCGCGTAAATATACAAACTCATGGTAACGACTTTGATCTTTGTCAATTTGAAGCAGGGACCGAAAACCTTTATAAATTACGGTACAGGTATTGAAGAATTTTGGTTATTTTTCAGACTTAGGTTACCGCTATCTGGGTAACCAGACCGAAGAAAAATGTAACCTCTATTCAGGTTACCGTTTTAATACCGGTTACCTAAAGATGACGACTCTTTGTCACACACACAGGCGATGCGCGCCCTGTTGCCGACGGCACTTGTGAAGTGTGCAAGATAGGGGTAATTTTTATTTCGGTAACCGGTATTAATACTGGTTATGTATTCACTTTAATAATAAAGGTAATCTTTAAAATTACCTGTAAAAGAAAAAAAGGTTGTTACCGAAAAAATACCCGTATTGATCATACCGGTTTCGGTCCTTGATTTGAAGGATTCAAACGATTTGTTGTCAAAATGGGTCATGATTCAACTTTGTTGACTGTACGTCAATAACTCTACTTAATTCTGACCTATGATTATGAACATTTTAAGGTTTAATTTGCCTTTTTTTTAATTTACCCTAAATAATATTAAAAAATATTATATTTCTATTTCAGGTGCCTTGTAAAGTAAGAAGATTATGGAAGAACACTTTATTATTCAAATTATAAATAAAAACTTTTAAGACTCAAGATGGCACTAAATCAAATAATCAAACTTATTTAAATTATGTTTTTTCTATTACAAACCGAATTTAAAGGAAAAATATTGTTAGGACAGGAATCTCAATTAAAATCATGTTTTTTATTTCTGGTCAAGGGACCGTTCAAGTATTACCACAGAATACTTAAAAGTACTACGTACAGAAGTGTCACTTCCCAAAAATAAGCAAATGTAAAATCTTTGCTCGTGAGAATAAAGTAAAAATATGTACGGAAAGCGAGCGAAACGGGCGGCGGGCGGCAACCGACTGTGAAACCCGTCCACGGTGCGCCCGCGTGTTATGCAGTTTGATACTATAAGCACACGCGGGGGCCCCGTTGACGTGGCTACACCGCGGAGTGCGCCAGGCCTGGTATTACGTTACTACATGGCGGGGCGAGGGTGTATACTTTTTTATTTGAATTCTGCTGAACATAGGTCTCCCCCTTAGACCGCCACGCTCACACAACTCTACTCCACTTGCATCCATCGGTTGCCCGCGACCCTCTCTGTCTGTGGTCCACCTAGTGGGAGGCCTACGCTGCGTCTTCCGGTCTGTGGTCGCCACTCGAGAATTTTTCTTCCCCATCGGTTGTCAGTTCTACGAGGGATGTGGCCTGCCCATTGCCACTTCAACTTGCTTTATTTTTTTACTGTGGTTTTATCATCAAATGAGTCACAGGGCAAGCTAGGACTGTCAGACAAAATCCACGGTATTCTTCAATAGACCTTTACGTTCCGGGGTGTCGATAGCTCGTTAGTCCCGCGACCCCGGCAGGCTTTGTCCCTCCAAGGGGAACTCCGTCATTTAGCTGAAGGCGTGCGTGAAACACAACGCGCCGTCGACGCGGTTATGGTCCTTGATCGGACAACGAGTCGCCCAATACTCGCCGCCCGCATGCCCAGAGGGGTCTATACCTACTTAGTTTATTTTCTTTGGCAGTTATGCTTGTGTAATACGAATCTCTTTCAATTTATATTTCTTTGTATTGTAGACAAGTTATTATTGAACTCCCAAGGCTCTTAATCTTCATTGGCAGGGTAAAAAATTTAAGAAATTTAAAAATATTAAATTATTTTTTAATGTTTTGGCTCCGCTGCCCTGTAAAAGCCATTTCTTTAACCTTTACGAAACTATAGATTATCCTTTAAATTCGGTATTTTTTTAATTTCACCATTTCTTATAATTGTCACTTGCCTTGTTGTAATTTTTAAATTTTTTGCAAATATTTTGAAAAATCACTGTTTTTTTTTTGGAATCAGGAAAGGGTATTTTATATACTTTTTGTAGTTGTTTTTTTCTATTGAAAATAATTGCATTTTATACTTGTAGCTATTTTTGCTGTCTGTCGGCTGGCGTGCAATTATAAATTTTATTAACAGAGAATTTTTGTCAAATGTGAAATTTAATCAAAGAAATAAATAGAAAATTTAAATTTTGTTAAATCGATACTGTCATTGCCCGTGACAATATAAATTTTATAAAAAAATAAATAAATAAGATATTGTCTCTTTTTTAACTGCATAATTGAATTTCATTCTTAACTCATCTTTTGAAAGCTTATTCAACCAATTTTTTTTTAAATAAATATTTTAAATTAATGTCAATAGAGACAGACAGCATTTTGTTAAAAAAATCTTACTTTTTAGTTATAAGTCAAAATGTCCATTGAAGCCAAAAATTTCTTTAACTTAAGAGGTATTTCAGTGATTCTAAATGTTGTCGCTTGCCGCAACACAATTCAACCAAGTAGCGCCGATCAACTACAAGCGAAAATCGACCTTACTGCTACGATTTAAAGGCGCTGCCAATACAAAACGTACAGTTGTCTGGGTAGATAAAAAAAGAGACTTGCTACGACGATGTTTCAGACAAACAGCATCATTAAGGCCTACTGTCCACACAGTCGTCTTTCGTAGGATGCATGTAACCTACAAATGAAGATAGACGTATTTTGCATATTTGTTATGTCCACGCTGCTTCATGCAACAGTCAGTCACGCTACAGAAGGTCTCAGTTTTCTTTCAACTAGCGTCGAGAAAGGACGTCTTTTGTTGTAAAGAAGCATGACGAACTCAACACGAGCGGCTGACGCGACGTTGCCGCTTCGTGGACATAGATTTCATTGTTTCTACGCAAGATGCAAGCATTCGTTTTGTAATCGTCAATTGACGAAAGCGTGCGTAAGACGTGCGGTTACGTGGGCAATGGGCTTAAGTCGTAGTAGTGAGAATTTATCTTTTTGAGTTGGTAGGCGACGCAACTTAGTCGAATCGCGGCAAGCGCTCTAACGTGACCAAATTATTCAAAAAGGAACTCAATGGCAGCTTAACGAAACTATCAACTTGCTATACCACTATTTGCAATTTCTACAAAATGAAAATCGTCCTTGCTACTACGATATAATGATACAATTCGACTGACTTACGTCGTCGTGTCGAGTGTTTTGTTTCTCATCTACTCGTAGATAACCTCACGTTTTATGTCATATGTCGTAGTGGTAAGGATGATTTTTTTTAATGGGGATGGCAACTGGGGAACTAATGGCGCTAGTATAGCTTGTTCCAAGCATCGTCATTGGTTCAAATCTTAAAGGTACTTCAAAATAGTACTACCTCATTGGTCGGATTAGGACTTAGCTATGGTGGCGCCATCTACAATTAGCTTTGACCGGCCTTCCCCATTGCCTCGCATCGCGTCGTCTTAAACAACTAGCGCCATCTACGTGGAACTAATTTGACAGTTCTTTTCGTCAAACGTCAAATCAGTGGAATACCTCTCCTCCTTTTTTGGATCTTAGGATATTATGTTTTTCTTACACTGATAAATCTATTATTGTTATTAATTATTTCGTACATAAATTATGTAAAAAATAAATTAAAAAAAAAAGAGTTGAAAGATAAGATTAAATGTTAGTAGAAACATGTAGTCCTGTTGAAACGCATTTATGCTTCACAAATAATTAAAAAAATTGTATTTCTGATTTTTTTTTGTTACTTTTGGCTTGATTTTGAAATGAGGAAATTATTGTAATGATAGCGATTTTCTATGCAACTTGAATTATGCTAAGCAACCCTGCTTAGCATAATTCAAGTTGCATATATTTACTTGTAAAACCTGTCAACCTTTTAATGTTTTACATCTACTATATTTCAAAATAAGTCGGGTTTTCCTTCCTGCCGCTATAACTCCAGAACGCACGAACCGATTTCCACGGTTTTGCATTTGTTGGAAAGGTCTCGGGCTCCGTGAGGTTTATAGCAACGAAGATGAAGCCATCTGGTGGCGAAACGGAGTTCGCCGGGTTTGCTAGTGTTTTACATATGTTATAACCCTGTATAGAAAATAAATATTTTCAAACCATTAAGGACGCGATTCGTGCAATTTAAAATCGTCCTTGCTACGACGATATAATGATACAATTCGACTGACTTACGTCGTCGTGTCGAGCGTGTTTTGTTTTTCATCTACTAGTAGATAACCGCACGTTTTATGTCATATGTCGTAGTGGTGAGGATGATATTCACTTGTAGTTGGAATCTGTCGGATTGCGTCGCATCGCGAAGTAAATAATTATAATTACAAGTTTATGTACGATTACTGTTAGTCTCACAATGTTCGTAGTTGCATTTAAAATGTAAGAATAATAAACAAAAAACTGTTGTATTACTTTTTGTATGTATTTTGCATTATTTAATATTTTAAAGTTAATAAAAAATATTAAATTTAAATTTTTGGTTTTTGTTTTTACTCACCTAATCGATAATTATTAAGTAGCCTATAATGTTCCCACTGCTGGGAAACCGGCCTCCTCAGTGAGAAGCAGTGGGCTGTAATCCACCACGCAGGCCCCGCGCGGTTGGTAGATGTCACATTATTTTTTTGACGTGGTAAAATCATCAAATAAGTCCTCCCACCCCGGGCAGGGCGGGAGATACTGTCAGACTCGTACTGACTAATATCCACGGTCAGTGCCGGTTTTACCACTACCAGCGCCCTGGGCGAGATTTTCTGCGGCGCCCCCTAACTACAATACAAATCTATAAATGAAAAAAGGAACGGGATTTAATTAAATTACCATTTATTAAAAAAAACTAACATGACTCTCTGTTATGCATTTGTGCATGTTTGCAATGCGTTGCAATAGATGGCGTTTTGTGTTTTCTTTAGACGGGTTTTGGGTTATCCCCTAAAAATGGGATGAGAGAGATTGGGAAATCTACGAAAAAGTAGGCCTGCGGCGCCCCTTCGTATTCGGCGCCCTGGGCGGTCGCCTAACCGCGCCTTGCCCTAACGCCGGTACTGTCCACGGTGTCCTTCAATAGCCCTTTATGTTCCGGCGTCACGGTAATGACATAAGTCCCGCGACCCCGGCAGACTTTGGCCCTCTAGACACTCTTTGAGGCGCTCGTGGAACACAACGTGCCGTCGACCCGGGCTGCGTCTATGGTCGGACAGCGAGTTGCCCTTTACTCGCCGCCCGTATGCCTGTGTCTACGGTAGCCGGAGATCGTCTTGCGACATCCGTCGCCGTGTGCGTCCACCACTGCAGATATCAAATGTCTTCGAATGTTTGGTTCTAGGACATGCCGGTTTCCTCACGATGTTTTCCTTCACCGTTTTGAAATAATGCACATGCAAGAGAAGTGAGAAAAAAGCTACATCCGACACGTGTTTCGCTCCTCCACGCATGCCCAGGAGATGCCGGCTAAACAACCGCTCGGGCGCGAATTATTCATCGTTAATTCCAACTACAAACGAAATTCAACCTTACCACTGTGACTTAAGACATAAAACACGTTGTTATCTATGGGTAGATGAAAAACAAAACACGATGGCCATGACAACGTCAAGTCAATCGAATTGCATCTTTATTTATTAGTGGCAAGGATGATTTTCACTTGTAGTTGGAATTGGTTGAAGCGCGTCGTATCGCGCCATGGTTAAATGGACAAAAGAAAACCGGCCAAGTGCGTGTCGGGCCACGCACAGTGAAGGGTTCCGTAGTTGCCCATCAAAATACTTATGCGAACTAACTAAACTGATTCGCTGAATTTAACTTTAAAAAGAAGAATTTTCAAAATCGGTCGGAAAAGATTACGACGAATTTAGAACCTCCTCCTTTTTTTGAAATTATTTAAAAATAGTTGACGATAAAAACCTACCTATCCCCAAAAAACATACCTTTAAAAGCTGTAAAAATAAAGTTGACAAACTTACATTTGCAGTTGAAGAGCATGTTCTCCGATACATTTTGTTTAAGAAAATATGATAACCAAGTACACTTTATAAGTTGGTCGACTATTACTCGTAAAGTTGTAAAGCCTACTTAGTCATGATAATTTTCTTTTAAACTTCGTTATATGTGGTACTATTGTGAATTTTTTCACACCCCCAAACATAACCGTTTAGCTGGTAGAGGGGGGGGACACTCGAATCGAGCAAAATTTAGCACTTTAAAGCTTATTATTTCACAAAAGAATTTTTTTATCAAAAAATTGTTAATGGAAACTATCATTATTTTTTAAAGGCCTATTTAATGATACCCCACACTAAGGGGTACGCGTGAAAAAAAAAATCCTCACTTTACGTGTAAGTACTGGAGGTACCCTAAAAAAAAATATTTTACGAGATTTTATTTTACCACTTTTTCGGCACAACGAATCCGTATATTTAGTATTTACACCAAATTACAGCTCTCTAGTACTGTGCGTCTCTGAGCTAAACTGCGGACAGACGGACGGACGGACGGACATGGCGAAACTATAAGGGTTCCTTGTTGACTACGGAACCCTAAAAAGCTACATCCGACACGTGTTTCGCTCCTCCACGCATGCCCAGGAGATGCCGGCTAAACAACCGCTCGGGCGCGAATTATTCATCGTTAATTCCAACTACAAACGAAATTCAACCTTACCACTGTGACATAAGTCATAAAACAGGTTGTTATCTATGAGTAGATGAAAAACAAAACACGATGACCATGACAACGTCAAGTCAATCGAATTGCATCTTTATTTCTTAGTGGCAAGGGTGATTTTCACTTGTATTAGGAATTGGTTAAAGCGCGTCGTATCGCGCCATGGTTAAATGGACAATAGAAAAATGTGGATCAAATAATTCGATTTTTTCAGTCAAATACTATATTAATTAACATTTAAGGCTCAGATCAAAGAAATAGGCAGATAGAGCGTTCAGAACACGCGAGTGTGTCCACCAAAGTTAATACAAAATCAAAATCGAATAAAAAGTCGCGACAGTACCAAGCTACGCGTCGTACCAAGCTGCGCGTCGTTGTTGTTTTTTGCCAAAATATGCCGTCTCGTGTCTTTAACCATTGTAAAAGTTGTTCTCAAAAACAAAGAAAACATTATGGAATGTAATGCGATTTGATTTTGCGCGTGTTCTGAGCGTTCTGTCTATTTCTTTGATCTGAGATTTAAGGTTTGTTTGTCTTTGAAATTAAAACTAATAAAAAGTAGTTAAAACGGTGCTATAAACTTGACACGTGTGTTGGAGTGTTTTTCATAGTGATTTTATCAAAATTTAAAAACAGCACGACAGCATGAATTGGAAAGGTAGATTGTTCATTAGTAATTGTTGCTTTTCGAACACTATTCAAAATATAATGTATAATAATATTCCACAACTAACACACAACGCCATCTAGTCCCAAGCTAAGCAGAGCTTGTGTTATGGGTACTAGACAACTGATAAACATATATTTCTATTCTAAATACATAAATATTATAGATAAATTACACCCAGACACAGTAATAATATAAAGAATCACTATGTGCATGGTCGTGGGTTCGATTCCCACCCAGGACAAATTTTTGTGTGATGAGCACGATCATTTGTTCTGTGTCTGGATGTAATTTATCTATCTTATGTATGTATTTAGAATTATAGTATGTTTATCAGTTGTCTAGTACCCATAACACAAGCTCTGCTTAGCTTGGGACTAGATGGCGTTGTGTGATGTTTGTAGAGTATAAAAAAATAAAACTGGCCAAGTGCGTGTCGGGCCACGCACAGTGTAGGGTTCCGTAGTTGCCCATCATAATACTTATGCGAACCAACTAAACTGATTCGCTGAATTTAATTTTAAAAAGAAGAATTTTCAAAATCGGTCGAGGAGTCTTTGAGAAATTAGGGAAAATACATAAGAAAAAAGATTACTTACGACGAATTTAGAACCTCCTCCTTTTTTTGAAGTTTGTTAAATAGTTAACGATAAAAACCTACCTATCCCCAAAAAACATACCGTAAGAACATACCTATTAAAGCTGTAAAAATAAAGTTGACAAACTTACATTTGCAGTTGCTTTATTGTTTCTCCGATACATTTTGTTTAAGAAAACATATTACTCAAGTACATTTTATAAGTTGGTCGACTATTACTCGTAAAGTTGTAAAGCCTACTTAGTCATGATAATTTTCTTTTACACTTAGTTATACACCGTGACTTTTTAGTCGTCTTACAAAAGCAGCCCAGTTCATGTATCCAATGACTAGAACACGTTTATAATAAAAAATTTGGTATTCAAGAGATCTGAAAATTTTCAAAATAAATTTTATTTCGATCTTATGACGCAAGACGTAGTCAGAAACACCCTTGTCTCATAGAAAATGGAGATAGAATGCTATAATTAATACTATTGCGTTGGGTAGGTATACTCTACAGCTCGATACGTAAACATTTTAACAGGGTGTTTCACATTTCTAATGTATCTTTTTATTAAAAATAAAAAATTATTATTAACGATTAAAAGAAAAAAACTTGCCTAGAGGTATTTTAGGTCGGATACATTAAGTGGACCCTTTTTGTAAGACGACTAAAAAGTCACGGTGTATATACTACTATTGTGAATTTTTTCACACCCCCTAACATAACCGTTTAGCTGGTAGAGGGGGGGGGACACTCGAATCGAGCAAAATTTAGCACTTTAAAGCTTAATATTTCACAAACGAATTTTTTTATCAAAAAACTGTTAATGTAAACTATCATTATTTTTTAAAGGCCTATTTAATGATACCCCACACTAAGGGGTACGCGAGAAAAAATAAATCCTCACTTTACGTGTAAGTACAGGAGGTACCCTAAAAAAAAATATTTTACGAGATTTTATTTTACCACTTTTTCGGCACAACAAATCCGTATATTCACACCAAATTACAGCTCACTAGTACTGTGCGTCTCTGAGCTAAACTGCGGACAGACGGACGGACGGACGGACGGACGGACATGGCGAAACTATAAGGGTTCCTTGTTGACTACGGAACCCTAAAAACGATATGAATCACTTTTCGGAATACAACCCCAATACAAACTTTTAGGGGTCGAATTTCGTATCATCCTCTCTTAGTGAGAACCTGTATCCTAAATAGAACCCCCCTGCAATGTTGAGTCCTCTAATTACAAACACCAAAAACAACCCCTAAGGGGTCGAATTTTGTAAAATACTGTCTAAGTGACAACCTAGGTCCATCTGTAGCAACAAAGTTTCATACAAACTGTCAACCCCAAAACAGCCCCTTAGGGGTAGAATTTCAGAAAATAGTGCCTTGGTGTGCATTTACGTCATAAAAGAACAACCTTGCAAAATTTAATACTCGTAGCATTTGTAGAAACGAAATTTCATACAAAATATAAACACAAACCCCTAAATCAACCCCTTGCGGTCTATTTTTACAAAACACCCGTAACTACGTCCAAAAACGAATTTCTATGCAAAATTTGAGTCTCCAAACTATCAACCCCGAAAAAGCCTCTTAGGGGTCGAATTTCGCAAAACCGTCTTAGTGAACATTTAGTTCTTAAAAAGAACCCCTCGCAAAATTCGAGACGCCTCCTAGCACTTGTAGTAACAAAGTTTCATACAAACTACCAAACACAAAAACAAACCCTTTCGGGGTCGGATTTCGCAAAATCCCGCCATGGTGAGCATCTAAGTTCTATAAAGGAACCCAGTGCAAAATTTGAGGCTTCTCGCACTTATAGTAACAGAGTTTCATACAAACTGTCAACCCCAAAAACAACCTCTTATGGAACAGATTTCACAAAATTTCCACGTTGGTGAGCATTTACATCTTAAAGAGTACCACCATGCAAGATTTGAGACGCCTAGCACTTGTACTAAAAAAGTTTCATACAAACTGTCGACCCCAAAAACAAACCCCTCAGGGGTCGGATTTCGCAAAATCCCGTCATAGTAAGCATCTACGTTCTAAAAAGACACCCCATGCAAAATTTAGAATTCCTAGCACCTGTAGTAGCGAAGTTTCATACAAACTATCAACCCCAAAAACAACCCCTTAGAGGCCGAATTTCGCAAAATCCGTTCTTAGTGCTCACCTACGAGGTATAAGGAGGGCTTATGCCAAATTTCAAGTTTCTAGGCCCAGCGGTTTGGGCTGTGCGTTGTCAGATCAGTCAGTCAGTTTTGAATTTTATATATATAGATATCGGAACAAAATACTAATAAAAATGCAACCGACTTCAAAAATAACTGTAAAGAAGTTTAAAATAACCTACTTTTACTAAATACCTTATTTTTTCATCCAAAAAAGAGGGCCAAATCCTGCCGGGGTCGCGGGACTTATCTCATTACCGTGACTCCGGAACATAAAGGGTTATTGAAGGGCACCGTGGGTTTTAGTCAGTACGAGTCTGACAGTCCCGCCCGCCTTGCCCAGGTTGGGAGGACTCATTTGATGATTTTAACACGAAATACAAAAACAAAGTCACCACACACAATCACAGTTTGTAGGTTATTTAAAACTTTTTTGTGGTTGTTTTTGAAGTCAGTTACATTTTTTAAATATTTTATAATTGTATTACATTTTGTATAATTGTTACAGCACCACCAATGTACGGCTCTCCAGTACAAGTAAGTCATATTTAACTTATATACCGTGGTACCACAAAAACTTTTAAATGTCTGTTGACATTTGTCTTAAAAAATGTCAGATTATGACGTTGAAATAATGTCCGTTTTGTCACACTTTTTTAGACAAGTGTTCAATATTGTAGTTGATATTATCTCACTGGAAACTTTCTGTTTTCTGACTGCATCATTTAGTCTAGGCAGCGGTCGGCAACGCACGGCCTGTAAGCTAGGTACGAGTAGGTACCTGCCTTCTTGCGGCCCGTGATGTTTTGTAAATTGAAGATTTCCTTAAGTAAATACGGAGCTACCGATGAACGAGCAAGAATCTCCACTCCATTTACTGACTGGCCTGTTGGTCTAGTGGTTAGTGACCCTGACTGCTATGCCGGAGGTCGTGGGTTCGATTCCCACGAATATTTGTGTGATGAGCACGATCTTTTGTTCTGTATCTGGGTGTAATTTATCTATAATATGTATGTATTTAGAAATATATAAGTATGTTTATCAGTTGTCTAGTACCCATAACACAAGCTCTGCTTAGCTTGGGACTAGATGGCGTTGTGTGATAGTTGTGGAATATTATTATTATTATTCGTAGCAGCCACAGATGATGATGGCACCAGGGATGCAACCTCAGCAGCGTGGCATTGGTGGCGGCGTGATGACGGGGGTTGCCGCGGGCGCCGCCGGCCTCGCAGCGGGAGGGCTCGCGGGTTACGCTTTAGGAGGGGGCTTCTCCAGCAGTCCTACTGTAAGTATGATTGTCAGTCGTACGACCAGTCGTACGATACGTCGTACGACTAGTCAAAAGAATCGAAACAATTACAAGTGCTGCACTTCATGGGATCGCATCGCCTTATTCGAGTGAAAAAGGTGCTCACTTGGGAATCTCTTATCTGATTTCACCAACGACGATTTATAATACTAGACTCGTTATAACAGGGGACCGATGTCTGTCAACACATTAGGCAAAAAAGTCTTATATTCGTCTCATTTCGACTACTCCTGTGAGCCATAAACATACGTTGAGACAGAACAGACCTTGAGTTAGCCAATCACAACGCAGTACCCCGTCCCCCTCGCTTACGTATAGTACCTCAGCGAGTTGACAGAATAGTTTTTGTTCCTTAGATCGTGTATGCGGAGTCTAGTATCATATCGTCGTTGGATTTCACGCTCAGGTTGGCAGTCAGATATAATCGGGTTTAATGGGGTGTCATCGATCATTCCATATAATGGCAGATAAGAGGCTCCATACTTTATAAGATACGCCCTACTTTCATTACTGGCTTAACACCAATACTACCACCTATTAGTAGTATTAGTATTAGTCCACCTAGTATTAGTAGGGTTATTTGTAAAGGTAAGCGTCCACAGGTCCGCATCGCACGTATCGGACGTATCGTACGTAACGGATTTTAGTTTACCTTGTATTAAAACTCGTACAACTGCGTCCACTGATCCGCATCGTACGGACGGCTCATCGACAATGCCTACATGCGATGTGTACCGATGACGTCATACGGAATGCCGATCAGTGGACATCAGATGGCATCAGCAATCCGATTACTGATAATTGCGTCGGAAATCTGATCGCTGCCGCTACAGTGGACGCAGTCTAATTAATCCGTTTGATGCGATGCGTCCGATACGTACGATGCGGACCTGTGGACACTTATCTTAAAACAATAACTGTCGTTTTTTTATGTTTTACAAGCAAACCTGCATTTTTTTTTCGTTTTTTTTTCTGTAACAGAAAAAAAAGTTGTTTAAGTTGTCCTGTTACTGAAGTAAAGCATCCGTTACTTTCCTACCAAGTTTACTAATATTCGATTTTCTTTTATACTATCTCTTGAAAGGAGGAGCCAGAGGAGGTAAGTTAAATGTAACATCGGACATTTCACCTTGATAATAAGCAACACGGCTTCCATTTTGATACAATAGCAATAGACTTATCAACAGAAAGACCAGTGGTGGCCCAGTGGTATCGGCCTCGACTTACGAGTTATAGGTAATGGGTTCGAATTCAGCCCGGCGCATTACTTTGTGTTATATATCATCACCACTGTTCTCAAAACGGTGAAGGAAAACTTCGTGGGGAAACCGGCATGTCCTAGAACCAAAAATTAGAAGACATGTGACATTTACCAACCCGCACTGGGCCCGCGTAATAGATTATGGCCCACTCCCTCTCACAGAGAGGAGGCCTGTGTTGTGTCCCAGCAGTGGGAACATTTATAGGCTGACGATGACCATGTTTATCAGTTGTCTAGTACCCATAACACAAGCTCTGCTTAGCTTGGAATTAGATGGCGTTGTGTGATAGTTGTGGATATATTATTATTATTAATTAAAAGCCCGATTTCGACTTTCAGGTGCAAACAACAGAGTTCTCCGAGTCGGTCGACTTCGGTGGCGATGACTGGATGGAGTGAGGGCAGTTTGCGTTCACCATGGTGGTAGGGGGTGCCGCCCTCGTCCTGGTGGCCTCCCATCACGTCTTAAAGCTTGAGTTGTTAAGCTGTTGGAAAGAGACAGGGCTATACAAGTCGTCTAGCGCCATCTCTTTCCTTCAGCGGAACAACTCACGTTTTAAGAGGCCACCTGCTCAACAAACTGGCACCGATTGTGATCAGCTATATCATTATGTTATGCGACTGAATGACTTTATTATAGGGCTCGAAAATATCAAGAAAATTATTCTCTTTGTAACCGACTTCAAAAACGAAGTGGTTCTCAATGGGAATGGCAACTGGGGAACTAATGGCGCTAGTGTAGCTTGTTCCAAGTATCGTCATTGGTTCAAATCTTAAAGGTACTTCAAAATAGTACTACCTCATTGGTCGGTTTAGGACTTACCTATGCTGGCGCCATCTACAATATCTTTGTGTTGCCAACCCCATTCTTTTTTGGGTGTCCGAATGGTTTCAGAGATGATTCTATTACACTTGCTATCAAAACTAGCTTCATAATACTAGAGGTCGGAATTAGGTTGTGTTATTATAGTATTTGCATCGAAATGTTGATATTAATATGGATCTTCCCGGGATTTTTAATAGACAAACACGTGTGAAAAACAGTATTAGAAATCTTCTTCTATCTATCTATCTATCTTCTTCTATAATATAAAAATGGATCTCTAAATGTGTTACTAAGCCCATAACTTGCAAACGGCTGGACCGATTCGGATAATTCTTTTTTTGTTGTGTTGGTAACCATCAGGACCAGGTTATAGAGTCAGAAAAATCATCATGTCTACCCGTGCGACGCTGGGACGGGCAGCTAATAAATAATAATAATAAAATATCAGGAAAAGATTAGATGAATAATTTGTGTAGAAGTAAATAATTTTTTGTTTAATAAATAACGGGATTTTTCTGCCATTTTAAAATAATATCGGGATTTGTGGGGCATATCCACTTTATTCTTTCGCTGTATGAAGCCATTGTACCTACCTCTACCTGATTTCGACCTCTGCATATTTCTTAGGCTTATAATCATATCATAGAAGCATGCAGTTTGACAGTTGGCAACACCGTCAATAACTGTCAATTTTCAAAATCTTAGACATTATATCTGACAGTTATTTGCAATGTTGCCAACTTTCACAAAGCAACTAAATTGAAAATATGTAGGGTGACTGGTAATTAGTGTACGATACTTAAACACGTGATTGTGCTCATGATAACCAACAACTTTTACTATGGGAACAAACCTGAAAACGCGAAAAAAAAAACAGCTGTTCAGTACATTTATGTTTGCTTAATGTACTGAACAGCTGATATTTTTTCACGATTGTTGGTTATCATGAGCACAATCACGTGTTTAAGTATTGTACACTAATTGCCAGTCACCCTATATATTGAATGTTCATCGAATTTATTTTTAACAAAATAAAACGTATCAGTATTATTAGTTAGTATATTGATTGTGACCAATCTATTGTCCAAAATTATATAAAGTTATATAGTGTGACAGGGTCAATCTTCAATTTTTGAACTTCCGTTGAGGATAATGACACCCGATACTTTTACTGCTAGTGCAACAATCCATTGACAAAAAACAAAAATATATATTATTTTAATTACGTTTAACTAAAATGAAATTAAAATAATTTGTATTTTTGTTTTTTGTCAATGGATGGTTGCGCTAGCAGTAAAAATATCGGGCGTCATTGTCCTCAACGGAAGTCCAAAAATTGAAGATTGGCCCGACACAGTTCTTTTGGCGCGTGACCATAGTGTCAACCATAGAGCATAATCAAATAAACAATACCTGCGTAAAATGGAACGCAGCTGAATTGACAGTTTTGACATGTGTCAAAAACGTTTAGAGAACAAACACAGATTGTTTGTAATTAAAATATCGAATAGTTATTAAAAAAATAAACTATGTAAATAATATTATATCAATAAAGATTAGGTATATTTATGAAAAGTATGTATTTAAAACCATATCGAATGCTCAGACGAATCTTAAAATATTTATAAATAATTATTTATACTAAATAATGTTGAAATTAAAATATTGATTATATATTGATAGCACGAATAGCTTAGATCTGTATTAAGTGATGTCGGGGTTCAATGTTAGTTAAGTAAGAAATACATGGTTGATTTTCACTTGTAGTTGGAATTCGTTCTAATCGCGTCGCATTGCGTCGCATCGCGCCATGAGTAAGTCCCTATTATCCGTACTTTTGAAGCAACGACGATATAATACTAGACTCCGCATGCACGTTCTAAAGAACACAAAAGTATTTGCCAAGTTGCTGAGGTAATACGTAAGCGAGGGGGACGGGTACTGCGTTCATTTGATTGGCTAACTCAAGGTCGGTGCTGTCTCAACGTATGTTTACGGCTCACAGGATTGGTCGAAATGAGACGAATATAAGACTTTTTTGCCTAATGTGTTGGCAGACATCGGTCGCCTGTTATTACGAGTCTAGTATTATATCGTCGTTGTTTTGAAGTGTCAGTTAACCATAGACTTTCTTAGTTGGAATGCAATTATATCAACAGATATTTTGAAAAGCGAACTCGCACTAATTGTTGCCTTACGTAGATTTATAGTCATATACTCAGATCAAAGAAATAGGCAGATAGAACGCTCAGAACACGTGAGTGTCTCCACCAAAGTTAATACAAAATCAAATAGAATTACATTCCATGAATGTTTTCTTTGTTTTTGAGAACAACTTTTACGATGGTTAAAGACACGAGACGGCATATTTTGGCAAAAAACAACAACGACGCGCAGCTTGGTACGACGCGCAGCTTGGTACGACGCGTAGCTTGGTACTGTCGCGACTTTGTATTCGATTTTGATTTTGTATTAACTTTGGTGGACCCACTCGCGTGTTCTGAGCGCTCTATCTGCCTATTTCTTTGATCTGAGGTCATATCACTCATTGTACAAAATATTATTGTAAATTAGATAAAAAAATAAAAAAAGTCTCGAGTTGGAAATTTAACAGCATCATTAGGTAAATTGAAAATCTAATAATTCCGTCGTTTACAGTTTTTTTTCGTGGTAAAATCGTCAAATAAGTCCTCCCACCCCGAGGCAGGGCGTGAGGGACTGTCAGACTAGTACTGACTAAAATCCACGGTGTCCTTCAATAGCCCTTTATGTTCCGGGGTCACGGTAATGAGATAAATCCCGCGACCCCGGCAGGCTTTGGCTTTGGCTTAGCTTATCCTATGCACCCGGCCTTCACTTGAAACACTACCCATAAAGTCAGTGTAGGCTTATTAAGCAGGATCCCCGCTGCAGGGCTTCTATTTCTATATAAGGGTGCTCCCACATCTATTGACGCGGAATCGGCTTTTTCCGTCGCCCTTGTGTGTGGATGTTGTAGTGTAGTGGGTGGATGTCCTACGCTGCGCTTGCCGGTGCGTGGTCTCCATTCGAGAACTTTACGGCCCCATAGGACATCAGATTATGACGTTGAAATAAGGTCCGTTTTGCAGTCAGAACTTTTTTAAGACAAGTGTTCAATAGATGTGACAATGCGATAGCACGCGGCCGCCTCGAGGATTCCGCCGCGTGCGATCGCATTATGCTTTCTGTCTCGGTCTAGCAAATGGCAGTTCTACGCGACAGAAAGAGAAAGGGCGACGGAAAAAGCCGATTCCGCGTCGATAGATGTGGGAGCACCCTTAGTATTGAAATTGTTTGTGACCTTGTACACCTTGCTGTATTTTAGTAAAACAGTTCTAGAATACGTGACCAGCAATTATAAATAATGTGGAAACGATAAGAGAACGCTCTGTAGTCTTTAAAAGATTTTAGACCTTACACCCTAGAAAGTAAAGTTGAAAATGTGGTACAGACTACAGAGCGTTTGTGAAGTTTTAAACAAAACATGTTTTTGACTTCGGTAAGGGTTCGTTTAATACATAATATAAGAGATCTATTGAGTGACGCACTTGTGTGGCTTATGTACAATAAATTATGTGTAAATATTGCTTTGTTTTATTATTTCACTGCGTATAATGTGATCTTTTCCGCTAAATTATAAACAGTACTTAAACGTCGCCTGGCCTGCGTCCCAGCAGTGGGAACATTATAGTACGAAATGAGATAAGTAACCCCCCTAGCCAAGTCGCAAACGATAATCGTAAACGCTCGGTACTCCCGAATAGATTTTCAACTTTATACCGCAGAGGCTAAAGTTAAAAATCTAAAAAGATTCATAAGCGTTAGCAAATGGAAAGAATGAAACGCGTTATGCAATCTGCACTAGATTTTCAACTTTATTCCGAAGTACATAAAGTTGAAAATGTATTAAAGTCTACACAGCGTTTGCGTTTATCGTTTGTTACGTGACTACAGACAGGCTGAGACAAAAGGTGAGAGGTGATGAGATGAGACGATACGAAATGTGATTAGACGAGATATTTGTCGTCACCTATATCGTTATTCTTTTTACTGACGACCGCGACCTATTTTTAGAAAGCAGTGATTGTAACGCCGCGCGCCGGCCATAATAAGTACATCAGTTTTGATGAATTCACTGTGTTCGGATAGAAAACAGATCAAGAATCCTCTTTCTTTATCTTGATCTTAATTCTTGATCCGTTTTCTATCCAAACACAGTGAATTCATACAAGTGTGTGTGCATGTTTTGTGTGTGTTCATATTTCATTCATCATTTCGAATTCCGAACGGAAAAAAAACTGAAATGCCGCCTTTTTTTTTTTTTAGGTGGTATAATCATGAAATGAGTCCTCCCGCCCTGGGCGGGGCTAGACTGTCAACTTTAGGCTCCGCAGACTTGACATAAAGTTTTAAACAGATTAGTATTTAAAAACCTACAGATGCGCGTTTTAAACGTCTCATATCAATATTGTCTACGTGACTACAAGAACTGAGACAAAAGACAAGACGGACTAACGATTGTCGGCTTCCCTTTTGCATATACGCGGGCGCGCACATCAACGACAAAACAGTCTAACGACCTACCACACGTATCGTTATTCTTAGTCTCGACAGCGACCTATTTCAGATAAGCAGTTTGCATTGTAAGAGCTGGTTCCATCATACTTATGGCATCACTGTCTTTCATGATCATTTCTGAATTCCGAACGGAAAAAAACTTTTGTAAAAAATGTGGCCGCCCTCAAAAACAAATACAAAAAAGGTAAAATAACCTACTTTTCTTTCGGTAATCGAAAAGAATTAATTTCATTGTCTAGATTTGGTCACCGACTAGAAAAGTGTTTAGGTACTCTCTTTTTTAGTGGTTATATGGCCACAGTCGTGGCCGTGTAATTTTACTCTTTTTAGTTGGTATAACCAAAATTCTTGGGCATATTTTCGCATGTGCATTAGAATTTGTTCTAGCACCGGTAATTTTTCGTTTTCTCTTTCTTATTCCCTATTTCATTATGCTGAACCGATTCTGATAGATTTGCACTGTGTCCCTCTAGTAAGCCTTTCGTTCTTTTTTTCGGACTTTATGGAGATATTAATTTTCTTACTTGAGGAGTTGTTTCCATTCATCAGCTAGCAGATCCACGCAATACGCTGACGTATAAGATTTGCATCATTGTCACTCCGGTTGCCCTCGATTTCTCATTTTTGAGGAGAAGCTACTCGCTTCGCTGTAATTAAAATCGCCGATCGCAAGTTCTCAGCGCACGGTCGTTGTTTTTTTGTTCTGCTTAAAAATTCTGGTTCACACCTGTAAACGTACATTCATCATTTTGAAATATAATATATTTATGATATACAGCTTGGCAAATTAGAGTAGAAAACCGGAAGTCGCTACTAGCACTTTGAATGATTTCATTTTATGTTTTTTTCACTTATTACGTTAGTTTTAAGGCACAACTATAAATCTAACAAACCTGCGTTCTTTGTTTACATCAAGCGATATCAAAGATTAGTTAATAACGTTGTCAGCAAAAAAACGATATGTAGTTCTGTTTCAAGACGTTCTGGCCAAGCAGTGTAATAACTAGCACTGCGCCCACGACTTCGTACGAGAGACAAAAAATCCCAGTGGTTCTATAATGGAACTACTGGGATATCACGCACAAATTCACGGTTTCTGTCCGCTCGGAAGCGCTCTATGGGGCTCCAGTGTAGACAAGACATTGCGTACGGTTAGCCGATACAATATCTGAGCAGCACTAAAAGAAAAATGGCGAATGCAGAGTAGCATAGGCTTCTCCCCGAGACAGCTGTCAAAATGCTTCCACTCTCACGTCCTGAACATCGCCCCATGTATGTGGCCGCCCTAAGACATACTAGGTATCTATGGTAGTAAAGAAAAGAGATAGATGGTCATAGAATTGTTTTACTCTCTTTCTAGTGGTTATATGGCTACCAGTCGTGGCCGTGTAAGTCTATGGTTATCGGGCATGCCGCAATAGTATTTGTTTTGTTTTTCTTGTTGTATTATTTCATTATGTTGTTGTTCTGTAGATACTGCAACTAGTAAGCCTTTCGTTCTTTATTTCTTTATGGAATATTAATCTGAGTAGTTTTTCTTCATCTAGCAGTCCACGAATCGCTGACGTTTCACCATCACTCCGGTATTTACTAATTTTTGAGGAGAAGCTACTCGCTTCGCTGTAATTAAAGCCGATGTTCTCAGCGCACGGCGTCGTTTTGTTGTTCTGCTTTGTCTGGCACACCTGTAAACGTACATTCATCATTTTGAATCATATTATTATACTTTGAGTTACTAGCCAATGCACAACGTACAGTACAAAAAATCCCAGTGGTTCCATATCATATATCCTCGCTAACGTTACCTCAGCGAGTTGACAGAATAATTTTTGTTCACAAATTCACGGGTGCTGTCCGCTCGGAGGCGCTCTATGGGGCTCCAGTGTGGGCAAAGCCCCACAAGACATTGCGTACGGTTAGCCGATACAATATCTGAGCAGCACTAAAAGAAAAATGGCGAATGCTGAGTAGCATAGGCTGAGACAGCTGTCAAAATGCTTCACTCTCGTCTGAACTCAGCATGGTTTCAGACGATAATTTAGTCAGCACAGCTGACTGTTCAGCATTTTCTGTCCAGATTTTGTATCGGCTAACACTATCCATTGTTGCGGAGCGACAGAGATTCTGTTTTGTCCAACGACTATATAATACTAGACTTCTAATAACAGGCGACCGATGTCTGTCAACACATTAGGCAAAAAAGTCTTATATTCTCGTCTCATTTCGACCAATCCTGTGAGCCGTAAACAGACGTTGAGACCGAACAGACCTTGAGTTAGCCAATCACAACGAGTACCCCGTCCCCCTCGCTTACGTAGTACCTCAGCGAGTTGACAGAATAATTTTTGTTCCTAATCGGTTAAATGCGGAGTTAGGAGTCCATTGAGGACAAACATTGTGACACGAGATTTATATATATTAAGACTGTACCTCTAGATCGTGGTCATCGGGCAAACAGATTTTTTTACAACTGTTATTGAAAGACTCTATTAACTCATCCCAATTTTCCCGCTTGGCGACTCTTTTCAAAAATATTTGAGTTCTTATGGTTTTGTTTCCTTCAAAAATGGACACGAATAAAAATTTTAAGTTATTCTGACGTTCCCTTATTGCAACAAATGGTGCCCAGTGTTTGTCTTCTAATAATTTCTTTAAACGTTTCTTCTTGCTTGGTTTTAAATATTTTAAATGTATTATGCTCTCATCAGTTAACAAATTAAATATTACTTTGTCATGCTTTCTTAGAATACTCATCAGCTTTTTGTCAATTTTCATTTTACTGTCAAAAATAGCTCGAATATCTTCAAGGTTGGATGTAGATAACATTACATTAAATATGAAATCCATAATTTTAAGTATATTGTTGCTATCATTAGCATGTTTCAATAAATCGCAGATGTATTCCACTGCGAAGTATTCTGCGAACGTCATGTGTATAAATATCGGGATCTTGTATGCGTCTATTATTTCCACACTGTATATCAGACCTGTCTTCTCTTCTCCTTTTTCTATTAATTTTATAATCTCCTTGATTTGCTTGAAATCTTTCTCATTGAACAGTTTGTTATTATGTCCATGGAATATAGCATAAGCTGCCAATTTCTTATGCTTTCCTACACAATCTGCAAGTTCTGTTTTGTAAATCTTCATAATATCAGGATTATAAATGTCCATTTTGTTTTTATCTTTGAATCTTGTCTTCAGTTTCGTTTCCAAGTATTTTTCGTAGAAGGTGAACGTGTTCACGTTTCGATTCCATTTATTAGTACTGTTGCTCATGTCTTTTATTCTGTTTATTAAGAAGAGCGCTCGTAGAAATAAATTTAATGGATTGTTATCTTTGACATTATTTTCACAGAAAAAAGTCTTACCATTAATTTTTTTTTTGACTTTTTCGAACCTTTCAGTATAGTTATCGGTGAATTTCCACAAAGAAATAGTTGTGGTTTTAATTTTATTTATTAAATAATCGGCAGCATCGATGTAAATATATTGAAGAGGTAACTCAAATACTTGTAGTCCTTGCTTTTCAGGTTCGGTCACAAACTGTAGAAAGTTGTATATATTTTGTAATTGTAATTTATTAAGTTCTGTTAGTATCAAATTGGATTGCCAAATTTTCATTAAAAAATCCGTTTTTTCTTTACTAGAGAAGTGTTCTAGTTTATAAGGCTCCCCGAATGCTCGCTGTAAACAAATGAAAGCATCGAAGTATGACCTGCTTGTGACCCATATCTTATGCTTTTTCTTGTGGCTATTGATAGTTTGTATACATTTTATCACCTCATCCATATAGTACGGACAGATTTCGTCAAAACCATCAAATAATATTATCATGTTTCTTTTATTAAAAAAGTGTAAAAATAATTGTAACTGGAACTTAGTCAGCTGATCGCCTGTACATTGCGTCAGATACACAACACCGTTCTCATCTTCTTCCAGCTCAAATTCTACATTTTTTCCTTTGCCGTCAAGTTTCTCACTTAGCATTACTTGGCACAAAAACTTTATAGTCACTAATGTATCGATGTCTGTATTCGCTTGCTTCCACTTGTAGAACTGTCTCGAGTATTCTAATAAGTTTACTCTTACAATCCATACGTGTGGGTGCTCTGTTTTGGTTTTCAGTGATAACTGAGTGAGTAGTGTCGACTTCCCCATCCCGGGTTCTGCAGTTACAAGTACAACGTCATCTTCTATATCCAATAGAGTTTCTAAACGGAGAGCGTTGCCAAGAGGTGTTTCTGTAATAATGTTCGTCTTTTTAACGAATCTGTCAACATACAAATGTTTGGTTTCATCATATTGTCTATCGACAGTTAGTTTACCGATTATTATTGTCTCTTTACTGATGATTATATTCAAAACATCTCCGTTCACATATGCCTTTGATTCATCATCAAGTAGTAAGTTCAATCTTACTTCTGTGCCTTGAAATATCACTCTAGTCTCCAAGATATTCTTCTGTGACACTTCATTCAAATCATTCAGACTATTTTTTTCGTCTTTTATGATACTAATTGCTTTTGGGAAGTATTTTTGTAATTGTTCATGAGATGTATGACTCGTTATAATCATAGCTTTTTTCTTTAGAACAGTTGTACCGATTGTTTCTAAAGTTTTGATTTTATTTCTCTTATTTGGTAATTTATCGCATACAAAAATTATAGTTTTGTTGTCGTGTGTTTCTTTTAACTCAGCACATAATTTTTTAATATCAGTAGTCGGTAGGTTTACAATATATTCAAGATCTAACACTGCATGTTCTTTGTTTTTCAAATGTTGTAACACTTTCACAACAGTCAGCACGATGTTCTCTGTCATGATAACAGTAGTGGAGTGGTCCTGCAGGTGCCAGGAGCTCACCACGTCTTCATGGAACGAGTACTTACAATGCTGAATTTTGCTCATATATGTTAGGTTTATTGCGCTCATCAGTGGGTCCTTCAAAATACTATTAATTGCTTCCTCAAATATGCCACTATCTTTAGTAAGATATGCCTGTTGTGGTTGCATCCACCATTTCTGGATTCCATCGTGATATTTAAGAAACATCGCATCAGTCTTGGCTTGGAAGTGGTTTACAAAATCACGCCGGTTTTCTTCTATTTCATTTTTTAGAATTTCTTCCATTTCGTTTTCGTCAGCTTGTTTGCTGTAGAATAACAGGTTGTTAAAGAAGTCTCTTGCTAGACTCTTGTCATAGTCGCTCGGAAACAATGAAAATCGAGGGACATTTTTAAAATTTAAATTAAATTTGTATTCATGTAAATTGTGGATTTCGTTAGCTAACTCTGTGTACAGGCTTTTGGCTAAAGTTCCTAGAGACTTGCAGCTATCTGTAATCTTCATATATTCAGTATCATGATCAGGGACAAATATATTTCCGATGGCACCAGCTATCCCTCCATTGAGCTCCAGGAATCCTTCTTCTATTAAAGATTCAGTTACTAAAGATCCATCTATTACAATCATTTTTTCTGGTTTAAACTTGTCTAATATTTCGATTATTTTCGATTTGAGATGATTTATTCTTCGCTCCTTTTTTTTATCGTTGCCACGAAGTGTTAAATCTTTGTTACCAAACGCAGCCGGCACCTTAGTTACTATGTCTTTTGTAGCTAGTTCAACGGCTTCGTTTACTGTTGATCGTAAGATTTGCACTTGATTCAATTTCTGATTGCAGATATTTGAAAATTTTTCAACGAATTCTAGCTGACCATTGTTATTGTATGTTACAACGGTACCTATCAGTTTGCTCAATTTTGTAACATCAGTGGGCTCGGCTATGAAGTCGGAGAGCAAATTATTTATTTCATCGAGTTCCATCGTTTGTCCTCTAAATATCTCTTGAAGAAGTGTATCTTTGAATAGAATGAGGTATTCGTCTGTAGTATTGAAGAAGTCTTGGCGAAAAGTAGCCACTCGATGTCCCTCAGGTTTTATATCTGAAACGTCAAAGACACTTTGGGATAGAAATACATGGTAGAGGAGTATAATATTATATTCATCTGACAGCAGATCTTGAAATGTCATTTCTCTGCCCATAAAAGTAGCAATCTGTTTAGCCAGTGAGATAGTTCTGTCTTTTGCAAGTTGTTCACTTAAAGAGTCTACTACATCCTCTTTATGTTTGTATGGTTGCCTGGCGATGCCGCCGGTGTCGATCAGTTCATTCAGTATAGTTAAATCACCTTCAACCGCGTCGTCATCAATTGGATGCGGTTCTTTGCCGTTCGTATATATCACAAAGTAGCATTCTGTATCTTGTAAGTCGCCATGGAACAAACTGCCTAGATCATCCTGAGATTTGAATATCTCTATTATTTTTATGTAACTAAGAAAGTATTTCTTCATGTCAACTTCAGGTGGCTTGTTGCTGTCCTCTTTATGCTTGCACTGTATGAACACAATCAAAGGTTTGGAAAATCCTTTCACTTTAACTTTAAAACAAATGTCGTCGAATGCTCCTGCTTCGGAGATGTTGGAAGCTAACTGAAACTGCTCGATGTTTTCGCCATACTTCGCTCTATAGAATATTAAGCTGAGAAATTTTGTTTCATACAGCTGTCCACAAATCCCGGCCGTACCATCACGTCTCTGGTAGATGGCGCTACTCATATTTGAGTAGGAGCTGCTCGCTGCGTTGTAGTCGCAGCCGATGAGCTCTGCGCACGGCGTTGTCCTGTTGTCCTGCTCTATCTGGCGCACCTGCAATCATACATTCATCATTATTATATTATGTCAGAAACACTTCATATATAAAATCGTAGAGCTGTCATTCCTGTACATTGAATATTTTTTTCCTTTTGATTTTTTTTCGAGATAAGGCATCGATTCTGATGCCAAATCAACTTCTTTTAAAAAAAATACCGACCGAATCGCGAACCTCCTCCTTTTTATAAGTCGGTTAAAAACGGTTTTTTTGTAGGCTATTTTGAACTTTTGTGTGGTTGTTTTTGAAGTCGGTTTGGTACAATTTTTTTTCAGTTTTTTTATTGCTTACTGAAAGCTTTGCCAGAACATCTCCCATTATTGCGTAATACTTTTATGTATTCTGTGTTATTGATTCAAATAAGGAAAAATGTTGATAGGGGTATACTTAGCTCTGTTATGTGAAAAATATTCGGTTTTCCTTGCTTGTGGTGTGAAATAAACATTTATTATTATTATTATCTGACTGACGCCGAACGACCAATCGGACCGCAGCAGTCAATGACTCACTTGTACTTAGTTGTTGTTCCAAGTTTTAATAGAATTGGTGAATTAATAAATGTTATAACGTTAAACAGTGCCTCCAAATGGGTCGTGTAATATTACACACTGTGAGCACGCCTGCTTGGCTGGCCACGCTCTTGCGTGTCTAGACTCTAGAGTGGTTCCGTACCTATCAAAATAACTACATTCATTTTAACTACTACCGATATAACTACGGTCAAAATACCTATCAGTTTGTGTACCTAATGGTCGTTTCACATAAGTTTGCTATAAGTTTATAACTATTAATGGATAATTATTCACTTTACGTTTAATTACCTAACCTGCGGTCAATTCACCCACGGTCTTTATTTAGCTTGCCTGTAACGGTGTGTGTGATAACTGATATCGTACAACATGTAGACCACACGACAAATTTAGCTTGGATGGGATCGAAAGGGCATCGGTGCGCCAAAGTTCACATAAATAAACTTCGATAATTGCAAATCTGAAAATGTCTGTCTTCCTAAAATTTTTCATCCTAAGGCCGCTTTCACATTAGGGCGTTAGCAGCGCGACAGTAGCGCGGCAGAAGCACATTTCTTCACATTTTATATGAACAGCCGCGTATTTAGCAGCATCTGTCGCGCGACTGTCGCCCAAATGTGAAAGCGTAACAATCACAATCACTCAATATAAATGACACATAATTTAAAACTAATAAGAAAGGAAAGGACACTGGCAGAGTAGTCAAGGAACTCATTGCCAAAGAAGAAAAAAAAAAAAAACGAAAGGAAAGTATGTAGGTACTTACATAAGTTTATTTTATTTTAATTTTCTATGGCGGGAAAAACAATGACACAATAAGGCAAGGCAGACGAACGACAGACGTAGTTCGCGAACGATTGAACTCAATGAACTACTTCATTACCTTATCATTCATTCAGTACCTATATCACAGATTACTACAGATGGGTCTCTTCAATAAAGCAGTCAAATAAATGTAAAATCTATGCTCGACAGAATAAAGTACATTTTTACTAGCACCGGTAATGCCCACTATCTTTTATTATAGCCTAAGCTAGCAAAAATGTACTGAATGGTTACGCGCGAGAGTGTATTTTAGTTTATCTGACGCTAACTACTTAACGATGTTGCTATCGGTGTGCTGTCGGCCAAGCCAACCATAGAATACTATATAGGTATTCTGTGGTTTGACGTAGCGCCATATTGTTTTAATGTTGACTGACGTTTCTGGTCGTCTGTGATTGGCCGGCGCAGGCGCTGGCAGGCAACCATTTGTTTTTGTTTCATTTGACATGAGTCTGACGTTATCATTACATGCTCAGTGACAGGTTCTTTGTGCATAGCCTGTCCGCTTTATTTGTAGTAAATCTCGTGTTTCTACTATTACTTTTGCTACTTGCAAAATGTATTAAAACTCAAAATTCTGTGGTGAACATTTTTGTTCCGAAGTGTGCCGTCTGATGCGTAGTATCTCTGTAGTCTGTGAGTGATTCACGTCGTATTCTATTCTTATCGTCTGTATGTGGCGTCACAGAAAATCAAAATAAAAACAAAATTTACGTAAGTACATTCCTTTGTTCATTAGTTTTATATTTTATTGTTAGGTGCCTTTTATATTGAGTGATTCAATTGAAATACAATACGCGAGTATTTCATGCTGATTCATAAATTACTAATGCGACCACGAGGATTTATTCCTCTCAACAATCACCATACAATATCGTTTGTTTGTATGGTGATTTCGGATAATTAAATACCTAATAATAATAAAGAAAAAAATCGAACTCTCTGTGAAAAATTCTTCAGCCTGAATACTTGCTAGTATGCGTCTAGTATACCAACAAGATGGACAGATGACCTTATAAAGGTCGCCGGAAGACGCTGGATGCAGGTCGCTTTCAACCGGTGTATGTGGAGATCTAAAGGGGAGGCCTATGTACAGCAGTGGACGTCCTATGGTTGAGATGATGATGATGATGGTGATAAGTATGAATGTAATAGAATCATGTAAATAAGTAGGTATGCTAATCCAACGGGGTCTGAATGTTTTCGCCGCCAATTTTGTTTTTCTATTATTTAAATTGTGATAAATGTGTGTTTGCAGGTGCGTCAGACAGGACAGCAGAGCTCACCGGCTGTGACTACGGCTCAGCGAGCAGCTCCTACTCAAATATGAGTAGTGCCATCTACCAGAGACGTGATGGTACGTCGGGGATTTGTGGACAGCTGTATGAAACAAAATTCCTCGGCTTAATATATTATAGAGCGAAGTATGACGACAACATCGAGCAGTTTCAGTTAGCTTCCAACATCGCCGAAGTAGGAGCATTCGACGACATTTGTTTTAAAGCTAAAGTGAAAGGATTTTCCAAACCGTTGATTGCGTTCATACAGAGCAAGCATAAAGAGGACAGCAACAAGTCACCTGAAGTTGACATGAAGAAATACTTTATTAGTTACATAAAAATAAGAGAGAAATTCAAATCTCAGGATGATTCTGGCAGTTTGTTCCATGGCGACTTTCAAGACACGCAATGCTGCTTTGTTATTTATACGAACGGCAAAGAACCGCATCCAATTGATAATGTCACGGTTAATGGTGATTTAGCCAAACTGAACGAACTGATCGACACCGGCGGCATCGCCAGGCAACCATACAAACACAAAGAGGATGTAGTTGACTCTCTATGTGAACAACTTGCAAAACACAAAACTATCTCACTGGCTAAACAGATTGCTACTTTTATGGGCCGAGAAATGACATTTCAAGATCTGCTGTCAGATGAATATATACTCCTCTACCATGTATTTCTAGCCCAAAGTGTTTTTGACGTTTCAGAAATAAAACCTGAGGGACATCGAGTGGCTAGTTTTCGCCAAGACTTCTTCAATACTACAGACGAATACCTCACTCTATTCAAAGATACACTTCTTCAAGAGATATTTAGAGGACAAACGATGGAACTCAATGAAATAAATAATTTGCTCTCCGACTTCATAGCCGAGCCCACTGATGTTACAAAATTAAGCAAACTGATAGGTACCGTTGTAACATACAATAACAATGGTCAGCTAGAATTCGTTGAAAAATTTTCAAATATCTGCAATCAGAAATTGAATCAAGTGCAAATCACTCGATCGACCGTTAACAATGCCGTTGAACTAGCTACAAAAGACATAGTGACTAAGGTGCCGGCTGCGTTTGGTAATAGAGATTTAACACTTCGTGGGAACGATAAAAAAAAGGAGCGAAGAATAAAACATCTCACATCGAAAATAATCGAAATATTAGACAAGTTCAAACCAGAAAAATTGGTTGTAATAGACGGATCTTTAGCAACTGAATCTATAAAAGAAGGATTCCTGGAGCTCAATGGAGGGATAGCTGGTGCCATCGGAAATATATTTGTGCCTGATCATGATACTGAATATATGAAGATTACAGATAGCTGTGAGTCTCTAGGAACTTTAGCCAAAAGCCTGTACACAAAGTTAGCTAACGAAATCCAAAATTTACATGAATACAAATTTAATTTCAATTTTAAAAATGTCCCTCGGTTTTCATTGTTTCCGAGCGACTATGACAAGAGTCTAGCAAGAGACTTCTTAAAAAGCCTGTTATTCTACAGCAAACAAGCTGACGAGAACGAAATGGAAGAAATTCTAAAAAATGAAATAGAAGATTACCAGCGTGATCACGCGAACCACTTCCAAGCCAAGACTGATGCGATGTTTCTTAAATATCACGATCTAATACAGAAATGGTGGATGCAACCGCAACAGGCATATCTTACTAAAGACAGTGATATATTCAATAAAGCAATCAATAGCATTATGAAGGACCCACTAATGAGCTCAGTAAACTTAACATATATGAGCAAAATACAGCATTTTGAGTTCACGTTCCGTGAAGACGTGGTGAGCTCCTGGCATCTGCAGGATCACTCCACTACTGTTATCATCACAGAGAACATCGTGCTGACTGTTGTGAAAGTGTTGCAACATTTGAAGAACAAAGACCATGCAGTGTTAGATCTTGAATATATTGTAAACCTACCGACTCACGATCGTAATGTATTGTGTACTGAGTTGACAAAAACAAACGAACACAAAACTCTTGTTTTTGAATGTGATAAATTGACAAGAAAGAGAAAAGAATTCGAAACTTTAGATAAAATCGGTAAAGCTGTTGTAAATAAAAAAAATATTATTATAACAAATCACGTGTCATTTGAAACATTACAAATATACTTTCCAAGAGCAGTTGGTATTGTAAAAGACGAAAACAATAGTCTCATTGACATGAGTGAAGTGTCACAGAAGAGTATCTTGGAGACTAAAGTGATGTTTCAAGGCATAGAAGTAAGATTTCATTTACTACTTGATGATGAATCAAAGACATATGTAAACGGAGATGTTTTGAATACAATCATCAGCAATGAAACAATTAAAATCAGTAAACTAACTGTCGATCGACAGTGCAATGAAATCAAACATTTATACGTCGATAGATTCGTTAGAAAGAAAAACTCTGTTGGTGAAACACGTCCTAATAACTCTTTCCCTTTAAAAACTCTTTTCGATATAGAAGATAACGTTGTACTTGTTACGGGAGAACCCGGGATGGGAAAGTCGACACTACTCAGTCACTTATCACACAAAACCAAATCAGAGCACCCAAACGTATGGATTGTAAGAGTAAACTTATTGGAATACTCGAGAGTGTTCAACAAGTGGAAACAAGCGAATACAGTCATCGATACATTAGAGACTATAAAGTTTTTGTGCCAAGTAATGCTTTCTGACAAACTAGATGGCAAAGGAAAAAATGTAGAATTTGAGCTGAAAGAAGATGAGAACGGTGTTGTGTATCTGACGCAATATAAAGGCGACCAGTGGACTGAGTTCGAGTTGAGATTGTTTCTACACTTTTTTAATAAAGGGGAGATGATATTTATTTTTGACGGTTTTGACGAAATATGTCCATACTATATGCATGAGGTGATAACGTGTATAAAAACTATCAATATACTCAATAACAAGCATAAGATATGGGTCACAAGCAGGTCGTATACCGACGTTTTAAATAGTTTACAAGGAGCGTTCGGAGAGCCGTATGAAATAGAAAAGTTTTCTAATCAAGAGAAAAAAAAATATTTGATGAAAATTTGGCAATCCAATTTGATAATGCAAAAACTTGATAAACTACAATTGCAAAATGTACATGACTTCCTACAGTTTTTGACCGATCCGCAATACTCAAAAGTTCGACTGTTTGAGGAGCCTTTACAAGATATTTACATCGATGCTGCCACTTATATAATAAATGAGATTAAAACCACAAGTATTCCTTTATGGACGTTCAATGATAACTATTCTGCAAGGTTCTACAAACTCGAAGAAAAATTTCAAAAAAGGGGTTTGTTTTTATACAAAGCACCATATTGTAAAAAAATCTTACACGACGATAAAAATCCATTAAATTTATTTCTGCGAGCACTCTTCTTCATAAACAGTATAAAAGACGTTAACCACAGTACGAACAAATGGAATCGAGACGTGAACACGTTCACCTTCTACGAACAATACTTGGAAACTAAACTGAAAACAATACGGTTTCAGGGTAAAAATAAAATGGATATTAATAATCCTGATATTATGCTTACTTACAAAAAAGAACTTGCAGATTTTATAGGAAAGCACAAGAAACTGGCAGCGTATGCTATATTCAATGAGGAAATTAACAAACTGTTTACTACGCAAGAACTGGAGGAAATCAAGGAGATTATAAAATTAATAGAAAACGGAGAAGAGAAGACGGGTCTGATATACAGTGTGGAAATAATAGACGCCAACAAGATCCCGGTATTTATACACAAGACGTTCGCAGAATACTTCGCAGTCGGATATATCTGCGATTTATTGAAACATGAAAATGAGAGCGACAATAAACTTCAATTGATGGGTTTCATATTTTATGCAATGTTTTCTGAAGACCTTCATCATGTTACAGTTATTTTTGATTATAAAATGCAAATTGATAAAAAGGTGATGAGTATTATAAAAAATCATGGCGAAGTAATATTTAATTTGTTAATTGAACAGGCAAAACGCACCCACTGGCCGTATGTGTGGCCACCATGGGACGCTATATTGCTTAATCTACATAATTTGAAATCTTTGTTTCTGGCGATTATTGAGAGATACGTAAACGAAAACAATTTGAGTGAATTTTTGAGTGTTGTTGAAAATACGGATATTTTATGTGTTGCCGTCTTAACAGAGTACGATGACTTGTTCGTTTGTATTATCAACAAGATAAAAATGTTCGATGTTTCAAGATTGAATGATTTGCTTTGTCGAAACTTTGAGTATCTGTCCCGTTCAAGGAGATATGATTTAATAAGTAGCGAAGAGATAGCACAGCTTATACGTGAGGATTTTGATGTCAGTATGGGATAAGGTCTGAGTCTCGTAAGTTCTAGTAATGAAAAAATAGGACTTAGAAAAAAAAAACATTAATTTAGCTATTTTTGACTTTTTAAATATCATCATAAGAAACGTTGACAGTAAAGTACCCATCTGCGCTATCTTAACAGATACGACAAAGGCCTTTGATTCTGTTGCGCACAACATTCTAACTGAATAATGGGAAATGTACTCAAACTTATTAAATCATACCTTAGCGATCGTAAACAGTACACGGAAATAACAAGAATTTGCCCTAAGACGAAGATTGAAAGAAAATACCGATCCAAAGGACGAACAATAAAATATGGTGTACCACAGGGCACCATCCTTGGGCCACTCTTTTTTTAGTTGACATTAACGATTTGCCACGGTATGTTAATAATCCAATGGTGTTATTTGCCGATGACAGTACTGCGCTAGTAAAATGTACACATCCGGATAGCTATGAACAAGACATACACAAAACTGGAAGAAATCGTACATTGAAAAAAACAAAAAACCGACATAATGCACTTTCACCAACGTACAATTCTATAAAACCTTTTAAAAAAAAATTAAACCGACGAAATATCGAACTGAAAAGCAAAAAATAATTTTTGAGGCGGCGCGGCGGCGCCAAACAAACAAACATATAAATTAACTATGTATTTAATAAAGAGCAGAATAGCTCGTTGTTGTATAGCTTGTCGTGGTTGAATAGCTCGTCGTAGCTATTCGTTGATTGTTTCTTTGGCGCCGCCTCAAAAATTATTTTTAACCGACGAAAAAAAAAGGAGGAGGTTCTCAATTCGACATGTATATTTTTTGCTTTTCAGTTCGATATTTCGTTGGTTTAATTTTTTTTAATAACGTTTTATTTTTTACTTTTGAGTTTCCTATCTCGTGTCAATTTCTGTAACTAAAAAAAAATAAAAGTTTTTTAAATATATTTTTTTATGTTAATTATTGACGACCTCGTACACTTGCTTTCTGTCTTCATTCTCAAACTCCTAACGACTGTCTTACCCCAGCTAGGTATAAAGTTTTCATCAAGACTAGTGAAATGAGCCCAAACACGATAAAGGTGCTGTTAACTGTTGAGGACCTCTTGCCCTTGCTATCCGTCACCATCCTCAGACCCTCGATGGCAATCATACCTCAGCTAGGTCTAAAGTTCTCATCAAGCTGAGTGAAATGACCCCAAACACGATATAGCTGTTGTTAACTGTTAAGGAACTCTTGGGACTGACTTCACAAAATAACAGGGATCTGGAGTTGATCTGATGATGATGACTCCATCATGTAATGTTCTCCACATCTCTGCTATATAATAATGCCCTCAGAACTACAATTTTTAACTTTATTTCAACAGAATCGCTTCATAATTGAAAATTCTGTAGAAATATTGACAATTAATTTCTTTTTTTCTACCCTAAGAGGCCGATTTGGGTTTTGAAATTTAAAAGGGACCAACTTTGAGATATACTCTTTCCAACAGAAAAATATTTTTTGAAATCGGACCACGTGAGGAAAAGTTATGTGTGGTCATACATAAAAAAAAAAACTTTTAAAAAAAAAGTACCGACTTCAAAAACAAATACAAAAAAGTTTAAAATAACCTTTCTTTCGGAAGTCGGTGGCTTTGATTTTTATTATTTCATTGACTATTGCCACCGACTTCCGAAAGAAAGGTTATTTTAAACTTTTTTGTATTTGTTTTTGAAGTCGGTACTTTTTTTTTTAAAGTTTTTATTTTACCCTTTTTAGTTTATTTATTAAATTCAACACAAATTCTTGTAAAATACAAAGTTTCCTTACATGATGTGCACTAAACTTGTAATGCGTCGCAACGAAAAAATCCGTATCTCTAAAACTTTCAGTGTACCCTAAGTTGAACAATACCTAGTACAACAAAAAAATAATTACTTAAATCGGACTTGTAGTTCCGGAGATATGCGTGCACAAACATAAAAACATACATACATACATACATACACTTATGAAATTTGGTACATTTGTTCAGACGCTGATATAGACTAACATATACGAAAACTGGGCAGTTCTGATAATATTACATACATACGGGTCGAATTGATAACCTCCTTTTTTTTGAAGTCGGTAAAAAAATATATACCTACATTTCGAATTGAGAACCTCCTCCTTTTTTTTCGTCGGTTAAAAAGAAGTAGGTACGGTAGGTCTGTGGACTACAATAAACAAAACATCAACCAAGTTAACATAGCAAAATTTTTGGGGATTTACATTGAAAAACAATTAAATTGGCAATCCCAAGCAGCGGAAATATGCAAAAATTTAATAAATCAGCATAATTATGTCTATGTAAGTTGACATTCAAACTACTTTAGTAGAATACCATGGTCTGGTTGCATCAGTTCTAAGATTTGGTGTTATGTTCTGGGGCAATTGTAGCTCAAGGGAACACGTCTTATGGCGCATTTACATTAAGTCGGTTAGACCGTATTCGGCTGCAGGCCGTATTCGGTCACCGACTAATATAAACAGGTATTCGTTTGGCCGTATTCGGTTTGGCCGTATTCGGTCGAGCCCGTTGTCGGTGTCGAGTGCGCCGTGCCCCGGCCGTCGCCCGCCCGCATCAATCAAGTCGCCGTATTCAGTTAACCGACCAATGTAAACAACTCAGTTTAGGTAAGCGTTTCAGTTAAACCGAATGCGGCCGTCGCCTTCGGTGACCGACCTCAAACCGACCTAATGTAAATGAGCCATTATTCACCACTTATTCAAACACAATACATTCTTTAAGAGGGCTTTCACACGTTTCGTTGTTTTTGTGCGAGTTTTGGAACCTGATTCTGGGTATGTCATTGCCACAAATAAGAAAAAAATATATACTCGAGAAAGTTTGATTCTTTCTGCGTGGAGTGCTTTAAACACATTTTTAGATTTATTTACATACATTAGTAAAAACCTTGTCTTTGCAAAGGATGTTTCATAAAATTCTACTTTTTGTCAAACTTTGGTACCGAATTACATAGAAGGTATAATAGTAAAATAATATTTGAAAATGTCCATGGTACATCTGAAAGATTATATTTGGACTGCATTAATCACTTTTTAATTTTTCATTCAGAAATAAACCAAAAATAAATTTTCAAAACAGGAAGAATTTGACATTTTTTCGTCCGAAATTATATTTTTTTATCTATCAAGATTTACTGAATATTCAATCAAAAAGTATTGAATAACTAAGGTTACTATGTTAGCTTGCATTGAAAAAATAATTAGCTCATTTAAAAGTAAAATAATAGTATTAAACAATTATAATATGCAATGACAAAATTCAATATAAAACCAAGAACGGTTTGTTCTTTGATTTAGACGGCGCGGGGCGCCTTCTGAGGGAGGACGTATCGCTCGCAACCATTTTGACATTAGTCACGTAATTATTAAAATTTAAAATACACGCCACCATTCATGACCTTTACACGCGGCGCCAGTGTCTTTGTTATGACATCAAATTCCATGTGAAAAATGTAGTACCTCGAACTTTCCGCAGGTCATGAGTGGTGGCCAGTAATTTTCCCAGTCGCCAAGAATACAGCGTAACCTACCTTTCTTGATACAAGCTAATATTTTGAATTAATTTGATTGATTTTTTTATTTTTGTAAATAAAAAATAATGTAAACAATAAAAAAAAAACTATTTAAATAATTCTGATAGCTTTTTTCTGAATAGCTATAGCTCTTCAGAAAAAAAATTAATATAGCTCGCTGCGGGACCTACCATACCACCGGTCATGCCCCTGGTGGTATGGCTTTTTATTGCGTGGTAAAATCATTAGATCAGCCCTTCCACCCAGGGAAGGACAGGAGGGACATACAAACTTGTACTGACTAAAATCTACGGTGTCCTTCAATAACCCATTGCAATCCGAGGCTATGGATACCCGATAAGACAATTCCGCGACGCCGCCCGGCAGGATTTGGCTCTCTAACGTGCGCCCCGAAAATCCGTTGTAATCCCGAAAAATTGATCTGATCGTTTTGAGGTAGCGGTTAACCCAGAGAAAAGTTTTGTTTTAAACTTTTTGTGTTCGTTTTTGAAGTCGGTACTTTTTTTCATCAATGTATTTGTATTAGGTTTGATCGAAGAGAGTTGAAGTCTTGTATCAGGTTCGGCATCCAGTCAATTGCGGTATTCCGTTTTGGCAGCTGCATTGTATTTTTTTTTTTTTTTTGGTAAAATCATCAAAATTTATGTGTCCTTCCGAGCGGGACGGGATTTATTACCAGACTCTAGTACTGACTAATATCCATGGTGACCCTTCATTAGCTCTTTACGTTCCAAGGTCACCGTTACCTGATAAGACAGTCCAGTGACCAAGGCAAGCTCCTACCCTCAAATAGAAATCGCTTCTCGACGTCGTAGGTCACGCGGCTGTTCTCCCTCACGTGTTCCACCTCCTACTTCGCTAGCATAACTGCTTTGCATGAGGATTCGAGGTGACTACTTCCTATTCCGTCTTGCCCCGCAGATCGTGGCCTCGATCAATGCCGGGCGCTATTAAATTGACTCAAGTGCATCGAGTTGGGATTTGGCAAACCTGTACCACTTCATGTACCTAACTTTTTTGCAGCCAACTCAATAAGTGGACTAATATTGTGGGTCGATGTCAACGGCACCCAAAAAAGGTCAAGATGGCCTGTCATTTTTACGGTTACACCTCAGAAATATAGAACCGGGTCGGATTGGCTCCTTTTTGAGGAAAAATTTACGTCTTAGCAGCATTGAAGTTCGAGCACTCAACCGGGCATGGCTCTTTTGCCTGATATTATTTTGTGAATTTTACTCACCAATAAAATTCACAAAGTAAAATTCACAAAAAACAGATACTTCTCAGGAACCCCGAAGACTTCCAACTTGAACTGCACAATCGCTTCCAGTGCCTAACCGAATGCGAAACTGTGAACGAGATTAACAATGGGTTGGTGGAAACTGTCCAAGCTGTGGGGTCCAAGTTCTTTAAGACCCCGCGCCGCAATAAGCCGCAATAAGCTCTCGAATGGGACCATCCGGTTGATGCAGGACCGGACCGAGATGAGGCTGCAATCTTCAGCTGATATGTCGGAATATGGCAAACTCAATAGATGAATCTCTAAATCAATGCGACGTGACCTGCGCTCCTTTAGTGCGGCATGGATCAAAGAGGCAATCGAGCGGAACCAGGGCTCAGTCTTCGCAAAGAATTCGTCTATTGGGCAGAGCCAAATGACGGACAGTTATATACATCAACACGACAACCCAGTGTCGGTACAGCTCGAGACGCAAGAGCTAAACTGACTCGACACTACACTGAGGATATCCCGGACATCAGCCTGTACGAGATTAGAATGGCTCTTAAACAGCTCAAGAATAACAAGGCGCCGGGTGAGGACGGAATCACAACAGAACTTCTGAGAGCGCGTGGAAAACCGATACTTCTAGTCCTCCAGAAGTTATTTAATTCCGTCATACTCAAAGGTTCTACACCCGAAGCATGGCACAGGAGTGTGGTTGTTCTTTTCTTCAAAAAGGGTGACAACACCTTGTTGAAGAACTTAAGGCCAATCTCACTTCTGAGCCATGTATACAAGCTGTTTTCAAGAGTCATTACGAACCGTCTCGAAGGTTTGATGACTTCCAGCCTCCCGAACAAGCCGGTTTCCGAAAAGGTTTTAGTATTACTATAGACCACATATACACACGCTCCGCCAGATTATACAGAAGACAGAGGAGTATTATATATTATTATTACAGCCATTGTGTTTAGCGTTTGTGGACTATGAAAAAGCCTTCGATTCAATCGAAACCTGGGCAGTATTGCAGTCCCTCCAACTATGTCACGACTATAGGTATATCGAAGTGTTGAAGTGTTTGTATAGAAACGCCACCATGTCCATCCGATTTCAACAGGCGTAGCATGGCGCCGTAGAAAGGGGTTTTGTCGACGGAAGAATAGACAAAATAACAGAACGTAGAAATATTTTTATCGTTTTAAGCATGGTAATGTGAAAAATATAGAAAATAAACGTCCTTTTCTTCAATAGTGTTCAAATGGTGTCAAATTTGTGCAAAAAAACAGTCGATTTGTGTAGAAATAACGATGAAATAACTTTGTCTTTTCTTTGTAGAATAGAGATAGACTCGCCATGCTACGCGTGCAGGAAGAGAGCACGAAACCAATCCGATAAAAGGCGTGAGACAGGGAGACGTTATTTCTCCGAAACTGTTCACGAACGCGTTGGAGGACGTTTTCAAGCTCTTGGAATGGAACGGATTCGGCATCAACATCAATGGCGAATACATCACTCACCTTCATTTTGCCGATGATATAGTCATCATGGCAGAATCGTTGGAGCACCTCAATGCTATGCTCAGCGACCTCAGTATCGTTTCCCAACGGGTCGGCCTTAAAATGAACATGGACAAGTCGAAAGTCATGTCGAATGTCAATGTGGCACCCTTACCGGTTGTTGTTGGGAGCGATACTCTCGAAGTTGTAGACCATTATACTTACCTTGGACAGATTGTTCAGTTAGGTAGGTCCAACTTCGAGAAAGAGGTCGCCCGAAGAATCCAACTCGGATGGGCAGCGTTTGGGAAGCTACGTGATATTTTCTCATCGAGAATCCCACAGTGTCTCAAGACAAGGGTGTTTGACCAGTGTGTGTTGCCAGTGATGATATATGGCTCCGAAACGTGGTCTTTGACTGCTGGCCTTTTAGAGAGACTAAGAGTCACTCAACGAGCAATGGAAAGAGCTATGCTCGGAGTATCTTTGCGGGATAAAATCCGGAACATGGATATTCGGCAAAGAACCAGAGACATAGCTCATAAAATTTGCAAGTTGAAGTGGTAATGGGCAGGCCACAGCGCTCGTAGAACTGACAACCGATGGGGAAGAAAAGTTCTCGAGTGGCGACCACGGACCGGAAAACGCAGCGTAGGCAGGCCTCCCACCAGGTGGACCGACGACATATTGAGGGTCGAGGGCAGCCGGTGGATGCAAGTGGCGAATTGTCGTTCGGCGTGGCGGTCTAAGGGGGAGGCCTATGTTCAGCAGTGGACGTCCTCCGGCTAATGATGATGTTGATGATGATGAGATACTACTCAGAATAAAACATACAAAAAAATAAGTTAGTATTCCAAAAAATCGTAAAAATAAGCGAAATTGAATGAAAAGTGAGAAATTACAGGAATGTGTCAAGTTTCATTTATAAAATAATGAAATCGAAAAATAATGTTCTTTTTTCTCTTAAACCCTGTGTTATTTTACTAAAGGTGAAATGTTATCTATTATACACGCTGTTTTTTTGCATTTTCGTCAAACTTCAGGTGGTTGTCACAAAAGTCATAAATAATCAATTGAAAGTACAGTACCGGGCAAAACTAATAAGGGCTGATTTTTTTTTGTTGTTGAAATTTTACAGTATTTCAGAATTAAACCCTTAATTCAATACAAATGAAAGAGAATCACCCGACTACGCAGTCCGCGCGTACGTACACAGCGATGAGCAGCTGGTGTGCGTGAATTGAATCTACTAGTCTTGAAGAAACTAGTTCACACTTACGGATTTCAGAAAAAGGAAAAATAAAATAAAAAAAATACCTACCTATTTTATTGTTGATTTGGGTCGAGAATCATGAGTATAATCACGTCCTAGAATTTGACTAGGTTGCAGATCAACACATTGTATAACGAACATTTTCTATACCGTTTCAATAGAAAAAATTTTAAACACCAAATTATAAATTCTAAATAATTTCAAAAATCTAATTAAAAAGTTATGAATTCCAATTAGTCACTAGAAACAAAATCAACACCTGAAAGATGTTGACTTTGTTGAATAATCCCTATATTGCCCACTTTGTAAATTACAAACATATCCAATCCGCAGTGTGACACAATGTGCGGCTTAAAGTGTAATTTATTGAGTGGCCCTTATTTTATTTTGATAGGTATATATTTATCATATTATCCATTCGTTTATGAAAATAAGTAGTGTCTAGAAGACCGGGATCTTACTTTGTTTATTCGAAACAAAAGTGGCAAAAGCTCACGTTGTTTGCTTTCTGGTATACGAGGCATAGCTGTTTCGGTAGTGTTTTGTTTTTATGCAGGGGGCATCACGATGTCAAATTGACAGGAATTGTGTTCTTTCAGTATGTCATAGCGCCCTTAAGGCACAAACAGAGTCATAATATTTAAATACAATTAAATATCCATCTTCAGAATGTTTATAATGATCATACAAACTTATCAAACGAACCTTTATCTTCTAAATTGAATATTTTACTATTTCTATTTTCTAAAATGTACTATACTTAACCATAAAACCTTTTCTGAACCTTTGACAAAGATAGAATACACATATCTCTTTAAATATGTAGAATTAAAGTCTGATTATTCGAATTTTAAATTCAAGCCAATTATCTTGCTTTTTTTTCTGAATTCGTTAATTTTTTAAATGGAAATGGTGGCTTAATTAGAAACACTTGTAGTTTTTAGGGTTCCGTAGTCAACAAGGAACCCTTATAGTTTCGCCATGTCCGTCCGTCCGTCCGTCCGTCTGTCCGCAGTTTAGCTCAGAGACGCACAGTACTAGAGAGCTGTAATTTGGTGTAAATATACGGATTTGTTGTGCCGAAAAAGTGGTAAAATAAAATCTCGTAAAATATTTTTTTTTAGGGTACCTCCAGTACTTACACGTAAAGTGAGGATTTTTTTTTTCTCGCGTACCCCTTAGTGTGGGGTATCATTAAATAGGCCTTTAAAAAATAATGATAGTTTCCATTAACAATTTTTTGATAAAAAAATTCGTTTGTGAAATATTAAGCTTTAAAGTGCTAAATTTTGCTCGATTCGAGTGTCCCCCCCCTCTACCAGCTAAACGGTTATGTTTGGGGGTGTGAAAAAATTCACAATAGTAGTATATATAACGAAGTTTAAAAGAAAATTATCATGACTTAGTAGGCTTTACAACTTTTCGAGTAATAGTCGACCAACTTATAAAATGTACTTGAATATCATATTTTCTTAAACAAAATGTATCGGAGACAACTGCAAATGTAAGTTTGTCAACTTTATTTTTTCCAGCTTTTATAGGTATGTTTTTTGGGGATAGGTAGGTTCTTATCGTCAACTATTTTTAACTAAATTCAAAAAAAGGAGGAGGTTCTAAATTCGTTGTAATCATTTTTCTTATGTATTTTCCCCGATTTCTCAAAGACTCCTGGACCGATTTTGGAAATTCTTCTTTTTATAATTAAATTCAGCGAATCAGTTTAGTTAGTTCGCATAAGTATTTTGATGGGCAACTACGGAACCCTACACTGTGCGTGGTCCGACATGCACTTGGCCGGTTTTTCACCGTAGATACAGTATAGCAATTTCTTTTATTATAAATTCATTTGCTGCTTTTTAAAGCCCTGAAGCCCCGTCTCGCCCCGCAGCAGTACTATTTATTGGGCATCATTTACATGGTGGTCAATAATGCCAGCTCATATTCGTTGGAACGATTTAGCTCACCTAAAGAATGCGACACCTGCGGCTGCCATTCGTGAAGTTTTGGAGTAAGAATTTTTTTTTAAGCATTTTTGTCGATGAATATGAGCCTTAAATATCCCCTTCTAATATCGCTAACTCGTGCCCGGACACACTGTATAAATAAATGTACAAGAATTGCTCGTTTAAAGATATTAGATAGATTTATAATAGTAAAACGACGCCATTTATAAAACGACGCCATTTGTAAAACGACACCGATTGTAAAGCAACGCCTATAGTAGAACGACGCCCATAATAAAAAACCGCCCATAATAAACCGACGCCCATAATAAAACGACGCCTACAGTAGAACGACGCCTATAGTATAACGAGGCCAATAGTAAAGCGATGCCTATTGCAAAACGACGCCAACAGCAAAATGACGCCTATAATTAAACGACGCCAATTTTAAAACAACGCCAATAGCAGAACGACGCCAATTGTAAAACGACGCCGATAGTAAAACGACAGAAATAGTAAAACAACGCCCTCAATAAAATGACGCCCATAATAAAACGGCACCTATAGTAGAACGACGACTAAAGTAGAACGACTCCAATAGTAAAACGACTCCAATAGTAAAACGACGCCCATAATAAAACAACGCCCATAATAAAACGACGCCAATAATAAAATGACGCCTATTGTAAAGCGACGCCCATAATAAAACGAGGACCATAATAAAACGACGCCTACAGTAGAACGACGCCTATTGTAAAGCGACGCCTATAGTAGAACGACGCCCATGATAAAACGACGCCCAAAATAAAACGACGCCCATAATAAAACGACGCCCATAATAAAACGACGCCCATAATAAAACGACGTCTATAGTAGAACGACGCCTATTGTAAAGCGACGCCTATAGTAAAACGACGCCCATAATAAAACGACGCCCACAATAAAACGACGCCAATACTAAAAGGACGCCCATTATGAAACGACGCCTATAGTACAACGACGCCAATAGTAAAACGACGCCTATTGCAAAACGACGCTTATAATCAAACGACTCCAAAAGTAAAGCGACGACATTATTAAAACGACGCCTATTATAAAAGACGCCCATATTAAAACGACGCCCATAATAAAACGACGTCTATAGTAGAACGACGCCTATTGTAAAGCGACGCCTATAGTAAAACGACGCCCATAATAAAACGACGCCTACAGTAGAACGACGCCCATAATAAAACGACGCTAATATTAAAATGACGCCCAGAATAAAACGACGCCCATAATAAAGCGACGCCTATAGTAGAACGACGCCCATAATAAAACGACGCCCATAATAAAACGACGCCCATAATAAAACGACGCCCATATTAAAACGACGCCCATAATAAAAAGACGCCCATATTAAAACGACGCCCATAATAAAACGACGTCTATAGTAGAACGACGCCTATTGTAAAGCAACGCCTATAGTAAAACGACGCCCATAATAAAACGACGCCCATAATAAAACGACGCCCATATTAAAACGACGCCCATAATAAAAAGACGCCCATATTAAAACGACGCCCATATTAAAACGACGTCTATAGTAGAACGACGCCTATTGTAAAGCGACGCCTATGGTAAAACGACGCCCATAATAAAACGACGCCCATAATAAAACGACGCCCGTAATAAAAAGACGCCTATAGTACAACGACGCCCGTAATAAAACGACGCCTACAGTAGAACGACGCCCACAATAAAACGGCGCCCATAATAAAACGACGCTAATATTAAAACGACGCCCATAATAAAACGAAGCCCATAATAAAACGACGCTCATAATAAAACGACGCCCATTATAAAACGACGCCCATATTAAAACGACGCCCATAATAAAAAGACGCCCATATTAAAACGACGCCCATAATAAAACGACGTCTATAGTAGAACGACACCTATTGTATAGCGACGCCTATAGTAAAACGACGCCCATAATAAAACGACGCCCATAATAAAACGACGCCCGTAATAAAAAGACGCCTATAGTACAACGACGCCTGTAATAAAACGACGCCTACAGTAGAACGACGCCCATAATAAAACGGCGCCCATAATAAAACGACGCTAATATTGAAATGACGCCCAGAATAAAACGACGCCCATGATAAAACGACGCCCGTAATTAAACGACGCCCATAATAAAACAACTACCATAATAAAACGACGCCCGTAATAAAACGACGCCCATAATAAAACGACGCTCATATTAAAACGACGCCCATAACAAAACGACCCCCATAACAAAACGACGCCAATATTAAAACGACGCCCATAATATAACGACGCCCATAATATAACGACGCCCATAATAAAAAGACGCCCATAATAAAACGACGCCCATAATAAAACGACGCCCATATTAAAAAGACGCCTACAGTAGAACGACGCCCATAATAAAACGACGCCCATAATAAAACGACTTCCATATAAACACGACGCCCATAATTAAACGACGCCCATAGTAAAACGACGCCCATTATAAAACGACGCCTATAGTAGAACGACACCCGTAAAAATAAAACGACGCCCATAATATAACGACGCCTATAATTAAACAACCCCCATAATTAAACGACGCCCATAATGAAAGGACGCCCACAGTAAAACGACGCCCATAATAAAACGACGCTCAATAAAACGACACCCATATTAAAACGACGCCCATAATAAAACGACGCTCAATAAAACGACACCCATATTAAAACGACGCCCATAACAAAACGACGCCCATAATAAAACGACGCCCATAATAAAACGACGCCCATAATAATACGACGCCATTAATAAAACGACGCCCATAATAAAACGACGTCCTTAATAAATCGACGCCAATAAATAAAACGACGCCGATAACAAAACGACGCCCATAATAAAACGACGCCCATAATAAAACGACGCCCATAATAAAACGACGCCCATATTAAAAAGACGCCTACAGTAGAACGACGCCCATAATAAAACGACTTCCATATAAACACGACGCCCATAATTAAACGACGCCCATAATAAAACGACGCCTACAGTAGAACGACGCCCATAATAAAACGGCGCCCATAATAAAACGACGCTAATATTAAAATGACGCCCAGAATAAAACGACGCCCATGATAAAACGACGCCCGTAATTAAACGACGCCCATAATAAAACAACTACCATAATAAAACGACGCCCATAACAAAACGACCCCCATAACAAAACGACGCCAATATTAAAACGACGCCCATAATATAACGACGCCCATAATATAACGACGCCCATAATAAAAAGACGCCCATAATAAAACGACGCCCATAATAAAACGACGCCCATATTAAAAAGACGCCTACAGTAGAACGACGCCCATAATAAAACGACGCCCATAATAAAACGACTTCCATATAAACACGACGCCCATAATTAAACGACGCCCATAATAAAACGACGCCCATTATAAAACGACGCCTATAATAGAACGACACCCGTAAAAATAAAACGACGCCCATAATATAACGACGCCTATAATTAAACAACCCCCATAATTAAACGACGCCCATAATGAAAGGACGCCCACAGTAAAACGACGCCCATAATAAAACGACGCTCAATAAAACGACACCCATATTAAAACGACGCCCATAATAAAACGACGCTCAATAAAACGACACCCGTATTAAAACGACACCCGTATTAAAACGACGCCCATAACAAAACGACGCCCATAATAAAACGACGCCCATAATAAAACGACGCCCATAATAATACGACGCCCTTAATAAAACGACGCCCATAATAAAACGACGTCCATAATAAAACGACGCCAATAAATAAAACGACGCCCATAATAAAACGAAACCCATAATAAAATGACGCCCATAATAAGCAACGTTCATAATAAGACGACGCCCATAATATAACGACGCCCATAATAAAAAGACGCCCATAATAAAACGACGCCCATAATAAAACGACGCCCATATTAAAAAGACGCCTACAGTAGAACGACGCCCATAATAAAACGACGCCCATAATAAAACGACTTCCATATAAACACGACGCCCATAATTAAACGACGCCCATAATAAAACGACGCCCATAATAATACGACGCCCTTAATAAAACGACGCCCATAATAAAACGACGTCCATAATAAAACGACGCCAATAAATAAAACGACGCCGATAATAAAACGACGCCCATAATAAAACGACGCCCATAATAAAACGAAACCCATAATTATACGACGCCCTTAATAAAACGACGCCCATAATAAAACGACGCCCATAATAAAACGAAACCCATAATAAAATGACGCCCATAATAAGCAACGTTCATAATAAGACGACGCCCATATTAAAAAACGACGCCCATAAGACATCTGAATAGACATTTCTGAATTGTACATAGATTATTTAGCGTACTTATACCCTAAATATTTTTGAATTTTATTATTATTATGTCGTTTATTCATTTACTATACCTACATATTATTATATTTTTAAATATTTTAAAAATCAAAACCATAAAAATCATTTGAAAATATAAAAACAGTGGTCCGTTGGTTTGGAAGCAGGGTCCAAGCTACCGGTGGTTAGGGTTTCAGAGACAGGAACCTCTTCATAATACTTACGAGCCGTATCAAGGAGTACTGCCTTCTGAATCAGGCCCTTGATCCAACCCCCTAAGGAGAGCCTCGAAAGGTGTTCGTCGAGGCTCTTTGCCATCAGGCCATTGGCAGTAACGAAAATCGGCACAATGATAGCCGAGCTCACATGCCACATGTCGACAACCTCGCGCGCCAGATCGAGATATTTGATTCGTTTATCTTTCTCTGCCTTCACGAGGTTCTCGTCATGTGGAATGGTAACATCGATATTATCATTGCGCGGCGCGCTGATCTGTCTATCACTACTGTCAGGCTTATTGGCGACAATAGTCCTGTCAGTAATGATAGGCAGATCCCAGTACAGCGTGACATGGTCTTTCTCGAGAACTGGGTCGGGCACCTACTTGTAGTACGGTACTTCAGAATCCACAAGTTTGTATTTCGATGCAAGTTGCTGTTGGATGATTTTGGCTACTAGGTTGTGCCTGTGCACGTTCACCTGGACGATGGCATGCCCGACAGACTCCGTTCAGCGAACCGTCGCTAGTTTAATTTTTATCCGGGAAAATTTGCCAGCTTAGACGCACCAATGGCGACCGTTTCATGAAATAAGTAATAATAATAATATTCCACAACTGTCACACAACGCCATCTAGTCCCAAGCTAAGCAGCGCTTGTGTTATGGGTACTAGACAACTGATAAACATACATATATATTTCTAAATACATACATACTATAGATAAATTTACACCCAGACACAGAACAAATGATCGTGCTCATCACAAAACATTTGTCCTGGGTGGGAATCGAACCCACGACCTCCGGCATAGCAGTCAGGATCACTAACCACTAGACCAACAGGCCAGTAATTCATGATGCCAGTTGCTAACGTTAACACTAATAAGCCATTTCATTAAACTCCCGTCTTTACTACAAGTTGGAACGAAGTTCCTTATCGCGCGTTGTGAAAGGGGGGCTAGACGGAAAAAATTCTTACGAAAAGTTGTCACGACACTTTTTGGAACGAAGTTCCTTATCGCGAGTTGCGAAAGGGTGCTAGAGCTCAAAGAGTGGAGTGGAGTGGAGCGGAGCGGAGCGGAGTGGAGTGGAGCTGAGCGGAGTGGAGTGGAGTGGAGTGGAGCTGAGCGGAGTGGAGTGGAGTGGAGTGGAGTGGAGCGGAGCTGAGCGGAGCGGAGCGGAGTCGCGACGATTATTTTTGTTGAGTGTATACAGTAACTTCGTTCCATCCGGGTGTCCCTTGACACCTCTCAAGTTTTATTTTTAGACAAAGTGTTCAAGCGTTCATTTTAACAAAAAATAAAACAATTCTCTTTAAATGTTATTTTATTACAAAAGTTACATTTGAATTCATGGCTAGAAGGAATAGATCACTCTCATGTCGAGAGAAACGCAACTCGTCATCTCTCAGGATGGACTCGCAACTTTGTCAGAAACGCAACTCGACGGAAACTAAAGAGATTTAAAAAAAGCTATAGAGTGTGTCAGTAGCACTATCTAGCGTTGCATAGCAACGCGACTACTAGACTGAGCGACTTTTTACCTATTGGTAATAAATTTTGGATCACAAATTGCTTCGTGATGTCCCGTCTACTGCTCGTGTATATATGTATACTTAGTTAATGTCTTTGACGGAAACGCATTTTGTCAGAAACGTGTATTTATATAATATGATGTTCATCCAAAAAAATCCTATTTATTAATTTTATTGTTTGTCGAGTTGCGTCTTTGAAAATCTTTCGAGTTGCGTTTTTGACGAGATGCAAATCTGACGAGTTGCGATTCTGTCAACATGTGTTATTGACGATTTGCGTTTTTATCGACATGAGACATCCAATTATAAACAAAATATAACAGTTTTTTCGTATTCATTATTATTTTTTTTAAGATTAAAAGTGAATAGAATTACAGAGAATTACAATACAGTTTTTTCGTATTCATTATTTTTTTTTTAGATTAATTTATTAAAATTGAATAGAATGCTACTCGAAAACCTTTGGGATAGACCATAAGCCTCTGTTCAGACACGGCGGGAATCGCGCGGTTATGTCTGAACGATTACTTAATAACTCATACAAATAAGACTCACGCGATTTCCATGCGATTCTGAAATCGCACAGGCGCTAAACCGTTGTACCACAAAAAATAAAACATCTTTTGAACTTTTGCCTAAAAAAAAGTGTAACTGCAAAACGACATTTAAGACGTTGATATAAAGGCTCCTCTTCACAATCGGCCGGGATGGCCGTGTTTGCCGAACAGAAGGAGACGGCGCTATACTAAGAATCGAGATAGAATTATTTGCATCTTGCTTTCTGGTATAGCGCCGTCTCCTTCTGTTCGGCAAACACGGCCATCATGGCCGATTGTGAAGAGGAGGCTTAAGGTTCGTTTAGCAGTTCCACTTTAGTGTTCAACCGATGTTTACTTATATTCTAATGATTAAAAAATAACAAATAATAAACAGGGTGGTTGTTGTGAACGCAGCTGTCATGGTACCAAAAAATAATAAGAAAAAGCGACGAGCATGACGGAAAACTAAAAATGGAATAGAAATAACGATAACTGTGGAGATAACGAAATAAATAATTGCAGAAAGAAACTGAAAGTCCATTGTAAATGTGTGGATTGACGTTTTGAAGCTTTTAATTAGTATCTACAGCTTGACATAAAACTGTAGAAAACCGGAAGTCGCCACTGTCTTCGCGCTACCAGCACTTTGAATGTTTTTTTTTTCACTTACTACGTTAGTTTTATGGCACAATAATAAATCTAACAAACCTGCGTTCTTTGTTTACATCAAATATCAAAGATTTTAAAACGTTGTCAGAAAAAAAAAGATTAGTTCCTTTTCAATCCGTTCTGGCCAAGCTGTATATACACCGTGACCTTTAGTCGTCTTACAACAGCAGCCCAGTTGATGTATCCAATGACTAGTACACGTTTACATAAAAAAAAGGTTTGTAAGAGATTTGAAATAAATAAAAATAATTTTTAAATTCGTCATTATGAAGCAAGGCGTAGTTAGAAAACCCCTGTCTCACAGAAAATGGAGATGGACTGATCTGCCCGACTATTGTGCTGGGTAGGTATACTCTACAGCTTAATACGTAAACATTTTAACAGGGTGTTTCATATTTCTAATTAGGTAAGTAGGTATAGCTATTCATTAATAATAAAAATTATAAATGATAAAAAAAAAAACTCGCCTAGAGGTATTTTAGGTCGGATACATTAAGTGGACCACTTTTATAAGACGACTAAAAAGTCACGGTGTATAAATTATACATATTATTATAGTATAAGTTAGTCGTAATAACAAATGATAAAATGATAATTTATTATATTAAAAAAATATTATATTAAACTCTCGATTTAAAACTAAAATAATTATGTAATTTATTTTAGACTTGCAATTTTGTTTTTAAAAGCAAATGGGACAGACTTTCGGGTATCTAAACCACTCTAAACAATATCTTTTACATTAGTATACCTACTTTACATCTATTAAACACTTGTCTAAAAGAACTGTCAACTACAAAACGCCATTTGACGTTGACATAACGGCATTTGTCGTGTCTTCAACTTCAATGGCAGCTGGAATTTTAGCGTGGTCGTGCTGGGAAGCAATCTTCCTAGAACGACCTGCATATCTACGGTAATTGAAAGGTACAAAATTGCTAATTAGTGGCATATAACAGTACAAAGTAAGCGCAAAAGTTATACTGAATATGTTCATGGTCGTGCTAGGAAATACAACACCAAAATGGCGGTCTGTGGCCCACCCAAGTCGGCTATTTTCATAAATTCATCATCCACCACGATTCCATTGTCATTTTGCAAATGTTGGTCATCTTTCACTAGACCATTCTGTCACTAATGTAATAGATTATGAAATCAATGATAGACCATTCTGTCACTAATGTAATAGATTATGAAATCAATGATAGACCATTCTGTCACTAATGTAATAGATTATGAAATCAATGATAGACCATTCTGACACTAATGTAATAGCAGACTTGAGGACCTGATGGCCTGCTACAACGTCTCAAAGCCAGAGTAGTTCCAATGAGGAAACGTGACGGCGCTACACGACTTACATAGCCCTGTCTCTTTACCACTCTGGAACTACCCTGGCTTTAAGGGAGCGTCCACATCTGACAAAATACGCAGCTCGCGCGCCGTTAGCGAGCGGCACGCGCGCATTTTGACTGGCCTGTTGGTCTAGTGGTTAGTGACCCTGACTGCTATGCCGGGGGTCGTGGGTTCGATTTCCACCCAGGACGAATGTTTGTGTGATGAGCATGATCATTTGTTCTGTGTCTGAGTGTAATTTTATCTATAATATGTATGTATTTAGAAATATATAATTAAGTATGTTTATCAGTTGTCTAGTACCCATAACACAAGCTCTGCTTAGCTTGGGACTAGATGGCGTTGTGTGATAGTTGTGGAATATTATTATTATTATTTTTTGCTCTTGTGTCGCTCCTGTACGGCTCGCGCGCTGACCACGCGGCAAACAGAACGGAAGCGATCGGGGCGAGACTGGAGGAGCAACTCAAGAGCATAAAAAGCGCGCGTGCCGCTCGCTAACAGCGCGCGATCTGCGTATTTGCGGCGCATTCGTCAGATGTGGACGCTCCCTAAGAGCGCCTCACCGCGAGTATTAACTTGTAATGTAACGTTACAGATACAAACATTCGAAGACAATCGAGCATCAAATTGTGCACTTTTATGTTACATTACAGGTGAATGCTCGAGGTGAGGGAGTGTCTTAAGACGTCATTGTTAGTCACCTGCTTAGTGCTCAATACAAGCACAAAAGCATGATAATAACGAACAATGGCAACTTACTAGCATGTGTGGACTTACTTTCCAAGAAACGAGCACGTGGAACATGACCACGAAAACTATTGATGATGCAAACTGCTCTTTTTATTTTATTGCAGAAATAATACATATGAGCCTTCTGGGTGTCGAGTCTGCTAATTATTAGTCAGAATGGCGCCACAATGGCGTTTCAATTGTAGTGCTTATTCGAACCATTTTTTACTGCCGAGTTAAAATGGTTCGAAAATTGAAACGCCATTGTGGCGCCATTCTGACTAATAATTTTATTAGCAGACTCGACACCCTGGACTAATGCGATCTCTGTAAATTATGGTGTATACATAAATGTGTTATTTCACTGCAGGGCCGCGCCGACCCCTTGCAGCGCCTGTGTGCAAAGCCTATGAATCGCCTGTGTGCAAAACCTATGAAGCGCCTTTGTGCAAAACCTATGAAGCGCCTTTCATGTAGTCGTCTTTCGTTCTTTCATTAATTCAAATTTTTTCACCAATTTTTCACCACCAATTTAACAATATTTGGTACTGGTTATCCGGCGCCTCTATTGCTCTGGCGCCTGTGTGCGCCGCACACTTCGCACATAGGGGCGGCGCGGCCCTGTTTCACTGTTGGCGTCAGCCTGCAACGCGTTCTGCTTTTACAAAGAACGCATGCGAACTCCACTGGAAAAAGTCTGGTTTTAAAACTTCTTATAACGGCCACAGATCGGATCGATGGAACGGGTCGCGCTCTGTAGGTTATGGTCGAAAGAAAGAAAGAAGAGATTTACATAAAAGAACATAGAGCGGGCATTGGGAAAATTGTCATACAAAATTGTTGATGTCGTGCGTCAGTAGCACTATCTAGCGTTGCATAGCAACGCGACTACTAGACTGAGGGACTTTTTACCTATTGGTAAAAAGTTTTGGATCACAACTTTCTTCGTGATGTCCCGTCTATTGCTCGTTTATAGTTTAATGTCTTTGTCTTAAATGGCCTTGCCGTCAAAAACTTTGGCGCGACAGCGGGCAACGAGCGGTGAACTCATAAATGGAAATAGTGTATATCTTGTTTTGTCCACAATAAATCGAGTGTTGGAATCAAATGGCAACGTGTTGGTTTTTATTAGCCATGTTTCTGCCATTATTCAGACATTTCGTTTGCGGACAAAAACAAATATTTCGACGACAGAATACTACGCTGGTGCTGCCGCGGTTTCCCCGTTCGTTTCGAGACCGGCTAACACCGCCGTGCCGCCGTCCTGTCACCGCCCCGCCAACGCCCAGCCACCGCCCCGCCACCGCAAAGTTCGAGGTAAGGGCCTTAAAGACTTGTTGAGTGTTCTCTGTACATGTGATTTTTAATATTTTAAGATGCCACGTAAATATCAGTAAGTTGTAATGGCGGCAAATTCCAGGAAGCTGATGATCGCGGCGGCAAACGACACTAGGAGAGCGCACGTCATGCATGACGCAGATTAGTAGAACTGGTGGGAGTCCCAGTAGGCAGACGGTTGCGCACGATGAGAAAGATGGCGACTGTTGTTGATGTTTCAAATATTTCTTCCCAGGATCTGTCCTATTCTCCGGTTTTGCTGTGGAAAAAGATTACATTATAATCCAAATACAATAGTCAATATGCCAGTAGTCATGGCTTTTTTAGTGTTCCTTAGCCAAATGGCAAAAAACCAAACTTGGACACAGGGTGACTGTAGCTAAGTAGCTTTGGCCACATAGCAGCAGTTGCCTTGGCCTCAGAGTAGCAGTTGCTTTGGCCGCAGGGTGACTTTAGCCTTGATCTTAGAGTGGCAGTTCCCTTGACCATAAGGTAGCAGTTGACTTCGCAAAGGGTGACTGTGGTCTTGGCCACAGAGTGTCAGATCCCTTGACTACAGAGTGGCAGTTGACTTGGCCATAGGGTGACTGTAGCCTTGGCCTCAGAGTGGCAGTTCCCTTGTCCTTAAAGTAGTTTTTTTTTTTTTTTTTTTTCAAATCTTTATTTGTAAACACAGGTTCAGATTACAGTGTGCAAGATGTTACAATAATTATTAATGTTAAGTTTCTCTGCGTTTTGCCATTTAGCGTACAAATATTATTTACCAAGCTTTTGCCAATTAAGTATGTTCATTGACAATACAGTACTCTAATATCAATGTCAATTTACCTACAAAAATTTAAAATTTAATAAAATACAATAATTAGTGCCATAATATTGAACATAATGAGATAATAATATTGATGAATACAATAATAATAATGTCAATGATATGCTAATATAAATAATGTCAAATAAGTCACTAATAAGAAGAAAATGTCCTTAAAAGTAACAAATAAGGTCAAGATGTAAACAATGAAGTCATGATGATAAAAGTCTCAATTATCAATACATTGTCAAAGAGCTGTCGTCAAAATATTCACTGAGAGAATAGTAACATTTCTGTATTAATAAATTTCGTAGTTTATGTTTAAAATTGGGTAAATTCAGACTTTTTATCGAGCAGGGTAACTTGTTAAATATTCTTTGGGCCATACACAAAAAGCTTTTCCTCATTAAAGCTGTGGCCGTATATGGTATTTTAAGCTCTAAGTTATTTTTGTCACGCAGTTTCCTATAGTGACTTTTAAAAGCTATTTCATACAGGGCTATGTTTGTTTTGACAAAGACATTAACTTCATATATATATAAAGAAGGCAAGGTTAAGATTTTGAGGCTTTTAAATAGGGGTTGACAACTGTCAGTACTTTGTAAACCACACATGGCTCTGATGCATCTTTTTTGTGCTTTAAAGACATACTCTTTATTTACTGAGTTGCCCCAATATATTATGCCATACCTTAGTGTGGATGCAACATAGCCATGGTAAGCCACTAAAAGTGATTCTAAGCTTACAATTTTAGCAAGTTTATAGAGGGCATATGCAAATTTATTTACTTTTTTACAAATGTCGTCCGTTTGGGGTTTCCAGGACAAGTTATTATCTATAATAACACCAAGAAATCTAGTCATAGTTGTTGACTCTAGTGAAGTCCCCTTATAATGAATGTCATGTTTAATACTAGGAGTTCTCTGATAAAAATGCATTATTTTAGTCTTTTCTAGATTTATAACAAGATTATTATTATTAAGCCAGTCAATTATACTATTCAATGTCAAATTTATCTCTGCTTCGTACGTTGTAGGATCGTCACATTTTATTACTACCGTGCTATCGTCAGCAAATAGTACCATAGGATATTTTATTTCTCCAGGCAGATCATTTATGAAAGTTACGAAAAACAATGGTCCCAACACAGTACCTTGTGGAACTCCGTATTTAATTATTCTACTACTAGATCTATATGCTCTTTCGTTTCCGGTCTTTGGACATATTCGTGTAATCTCTACAATCTGCCTTCTGTTGGTTAGGTAAGATTTAATTAGATTCAAAACCTCCCTTGTCCACAGAGTGTCAGATCCCTTGACCATAAAGTAGCAGTTAACTTGGCCATAAGGTGACTGTAACCGTGGTCATAGAGTGGCAATTGATTTAGCCCGAAGGTGGGAGTTTCTTTCACCCCCGAGTAGCAGTAGGTCTATCCCAATGTGATAGTTGCCTTGGTTCTAGAGTGGTAGTTTTTTTTTTTTTTAGCGTGGTAAAATCATCAAATGAGTCCTCCAACCCCGGGCAGGGCGGGAGGGACTGTCAGACTTCTACTGACTAAAATCCACGGTGTCCTTCATAGCCTGTTAAGTTCCGGGGTTACGGTAAGGGAATAATCCCGCGACCCCGGCAGGCTTTGGCCCTCTGAGAGGGGGGCCCCGTCATTATGCTGACGCTCTTTGAGGCGCGCGTGGGGCACAACGCGCCGTCGACCCGGGCATGGTCCTTGGTCGGGCAGCGAGTTGCCCTTTACTCGCTGCCCGTATGCCCGCGCCTACGGTGGCCGGAGATCATTAAGCGACGTCCATTGCCGTGGGCGCCTACCACTGCGGCTGGGGCGGAGGGAGGACGCTGTCCTCTCTCGCTCGCGGCCTGCCTCCTCCTTCACGAGCATTACTGCCTCGCAGAAGGAGCTGACCGCTTCCCACTCCGTCTCGCCCCGCAGCATGGCCGCAACCAATGCCGGGCGCGAGAGGACTCCGCCTATCGCAGCCGTGAGGACATGTCGGTGCTCCGCCCAAGCTGGGCAGTCTTGCACCGTATGCTCCACCGTGCTAGAGTGGTAGTTAAAAAAAAAAAGTGGAGGCAGGTCGACATCACTTACTTATGTAACTTATAGTTTTAGTGCCAAGTTATATCTGTCAAGTCATCATATCTATTGGTACTACGCTGGGAGGAGAGTCCACGCCCAGATCTTGAGCTGCCTCCTTCATCCCTTGGAAACTGAGGGTTAGAAACATATCCCCCACCTCCAAACTTCAGCACTATCTGGTAGAATGACTGAAACAAAAGAAAAATAACATTACAATCGACAAAGTTGAATTATGACCCACCATAAGCTTATTTTCTGACAGACATTCTTAATACAATTAGGTCCACATTCGCGTAAACATACATATCCATGGTAACGACTTTGATCTTTCTCAATCTGACGGATTCAAACGAATTTTCGTCAAAATAGGTCATGATTCAACGATGTCGATTGTACCTAGGTAGTTTAAGATGATTGTTATAGATACAAGTTGGTTATAGTATATGTAACAACTAGCACTTTGCCCGCGACTTCGTCTGCGCGTGTTTCTAACTTCGAAGTCAGTGACTTTAATTCCCGCTTACCCTCCTTATAGGATACCGTTGGAAAATCTCTAGTAGTTTCAGGGCCAATACAAACAAAATACGCTAGGGGTTGATTTTTTAAATAAAATAAATACGTATCCTTTATCCGATTGAGAGATAATTTATGCCCAGTTTAGAATTAATCGAAGCAAGCAGTAAATCCTTCCCTTAAAACTTAATTCAATTCAATTCAATTCAATTTATTTATTTCAGATAATAATCCATAATAATTAGGTAAACATATAAGAAGTCCATAAAATCAAATAATCAAAATTAAATTAAAATACATAATCAAAAATTAAATAACATAAAACCAAAATTAAATTAAAATATAAAATCAGATATAAAATCAAAATTAAATCAAATAATAAAACTAAATTAAAAGTAAAATTATACAAATATAAAAATTATATAAATGAGGGGCCGCTGGCGTGCAGTTGCATCCACCTCATGAACATTGGTGAGTCCCACCGCTGGGACAATGCGCTCAGAATACCATTCGGGCTGCCACGCACACGCATTAACAGCGAGGCGCACCTTTTTCTGATGATTGCGAAAAAATCATCAGTTTGCGCCTCAGCAAACATAGCGGAAGCACTACAAAAGCGTGGCAGCCCCAATAATATCCTAAACGCATTGTTATATACTGAACTCGCAGCGCACTGTACCCCCGCAGCGAAAAATTAGTCCATAGGCTGCACGTGTAGAAGGTCTGACAGTACGCCTTGAATAATGTGACCTTTACTTGAGTGGTACAACGTGCGAACCTACGAGCCAACATATTACACCGGATGGACAGTGCTCTGCGCTCCCTCTCGATGTCTTCATTGTCACACAGGTCTTCGGTCACCCAGTGGCCCAGATACTTAAAGGCACTGACCTTTTTGAGACGCATACCGCACAGAGTTACATGAGGAACAGGGGAGTAGCATTTGCTACCTGACTTGAACACCATGAACTCACTCTTATTCGCGTTGTATCTGAGCCCATGGTCTTCCGCGTACGATTGGCAGATGCACACCAGTTTCCGTAACGCTGCAATCGATGGGCTCAGTAACACCATATCATCAGCATAGCTTATGTTGTTTATACTGACTCCGTCTATGGAACAACCAATACCGGTGTCACTGAGCTCACCGATGAGCCGGTTCATGTACAAATTAAAGAGGTGGGGGGAGCTAATTCCCCCCTGCCTAACACCGCATTCCAAACCGTATTCATCTGAATGTGCACCAGCCCACCTCACTCTATTGCGCTGATTGCCGTACCAGAACCTCAATAACGAAATTACCTCCCGAGGCACCTGAGTGTCTCTCTCCAGCTTCTGCCACAGCTTGTCGTAACACACCAAATCAAAAGCTTTTGATAAATCAAGGTAGCAGGCATAGACAGGTGTGCCGCGACCAGTGTAATAACCCTTTTCAAAATTTAGGGGCTGATTTTCGAAAAACTCAAAAATGGAGGGTTGTTATAAAAACGAATAATGTCTATCTTTTTTATTTACTTACACTCATATTCGTACCGATTTTCAAGTTTATAAACCCATGGAATAAGATTTTACATTCGTAGGTTTTCACCTCCTTGCACCCCCTTAGAGGGACATTATAAATTGTAACTACCATCCAAAATTCAGGTTTTTACGTTAAGTGGTACAATATTCCTCCCTTAAAACTTGAATACCCCTTTTCACCAACTTGGGGGGTGATTTTCGAAAAATCCAAAAACACGTGTTTGATTAATTCTTATGTAGTATATAAATACTGATTTTCAAATTCATCAGCTCACGCGTTATGATTTTCCCATACAAACTTTAACAACCCCTAGAATATCAATGGAGGGTAGTTTTAAAAAAATAGTGTTGCTAATTTTATTTATCTACTAATGTTCTTATTCGTGGTAAGTTTCAAGTTTATAAACCCAAGGAATAAGATTTTTCATACAAAAGTTTTCACCCCTTTTCACCCCCTTAGAGGAGGATTTTCGCAAAATCCCGTCTTATTGCCAATCTACATGGTAGACTGCAAATGCTGTCCAAAATTCAAGTTTCTGCGTTAAGCGGTTTCGGCTGTAGTCGTGTCAAAAGAAAAACCCCTGTTCTTTTATATATATAGACTAGCACTTTGCCCGCGACTTCGTCTGCGCGCGTTTCTAATTTCGAACTCAGTAAATTTAATTCCAGCTCACCCTCCTTATAGGATACTTTTGGAAAATCTCTAGTAGTTTCAGAGCCTATTCAATACAAACAAACAAAAATACGCAAAAATATTAAATACGTATACTTTATTCGATTGAGAGATACTCGTAATTATGCCAAGTTTAGAATTTATCGAAGCAAGCATTAAATCCTTCCCTTAAAACTTAATCAACCCTTTTCAAAATTTAGGGGGTGATTTCCGAAAAACCCAAGAATGGAGGGTAGTTTTGAAAAAAAATAGTGTCCATCTTTTTTATTTACTTATACTCACATTCGTACCAAGTTTCAAGTTTATAAACCCAAAGAATACGATTTTGCATACAAAGGTTTTCACCCCTTTTCACCCCCTTAGAGGTAGATTTTCGCAAAATCCTTTCTATATGCTTACTTACATTATAAACTGCAAGTATCATCCAAAATTCAGGTTTCTACATTTAGTGGTTTAATATCCTCCCCTTAAAACTTGAATACCCCTTTTCACCAACTTGGGGGGTGATTTTCGAAAAATCCAAAAACACGTGTTTGATTAATTCTTATCTAGTATATAAATACTGATTTTCAAATTCATCAGCTCACGCGTTATGATTTTTCCATACAAACTTTAACAACCCCTAGATTACCAATGGAGGGTAGTTTTAAAAAAATAATGGTGCTAATCTTATTTATTTACTTGTGTTCTCATTCGTGGTAAGTTTCAAGTTTTTAAACCCAAGGAATAAGATTTTTCATACAAACGTTTTCACCCCTTTTCACCCCCTTAGAGGAGGATTTTCGCAAAATCCCGTCTTATTGCCAATCTACATGGTAGACTGCAAATGCTGTCCAAAATTCAAGTTTCTGCGTTTAGCGGTTTCGGCTGTAGTCGTGTCAAAAGAAAAACCCCTGTTCTTTTATATATATAGATGAGGGAGGCATAAAATGCGTGAAAAAACCATTGAGTCCTTCCACACTCTATCCAGAACTCTCAGACTCGTACTGACTAAAATCCACGGTATCCTTCAATAGCCCTTTACGTTTCAGGGTCGCGGTTACCTGGTAAGTCAGTCCCGTGACCCCGGCAAGCTTTTGGTCCTCTATGGAGGCCCCGATTGTTAACAGCTCTTTCAGAAGCGCATAGAACACGACGCTATCTACTCGGGCCATGGACCATGCATGATCGGACAGCGAGTCACTCATTATTCGCCGTCTACACGTGCCTACGGTGGCCTAAAACAGCCTCGCGACGTCTGATGCCTTGGGCGTCTACCAAGGCGGCTGACTTGTGTGCTGGAAGCTGTCCTGTCCCTGACAGGGCTTTAGCATTCGCTAGCATGACTGCTTCATGGTACGAGATACTTTTTCAATACTTACCAAGCATTTTACACTTGTCCATGTATTTTTATTTAAAAACGGAAGGTCTACTAGAAATTGTAAGACTTGCTTAAAAACTAGATTGAATTATTTATATTTTATCACATTATAATTTTATTAATAGCCAACGGTATTTTGACTATATATTATACAATTTCAAAGCATTGTCAATTTTGACAGTTAAAGCAACGTTGGATCGATGGTAGAAACTTCTTTTATTCTTCTTATTACATGCCAGTTTTTTCCTAAAGGGTTATTTACACATCCGCCGCGTTCGGTCAGGGGCGCGGGACGGTGAAAAAATCGGTTTCGTACAACTTGTATTAAACTTCTTCACACAGTTGCAGGGCGAAACGGAGTGGAAGCGGTCGCCTCCTTCTGCGAAGCAGTCATGCCAGCGAAGGAGGAGGCGGGACGCGTGAGTGAGACGACACCGTCCACCCGGTCCACCTCACTTCCAAGTCGCAGTGGGGACGCCCAAGGCTACGGACGTCGTGGTAGGCGCGGGCATGCGTACCTTCCAATAATGGGGGACTCGCTGAATGTCTGATCTGGAATCCGTGACCCCGGAACGTATTTCTGGCTATTGAAGGACACCGTGGATTTTAGTCAGTACAAGTCTGAAAGTCCCTCCCGCTCTGCCCTGGGTGGGAGGACACATTTGATAATTTTACCACGATAAAAAAATAATTGCTAATGAAATATATAACACAATAAACGGTCAGATTAAATGCAAGTTCTTGCATCATCTATTAGGTGTGCGTCCACAGGTCGGCATCGCACGTATCGTACGTAACGGATTTTAGTTTGCCTTGTATGAAAACTCATACAACTGCGTCCACTAATCCGCATCGTACGGACGGCTCATCGGCAATGCCTTAATGCGATGCGTACCGATGACGTCATACGGAATGTCGATCAGTGGAAGCGATGAAGGTGGCATCGGCAATCCGATAGCTGATACTTGCGTCCGCAATCCGATCGCTGCCGACACAGTAATCCGTTTGATGCGATGCGTCCGATACGTACGATGCGGACCTGTGGACGCTTACCGTAAATGGGGCTTGATAAAGTCATATACCTTGGATCAAGCAGATGCTTTGCAATTGAGATGGAAAGTTCCCAGTGGTAGGTATCACGGTGGCCACGGATCAGACCAGTGCAACCCTGCCAGGAGAAGCAGTGCCGTGGTGTGCCGTAATCCGCAGATCTTCATACCGCGCTGGTACCATTGCCGTATCTTAGTTCCAGGGGACCTGGAACCATTATAGAGGCTTTAGCAGGTCTAAAAGGCCACCTAACAATGTTCGTCATCATCATCATCATCATCAGCCGGAAGACGTCCACTGCTGAACATAGGCCTCCCCCTTAGACTGCCACGCAGAACGACAATTCGCCACTTGCATCCATCGGCTGCAATGTTCGTAACGATTCATAATTATCTAGAATTTCCAGCAACGTCATTATCAATTTTTCTAACAATTGTAAAAAACGGTTTGTTAAAACACACACAAAAAAGTGTAAAAAAACTTTTCTTATGGAAGTCTGTGTCTTTTGTTTCTTATTTTACTTTTAATTTTAAAGTTATTTTACGTTTTTTGTGCTTTTATTAGAAGTCGGATTAAGTAATCGACTTCTTTTTCAAAGTGTTTTTGATTGGACCCTTTTTAGTGGGTACAGGCGTATTTGCTGTGTGATTAGGATTACGTAAACAATTATTGAAGAGTTCTTTCGATTTTTCCAAGATCCCGTTTCCAAGATTACATCCTGAGCTGATTACTATTGGATCATTATATGTGAAGTATAACCTTTCAAACTAAAGAAGAATTTTCCAAATCGGTTGAGGCGTCATCGAGAAATCGGGAAACATACATAATAGCAAAATAAAAGCCACAGAAATAAGAAACAAAGTCACCGACTTTCAATAATAATTTTTCATTCATAACATTTTATAGGTACTTTTCTGTATTTTTACCGACTTCAAAAAAAAGGAGGTTATCAATTCGACCCGTATGTATGTAATATTATCAGAACTGCCCAGTTTTCGGATATGTTAGTCTATATCAGCGTCTGAACAAATGTACAAAATTTTATAAGTGTATGTATGTATGTATGTATGTATGTTTTTATGTTTGTGCACGCATATCTCCGGAACTACAAGTCCGATTTAAGTAATTCTTTTTTTGTTGTACTAGGTATTGTCCAACTTAGGGTACACTGCAAGACTTTCATCGAAATCGGTTCAGTAGTTTTAGAGATACGGATTTTTTCGTTGTGACGGATTACAAGATTAGTGCACATCATGTAAGAAAACTTTGTATTTTACAAGAATTTGAGTTGAATATTTAATAAATAAACTAAAAAGGGTAAAATAAAAACTTTTTAAAAAAAGTACCGACTTCAAAAACAAATACAAAAAAGTTTAAAATAACCTTTCTTTCGGAAGTCGGTGACAATAGTCAATGAAATAATAAAAATCAAAGCCACCGACTTCCGAAAGAAAGGTTATTTTTAAACTTTTTTGTATTTGTTTTTGAAGTCGGTACTTTTTTGGAAGTTGTTTGTATAATAAATCATTCAGTACCTACCACAAAAGCTTAGACTTTGATAGAAGGCTCGGCTTGTTTATATTATCACGGTCAGAGCTCGACTCGATGTGGCCGAGATTCATCCTGTATCGTTGTAGATACGACAACACTTGATGCGGATGCGGCCGGGCTTGCTGCAGATGCGGCGAGCCTTGATGCGGAAGCGGCTGGCCTTGATGCGGATGCGGCCATTCTTGATGCGGACGCTGCTGGCCTTGCTGCGGATAAGTATGCATCCAATATGGCCCGCCCTGTGGGTATACCTGTGAAGCTCTTTGCGGCCATTCCTGTCGAAACAATTTACCTTTTAAATAGAACAGGATCCTACGTATCAAATCGCGAATGTCAAAAGACCGAATTTAATTAAATTGAAAATATCGATGGACGAGATCCCGAAAATTGAAACGCCGAATGTTTGTTTGGCCGAAAGTTCAAAATACCGAAATTGTCACCAATTTTGAGAAAAACGATTTTTTGTTAACTTAGTATTTTTTGTGAAACACTTAAAAGTTGCATAAAAACCGTAATAGTAAGGCTCTAAGGTTTACATAGAAAAAATACCAAGAAGGGTGTGGTGGAGTGTGTGTTCGCTCGGTTCGCTTAATCTTAAGGTGTGCGACCACAGGTCGGCATCGCACGTATCGGACGTATCGTACGTAACGGATTTAGGCATCGTTCACACCAAACGTATTGTCCGCCGCCGACTGTGAATATACTCACTGTTTGTATAGTTGGTTCGGTCGGTTCGGTGTGAACAAGAAGTTAAATATATATTGAAAAACAATAAACTGCGTAACGCGTGCTCACAGTCAGCGGCGGAAAATACGTTTGGTGTGAACGTCCGTCCGTCCGTCCGTCCGTCCGTCCGTCCGTCCGTCCGTCCGTCCGTCCGTCTGTCCGCAGTTTAGCTCAGAGACGCACAGTACTAGAGAGCTGTAATTTGGTGTAAATATACGGATTTGTTGTGCCGAAAAAGTGGTAAAATAAAATCTCGAAAAATATTTTTTTTTAGGGTACCTCCTGTACTTACACGTAAAGTGAGGATTTTTTTTTTCTCGCGTACCCCTTAGTGTGGGGTATCATTAAATAGGTCTTTAAAAAATAATGTGAGTTTCCATTAACAATTTTTTGATAAAAAAATTAGTTTGTGAAATATTAAGCTTTAAAGTGCTAAATTTTGCTCGACTCGAGTGTCCCCCCCCTCTACCAGCCAAACGGTTATGTTTAGGGGTGTCAAAAAATTCACAATAGTAGTATATATAACGTAGTTTAAAAGAAAATTATCATGACTAAGTAGGCTTTACAACTTTACGAGTAATAGTCGACCAACTTATAAAATGTACTTGATTAAATTTTTTCTTAAACAAAATGTATCGGGGAACATGCTTTTCAACTGCAAATGTAAGTACAATCGAAACAATGGATTGCTAGGGGCGAACCAGCTCCGAAGAAGGCCAAAGCAGTTTTATCGGCCAATATGGTGATGGCTACAGTTTTCTGGGACGCACGTGGGGTAATCCATATTGACTACCTAGAGAAGGGTAAAACGATCAATGGCGATTATTATGCCAATTTATTGGACCAATTTAACCAAAAATTACTTGAAAAACGACCGCATTTGTCTAAGAAGAAAATCCTCTTTCACCAAGACAACGCACGAGTGCACACCTGCGCGATTGCCATGGCCAAATTACATGAGTTGCGATATGAGTTGCTATCTCACCCACCATATTCGCCAGATTTGGCCCCTTGCGACTATTTTCTGTTTCCGAATTTAAAAAAATGGCTCGGTGGCAAAAGATTTAGCTCCAACGAGGAGATCATACTCGAAACCAATGCCTATTTCGAAGGGTTGCCTAAGTCATACTTTACGGAAGGGATCGAAAAGTTTGAGAAACGCTGGATGAAGTGCATTGAGTTAGATGGAAATTACGTTGAAAAATAAATCATAATTTTTTAAAAAAGTTGTTTCCTTATTTCATTTTTACCAGACTTATCACTCCGCCCTCGTACATCATCCATGTGAAAATTTCAATTGACTACTAGCGCGGCTGAGCGATTGAACTCCTGCGCTGCTTTTCGCAGGTTCGATTCCCGCACGTAACAAATATTTGTATGATCTATATTCTACAAGTAGTTGTTTCGGGTCTTACGGTTCCTGAGATACAGACTGGTGACAAACATACTGACAGCGAAGTCTTAGTAAAAGGTCCCTTTTTACCCTTTCATCATCATCATCATCATCAGCCTATTAATGTTTCCACTGCTGGGACACAGGCCTCCTCCTTTTTTTTTTGTGGTAAAATCATACGAAATATTCATAAAAAAATATTTTAAAAGAAAGTGCGATACCCACTTCTGTATTTTTCCAAAACTGCATTGTAACACATTAAAATGACATCACTGCTTACTACCAGTAAAGTCGTAAATATAACTCAAGGTCAATCTAATTTTCCATACATCTAAAGTACGTACCTACTATGAGTAATTCATGGATTGATAAGTAACCAATAAAATTTAAGGTGGGGTTTCACTACGATAAAGCTGTAATTTAAAACGAAAAAAAAAAGAATAAGGTTCTTTTGTTCGACTCATAGACAACATGTAACGTTAAAAAAAAAGAAGATTTTTCATACTGATGGGCCCGATCAATTTCTCATTTTGTATGAAAAAGCAATTTTTTTTTAGCGTTAATAGCGCAAAACCTCTCGTGAGGTAACTCAACCCATGTTACTGAACAATGTTTGATCAAAATCTTTTGGAAAAAAAAATAAAAAAAAAGATTTTTCATACTGATGGGCTTGATCAATTTCTCATTTTGTTTGATTTTTTTTTATTTTATTTCATTTTCCAAATGTTTTTGATAAAACATGGTCAGTAACATGGGTTGAGTTACCCCACGAGAGGTTTTGCGCTATTAACGTTACACGTTGTATAAGTATGTTTATCAGTTGTCTAGTACCCATAACACAAGCTCTGCTTAGCTTGGGACTAGATGGCGTTGTGTGATAGTTGTGGAATATTATAAAGATGACTTACGTGTCGTGTCGATTTTTGTTGCATTAAACTTCTGAACGCAGGAGTTAAATCTTGGAGAGGGTGATTAAAGTCGCTTTTGACACTACTGGCATCTTATTTATTTTATCGTGATAAAATCATCAAATAAGTCCTCCCACCCAGGGCAAAGCAGGAGGGACTGTCAGACTTGTACTGACTAAAATACACGATGTCTTTCAATAGCTCTTTACGTTTCGGAGTCTCGCGACCGCCACCCCGGCAGGCTTTGGCCCTCTAAGTGGACACCGTCGTTGCAAGGAACAGCTAGATCCTGTTAGTCATCATCATCATCTGCCTGTCTTTTCCCAACTATATTTGTGGTCTGCTTCCAGTCGAACAAGATGCAGCTGAATATCAGTATTTTACATGGAGCGACTGACTATCGGACCTCCACAACGCAGTAACTGGGCGATCGAAATCGTATTGATACCCCATGGTAAGACTGGTTGACTGTTAGTCAGATTGCATATTAGAAGATTATGTTTATTATCTAACAGTAGTTTCCTATTTTGATCAGGACATTGTTTATCTGGCGAACAGTCAAGATAACGTAGTACATCAGGAAATGTACATGTGTATAGATTTAAGTCTGAATCTAGCTATCTGCAAATTATACTTCAATAATTTTATTGTTATCCACATGCCAGACGAACTGTGGGTCAAAATAACACAATTCTGGTGCCCTGAGATAGTGAAGCGAGGCCGCGGCAAACCACGCAGGAGATGGCGGGACGAACTAGACAGATTCTGCCCGAACTGGAAGGAAGAGGCACAGAGTCGTGAAGGGTGGAGGAAGTGGAGGGAGGCCTTTGCCCAGGAGTGGGACAGAGCAGGCTAGAATAAAAAAATTGTTTCTTTAATTTGAAATCGGCTTTTAAAAAGAAGGTTGTTGTTTTTTTTTGTATCTATGTTCCCCGATTTCTCAATGATGCTTGAACCGATTTGGATTTTTTTTCTTTTGTTTGAAAGAGTATACGTCACAAATAATCCCATGGTTATCACGTTAGCATCTGATCCTTTATCTTAAAGAAATCGAGGAAACTTTTCAACTAATTACGGAAATGAGAAAAACAATCGCGATTGCTGCTTTTATACTTAATACAAATTACACATTATTATATTATATTCATTACACAACAAAAGTGCTTTTTCTTCTGCTTAATAAGTATCGCTTAAAATTGCAATATCGGACAACATAATATTTATGTAGTTATGTGTATATTACGAGTATATTCACTTTTCTAAATAAAACAAATAATTTTAAGGAGTTTTCATCCAAGAAACGTGACGTTTATATAATTAACTACCTACCTTTCGTGAGCGATACCGCCTCGCAAAACGTTTTAATTCATTAACATGTTTACAATCACAAGCACTTATAAAACAATCAAGCTAAAGGCTTACCCGTGTTGTCGCACAAACGCGATCATAGAACCACACCTTAATTTATCCGGTAGAGAAGTTGAATAAATAAAACGTTGTCGCTCGCTCTCCGATCAGCATTTTCGAACACTTCGCCGAGTGTAAACGTGTTAAAATGACCTCAAACGTGCCGATCATTTTGAATAATGGACGCACTTGTCCAGTGTTGGGACTGGGAACATGGAAGGTATGTTTATTATTAGTTATTTTTTATTTAACCTTTTAAAAAAGGGAGGAATTTCTCCTCCTTTTTTTTTGTTTATCGTATTACTCCGTAATTCCTGGACCGATTTGTGTGATTTTTATTTTGTTCGATGTGGTATATCTGTCATTTGTTCCCATTAAAATTTCATACAGTTTGGTTTAGTAGTTTTTATGTAATGGGCTTGTTTTGCTTGAGTACTTGGGCGATGTTATTACCGGTACTACGAATTACGTATTTGACAAGAACTTGGATTGAATATTTGAATAAAATAAACTCCTCCGCCTCCTTTTTTGAAGTCATAAAAAACCTAACCGCTTTTATAAACTACCACAAAAAAGTGTATTCATTTAATTAAGTTTTTATGGGATAAAATAGTTAAAAAAAAATGAAACCGCCTTCAAAAACAACCACAAAAAAGGGTAAATTAAACCTACAAAACTTTTCTTTCCGAAGTCGGTGACTTTTTTTATTAATTTCATTGTCTTTTTTGCCACCGACTTCCGAAAGAAAAGTTTTGTACGTTTATTTTACCCTTTTTTGTCGTTGTTTTTGAAGGCGGTTCGATTTTTTTTAAAAGATTTTATTTTACTTTTTTAAATTTTAAATAGGTATTCAAAGTCAAAGTCAAAGTCAAATCATTTATTCCAATTAGGCCATCAAAGAGGCACTTTTGAACGTCGAAATTTAAATTTAAAGGGAATAGGAAGGGAAGGGATTGATTCTACACCCATTCGCTAAGGTAGGTTGTATGGAGAAGAATGGGCAAGAAACTCCATACTTACTCTTTTTAAAAAAATGTTTTACAATATTTTTAACAGCGTTTGAAACAATTAATGTCAAAGCAATGTACCTTGAAAATCTGGACTAAAAATTTAAAAAATAATAATAAGTAAAAAAAAGCAAAAAGGTACATGGCGTTCACATTTTAACAAAATATTGAAATTACACAATTTACAAATATAATTAAGTGTGTGAGCATTCAAATTTCAACCAGCTTGACCCTGTTTAAGCCCTACATTGTACTATGGAGCAGGACCAGCATGTTTCCAAACATTTTTATCTTGAATATAATCTTCTAATTTATAATATGCTTGTTTAATAAGGGTGTTTTTTATGCAACTTTTAAATTTTTTTTCATTTAGATTTAAGATTTCACTCGGTATTTTATTGTAACATTTAACACAGAACCCCATAAAAGATTTTTTTACTTTAGACAATCTAAAATATGGTTGATCAATTTTATCTTTATTTCTCGTATTAAAATTATGTCTGTCGCTTATTTTATTAAAAAGATGAAGATTTTTCCTAACATGCATTATATTTTCATAAATAAATTGACAAGGCACTGTCATTATATTAATTTTTTTGAATAATTCCCTAAGAGATTCGCGACGACGTAGATTGTAAATTGCTCTGACAGCTCTCTTTTGCAAAATAAAAATAGATTCAATGTCAGCTGCCCGGCCCCACAATAGGATGCCATATGACATAATGCTGTGAAAGTAGCTGAAGTAAACCAAACGTGCAGTTTCGACGTCGGTTAACTGCCTTATCTTTCTAACAGCATAAGCGGCTGAGCTTAGTCGCCCTGCTAGAGATGCTATATGGGGGCCCCATTGTAATTTATCGTCTAACGTGATTCCTAGAAAAACTGTCTGATTAATAAATTCTAATCTTTTTCCGTTCAATAAAATTTCACTTTCGCTTCTTCTAACATTTGGTAAAGTGAATCTAATACATTTTGTTTTATTTTCATTAAGAACTAAATTATTAACAGTAAACCAATTTTGAACCTTAAGAATACAGTCATTAACAGTGTCTAGATTTTGTGCACGTCTGTCAATTTTAAAAATTAAAGATGTATCATCCGCAAATAACACCATCTGTGGTTGATTTTTTAGTAAATAAGGTAAATCATTAATATAGACTAAGAAGAGGAATGGACCCAAAATAGAACCTTGAGGCACTCCCATATTCATTTCAGCCCCAAATGAGTTTGTACCGTTTATCTGAACTTTAACCTGTCTATCTTTCAAGTATGAATTTAGTAAATCAAGGGCTTTATTTTTAATACCATAATGTTCTAACTTCAGCAAAAGCGTTTTGTGGTTAACGCAATCGAATGCTTTTGAGAGGTCGCAAAAGATTCCTATGGCATCCTGTGCTTCCTCCCAGGAGTTAAAAATGTTCTTCAATAGGGTAACACCGGCGTCAGTTGTACAACGACCTTTGGTGAAACCGAACTGTTGATTATGAAAGATGGAGTTTCTATTGAAGTGACATAGCAGTTGTGCAAGCATTAACTTTTCAAACACTTTACTGAAGACTGGCAAAATTGACACAGGCCTATAATTGTTCGGTTCTTTACAATCACCCGATTTGAAAAGTGGAGCTACCTTACTATGCTTCATGAGATCCGGAAACACTCCTTGGTCTATACTGCTATTAAATATAAAAGCTAAATAAGGTGCCACGGTTTCTATTATAGATTTACAGGCCTTTACAGACATTCCCCAGAGATCTTCTGTTGACTTAATTTTAAGATCCTTGAATGCTTTAATCACAGCTTGGGGGTTCGTGTGCCGAAACCTAAACTCCTTCGGGCAGGCCTTTACATTATTTCTAAGTAAGGCAGCAGAGAGTGCGGGTGACGAATTTAAAGACGCAGTCGTCTTAAGAGGTATATTCGAAAAAACTTTTCAAATTCCTGAGCTACTTCTACGTCTGTGCTTACAGGGCCATGTGCAGTTTCTAAATTAAATTCGTTATTGCGCTGTTTATTCCTACCTGTCTCATTATTTATAATTTTCCAAGTTGTTTTAATTTTATCATCGGCTGATTTAATTTTATTACTAATATGAATAGCTTTAGCTGTTTTGCATACATTTTTAAAAGTTTTAGAATATTTAGCAACATACTGATGAAAGGTATCATTCATAATGTGTTTCTTAAGACCATAAAGTTCAAAAAGCCTTTCTCTGCTTTTACGAATTCCAGGTGTCGCCCAATCACTAAATAAGAATTTTGTGACGATAGTTTTAGTTTTAACTGGAAACGTGTGAGTAAATTGTGTATTTAAAATTGCAAAAAACTCGGTGTAAAACTCATTTGGGTCATTTATATTATTAAAGATATTTTGATCACATAATTTACTCGCTAGTGTATCATTAAATTTTTCTAAATTTTTACATGTAATTGGCCTATACCTTATTTGGGTTTTTTGTGTAGGTGTGTAGGCGCAAAACGTAATTGTTTGGCCACTGTGATCAGATGGCAATTTATTTATAATTTCCTTATGCAAATAATCACAATTAGAAAAAACATTGTCTATACAAGTGGCAGAAGAAGCTGTCACTCTGGTAGGTTCCATAAAAATATGTGACAAGTTAAATGATTTAAAAAGACTCAACAATTTGATACTATTGGAGTTATTTTCTAATATATTAATATTGAAATCACCACAGATGATGATAGATTTACTACTACTACATACTTTATTTAACACATCTTCCATTATAGAATCGAATATAGGAAGAGTCTGGTAATTTGGGGGTCTGTATACACACACTATAACATGCCTATCAAGCTCAACACAGGACAATTCAATTATGTGTTCAACTGACAGTTCAACAATGTCATTTCGAGTTTTAGATTTAATTGATTTCTTAATTAATATTAAAGATCCGCCATGTAACATACGTTTGCGGCTGAAATGACTAACTACACAATAATTATCATAACAAATTGACAAAACTTGATGATCTTTTAACCAATGTTCGGTAAGGCAAACAATATCAAACTTGGTTGATTCCAAAAACATTTCTATTTCCAGTAGTTTAGAAGAGCACCCTTGAATATTTTGATTAAACAATTTTAAAGTGTGTTGCTCTCCACTTGTTACTTTATACTTAACTAATTTGCTAGAAGAAACCTGTTCATTGTTCACTAATAAAGAGTTACTAACTGTAGAGGTTTCTTCTGTTGTCATATAATCTAGTTTAAAATACTATCCGGAGTGACCTCCAAAACTGAACCATTCAGTGTACCAGCAGGAAGGGAAAACCCAACCTGACTAGTAATGGTCTCCAAGACTGGTGGTATTTCAGGTAGACCCTCCTTCGTACAGCATGCAGGTACAGAACTAACAGAACACTGTATCACTATGTTGTTAGGGCAACTTAACAACACAGATTCGTCACTTAAACTACTACTTAACCTACTTAACCTAGAGTCTAATACATTCACAACAACATGGTTAATATTAAATGCTATCAACATAGCAATTAAATGTCTACATTTCCGGGACAAAGATAAAGATCCCTGGTTCAAAAAGAAACTACTAACAAAATTGTTACAATCAAAAAACAATAATTTGTCACTATGACGACATGTCAACATGTGAATAGTACTGTTCAGTTTATATATACGGTGGTTTTCAGTGTCACTAAAATTGTCCGAATAAGGAAAAGCACACAACATCAGCTTTCCTACATTTAATTTTAATAAGGCGTCCACACCATCCACTATGTCCTTTCTAGACAAACCTATACTATTCCCTAATAGAAGAACCACTGAAGAATAGTCCTCTAAGTTGGCATGAGTAATTCTAGTTATTAATTGTTTAAAACTTATATTGTGATAAGAATGGTTTGTAAAACTATGGCTTAGGTAATTATGTAGAATTTTTCCAAAGCCTGAACCTAGTTCGTCACAAAAAAAAATAGTTTTATTTTTTTTATTAAAATTACTGCACTCTTCTGATGTAAGAGGCAGTAAGTCATGCTGGGGTTGACTAGGTTGTTGTTGGTTGGTACAGCTGCAGGAGAAGCTATTTGTAAGCGACTCATACCGCTCAGCATTGTACTTCACCAAGTCCAGCAATTCCCCGGCTTCAAACAGACGGTCACTCAACTGTTCCTGTGATCTTTCATATTTTTCAAAAATATCCTTCAGCAAGTACTCCTTGTGTAGTAAATCATTATGGAGTAGCTGAGTATCAATATCATACTTTTCCCTGCATTTATCTAACTCACTAGTGCAAATATTAAGATTTTTTGTCAGGATAACACGTTCCTTTCTCAAAGAAATGTTTAATTTTAAAAGGTTTTGTTTTTTATTGACCTTTGTGACCGTTTTATTAATTTCTTTATTTTAATATATTTTTTAATTTTATTGTGACTTGTCATAATAGGACACAATGGCATGGTGTCATCACCAGTTAAATCAATAGTTACAGCCGGCTCACACACTAATTTTGATGAGGTACAAACCAACTCATGAAATAGGCTAGTGGTGTTAGAAACCTGTTGACTAATGTTTGCTGATTCAGAGAGTGAAAGGGCCTTATGGGCATCACATAGCTCCTGTTCCAGTTCTGATATACGGTGCATGGCCAGATCATAAGTATCACTGCACTGTTGGAATGTCAATACTTGTTGTTTAAGTTGGCTGTGTTGATCGGCTAAGTCCATATGTTCAATGTGTAATTCAGCCAGTTGGTTCTTAAGGAAGGTGTTCTTTTCAACAACCTTCTGCACCTCTACTTCGCTGTCTTCCATCTCCTGGAGAAGTTTCTTGCATTCCGAATTAGAACGGTCAAGTTCCTTTAATGTAGCTCTCAGCTTCGCTTCCAACTCCTTGATGGTTGCACTGCGGGTCATCATTTTGATTTGGAATGTCACCTGAAATGTGTGAAGTTAAGCAGATTAATGTTTTTTGAAAATAAAAGTGTTGGAATATTTTAGAAAATGTGAGGTAGACTGGGAAAAAAAAAAAAATGAAAAGAAAAGAAATTAAATTGTAAGTTATAGTTTTAAGAGTTAAAATTGAGTAGAAACTAAAGTATTAAGCAAATTTAAAGAGATTATATGGAAGTTATACTGCTTAAATTCTGAATTTTAATATTTGACAATAACATGAAATATTGTCACATTACAGGGTTTTTTATTTTAAGGATTAAAGTAAATTATGTAGGTGATGAGCCCTATTTTGTGAAGTATGAAAAAAAAAAAAAATTCAACCACAATTCTTGTCCAATACATTATTTTCTTATATTATGTACTAGAATTTTGTAATTCGTAATATACCGGTAAATAATATCGGTAACATCTCTTTCATTCAGTCGCTATCTCGAAAACTACTGAACCGATTTTGATGAAACTGCAGTAGGTATTCCCTAAGTTGAACGATACCTAGTACAACAAAAAAAAAGTATTATTTAAATCGGACTTTTAGTTCCGGAGATATATTATGCAAACACAAACTTAATTTACTAAATCAGTCGATGCCAAGCCCTTACTAGAGGAGTTGTACCTTCCATCATCAGCTTAGCTACATGAGATGGTGATTACCATACGCAAATACTTAAATTACTTCAAAAACGATGTGTGGGCCTGAGGCCTGATTTGAGGGTTGCCCTCGATATCTTCTGGATCCAATCATCAGATCCTGACATGGTGACAATGGGACCACTTCAGGAGTAGGTATCTCCTTTTGAACACAAATAGAATTTTGAAAATCGGTCTATAATTGGCGGTGTAATCGCGTAACAAACACAAAAAAATACCGTCGAATTAATAACCTCCCTTTTTGAAGTCGGTTAAAAATGGCAGGCAACTTTCTTTGTTCAATGCACTGAATCGAAAAAAAGAAGCATGTACAAATAAGTACTGACTGAATTGAGAACCTCCTCCTTTATAATATCCGCCTTTAAAAACCACCACAAAAAAGTGTCAAAATAATTATATTATATCGGCTATGTGTGAACCAGAGTCACCGACATAGCTCTCATAAAATTTGCAAGTTAAAGTGGCAATGGGCAGGCCACATCGCACGTAGAACTGACAACCGAAGGGGAAGAAAAGTTCTCGAGTGGCGACCACGGACCGGAAGACGCAGCGTAGGCCTCCCACTAGGTGGACCACAGACAGAGAGAGGGTCGCGGGCAACCGATGGATGCAAGTGGCGAATTGTCATTCGGCGTGGCGGTCGGGGGAGCCCTATGTTCAGCAGTGGACGTCTTCCGGCTGATGATGATGATGATGATCGGCTATGTTTTTTCCTACCTAATTCATTTTGCTATATCGACTTCCGAAAGAAAAGCTATTGTGGGTACTCCTCTTTGTGGTGGTTTAATATTTAATCTTCAAAATTAGTAGTGATATAAAAATTTCGGCTTCTTTTAAAAACGATATAACACTATCTTCAAAACTTCCATCTTTTAGATTTGCATTGACAATAATTGAATTCACTGAAAAATCAATTAATTTTATCTTGATCAACAATACCTGTTGGAGCGAGACGCAGCGCGGGTTTCATTCGTTGTAGATGAGACTTATTTTCAGTCGCGAGTAGGTAATTTGACGGCAAATAAAAAGTGGAAACACTTTTCAAGAGAAAAAATTACCAAAAACTAGCATGTGCCCGCGATTTCTTCTTCTCCGCGAGGTCTTTTCCCTATCAGTTACCTCGACGAGCACGTGGAACACGACGCGCCGTGACTCGGGCCTTGTCCTTGGTCGAAGGGCGAGCTACCCATTACTCCCCGTTCGAAAGCGGCTGAAATATGCTCCGCGAATTCCGACGCCCTGGGCGTCTTCAGCGGTGGCTGGGAGAGAGGTACATAGAGGATGTCTTTTCCCTGTCTTTTGACTGCTCCCCATTCCCCCCTGCTACCGAATCTCTGAGAGACCAAACAATAGATAGTTGAATTATTAGATAATATTGACTTAGTTCTATATTCTCTCGAATAAAATAAATACTTACATACTGATAAAAACAGGTTGTTTATTTTGTACAAAATGCTTTGTATGACGTCCGCCTAGTATGACTTTTTTATTATTTCCCTTGTGATGTCATAGTAAACGGATTCCACTGTACATCAAACAAAAAAAGAATCATTAAAATCGGTTAACCCAGCCGTAAGTTACAAAAAAAAAAACTCCAGTCGAATTGAGAACCACCTCCTTTTTACCCGACTGCGCGACGCAAAGGAGGGTAATGTGTTTATCAGTCTATGTATGTATGTATGTATGTATGTATGTATGTATGTATGTATGTTTGTTTCTATGTGGCGTTCTAGAGACCAGTGGCGCAGGGCAGAAAATTTTGAAGGGGAACCCGGACCAAAACGTGAATTCCAGTAACTATAGCTTTGGGCTAATATTAGCCTTTTTAGTTTAAACATTCAACAACAATTTGGGGCACTAGAATTGTAATATCCGTAGCACCGGTTATAACATCGCCCATGTACTTACATAATAAGCTAAAAATGTTCATAAAATAAAAACTACTGAAACAAACCAAATTAATTTTTATGGGAACAAATGGCAGGTATCGAGGCATCGAATAATATAACCCATATACATAGGTGCAAAGTTCCCATCACCATAAATGAATTAAGTCCAAATACAAGATAGCTGCTATAAACCGTTCAGGAGTTCTCTGAAATATCTTCGTTTTCGTCATCAGACCCCTAATGACAATTGCAACCCGTCTAGGTGAAAAGTTCTCATCAATACAAATGAAGCTCAAACACAAGGTAGCTGCTGTGAATCGTTTAGGAGTTCTCTCAATGTCTCTCGGCTCCATCATCAAGATATTATACTCCAGACCTTTATTTGAAATACTTAATGAAAAAAACTTACAAACACACTAGTCGCCCGTAAGAGTTTTGAAAGTTCCACTCGACTTCTCTAGTCTTCTATCATCAAACCCTGATTTTCTTAACATGGGACCACCTTTAAAATATCTACTTTCCAACAAAAAAAGAATCATCAAAATCGGTTCTTAAACGACAAAGTTATCCCGCGAACAAAAAAGAAAAACATTGTAATATTTAATTTTCTGGATACTTCGTCCGTAATCCGTATCCAATGGATACGGTACGGACGAATTGAGTATTTGAGTAACCTCCTTGTCCACCTTTTCTGTAGTCGGTTATCCAATTATTACATTAAAATTAAAATCATAAATATTGAACATTGAACATTATTGGTATTCCTAACTCTGAAAACTTCTATGTTCACAAAACCTTATACTAATCGCCTACAGATCTTAACACCGCGATTCAAAAATGTGACGAAATTGCACAACGCCATCTAGTTGAAAACTTGTAACTAACGTACACTGTTTTGCAGTGAACATTACCAAACATTATTATCATTGAACTGAACGAACCATGTTTTTACTGCGCTAACTACGCAAAACTTATCAATTTCAAAAATAATACAAAATCAAAAACAAATGGACAGTTGAAAACAATGGTATTCAAAACTATAAAAATATAAGCGGGCCAAAACGAATGTGAATCCAAATAAAACTATCTAAACAAATTACGAAGTCCAGTATCATTCCATCTCGTTCTGGCGTAAGCATTTCATATCTCTGTCCTTATCATAAGCCGGAGACATTCGGCTTACCAGCGTCCTTAATTCAGCGGTGTTATGTAGCGTCAAGCTCACGATCGCTGCTAGAGGAATATGATCGGGATTCCTGATTTGCCGTGCGGCTTATAAACCTTCTGTTTTGCGGGAGTTGAAATTGTTTATTATTTCTTTGATTGTTAGTTTTAGTTTTAGAGTGTTTTTCTTTGATTGATATTTTTACAAGTAACGTAGCTTCGTAAATATATTTTTTTTAATGATAAATGAAAATCATTGATACTTATATTGCTATATTTCTAAAGTAAAGCCGATAGGAATCGGCATGTTAGGTAGCTTCGCTGCTGCTAGAGACCAAATGCGTTAGCCGATTCTGATAATTTTTACGTTAATCGATTCGTCTTGACCTTGCGAGTGTCACTAAAGACATGACAGTAATCAAAATTCACCACAGCGACAACCAGACGCCATATTGTCAAAATGAAAAAAAAAAATGTCGATGAACTATGTCATGTGGGGTATCGTTGAATAGGTATTTTAAAATCATTTATCAATCTTTAGGTTCCCTTTATCATTTTTCATTTTAAATAATAGTTTAGGAAATATAACGATTAGTTGTTTAGCAAAACAATAATTTCTGAATAGCAACTAAAAAGTATGAAATAAAAAAAATATTTAACGAAAAACAAAAAACCCGACTGCTTTAAAAAAAACTAAAAAGAAAGAAACAAGCCCAGTAGTTAAGAATTCACTCATTCACACTCACAGTCGGGGCCCGTTGGGAAGATTTGATTGGTATAATTTGAATGGGCCCCGACTGTGAGTGTGAATGAGTGAATTTTTAACTACTGGGCTTGTTTCTTTCTTTTTAGTTTTTTTTAAAGCAGTCGGGTTTTTTGTTTTTCGTTAAATATTTTTTTTCTTTCCTAAAAACAGGATCATGAAAAAGTATGTCATGCTCGCGGAAAAATTCGCGGCTGGAACGCTAGTAAACAAATATATTTGTCGCAGTCAACATAACACATCTCAAGGACTTTGAGCTATTTTCGGATTGAACTCTTGTTACTAAATAAATCGGTTCAGTAGTTTAGGTATGCAAAATCCGTATAAAATATTCCCACTGCTGGGACACAGGCCTCGTCTCTGTTAGAGGGAATGGGGTGTAATCAACTACGCGGGCCCAGTGCGTGTTGATAGATGTCACAGTCATGTCTTTGAATGTTTTGGCCTTGTTAGTCTATTGCGTCTATTGCCTTTCTAACGTTTCAGAAAATGAGAAGTAATTAATTATGTACTATTTCTTAACCGAATTAAAAAAACCGGCCAAGTGCGTGTCGGGCCACGCACAGTGTAGGGTTCCGTAGTTGCCCATCAAAATACTTATGCGAACTAACTAAACTGATTCGCTGAATTTAATTTTAAAAAGAAGAATTTTCAAAATCGGTCCAGGAGTCTTTGAGAAATCGAGGAAAATACATAAGAAAAAAGATTACGACGAATTTAGAACCTCCTCCTTTTTTTGAATTTAGTTAAAAATAGTTGACGATAAAAACCTACCTATCCCCAAAAAACATACCTATAAAAGCTGTAAAAATAAAGTTGACAAACTTACATTTGCAGTTGTCTCCGATACATTTTGTTTAAAACTTCGTTATATATACTACTATTGTGAATTTTTTCATACCCCCAAACAAAACCGTTTAGCTGGTAGAGGGGGGGACACTCGAATCGAGCAAAATTTAGCACTTTAAAGTTTAATATTTCATAAACAAATTTTTTTATCAAAAAATTGTTAATGGAAACTATCATTATTTTTTAAAGGCCTATGATACCCCACAAATGATACCCCACACTAAGGGGTACGCGAGAAAAAAAAAATCCTCACTTTACGTGTAAGGGTAGTTCTTCGAAATTTGATTCTTTGACTGATTCATATGGTCAAATTTTAATTTCACTTTCAGCTCAGTAACACATGTTCATATGAAAATAGATATTCCAAATAACATTTATTTGTTTGAGGGACTTCTTTTTACAAAGTAGTTTTTGAGATATCGACGTTTAAAAATTTTGTGCCCAGATGAATCAGAATTTTTTACAGATGTAAATAAAAATGGGCTTTGTAATAAGAAAATAATCATAATATTATAACAACATTATTATTTTTTTATAAAACAATTAATTTATTAACAGTGATCATATTATCCAGGAAAAAATCTGGTCAATTCAACAATAAAATTCTTGTTTTTAAACTAACAATTGCAGAAATAAATACTTACAGAAAAGCGAGAATTTTGTTATAAATAGGTACTAGATAGTTATTTTAATGATACGTTATAATATTCTCTCTGTTTACTTTTGTTTTTCTTTCTATTTTTTCAAATATAATTCTTTCATTTCTAATTTCCACGCAGCATACTTGCCTGGAACTTTTCTTATTTTCCATCTTAGAAGGATGAAAAATTCGTACGTTCTGTGAGTCTCTTTTTCTCATAGATATATTTTGTTCCATCTTTTCTACTATTGATAGTGGCATTGTTGTAAACAGCAATATAAAATAAAATAGATAGAGTTTGACTTATTAATGAATAAAAACCGGCCAAGTGCGTGTCGGGCCACGCACAGTGTAGGGTTCCGTAGTTGCCCATCAAAATACTTATGCGAACTAACTAAACTGATTCGCTGAATTTAATTTTAAAAAGAAGAATTTTCAAAATCGGTCCAGGTGTCTTAGAGAAATCGGGGAAAATACATAAATAAAAAGATTACGACGAATTTAGAACCTCCTCCTGTTTTGAAGTTAGTTAAAAATAGTTGACGATAAAAACCTACATATCCCCAAAAAACATACCTATTAAAGCTGTACAAATAAAGGTGACAAACTTACATTTGCAGTTGATTTATTGTTTCTCCGATACATTTTGTTTAAGAAAAATTTTATCCAAGTACAATTTATAAGTTGGTCGGCTATTACTCGTAAAGTTGTAAAGCCTACTTAGTCATGATAATTTTCTTTTAAAATTCGTTATATATACTACTGTTGTAAATTTTTTCAGACCCCCAAACACAATCGTTTAGCTGGTAGAGGGGGGGGACACTCGAGTCGAGCAAAACTTAGCACTTTAAAGCTTAATATTTCACAAACGAATTTTTTTATCAAAAAATTGTTAATGGAAACTCTCAATATTTTTTAAAGACCTATTTAATGATACCCCACACAAAGGGGTACGTGAGAAAAAAAAAACAACCCCACTTTACGTGTACAGGAGGTACCCTAAAAAAAATATTTTACGAGATTTTATTTTACCACTTTCTTGGCATAACAAATCCGTATATTTACACCAAATTACAGCTCTCTAGTACTGTGCGTCTCTGAGCTAAACTGCGGACAGACGGACGGACGGACGGACGGACGGACGGACGGACGGACGGACGGACGGACGGACGGACGGACGGACATGGCGAAACTATAAGGGTTCCTTGTTGACTACGGAACCCTAAAAACCGAAGAATAATGTCAAAATTATGTCACACACACTCTACTGACATGAAAAAGTAAAATAACGTAACAGAAGTGCTCCTTTCTGGCTGGAAAAGAGGAAAACTAATTTATTTTCAGATTCAAATGGGTTTTTAGGGTTCCGTAGTCAACAAGGAACCCTTATAGTTTCGCCATGTCCGTCCGTCCGTCCGTCCGTCCGTCCGTCCGTCCGTCCGTCCGTCCGTCCGTCCGTCCATCCGTCCGTCCGTCCGTCTGTCCGCAGTTTAGCTCAGAGACGCACAGTACTAGAGAGCTGTAATTTGGTGTAAATATACGGATTTGTTGTGCCGAAAAAGTGGTAAAATAAAATCTCGTAAAATATTTTTTTTTAGGGTACCTCCAGTACTTACACGTAAAGTGAGGATTTTTTTTTTCTCGCGTACCCCTTAGTGTGGGGTATCATTAAATAGGCCTTTAAAAAATAATGATAGTTTCCATTAACAATTTTTTGATAAAAAAATTCGTTTGTGAAATATTAAGCTTTAAAGTGCTAAATTTTGCTCGATTCGAGTGTCCCCCCCTCTACCAGCTAAACGGTTATGTTTGGGGGTATGAAAAAATTCACAATAGTAGTACATATAACGAAGTTTAAAAGAAAATTGTCATGACTAAGTAGGCTTTACAACTTTACGAGTAATAGTCGACCAACTTATAAAATGTACTTGGGTTACATGTTTTCTTAAACAAAATGTATCGGATTCAACTGCAAATGTAAGTTTGTCAACTATATTTTTACATCTTTAATAGGTATGTTTTTACGGTATGTTTTTTGGGGATAGGTAGGTTTTTATCGTCAACTATTTTTAACTAACTTCAAAAAAAGGAGGTGGTTCTAAATTCGTATTTTCCCCGATTTCTCAAAGACTCCTGGACCGATTTTGAAAATTCTTCTTTTTAAAATTAAATTCAGCGAATCAGTTTAGTTAGTTCGCATAAGTATTTTGATGGGCAACTACGGAACCCTACACTGTGCGTGGCCCGACACGCACTTGGCCGGTTTTTTTGAACATATAAATCAGGCACAGATGAATCATGATTTTGCCCAAAATCATGCTTAACTCATCATTCATACAGACTTCAGTATTATCATTTTTCTACACGAATCTGTAACCCAAAAGCATCACACGAAACTCAGATTAAAGTCTTAAAACAGCAAAATAAAATTAATAAATTAGGCATTGTAATCAGCAAGGTACCTAAACCAAGCACAGATGAATCAGACATTTACCTGTGTTTCACCAGGTTCTATGCCAACCAGCCTCATGTCCGCCTTCTAGCACGTCTGTTGTACGACAGGTTTCCCCCCACGTGAGATCCCAGACTCTCATCATTATTCCTCGACCAAGTACAGTCAAGCGAAGCTTACTCCACATGAATCAGTATTATACGCCGGACACTTCTTATATACTTAATTAAAATTACACTAACGTAGTTATATCTAATATGTATTTTTTTTGTAAGAGGTCAATTAATTACCTTTCGATATAACTATAATTTATATTGATGAATCAAAAGGAAAATGCGACATCGACCATTTTGTTCCGGAAAATGGGAAACGGACGCCCTATATGAATCAGGAGAACAGACTTCAAAATTTTTTATTTTGCATCTAGATAGCTACTATTAAAAAAATAGATTTTGTCCCAGGTAGAGCTAAAGCTAAACTGTACAGAAAAAAATATTACATGCCGTTTTGTTAGTTGGTTACAGAAATATACCCATAGACATCGAAAATTTTGTCTCTGAAGAACTACCCGTAAGTACTGGAGGTACCCTAAAAAAAAATATTTTACGAGATTTTATTTTACCACTTTTTCGGCACAACAAATCCGTATATTTACACCAAATTACAGCTCTCTAGTACTGTGCGTCTCTGAGCTAAACTGCGGACGGACGGACGGACGGACATGGCGAAACTATAAGGGTTCCTTGTTGACTACGGAACCCTAAAAATGGTCTCAAGTCGACCTTCAACCTGTCCGCGATTATCGCGCGTTTGTCTGAACCGAATTTTGATGCGGTTTTCAGGAAAGTATTCGTAGGTAAGATTCTGCAAAAAGTTTTAAATATTTATAACAATAATGGATATCCCGTGGCAATGTGGCATTACCCACGTATATGTATCCCGTTTTGATAACTTACATTGTAAGTAGATTTTCTAAGAATATTGTAAGTTTGTCCACGATTATCACGCGTTTGGCTGAATCAAGTTTGATACGGTTTTCAGACAAGTTTTTGTTACATTCCGGGGAAGGTTTTAGTATTTACAGAACTGCAATTAATTTTTATAAGTATAGTCTATTAGGTAGATGGCACGGAACTCTTCGTGCGTGAGTCCGACTTGCACAGGTCGGTTTTGTGTTACGTCTCCTATTATTTCCTATACCTTCGTCCACATCAGTCATCTAAATTCTTCCTTCGTTTCAAGTCAGACTATGAAACTTCGTATCATCATCTGCCTGCCTTTACCCAACTATATTGTGGTCTGCTTCCAGTCAAACCAGATGCAGCTGAATATCAGTATATTACATAGCGACTGACTATCGGACCTCCACAACACAGTAACTGGGTATTAATACAATACACCATGGTATGACTGGTTGTGACTAACAGTAACGACTGTCAAAGATCTACAAAATGACAGCCGGGACCAACGGCTTTACGTGCTTTCCGAGGCACGGAGGAAACTCGCTATGACAGATGGACACTCATCCACAGACCAACCTCGGCAAGCACGGCTTAACCTTAATTATTTTGCCACGAGCTCCGACCTCCTACTATGAAACTTCGAACACGCATTAAATATTTATAGAAAATATTTAATAAACATTTTAGTTCAACATTCTTTTTTCCTTATAATTCATTAATCAGTAGCTTTTTCGTCTACATTTTCTTTTTTGTCAAATAATGATACATAATTATATTTCCATAACTTGACGCCCCAATAATTACTTAATTTCGATTCAGATCGATATCAAATTACTGTATAAAGAGTCAAACGTATAATTATTTTGTTTTTTTGTTACCTACTTACGAATTTTAGGACTAAGAAATGTATCAATTTGAGGTTGAAAAGATATATAATTACATAGTTTTAAATATACTTTCTTTTTTGATAAACTGTTTTTAAAATAATTACTTAATACTTAGGTACTGGGGAGGAGCTCACGACCGTCTGGGTCAAACTTGAAGATTCCTACATAATAGATAAGTCTACTAAAAACATCTGATTATAAAATACTTTTTGAATTAAATATAACCGATTTCTAAAACAATACATACCTACATAACTTTTCTTTCGGCACGAAATCGAGATTGAAATCTTACAACATAGTTGGCAAAAGACTGAATATAATAAGGTTTACTATTTAGGGCTTATCGACTTCAACAAAGCATTCGACACACTAGACCACGGTTTTATCTGGGACGCAGTGGCATCAGAAGATGTAGAAACAAAACGAACAAAGGAATATACTTAACGTATACGCAAAGTGTACTGGGCAAGTTAAGTTGGTATCTATAGGAGAAGAATTCCTTATTATGAAGCGAGGCGTACGACAAGGACATCCCATTTCACCTAAACTGTTTTAGCCGTCCTATAAAAGATATTTAGGAATAGATTGAGCCAACAAGAGTCTAAACATATGGCGAAAAAATAGAAGATAAAAGAGTGTCCATGGAGTTTCTTGATCTTTCTTCTCTATAGAAATCTACGATTTGGAATGCGCATTATACTTTCACAGTTATTATAATATTCCACAATTCCACAATATTTTGTGTTTTGGCAAGTTCAAAAGTGCCTGTAAATATAATATGGACCATACCAAATAATGATACCTAATTATATTTCCATAACTTGACGCCCCAATAATTACTTAATTTCAATCCAGATCGATGTCAAATTACTGTATAAAGAGTCAAACGTATAATTATTTTGTTTTTTTTTTTACTACTTACGAATTAGGACTTAAGAAAAGTATCAATTTGAGGTTGAAAAGACATATAATTACATAGTTTCAAATATACTTTCTTTTTTGATAAACTGTTTTTAAAATAATTACTTAATACTTAGATACTGGGGAGGAGCTCGCGACCGTCTGGGTCAAACTTGAAGATTCCTAAATAATAAATTAGTCTACCAAAAACATTCTGATTTTAAAATACTCTTTGAATAAATAATTACCGACTTCTAAAATAATACATACCTTCATAACTTTTCTTTCGGCACGAAAACTATATTGAAATCTATTAATACATAGTTGGGAAAAGACCTAATATAATAAGGTTTACTATTTAGGGCTTATCGACTTCAACAAAGCATTCGACACATTAGACCACTGTTTTATCTTAGACGCAGTGGCATCAAAAGATGTAGAAACAAAACGAACAAAGGAATACTTGAAACGTATACACAAATTGTACTGGGCAAGTTAAGTTGGTATCTATAGGAGAAGAATTCCTTATTATGAAGCGAGGCGTACGACAAGGAGACCCCGTTTCACCTAAACTGTTTCAGCCGTCCTTGATAAGATATTTAGGAAAATAGATTGAGCCAACAAAAGTCTAAACATATGGCGAAAAAATTGAAGAAAAAGAGTGTCCCTGGAGTTTCTTGATCTTTCTTCTCCATAGAAATCTACGATTTGGAATGGGCATGGAAATTACTTTCACAGTTATTATGTCTTGTGACTGGGACTGTAGCACCATATTTTTGTCTTTTGGCAAATTCAAAAGTGCCTGTAACTGTAATATGGACCATATCTTTACGTAGAAATATTAAAAAGCTGAAGAGTGTAATTGTTTAAATGCGCTTATCTCAGGAACTGTTAGTTCGAATTGAACAATATTTTTTGCGTTGTATAGTCCATTTATCTAGGAACTATAGGCTATATAACATCACGCTAGGACCAATAGTAGCCGAGCAGCGGAGGTAAAAGCACAGGTCGCAGCTAGTTTATAGGTACTACGAGTAAATGTTTTGTTGTTTCTATTTAGTGTTGATTCTATTTCTCATTTAAAATCTGGGCGCAATTAACTCCATTTTGTGCTCTAGAGCACAAAATGTTGTTCAAAATTCGAACACGTCTTGTATTTAGTTGTTTTCTACACTGACAGTCGAGCCGGCCCCACTACATTTCCTCGCTGTGTGAGGTGAAAAGTTGTGTGTTGCACTCGGCAGCAAAGTTTTTCTGCGTCTCGTACCTTTGAAAACTTCGCATCGCTCAGGATTCTATATTCGAACCGCTCGTTTCTCTCACGGTTTAATCTTAGAATCCTTCGCTCGCTCAGTTTTCAATTCAAGTACTCGCGCCAAAAATCAACTTTGCAGCCTTGCATAACAAATGACTATTCCTTCCGCAGTCTCAACCCGGGCAGGTGACGCAAGCAGTGATGGACGCCATTGACGTCGGGTACCGCCACATCGACTGCGCGCACGTCTACCAGAACGAGAAGGAGGTCGGTCTGGCCCTGAAGACCAAGATCGACGAAGGAGTTATTAAGAGGTACCTTAAGGCTTTAAATTCTGATTGTCTGGAGGACACGGTGGAGCATACGGTGTGCCCTGCATGGGCGTAGCACCGCCGTATCCTCACGACGGTGATAGGCGGCGAGCTCTCGCGCCCGGCATTGGTCGAGGCCACGCTGCGGGGCGAGACGGAATGCGAAGCGGTCGTCTCCTTCTGCGAAGCAGTCACGCTAGTGAAGGAGGAGGTGGGACGCGTGAGGGGGAGATTACAGCCTCTACCTTACCACCCAATCACCGCGGGAGACGCCCACAGCAACGGATGTTGCAAGGCAATTTCCACCACAGTAAGCTTGGAAATGCGGACTGCAGCTGGTAATAGGTGACTCGTCGTCCGTCATGGACCATGTCCGGGTCGACGGCGCGTCAGGTTCCACGCGCGCCCCAAAGTGCTGTTAGTTAGTTTAGTTAGTTAGTTGTAGATATCTGATGCCCCTCTTAAAGGGCCAAAGCCAGCAGGGGTCGCGGGACTAAATATCTTATCAGGTAATCGTGACGTTGAAAAGTAAAGGGATAATGAAGGACACCGTGGATTTTAGTCAGTACAAGAGTGACAGTCCATCCTTTCTCGCCCTGAGTGGGAGGATGACTCTTTTGATGATTTTAATACAAAAAAAGGCTTAAATTCAAGTTTCAATTGTATTCACGTAGCCATAAAAGGATGCCAGTTGCGAATACGCACCCGACTTCTAAGAACCTAACCAATTAGAACAGTATACGTACAAACTATTTTAAACGAGGTATCCCGTGAAGACCGAAACACGTACGTGTCGTGTATAAGTTTAATAATAAGAATTATGGCATGTTTTTACGCTTTTCTTGCACGTGGGCAGGCGTGGCAGGAGGGTGTGACTGCTTCCTACTTTCAAGCCTAGATTTTTGTCGCGGAATTAAAACTAGATATTTTTTGTAACCTTTTATGTCGTGGATTCCCGCAAAGCAGGGACCGAAACCGGTATCAACAATACCGGTATTTTTTCGGTAACAGCCTTTTTTTCTTTTACAGGTAATTTTAAAGATTACCTTTATTATTAAAAGTGAAGACATAACCAGTATTAATACCGGTTACCGAAATAAAAATTACCCCTATCTTGCACACTTCAAACGTGCCGTCGGCAATAGTCACAGGGCGCGCATCGCATGTGTGTGTGACAAAGAGTCGTTATCTTTAGTTAACCGGTATTAAAACGGTACCCTGAATAGAGGTTACATTTTTCTTCGGTCTGGTTACCCAGATAGCGGTAACCTAAATCTGAAAAATAACCGAAATTCTTTAATACCTGTACCGTAATTTATAAAGGTTTTCGGTCCCTGCCGCAAAGTAACGCCTGATCCTATATTTATCAGTACACTAGTGTTTGCCCGCGGCTTCGCTTGCGTTATTTTAGAATTTGAGAAACAATACGGATCGTGTGGCGCCATCTGGAATATGAACGTAATTGTTTTCTCGGAAACAGCTCTCTTCTATTATTCGGGATGTAAGATACCTTATATCCGTGTCTATACTCCTGACAACGTACCTACGAGTATATGCTAAACTTTGGGACGATCGATTCAGTAGGTAGTAATGCGTGAAAAGGTAAAAAACAAACATACTTTCATTTTTAGGGTTCCGTAGTCAACAAGGAACCCTTATAGTTTCGCCATGTCCGTCCGTCCGTCCGTCCGTCCGTCCGTCCGTCCGTCCGTCTGTCCGCAGTTTAGCTCAGAGACGCACAGTACTAGAGAGCTGTAATTTGGTGTAAATATACGGATTTGTTGTGCCAAAAAAGTGGTAAAATAAAATCTCGTAAAATATTTTTTTTTAGGGTACCTCCAGTACTTACACGTAAAGTGAGGATTTTTTTTTTCTCGCGTACCCCTTAGTGTGGGGTATCATTAAATAGGTCTTTATAAAATAATGATAGTTTCCATTAACAATTTTTTGATAAAAAAATTCGTTTGTGAAATATTAAGCTTTAAAGTGCTAAATTTTGCTCGATTCGAGTGTCCCCCCCCTCTACCAGCTAAACGGTTATGTTTGGGGGTGTGAAAAAAATCACGGTAGTAGTATATATAACGAAGTTTAAAAGAAAATTATCATGACTCAGTAGGCTTTACAACTTTACGAGTAATAGTCGACCAACTTATAAAATGTACTTGGACATCATATTTTCTAAACAAAATGTATCGGAGACAACTGCAAATGTAAGTTTGTCAACTTTATTTTTACAGCTTTTTTAAGTATGTTTTTTGGGGATAGGTAGGTTTTTATCGTCAACTATTTTTAACTAAATTCAAAAAAAGGAGGAGGTTCTAAATTCGTCGTAATCTTTATTCTTATGTATTTTCCCCGATTTCTCAAAGACTCCTGGACCGATTTTGAAAATTCTTCTTTTTAAAATTAAATTCAGCGAATCAGTTTAGTTAGTTCGCATAAGTATTTTGATGGGTAACTACGGAACCCTACACTGTGCGTGGCCCGACACGCACTTGGCCGGTTTTATTATTAGTTTAGATCAATAATGTTATATCTAGGTACATAGTTTGCATAGGAAACGTCCTATTTTGAGCGACAATTAATTTCAAAGAACCGTGTTTATTTTAAACATTAGACTATCATTTTTGGGTCGATTTACAGTATCGCTGCAAATTGAACGTACGATAGCATTGCTCTTCTCCCTTTAGTATACCGCGTGATACCTAAAAAATAACTAATTATCTGACTCGATGAGTACAACTTGTCGTCGTTTAAAACAAAATCTATGCACTGGTTTGAGCACCAATTCAAAACATAAATAAACACAAATTATAGAAACCCTGATTTTTTTCTAATCTTTAAAATTCCACACCTCGAAACAATTACAATTAAAAAAATATCCAACTTACTACCTACAATTTAAATCGGTGTAGATTTATATCCTAGAGAAGTATTGAAAAAAATAGTAATTATTTAAAATCGCGAATAATATTGAAACAAAAGTATGCACATTTTTTTTTAATTATTTGAAACTCTCAGGACAAATAAAAAAAACTCAAAAAGAGAAAAAAAAACCGCGAGATTTGTTCCATAGACCCCTTGCACGAAAGTCAAGCAGGTTACCGACCGGACTGGCTAGTACGCTGACAGTGATTTTCAAATAGCGGTTCTTGTACAAATGTCAACAATGACTGAAAATCAACATATTATAAAATTGCTAATCCCCAAGGGGAATAGCGTAATTATACATATCCTATTAATTGAAGAGCAGTTTAAGGAATATTTGAGGAAAAATTGACTAAATAATATCCAATGGTTTAGCTTCCAACTATCAACAAACATCTAAAAACAACAAAATTCAAAATTGCTTATCTCCCAGGAAAAATAGTGTAATAATACATAGCATATTAACAGAAGCATATTATTAGGAATATTTGAGGAAAATTTGATCGACAACTTTACAGTAGTTTCGGAGATAGATCGAATCAAAAAAACATAAAAAATTTCGAAAACAAATAAAAGTTGATCTGGCATCAGAATCGATTCCTTATCTCGAAAAAAATACAAAAAGAAAAAAATATTCAATGTACAGGAATGACATCTCTACGATTTTATTATATGTAAAGAAAGATAAAGATAAAGAAAATACAGTTGAAGAAAATCGGTGAAATCTAGCGAGTAACATTGTCTTTGTAGAACCATTGTCTTTGTTCTATGTTGTGATAATATCTCATTAATGCGCTCTCCGAGATTGATTTGTTAATCACAACGCCACTCTCACTAACGTATTTACTACTAGAGTATTTATCGTAACTAAGTACTACTTTTTTTTTTTAGTTGGTAAAATGATCAAATGAGTCCTCCCGCCCTGGGTGGGGCGGAAGGGACTGTCTGACTCTTACTGACTAAAATCCAGCCGTGTTCCTTCCTATGCCCTTTACGTTCCGGGGCCACGGTATCCTGGGTTAAGAAATAACCCGCGACCCCAGCAGGCATTTGGCGTGAAACACGACTTACACGACGCGCCAGCGACCCGGGCTTGGTCAGGGGGTGTCGACTTTGTTCTACGGACACGAAGTAGGTGGGCTAGAAAACAAGAAAGAGATATCAACATGAGAGTAAAAGAGATGAATTACATAATGTTGCCAACAAAAATACTATTTCACATTCAATCTGATAATAGACTTTTTAATTGATTTTATAGTATGTTATCCTTAAAATTTAATTTAGCTTTTATTCTGATGTGAGAAAATGTTTGTTATGATATTTTTAACATTTAAATTGATGAATAAACAAAACAAAAAGGAGATAATAATATGACAACATGACAACACTGGAACGCCATATTGTCTATTGGCTATTTGACGTCATAGGAAAAAATGTCTGCCATCGCTTGCGCACCATTATTTATATTTTGTTTTTGAGTTTATTTGCAATAAATAAAACAGTTGCATTTAATTCTACATACAATATTGTTAATGTGAGTCGAGCTTGCTCCTCTGTGTCTGTGTTTTGGTGAAATTAAGTGCGTATTTGTGAGATAAAGACCCGGTGTTGAGACAGTGACTGTTGTTTGATTTTGTGCCTTATTCGCGATGAGTTCGTAGAAAGAAAACACTAGAATCTGTGCTATGTGTGGAACTTCACCTTCTAAAGATCCCAGCATCATTTTACATCGGTTTCCGAACCTTAGTAAAATAAGTCATAATTATTATGTAGCATATTATATGAATAAAGAAGTCAAATGAAATCGTTTGTTTTACTAAACTGCTCCTTACTTATTATTTTTCAGCATTTTAGGCACAAGTACATTGTGTTTCTCGATAGTAAAAACTATCGAGAAACGCAATGTACTTGTGCATAAAATGCATTGTATAGAACCTGAAAGTACTTGTAGCATTTGAAATTCCCGCCCTGAATTCTACTGCCATGTTTTCGTGGGCTAAACATAGATGGCGCTGGTCGGTAAGGAAAATTTTCCTCAAAATTAGTACGAAGTCGTTATTCTTCCCCTTTAGGGGTATATATGTTCTGTGGGCTTGGTCCTTGGCCGGACAGCGAGCTACCCATCGCTCACCGTCCGCAAGCCCGCTCCGCCGCTGTGCCCTCTGCTACACACACACACAGTGCCTAAGGAAAAGTTAACTAGTAACTAAGTACTAACTAAGTAGTAACTAAGTGCTACTAGAGAAAATACGAGTAGCGATTGATTTTAGTTTTCTTTCTGCCATTTTTGCAGATACTTGTATGGAACGCTTCGTGCGCGAGTCCGACTGGCATTTGACTAGCTTTTATCCACTAGCTCTCCTGATATCTTTTCTTTTTATCGTGGTAAAATCATCAAATGAGTCCTCCCAGCCCGGGCAGGGCGGGAGGGACTGTCAGACTTGTACTAAATAAATAATAATAAATATAAATAATATTCCACAACTATCACACTACGCCATCTAGTCCCAAGCTAAGCAGAGCTTGTGTTATGGGTACTAGACAACTGATAAACATACTTATATATTTCTAAATACATACATATTATAGATAAATTACACCCAGACACAGAACAAATGATCATGCTCATCACACAAACATTTGTCCTAGGTGGGAATCGAACCCACGACCTCCGGCATAGCAGTCAGGGTCACTAACCACTAGACCATCAGGCCAGTCCACAAAATCCACGCTAAAATCCACGGTGTCCTTCAATAGCCCTTTAAGTTCCATATCACTCCTGATGGAATGTTTGTCAATCTGTTTCCAGGGAGGACATCTTCATAACATCAAAGCTCTGGTGCACCTTCCACCGACCAGACCTGGTGGAGGGAGCCATCAGGACCACGCTTGAGAACCTCGGACTTGAATACTTGGATCTCTACCTGATCCATTGGCCTGAGGCGTTTAAGGTAAGCCCGTATATGAATGTTTCATTTTGTTGTCGATGCTCCCTCACTGGGAGCATTCGCGTGTAATGTAATATAATAATAATATTCCACAACTATCACACAACGCCATCTGGTTCAAAGTTTGTGTTATGGGCACTAGACAACTGATAAACATACTTATATATTTCTAAATACATACATATTATCCTATTAATATTATAAAGGTGAAAGTTTGTATGTATGGATGTATGGATGTATGGATGTTTGTTACTCTTTCACGCAAAAACCACTGAACGGATTTGGCTAAAATTTGGTACACAGATAGTTTATAACCTGGATTAACACATAGGATAGCTTTTATCCCGATTTTATGTTCCCGTGGGATAATTTTCGAGTTGTAGCGGGTGAAGCCGCTGGCAACAGCTAGTTATAGATAAATTACACCCAGACACAGAACAAATGTTCGTGCTCATCACACAAACATCTGTCCTGGGTGGGAATCGAACCCACGACCTCCGGCATAGCAGTCAGGACTCAGGGTCACTAGCCACTAGACCAACAGGCCTACCAAATATAGATTAGACTTTGAGCATTACGTTACAATACTACCTCCATTTCCGTGTAATGTAACTGACTTGGGCCGCCGCACCGGACACATTTATTTACAGGTGGATTGAATTCAAAATCAAAGTGAAAATCAAAGCATTTATTTCAATTAGGCCATTGGCACTTTTGAATTGTCTAAAGGCATAATAAAACTAGTACACAAATAGTTATGGTGCTACAGTCCCAGTTACAAGACATAAAAACTGTGAAAGTACCGTAGGTGCTCATTCCAAAGCGTAGATCTCTATGGAGAAAAATGAGCAAGAAACTCTATGGACACTCTTTTTAATTGTGTAAACAAGTTGCATCCAGATATTACACATTGTTAAGGCGCTCCCTCATTGGAAGCACTCGCTTGTAATGTACCTAACATTATAGATTCGACTTTGCGTATTACATTACAATACTATACCTCCCTGACTGACGAGCATTCGCGTACATTTAGATAGATTTGATACAAGGTTCACATCTTCCCTCACTGATGAAATGTTCGAATCTGTAACGTTACATTACAGTTGAATGCTCGCGGTGAGGGCGCGCCTTAACATTACAAAGTGCGCATTAAGCCGGAAACACATTATTAACACCCGACGCCACCCGACGCAACGTGATGCGTGTTGGGTCAAATCAAATGTATTGTTTGCTATGACCAGAATCACACTATGAACACCCGACGCGACGACACGCGCTCACTGCAAATCGGGTATTGACACGTTGCGTCGCGTGGGATGTTGTATAATGTGTTTCCGCGAGACCCCACGCAACGACAAGGGGTGCAAGTAGTGGGAGGGCTTTTGACGTTTAACAGTGTGATTTATAAGGTGGTTTTTAAAACAAGTGTTTTCTAATTAGAATTCAGTGATTGTGTTGTGTATATAAATAATTCTTATTAGATTATCTTTTATTAGTTTATTAGATTCTAATTAGATAAGTTTTGAAAGGAAAATCCAATCCCGGTCCGGTCCATTACAATAAAGCCTCATTTAGACGATGCAAGAACTCGAACGCGAGTTGCGTTACATTGCGGAATTTATAGGTAGAACAAATTCAGTTAATGAAACAAATGCCGCAATGTAGTGAAACTCGCATACGAGTTCTTGCTCCGTCTAAATGGCGCTTAATGGAGCAAGAGAGGAGGTGACCTAGGGAACAGGGCAAGGAACAACCTAGGATGATGATGATAATTAATTATATTACAGGAGGGTGGAGAGCTGTTCCCGAGAATCCCGGAGAATGGTGAGCTGATACCGTCTGCGGTGGACTACGTGGACACTTACAAGGCGATGGAGGAACTTCAGGAGAAGGGCCTCACGAGGAGCATTGGGCTGTCCAACTTCAATAAGAGGCAAATCGAGAGGGTCCTCGAAGCTGCGAAGATTAAACCGGCTATGTTGCAAGTGAGTAGTACATATTTTTAAACCAACTTCAAATCATGAAATTCTCGATAATCGTCGGTTTTTTCCTGGCTGCGTTTCCACCAGAAATGTGCTAAGATGCGTAGTGAGAGATGTGTTTGTAATTAACCAATAGAATCGCTTCATTTACCTCGCCTCGGTCAGCTCAGCTCTGGTAGAAACGGCTCAGCGGAGCTAGATGTTTGCGCATATAAAATAAAAGAGGGATTTGTACGAGGGATGCACAGGTTGCAAGGAATTAAATTTCACAGGTTTTTTTTAAACTAGGGCCCGTTCCGGTTTTGCACGGGTGGACATGATCATTTTCGTCCTCTAAAACCTGGCGCTGATGGTTACAAACACAACAAAAAAAGAAGTAACCGAATCGGTCCAGCCGGTTTTGAGTTATAAGCTTAGCAACACATTTTTGCGATCCATTTTCATATTATAATAAGATAGATAGAAATAGATAAACATTTCACAGCTTCGCAACGCATCCTCGTACCACACATTAATGCGCATTTTCAATGCACATCCTCTTAAGCACATTTTCATCGCACAGCTTTGGTGGGAACCTCCACACAGTTTCACAGCACAGCTAGACATCCTAGCACGACACTTTTCCATCGCACATCTCAGATGGAAACGAGGCCTAGCCTACTCCCGAATTTAGCACCGTTAGCGCAGTGGCTGAGCATTGGACTGCTCTGCAGCGTGTCACGTGTTTGATTCCCGCACGGAGCAAATATTTTTATGATCTACAAGTATTTGTTTCGGGACTTATCAGACACAGTGATGAAGAAGGTCTTCCATTATGTTATCACAACTATCACATACAGGTCAAAACATTGCATCAGTCATTCGCTATAATAAAGCTTCCTTGTAGAGTCGATATCAGAATAACACTGGAGTCTCTTTATAGATTTCACCAAGATGATAAGAGGATTGTACAAACAAGTCTATAGTTGACATAAATACAACGACTGCTTTGACGTCATCGTGGCGATCGTGTTTTGTTTTTCTTTTCTTGATGATTTTATTGATGCTAATCAAAGACATTAAACTATATACGAGCAATAGACGGGACATCACGAAGAAAGTTGTGATCCAAAACTTTTTACCAATAGGTAAAAAGTCCCTCAGTCTAGTAGTCGCGTTGCTATGCAACGCTAGATAGTGCTACTGACGCACGGCATCAATAATTTTGTATGCAAAGAGATTTAAAAGAACCATAATTATAGAGCGGGCATTGGGAAAATTGTCATACAAAATTGTTGATGCCGTGCGTCAGTAGCACTATCTAAGCGTTGCATAGCAACGCGACTACTAGACTGAGCGACTTTTTACCTATTGGTAAAAAGTTTTGGATCACAAATTTCTTCGTGATGTCCCGTCTATTGCTCGTATGTAGTTTAATGTCTTTGTTTGTATGACAATTTTCCCAATGTCCGCTCTATAGGTTCTTATAAATCTCTTTGATGCTAATACAACATGCCTTTTTGGTACTTCTTGTCTTTTGACAATTCAAAAGTGCTTGTAACTGGCCTACTTGAAATAAATGCTTTGATTTTATTGTTTCCCAGATCGAGGTTCATCCATATTTGAACCAGCAGCCTCTGATAGACTTCTGCCGACAGCATGACATTGCAGTGACTGCCTTCTCCCCGCTGGGCTCCCCGGACAGACCCTGGGCCAAGCCTGGTGACCCCCAGCTGCTTGAAGACCCCCGCCTCAAGGAAGTCGCTGAAAAGTACGGGAAAACAACAGCTCAGGTTTTGATCAGGTCAGTATGGTAAAGTGCAGGCAGGACTAACCGAAGGAGGTCGTGAGGGAGAGGACAGCGTCCTCCCTCCACCCCAGCCCCAGTGTGACGTCGGCACACAATCTCCGGCCACCGTCGCATAGGCGAGTAATGGGCGTCCGCTGTCCGACCATGGACCATGCCCGGATCGACGGCGCATTGTGTTCCACTCGCGCCTCAAAGAGTATCAGCATAATGACGGGGCTAAAACCTGCCGGGGTCGCGGGAGTTACGAATTACCGTGACCCGGGAACGTATAGTGCTATTGAAGGACACCGTGGATTTTAGTCAGTACAAGTCTGACAGTCCCTCCCGTCCTGCCTTAGAAATAATGATACAATTCGATTGACTTTTCGCCGTCGTAGCGATCGGTGTTTTGTTTTTCATTTACCCGTATAACAGCGTGTTTTATGTCATATGTCGTAGCAGTAAGGTTGATTTTTCACTTGTAGTTAGAATCGGTTGCATTGCAATCGCGTCGTGCCATAGGTAAAGTCCCTGAGTCAGAAGCTCGACTGTCAAAGATCTACAAATGACAACCGGGACCAACGGCTTTACGTGCTTTCTGAACACGGAGGAACTATGACAGATGGTCACCCATCCACAGACCAACCTCGGCAAGCAAAGATCGGTCGTGATCGAGTCGTGGCTGAAGTCTAAAAATCTGACAACCAGTCTTACCATGGGGTATCGTATTACCCAGTTACTGTGTTGTGGAGGTCTCATAGTCAGTCGCTCCATGTAAAATACTGATATTCAGCTGCATCTGGTTCGACTGGGAGCAGACCACAATATAGTTGGGAAAAGGGAGGCAGATGATGATTTTTGATATTTCTTCACCAGATATGCAATTGATCGCGGAATCGTAGTGATTCCGAAGTCAGTGACGAAGTCGCGTATCATCGAGAACTTCGAAGTGTTCGACTTCCAGCTCACTCTGGAGGATATCAAGTCTATCGCGGCCCTGGAGTGCAACGGAAGACTCTGCATGATGGGAGAGTAAGTAGACAACATTCTGTATGTGCCGTAAATCTCAATAAACGACACGGATAGCGATTGGATTGCTGCGCTTCGTAACACGGGTTCGATTCCCGGATGGAGCAAATATTAGTATGATCTACAAGCCGTTGTTCCAGGTCCAAGGTGTTTATGTATGTGTGTTTCACGATGCAGAAGAAATTCTTAGTATGGGGCAATGTTTTATCAAAAAAATGAAATTTAAAAAACAAACTATTGAACGAAAATTGGCTTGAACGAGATGCTGGCTTGAATTAAAATATTTGTTTTTTTGTTCTAGTTTGAATTAGTTTTTCAATTTCTTTCTTTCTTTTAATTAGTTTCTGTTTGATGCTTTCGGAGACAAGCGTACACAAACATCTTAATATAATGAAAACGGTGAAGGAAAACATCGTGATGAAACCGACATGTCCTAGAACCAAAAATTCGAAGACATGACATGACATCTACCAACTCGCAATGTGCCCGCGTGGTGGATTATGGCCCACTCCTTCTCACAGAGAGGTGGCCTGTGTCCCAGCAGTGGGAACATTAATAGACTGATGATGATGAACCTTTTTTGTTTCAGTTCCACTCACCCGGATTATCCGTTCCATGATGAATATTGAAGAAGAAGCACATTCCTGATTTATTATTTTAGTAGAATTACACTTTATTGCTTAAGTACCTAATTCCGTATTGATGTGCGTACAGACAGAGCATGTAACATGTTATATAACCTGTATTTTATAACACGTCCACAATATGTAACCTTATTATTCAACATTGAAACATAAAACAATACTGTACTCATTATGATAACAATGTTATACATATAACCATTTTCGTTTGTCGTTCTTTAGAGCTACACGTGACAAAGTTATTATAACATTGTTATAAATATCGATAACATGTTTTATAACATTCAATTTCCATATTATCTAAAACATGTTAAATAGCAATGTCTTACAACATGTTATATAGTCTGTACGCACCGTCAGAGTTCGAAAACGCCTAGGCTAAGCGACAAGAGTCAGTGGCGGCGCTTAGACCGTTTTCGACGAAACGGTCATGCTCCTTTTATATTCTTATTTTTTTAATAAAAATAAAATTTTAGAATAAATACTCGTATAAAACAACAAAAAAGTTCAGTTAGTTGTTTTTCCATAAATGAAAAAAAACAGCTTATGCTAGTGATCACAAACTATTTTTCTTGTGTGTATATTTTCGTTTCTACATAACATGCTATTGAAAATTCACTCATCGGAATCAATGTCGCTTAGCGCACTTAGGCCCGTATTACAGAACGAAACTCAAGCACTGATCTCTATTTTAAAATCTAGATTTCAACCAATCAAATACCTTGAATCTAGTTTTAAGTAATGCTTGAGTATTGAGTGACGTTCTGTAATACGGGCCTTAAGAGCCGGTTTCAAGAAAAGGTAGCTACTTACTACAGACTTGCCTTTTCACCGTCTGTCAAGGCGACACCGTTCAACAACAAAAATCCGCGTTCACTATTCATACTTTATTAATTATTTTATTGCAATTTATAAGAATTATACTGATTAAATAATATCTGCAAATGATATTCAAGATTCTGGGGTATGCATAATTCTGGAAAAAAGTTTACGTCAAGTCTTTACCTACAATACAATTAATATTTTAAGTTTGAGATGTTCAAATTTATTGTTAGCACACAACAACGGAAAGTACACGTTTTAGAAAAAAAACACAAGTTAGGATATTTTTTCAACACAAATAGTTAGTATTTCGTAAGAAAACAAAAATTAAGCTATTTCACTATAAATTTAAAAACCACTGATGTTGTTAGCTATTTTCACAATAGATTGAATATTTTTAAGATAAAAAGCACGTCTACCTAGTGAAGTTTTTCACAGTAATCATATTATTGTTATATTTTGTAGCGTGGCACTGCAATAATTACCGTTAAAATAAACACTATTTACACTAATGATTTCTTTGTTTTATTTGTCGACACCATCACACAATACTTTAGCAGTATGTGAAACAGTGATACTCAGTGTGACACTAACCGTATTACCACCAAAAAAATAAACACCCGTTGAACACTTGTCTAAAAAAATTGACAACGTCAAAAGGACATTTCTGCTTGAAATGGGTTGCAAAACGACCCTTAAATCAACGAGAAATATAATTTTGACATTAACAGTTCTTTTAGACAAGTGTTCAATTTATTATTTTTATCTTTTTGTGGTAAGGCGGTCAGTGTTGCTATAAACAACAAAGAAACAACTTGTGTCACAAAAATGAGGAGAGGTTTTTGTAATAATTCTGATGTGATGTGATGTGTACATTGAATTTTAATAGAGGTACATTAAGATACATTTTTGATATATATTTTTTTTTCATTTAACTATCCATTTCGGCAACAATATACTCGTCATCCTAACCCACACTATAAATGACTTAGATTCTCTAAGATATTGTTCGAAAAGTTCTAGTTTTTTTATGTCAAGTCTTAGCAACTTTAGAGGAATAAAACAATGCAATATTTACATATAATTTATTTTACATATAACATTTTTGTACATATTAGTGTATCGGTCATACAAGTGACTTAATCTGTACATAAAATTAACCCGTAATTGAGCGTGAACACAAACAGTTGGTAATGTCGCAAAAAGTGTTTTAATATTTACAAGTTATAATTAAATTATCTAAGAAATTAGGCTGTGTTGTCCACTAAAAATTGATTATGAATTGAAATAATTATTAATATTTCGTAACAACAAAATAGAGGTTGGATGTAAAAAAGTATTTAGGAACAAGCCAAATGCCTTTTTAACCACCGACTTCAAAAAGGGAGGAGGGTCTCAATTCGTCGGAATCTTTTTTTACACCTGAATCGGTTACCTACAATATCATATTCAGGATTTTAGTTGCAATTCATACACTACAGTTCAGTTGCCAAATCATCAAACGATTCCTCCCACCCCTTACTGTCAGACTTGTACTGACTAAAATCCACGGTGTCCATCAATAGCCCTTTACGTTCCGGTATCACGGTAATTCAGGCTTTGTCCTCCGTTATTGTGCTGACTCGTTAAGGGCGCATAACCAGAAAGTTGGCAACGCCGCAAGTAGCCGTCAAATATTAATAAGTTTTAATTAATTTGGCAATGTTACTGTATGGAAATAAGAAATATGGCTCTGTAGTGTAACTTGATATAAGAATGCAATTAAAACACTGAATTTGATATTGTAACCGTTTTAGGTAAAAAAGGCATTTGGAAAGTTATCAAAAGCTTTTTTTACGTCTAATACTATATATTCGGTGTTAGTCGGAGTCGATATAAATTATTGCATTTCGTAATGAATTTTTTAGTGCACTACAGAGACACATTTCTTATTTTCTACCTAGTAAAAAAGCGAAATTAAATAAAACTTGTAAATATTTGACAGCCATTTGCGACGTTGCCAACTTTCTGAATAAGCGCTCTTAATTTTGGTTTACGTTACAAAACAAAAAAAAAAACGTGTCAAATATTTAATTTATAATCTAACACGGACATAATTACATTTATCCCAATCAAATACACTATCTGTAGGAGAGTTACATGTACACTTTTGCCACTTACCCCAAGCTGCTAATAATCATCATCATTATCATCATAACCGCCAACGAAGTCAAAATTTTGATTCGAATCTCCTGGTTCCATAGTGTAGGGTGCCGCCCCACTCATGTCCATGGGTGGACCGGCAGTCAGGTCATGCTGCATGTCCGGTGCTGTTGCATCAGCCCCAGGTGGCTGTTCAGGCCCTGGGGCAGTTACATTCGCTGGTGTACCTGGAGCTGCCGGCGTTGAGGGCTGCGGAAAGAACAGCTTTTAAAATTGCATTCTAACTAAGGCACAAGGACTCATTTGATGAATTTACCACGCTAAAAAAATCAACCGACCCAAAATGCGACAAGCGACTTCGCATTGTGCATGTGTCAGTATTAAGCGCCAAAAAAGGTATTGTTGTGTATGAGACTTGAATTCCTATTACGAAGATGTCGTTATTGTACATCATCATCATCATCAGCCTATAATATTCCCACAGCTGGGACACAGGCCTCCTCTCTGTGAGAGAGAGTTTGCCATAATCCACCACACAGGCCCAGTGCGATTTGGTAGATGTCACATGTCTACGAATTTTTGGTTTGATTAAATTTTAGTTCTAGGCTCTACTTAGTCTGTGGTTCTAGGACATACCGGTTTCCTTACGATGCATGTTTTCGATATCTAATTGCGTGTACGTGCTAATGAAAATGCACGAGCGATTGCACAACTGTCGACATCTTTTGTTTCATTATAAATACCCGAAACAATTTTATATTGGGAACAATAATATGACGTAGTACTAAGGTACATATTTTCGTAGTTCACCGTCGAATGGGGAAGACAAGTCAAAGCTAATTGTAGATGGCGCCACCATAGCTTAGACCTAATCCGACCAATGACGTAGTACTATTTTGAAGTACCTTTAAGATTTGAACCAATGACGATGCTTGGAACAAGCTATACTAGCGCCATTAGTTCCCCAGTTGCCAGCCCCATTACATCGCATCGCCTAGCTTATATTTAGGTGCGATTTAAATCAGCAATCACCACGATATCGCACTCGTCATCAGCAAGCTAGCTTAAATAATTATAATTACCGTAGTTGGACTGGAGCCAGGTGAATTAAAACCACCACCCATAGCATATCCCGCGAGACCTCCCGCTGCAAGCCCGGCCGCACCCATACCGAGACCCGTGCCAATACCACCACCACCCTGCCGGCCTTGCGGGCCGTATTGTGGCTGCATCATCATAGGTTGCTGCTGCATCATCATGGGTTGCTGCTGCATCATCATTGGTTGTTGTTGCATCATAGGTTGTTGTTGCATCATAGGTTGTTGAGGACGCATCATAGGTTGCTGGGCATGCGACATAGGCGGCGGAGCATGCGACATAGGTGGCGGAGCATGCATCATAGGTTGCTGACCATGCATCATAGGTGGCGGAGCATGCATCATAGGTTGTTGAGCATGCATCATTGGTTGCGCCGGTACGTAGACAGCTCGCTGCAGAAAAAAGGAATGAAATTAAAGATTGAATTAGTTTTTACACTATGGGGAGATTTTTTGTCAAATTGAACTAAAAAGGGTAAACAAGGAACCACAAAAAATAGGAAAAAAGCTTTTCTTTCGTAAAAGTTCAGTGGCAAAAGTGAAAGAAATATTAACAAAGTAATTTTTGTGCTTGTTTCTGAAGTCGGTTTCTTTTTTATAAAGATAGGTTTTCTGTTTCATACCCTTACCGTCTTACCACGAGTAAGATAAACATCTGTTGAACGCTTGTCTAAAAAACTATCAAAATCAAAACGATATTTCACGTTGATTTAGGGTAAGCGTCCACAGGTCCGCATCGTACGTATCGGACGCATCGCATCAAACGGATTAATTAGTCTGCGTCCACTGTATCGGCAGCAATCGGATTGCCGACGCGAGTATCAGCAATCGGATTGCCGATGCCACCTTCATTTGGATTTTTTAGTGATAGTACTTTCGTGAAGTGTTTGTGAGAAAGGACGTAAGCGATGTAGAAGTTGTTGTTGCTTGTTTATCAGCAGAAGAAGGAATTCAAGAAAAAAAAAGAACAAATGGTGCAGTAAGCGTGTGGGGCGCGTCCACTGATCGGCATTCCGTATGACGTCATCGGTACGCATCGCATGTAGGCATTGCCGATGAGCCGTCCGTACGATGCGGATCAGTGGACGCAGTTGCACGAGTTTCAATACGAGGCAAACTAAAATACGTTACGTACGATACGTACAATACGTGCGATGCGGACCTGTGGACGCTTACCTTAATGGGCCGTTTTGTACTTACACTTTTTTGGACAAGCGTTCAACAGATGTTTATTTCTTTTTTTTGGTAAGGCAGGAAGTATTTAATTTAAAAGTGGAATAAATTATCAGGGGCAGGTACTAATTTCGACCTTTTGCACTTGATTATGTTCTTAGAATTGTATTGCTAATCAGTGTCTCTTACAAGTTACTTTTACTGTAGTATAAATCGCTTATTTTACTTGAACCTCACCTGCGGTGGCGACTGCTCCTGCCCACCGAACTGCAAAGTAAAACGCTGTTTAATTGGATGGCAAAAGGTTTGTTTTCTGATAGCAAAACGCTTCTCCCTGGGTGTAGGTAGTTCGAATCGTCAATGAGCGAAGCCTGCCGTCAGTGAGCGCATATAGTAAAACGCGTCGACGATGGCAATACAATTTCGTGTGGCGTCAGAGATTTTTACGATGCGACGCGACGCCGCAACACGTTGTTCTGGCCTCGCCCAATCAATGCAATTCGGTTCGCGTCGCGTCGGCGTCGCGTAGGTTATTTAAATATCGCGCAAACACTTTAAATCACACTTACGCAGCTACATAACCCTCCCATATTGAATATTTATAATTTATTGGTAACATCTCTGTTAGACAACATTGTGTTCTCATACGACTTGCGTGTTTTTCTTTATATTATTTTAGATTACAAACATTTTTTGACGATGTATTGACACTTGAAATTTGACAGTTTTCTGTCAACAGTGTCAGTGTTTGTCAGTGGTAGAAGAATTATATTCTTTTGGCTAGATTTAATAACTGCCAGTTTTTATTAGTTAAAGTTGCATCAAAACAACACTAAAATATTCAGAAAGGCAGCGAACGCACGAGCGGTTTTTATGGGCGTTAAAAAAACGCTGAAATAGAACAAAATTAATGCATTTTTAACGTATCCTGTTCAGACGGCAGCGCTTTTAAAGTGCGGCGCTTTTTTTACGAACTGTATTTAATTTTAAATGCTAGGCAGTGACATTTAAGTTCAATTTACCTTTTTGTTCTAATTCGGAGCTTTTTTATGGCTACAATTAAAATGATAAATATATTCTCGTAAATATAATTATTCCGCCTTACCACAAAAAAATTAACACCCATTGAACGCTTGTCTAAAAAAATGTAACTGCAGAACGAACCGTTTTGACGTTGTCAATGTTTTACACAAGTGTTCAACGGTTGTTTAATTTTTTTGTGGTAAGATGGAAGGAGTCTCGCTTGCACAGATGGCGGCCATTGCTTTTGGTATGCATTTCAAAACAAGCCCTTTTTAACGCTCGTAAAAAAAGCGCTCGTGCGAAGCTAAGGTCGTGGTGGGCTATATTGATAATCACAGCAATGACGTCACAAGTAGACACCATGACACAAGCAGGTGTATTGGCGCGAATTTGTAAATAAAATAAAAGCAATTATTTAAATAAAACCTTTATTTTCAATATCTAGATAGTTATTTGTAAATAGTTGATACTTCGGCATGTCTTCGCCATTCGGGGCCCGTGAATAGATGAGGAGTTGCCTTGATGAGGTGAGAGCACCAGTCCAAACTTGCCTGATGGAAAAAATTATTTAACAAAATGTGTGTGAAAAACATTTCATTCGGTTTAAGGCAGAGGTCGGCAACCTTTTGAGTAAGAAGGGACAAAAATTACAATTAACACAAAGCTTTAAAGAACCACATATTTAAAGATCATTCAGGCTCCATACATTTTTGGGCCTTTTCTTAGGCCCTTTCAGAAAAGGCCCAAAATAAATATTGTCGTTTTCGCTTACTCGGACGACTATAATTATGTCAATCCGAAGCACTCCAAATGCCACTTTCTTCACCTAATTGTAACAATCTGTATGGCCATCCCATGCGTTTAAATTAAAATTCCGGGAAACAGATTTGCGTACGACTCGCGACGCGTACTGCCCGTATATATGCGAAACGAACAGCAAATGCGGTGCGTACGCTGCGTGTACGTTTCATACGACACGTACGGAGCACGGAGCGCGTACGGTGCATGCGTCGCGTAAGGGCAGGGCCCCCGCTACCATATGTGCAATGTGTGCAATGCACACGGGCGCCATCCTTTAGGGGCGCCAAAGCCATCCTTTACGGGCGCCAAAGCCAAGGGAACAGAAAAAAAAAAACAAAAATAATTTTTAAATAAAAGTTTACAACTTAATTAAATAGGATTAAGTTTAAATACCTACTAAAGACATCAAATATTTGATCTCACTTTTAGATTAAAACTTGAAGTATGGAAACGTTAAACTTTTAGAGCTCACTGCGTTCTTCTATGAAAAATTGCCTTGTTCTATTCCAAAAAGCTAAAAAATTTCGCGCTCGCTTCGCTCGCGCTTCAAGTAAGGTTGATGTTCGCTTTTCTTGCCCTCGCTTTTGAAATTCATTCTCATTTTTCAATAGCAAATGCTTCTTATGTTAGTTACATTTTTATTATTGGTATACAAAAATTCTTAGATGATATGGAACTCTGGGTGTGAACTTTGAGTAGCTCTTGATGATTTTTTTTTGGGTTTAAGTTCCGAAGCGGCAAGCTTTATATCCCCAGGGCGCCACTGACCAACCTACCATAAAAAAAAAGATAATTCAAAATGCCATAAGGGGCGCCAAAATCCTTTTTTGCACACGGGCGCCAGTAGACCTTACGGGGGCCCTGCGTAAGGGTCTAGATGCACACCACGTTTTTTAAATGCACCCTCGACGCTTGTTTTAGAAACGCGGGTCGACGGTGTGATTTTATCAAACACAACAGTTTGTTGTCATTAGTATCGCGTCAAACGCGTGGCACCAGCGCGTCTGTATCGATATAAACGCGCCGGTGCCGCGCGTTTTTAATTTATACAGATGTGCAAAGGTCTACAGGCTGCGTCTGAGCCCCTTCGTACATTAGGAGACGCAAGTCTCCGATACCTTACGACTTTGGTATTCATTGACGCGTGCTTGTGTTCGAACCTCGATGGGTTTGTATTACGATAGCCGTTTGGATACCGAAGTCGTAAGGTATCGGAAACTTGAGTCGCCTTGTGTACGAAGGGCTTGACTTGCGTGCGTATCGCGACTATTATCGCTACAAACACAGATATCTTAAAGAAGGCTACAAACGTGCGTCAAAAGCGCGTTTCGAAAACGTGATATGCACGTACGCGCCAGACGCACTATAGAGCCTATGCTCTAAGGTGCGTCTGGCGCGTCGGTGCTGATAAATGTGCAACCGACATTAAAAAGATGAAACAACTTACTAAGTCTCTTTGTAAAATTTCTTATGTAGGTAGACTGTTACTCCTCCCAGGAATCATTACAATATGAATGCTTGATCCTAGTCGTCATCATAACAGTTGCAGCAGGGGCACAGAGCTTGTATGCAAGCCCCAAATATACAGCATTCTTGCATTATAGAACCGTGGTGATTAGTACATCGGACCTAAAGAAAAGACATTTAAAAAAAACGTTGCACCACACTAGGAATTTCTCCAGTATCGTGGGTTCGTTTACAAACATATAAACTCACATACACGAACACTCTTTTTTTTTTTTTTTTTTTTTAGCATGGTAAAATCATCAAATGAGTCCTCCAACCCCGGGCAGGGCGGGAGGGACTGTCAGACTTCTACTGACTAAAATCCACGGTGTCCTTCATAGCCTGTTACGTTCCGGGGTTACGGTAAGGGAATAATCCCGCGACCCCGGCAGGCTTTGGCCCTCTGAGAGGGGGGCCCCGTCATTATGCTGACGCTCTTTGAGGCGCGCGTGGGACACAACGCGCCGTCGACCCGGGCATGGTCCTTGGTCGGGCAGCGAGTTGCCCTTTACTCGCTGCCCGCATGCCCGCGCCTACGGTGGCCGGAGATCATCTTGCGACGTCCGTCGCCGTGGGCGCCTACCACTGCGGACATACACGAACACTCAGACCAGGAATACTACGTGTCAAATTATTTCTGATACCTACTTAAAACTGACGGAATATTTTTATTTTTCAGTCAAATAAGTACCCTTTTCTTGTGTATGTGTTTAGTAAACCATTGAGTTATTAACAAAATGTCAAGTTTTTAGTGAAGCCACTTCTAAAGAGCGTATAATATTCTGAAAGCTGGCAACGTCGCAAATGGTTGTCAAATATTAACAAGTTTTAATTAATTTACCGTTGTTACTGTATGAAAATAAGAAATATGGCTCTGTAGTGCACTAAAAAATTGATAAGGGAATGCAATAATTAATATCGTAACACCGAATCTATAGTTTTAGATGTAAAAAAAGCACTTGGAAGCTTTCCAAATGCCTTTTATACACCTGAAACGGTTACATCAGCAAATTCAGTGTTTTAATTGCATTCCTATATCATTTTTTTTTTTAGTGCACTACAGAGCGATATTTCTTGTTTTCATACAGAAAATTTGCCAAATTAATTAAAACTTGTAAATATTTGACAGCTTTTTGCGACGTTGCCTACTTTCAGAATATGCAGCCTTAATAAATGTGCATGTGAGTGAGCACCACGTACGCATTGTAAATATTTTCCTTGGAGATGTTTTCACCTGTTTAGGGCCGTATACAGAAAGAAAGCTGGAAACTTATAAGCGCTTTTAAGCTTATATACAGCGCTGGTAACCCGCGCAGGAACGTAAATGAACACGCGCCAATAAGCACTGAACGGTGCCTACAAGTTCCGACAAGTTTCAACACGCGCTGGGCGCAATTAATAAACAAAAACCTGCCCCCCTAGACAAGTCGCAAACGATAATTCGTTAACGCTCGGTTCTCCACAATAGATTTTCAACCTTATTCCTTCGAGTCTTTAGTTGAAAATCTATTTAGGATTTCAAAGCGTTAGCGACTGCGACTGGAACGAACGACAACGCCATGAAATCTTCAATAGATTTTCAACTAAAGACTCGAACGAATAAGGTTGAAAATCTATTGGGGAGAACCGAGCGTTAACGATTATCGTTTGCGACTTGTCTAGGGGGGCTGCTTTCTTTTTGTACAGACCATGCGCCAGTAAGCGCTTATTAAGTCTCCAGCTTTCTTTCTATAAACGGCCTTACGTAGGAATCGAACGACGGAATAAATTTTACTGCCATGTGTTTGGCTTCAGCTCCCTGTGGCCTACTAGGAATCATTCTATAATACCTATAAGATACAAACCTCGAACAGAGAGAATGATTGCTATATAAAGGAGCTGAAAGTTGATCAGTGGAGGACGTCTTGTTGATCTGTGCCAGCAGAAGAAGCGGGGCAGCGTTGCGCACGCCTCTCACTCGCGCGCCGCGAACAAACCACCGCCTTATCTTTGAGCACGATATGTATGACCTGTAGCATTAAGAGATTTAGAAGGTTATTTGTAAAACAATAAAGGCCTTACTACAAAAAGTTAAGGCCTACGCAGACCGGGACGGCATGGCATGGCAAGGGATTTTGCCGTGAGTCAGCGCACACTGGCCCTTAAGCTGGGTACTCACTTAGCAGCGTAGCACGTAACGTATCAGATACGGTATCAAGTGAGTACGTAGGCACGAGCCCGCTGCGAACCGCTCGCTGTAAGTTCGCAGTGATACCGCCTCTCGGCGAGTCATACAAACACAAAGGCGGCTCGCAGTGTGCTCGGACGAGCCGTACCCACTTGCAGGTTGATACCGTATCTGATACGTTACGTGCTACGCTGCTAAGTGAGTACCCAGCTATAGATACCGTGGCATTCCAGCACTTTGCCACGGCCCCGCTTCTCTACCCCCGCTGCCGCTACCCGCAGTATATCACTACGAGCGCCGGAGTCCGTGGCATGCCGTTGCCTACCGCAGTATGCCACGGCATCCTGCCACGGGAGCCTGTGGCGCGTAGTTTAATGCCGTGCGATAAAATCCCTTTCAATGCCACGGCATCATTTTAAAGCATAGCAAATTTTTCACGTATTTCTGTAACAGTACGGTTGAATGTCCATTAGTAAGAATTAAAATCCCTTGCCATGCCGTCCCGGCCTGCGTAGGCCCTTAAACACTTGCTTCCTTACCACAACAAAGATTTAGATCAAAGAAATTGTCAGATAGAACGCTCAGAACACGCGAGTGTCTCCACCAAAGTTAATACAAAATCAAATAGAATTACATTCCATAACGTTTTCTTTGTTTTTGAGAACAACTTTTACGATGGTTTAAGACACAAGACGGCAGCATGTTTTGGCAAAAAACAACAACGACGCGCAGCTTGGTACGACGCGTAGCTTGGTACTGTCGCGACTTTGTATTCGATTTTGATTTTGTATTAACTTTGGTGGACCCACTCGCATGTTCTGAGCGCTCTTTCTGCCTATTACTTTGATCTGAGGATAAACATAACTCTGTTGAGCATTTGTCTAAAAAAAGTGTAAATGCAAAACGTTTTGACGTTGACAGTTTTTAGACTAGGACGGTAATGTTCAACAGATGTTTAATCTTCCTTTTTGTTAAGACAGTTGTCGTTTTCGCCTCCTTCTGCGAAGCAGAAATGCTCGTGAAGGAGGAGGCGGGCCGCGAGAGAGAGAGGACAGCGTCCTCCCTCCGCCCCAACCGCAGTGGTAGGCGCCCGCGGCGTCGGACGTCAGCAGACGATCTCCGGCCACCGTAGGCGCGGGCAGCGAGTAAAGGGCGATCTTTGGGGCTTAGGTGAAAGTACTGCTTATTAACAACTTTTACTGGAAAATCAAAAGTAAAAAAAATGAAATGAGTAAATTACGAACATTTCCCAAAATGACAATGGAATCGGTCTGGAATGACGAATTTATAAAAATAACAGACTTGTGCCCCTATAAATGCATCAAGAACTGAACAAGTTTGAGGACTCCTGTAATAAGGAATGAATTCAATAATTTCAATCAATACCATAATGGCGCCTGCCATGGCCCCGGAACGTAAAGGGTTATTGAAGGACACCGCGGATTTTAGTCAGTACGAGTCTGACAGTCCCTCACGCCGCTCTGGGTCCCTGAGAGGAGGACTTATTTTATAATTTTACTACGAAAAAAATACCATAATGGATCAGGTTTTGATAAGCGATGCATCTTGCTCGAGCTGTGGAGTGGTTCCGCTTCTTTTTCATTAAGGTATAGCCAGCTTCGCTGTAAATACGGCAAGCCTGAATGTGAACACGGTCCGCCTTGCTGTTGACATGATCCACTTTCCTGTGTATACAGGCCGACTTGCTGGAGAAGCAGGCCAGCTTGCTGTGGATACGGGCTGGGTTGCTGTGGTACGGATTGCCGTGGAGACGCCGCTTCTATTTGCTGGGGATAAGGGTTGTTTTGCTGTAGATACGCTCTACTTTTCTGTGGATATGGTTTAGCTTGCTGTGGATACGAGCTGGGTTGCTGTGGATACCGGCCGGGTTGCTGTGGAAACGGGCTGGGTTGCTGTTTATACGGGCCGGGTTGCTGTGGAAACGGGTTGGGTTGTCGTGGGAACGGCGCCTCGATTTGCTGGGGATAAGGGTTGTTTTGCTGTAGATACGGTCCACTTTTCTGTGGATATGGTTTGGCTTGCTGTGGATACGAGCTGGGTTGCTGTGGATATTGGTGGGGTTGCTGTCGGAAAGCCGCTTTCTTTTGCTGCGGGTAAGGGCCGTTTCGTAGAAGATATAGGCCTTCTTGCTGTGAATACGGGCGTTTTTGCTGTAGGTATAGTCCACTTTGTTGTAGGTAGGGGTCGGCCTGATGTGGATACAGGCCAGCTTGTTGTGGATACAGGCCGTCTTGCTGGGAATACGGGTCGGCCTTCCGTACATACGGGCCAGCTTGCTGTGGATACGCTTCGTCTTTTTTCCGAAATGGACCACCTTGCGGGTATGCTTGTAGCACCGACTTTGGTAATCCCTGTGAAAGTAATTTATCTCATGACATTTACATATTTACATAGCAGTCAGGGTCACTAACCACTAGACCAACAGGCCAGTCAAGCAATAGGCTAGTTGCCTAAAACAATGTAATTAGTCCGTCTTTTAGATTATTCAAAAATAAGGGACACGTATTTTTTTACTCAAAAATGCATGTAATGTGGTCATTATTTTGACAACCTTGTTTGAGCAAAGTCGCCTTTGCCGGAGTGTTTCAAGGAGCGGCCAGTAATGTTTTTGCTGGCCGCTCTACAGGTCGGCAATACATTGCCGGCCGCTATTTTGACGCTTCATCGTTTTAAAAAAACAAATGCAAAAAGATTTTATTTAAAACACAGCTGTTTGTATATAAAGAGGTAGGCACAAAAAGATTGTATTCCATATTTAAAAAAAAAATACAAAGAAGTAACAAAAGCGCGGTTCAGCGAAATTTTAATTTTTATTTAGTGACTTTTTTTTGCTTTAAGTAAGTGAAGAAAATATACCTAACAGTCAAACACCGCATTAAAATTATCGCAAACTATTAGTAAGTAATATGAAACCCGGATACCCGGTATTGAATTTTAGTAACTGTACTTTTCATATTGTTATTTTAATTAATTTTCTAGTTAATACCTATATGTATTTTATTTAAATCACTTGCTGGTTTTATTTAGGTTAGGTACTTGCATTTTTGAGTAAAGCACTATACAAGCCTTGGCCCATTATGGCTCTTCGCTGGTCACGCTATGATTGCCTCGAGCTAGCCTAGCTACGCTCTAGGCCTTCCAGCTTGGCCATCATGCAGCCCTTGCTGTCCTCACTGTAAAGGCCTCGGCCTCCGGCCTCGGCCTTTATCTCAGCTCGTCCATCAAGTGGTGCATGCTGACCGCGCTGTGTCGGCCTGGAGCTGCGCTAGGCTGCGCTGTCGGCCATCATCAGCGCGACCAGCAAAGTAGCCATTATAGGCCGCGGCAGTAATGTACTATTATTTGTAAATTAGACCAAAAATGACAAAGATATAGCCTATTAAAGTTACGTGTGACGTCACAGGTAACTTAAATAGGCTATTATCTTTGTTATTTTTTGTTTAATGTAAAAAAGAAAATACGTGTCCAATATTTTTTTTATAATCTAAAATACGGACTAAATAGAATGTAATTATTTTGACCCTGGAAACTACCCTATTATTGGGTAACTAAAGGTTGAAAGAACTTACTTCTTTATCCATATTGTATCGTTAGATACAAGATAATAGAACTAAGAAATTGTATAGATTTATCATGGCCTTGTTGTCCATTATTAATTTTAAAGCTTGATTTTTTTGTATGTTTTTTTCAATTTTTTTTGCAAAATTTTGAATGACGCTGTCAATGCGAAGTTTTTTTTTTTAAGGTTTTCTGCTTTTATGTGGACGAAGCGAAAGGAGTATGTAATGATATGAGTACCTATACAATCACGCGACCCCGGCAGGCTCTGGCCTAGAGGGCCAGAAACATGCATACAACCAGAAACCTCGGAATAATCGATAGGTATATAAATAATAAAAAAATAAACTCCTCTTTTTGGGTGATCCCTTTTTGATACTGGCAACCAGACTAAAATTTAGAAGACCAATGATTTTTTTTTTTTTTATTTTTGTACGTGGTAAAATCATACAATGAGTCTTCCCACCTAGAGCATGGACTTATAGAACTGTCAGACTTGTACTAACTAAAAACCACGGCGTCCTTAAACAGCCCTTGACGTTCCGAGGCCAAGGTTATCTGTTAAAACAGTCCCGTGACATGATAATAGCTCATCATCATTTTTTTTTACTGATTTTCTCAAAAACAACTTTATTATTAACGCTGGCAACCTTGAAATTTACGGGTAATTTTAATTCTCGTCTGGTCACCCACAACTGTCAAAAACCGGCTATACTCGACTGACGAAGCTAACCAAAACTAATTAATTTTAACAAAATGTGCGAAGATTTGTGTAGATTGTGTCTGTGTAAAGATAATTTGACGTCATTATTTGCAAATATTGATGAAAATGACAGGCGCGGTCCGAAGGGGGGGGTCACAGGGGACATGACCCCCCCCAAAATCTAAAGTCACATTGAAAAATCTCAAAAAATTGCCAAATAATAAAAGAAAATGTCTAACTATCCTTTAACGGTGATTTTATAGTTTGCTGACATCTACCTTGTACAGTAATATGTCTTTGCAATTTTACTCCAGATACATATTTTTTATTAGTGTAATGAGTGACCCCCCCCAAAATGTCGGGCTGTGACCGCGCCTGGAAAATGAACACTTTAGCCATGTTTTGTTCTCAACAACTGGTTTGAAAGTAAGTTTTTGAAAGTTCATTGACTTTTCTTATGGTTCGTGGTAACTCGGCTACAGAGACGTATATTATAACAATAAGGTATACCTCGTAATGTTATTTCTCGTAATACCTAATTATTTCGCTAATACTCGTAATAAGATGTTAAGGTTTTTAGATGAATTTCAACACATATTATTATCTACTTACTTACCTATATTAAACAAGCTAAAGATTACTCATATAAAGGACACAGAATCTCAGAATCTACAATTGCTTTTTTTTTTTATTTTAGCGTGGTAAAATCATCAAATGAGTCCTCCAATTAGGGTTGCCAACATTTTTTACAAGAAATAGAGTATATTTATTTATTTATTTATTTATTTATTTTTATTGGTTTACCAACAATTGTTACATCCATACATACTTAAATAGAACACATCACATTAATACTAGATGTACAATATTAAGCGGTAAACACTACATGCAAAAATAACAAAAAAGAATACAAGGAAAGATCGGAAACAATTTTTTATGCTATGTTAGATAACCAAGAATACATGCCAAAGTAAATGTGATTGTGATTACAAGTGATTTTAGATTACATAATAGGAGTTAAGACTATTGTAGACAATGAATATAGTTGTACTAATTTATTGTGAGAGACAACTGATGCTTAAAATACTGAAGGGAAGAGCCATAGATATCAATTTCACTGAATTTATTATGTAGTCGACTAAGCCTAGGGATTGGAGAGTTACGACCTGAAACAGTTCTGCGAAACGGTGGGTATAGGAGATCAATGGAATGTCTAGGATAATAGTGCGGAATATAGAATTTAAATTTATTTAGTAGTTGAGGAGAACCAATCTTGCTGTGTAGAATTTTATATAAAAATATCAAATCAATAACATCTCTTCGTTTTTCTAGGGATACCATATTAAAGGTGCTTAAACGTTTTGTGTAACTAGGGATTTTGCGTTTCACAGTTGAGTATGCTAAATGATTTAAAAATCGTTTTTGGATGCGTTCAATCCTCAGGCTGTGGGTTGAGTAGTGTGGTCGCCAAGCAACAACACAATACTCGAGCAGACTACGGACGAGGCAATTATAAAGATACATTTTTGTTTCTGGCCTACGAAAAGATTTTGCGTTCCGAATGATAAATCCTAGTGACTTTGATGCCTTTTTTGTGACGTTATCTACGTGTGGGATAAAAGTAATTTTAGCATCCAATAACACCCCTAGATCTTTTACAACATCAGTTTTGCAGAGACACAAACCATTCATCTTATAGTCAGTTTTGATAGGGTTCGATTTTCGTGTAAATGTGATTTGGGAGCATTTTTTTACATTCAGTTCCATATCATTGTTAATGCACCATTCCATAAGTCTATCTATGTCCTCCTGGAGCAATAATGTGTCTGATTGCGATTTAATAATTCGGGCCATCTTCAAATCGTCGGCAAACAAGTAAGGTTTTGAGTTCACAAAGCAATCAGGGAGGTCGTTTATAAAAGCATTAAATAGAATAGGTCCCAAATGCGTTCCTTGCGGGACACCAGAGGTTGCTTTAAAGGTGTTCGATTTGTATCCATTGGCAACCACGTAAAAGGATCTTTTTGATAAATAGGAGCTTAGCCATTTAAGAAAAGCTCCTGCAAATCCGTACACAGCTAGTTTCTGAATGAGCACTTCGTGGGATACTTTGTCAAAAGCTTTGCTGAAATCAGTGTATATGACATCTACCTGGTTATTACAATCAACAGCGTCCACTACGTCTTCGACAAAAGACACCAAATTGCTACACGTTGATCTACCAGCCGTGAATCCGTGCTGATCGTCAGAAATATATTTCTTGATGAAGCTTTGAATGTAAGGACAGATGACTGCCTCAAAAACCTTTGCCAATGTTGGAAGTATTGAGATTGGCCTATAGTTGCTAACTACGCTTTCGGATTCATCTTTGTGTATTGGGACTACTTTAGCTATTTTCCAACGATCAGGAAATACCCCAACCTCAAGAGACTTATTAAAAATCATTTGTATGGGTGTTGTTAGCTCATCCGCACAAGATTTTACGAAAATTGCAGGAAGCTCATCACTGCCTGATCCCTTTGTAATGTCCAAGCTTTTAAAATGTTTTTTTACCTCACTTTTCGTAAGATGTACTCTAGAGAGACAATCAGAATTGTTTGCTAAGTTGCTAAGAAAGGAAGAAGTTTTAGTAACGTCGCGTGCAGTCGTATGTTGGCAATACACTGAAGAGAAATAGGACCCAAACATGTTACACATGTCGTTGCCATCATCAGTGCAATTCAAGCCATTTGACATCGAAGCGGGATAGGCCTGCTTCACATTTCGTCTAGCTTTTATGTACGACCAGAAAAATTTGGGGTTCTTTAATATTTTTTGTTCTATATCGCTAATATATGAATTATAGCTTTCTTTAGCCAGTTTACTGCTATGCTTACAACACCAGCGAAACGATATTTTATCCATCGGATTTTTGTACGTATTATATCTTTTTCTTCTATCGTTTTTTTACCTGACATACCACTACTTGATTTCAAAAATCAAAACAATTGTAATCAGGAAAACCGTTCCAATTTTGTGCACATCAATCAAATAGAAATGCTAGACATAGAAGATGCTATTAAGAAACTTAAACCAAATTCTGCAGTAGGACCTGACTGCATTCCTGCATATATCATAAAGGGATGTAAAGATTATATTAAAATACCCGTACATCACATTTTCAACCTAGCTCTTTCCACTGGTCAGTATAAATTAATAGTAGATTACCACGTCGTTGGAAAGTTTCACGTGTTCACCCAATACCAAAAACGAAAGATACCTCTAATGTAGAAAACTATCGACCCATTGCCATTCTATCATCACTTCCAAAGTTATTTGAATCGGTTTTACACAAATTAATCAGTTACCAAATTCAACCATTTTTATGCGACTCTCAGCATGGTTTTCGACTGAATCGTTCTGTTACGACAAATCTCTTGACACTAGTGGATCTGATATCTCAACATTTGGATAAAGGCTTACAGGTTGATGTAGTTTATTTCGACTTCAAAAAAGCTTTTGATCGCATTGATAATGACGTATTATTGGCTAAATTTAGTCTCATTGGTTTTTCACCTAAACTGCTTAAATTCTTCGCGAGTTACATGCAAGATCGTCAGCAGTATGTTAGGCATGGTTATTTTGTTTCGGAGCCATATCACACGCGATCTGGCGTAAGCCAAGGATCGATACTAGGGCCACAATTTTTTGGATTGATGGTTAACGATCTTGAGAAGGTTCTCAAACACTCCAGGTGCTTACTTTATGCAGACGATCTCAAGTTAATTTATGGTGTTAAGAATTTGGCTGACACAATTACTCTTCAAGAGGACATTAATTCAGTGTTCCAATGGAGTATTGAAAACAAACTTCTATTCAACACGACCAAATGCAGTGTTATGTCTTACACTCGTGCTCAATACCCTCTACACGTGCAATACTTCTTAGGAAGTGAACCGATTGTCCGTGTTAATTCTGTTAAAGATCTGGGAGTTTTATTCGATCCCCGATTAACTTTTCATGAACATATGCGGTCCCTCGCCTCTGATTCCTACAGAAGACTTGGTTACACCATCCGAAATATGCGCGAGTTTAACAATCCCCTGGCCATAAAATTAGTTTACATGGCTTTAGTCAGAAGTAAATTAGAATCAGCATCAATTATTTGGAATCCTTTCGAAAAATTTTATTCCTTGCTTCTTGAAAAAATTCAAAAAGCGTTTCTGAGATTTTTATTTAAAAAAATATTTGGGTACTATCCATTCCTTTACCCAACCAAATATCTACTTGGAATGTTAAAATTCAATTCTCTTGAAGTGAGGCGTAATTTTTTCTTACTTTTGTTTTCATGTCGTGTCCTTCGTGGTGATTCTGATTGCCCGGAATTAGTAGCTCAGCTTGTGAGACTGTTTATTCCTTCTGTGCCCAAATACGACCTTAGGCCGAGGGTTCACTGTCTGTTAGATGTTCCCCCTGCACGAACAGTCTCACACGCGAACTCTCCCCTGGTTCGCGCACTTTCTATGCTACATGCTATGCTGACATCAACACCTGAGTTGGATTTGTTTGCGTCAAGATGGATGGAAGTATGTCGTGGATGTTTGAGCTTTTGTGAGAAGATGGATGTGAAATGACAATTGTTATATAATAATATTATTAGTATTTTTCTTTTTTCCTTCTCTCGATGTTTTCTGGCCTAGTTATAATTTTCTTTTTTTTATATATACAATTTTTTAGACTTCCGTCTGTTATATTGTGTATATATTCTTATCTAATAAATCTTTTTCATTTCTCATACTCGGAAAGTAGTGTTTGTTTGATCAGAGCAGCGGGTCGAAAACGATGCTTCCCTCCCTTGGGCGGGAAAGACTCATAGTAATTGCTTCCCTCCCTAGGGCGGGAATGAATTTTAAAAGTAGAACTAAAATTGGTTATTTAGTCGGCTATAATTTTTTTTTACATATGTAAGAAAAATATCGATTAAAAAAAATGCTGCGGTCTTGTCAGTGTATACGGCCAATGTGAATTTAAAAAAATACCTATTAAAGTGGGATGGCCCGCGGCGGTGACGCGAGCGGTGTGTTCCATATTTGAAATTTAAATAAAAAAAGACTAGTAAATAGGTACTACTCATGTTATTACTATCAATAAATATTTTAGAAAAATTTTAGAAAAACTACAATTTTTACTTTCCTTATATTTGAAATGAAAAGTAGAGTGTTTAACACGGGTGAAAGTCATCAATTCCCACTCGGACTATAGCCGCCCTCGCTTCGCTCGTGCGTCTAAATACCTCGTATGGGAATTGATTTCTTTCCACCCTTGTATAACAATCTACTATTTCTGTATTTCTCCTTTTCACGCAATAATTTCATAAGTTTTTTATTATACCAAGGGGGTTTTGTGTTATTATTTTTAACGGTACTTATGGGGACGAATTTTTTAATTAACTGATTAATAACTTCATAGAAAATATCAAGCATATTATTAGGATCATTAGTGTCAAAAAATAATTCCTGCCAATCGACTTTGCTCAACTCTGCATTAATTTCAGAGTATTTGGCTTTTTTATAATTAAGTCTGCTAGTTAAGTTGGGTTTTAAATTATCAGTAGTAACAGATTTTAGGACAATTTCAAGTGGAGGATGATAGGGATCAATCTTAGTCAGACTACTTGAGGCCTCGATCACATCACAATCAGGCCTGTCAACAAAAACCAAGTCTAGAATCTTATTTTTAACATTTAAAACGTTATTACATTGGGTGAGGTTATTAAGATTTGTAAAATCAACTAGTTCTTGTCCCAATTTCGGTAAAGAGCAAGGGCGGTAAGAATAAGTGGGAGAACTTTTTCTATTGTGCACTAAATTCCAGTCAATGTTACTCATATTAAAATCGCCTATTAGAACAGTTCGTAAATCGATTTTTTCAACTACGTGATTAAAGCTTTCAAAAAAATGTTCAAGTATTGGGCTTTGTACGGGTGGGGGCAAATATATTGCGCATATAGCTATTTTAAAATTTGATGACACCTGTACCGTCACCCACAAGTCCTCACACTTACTCTCCCAGTTTTGTTGTCTTTCAGTCGTGAACCTTCTATCAATGGCAATTAAAACCCCACCTCCGTCCTTATTTTTATGGAAACCAGTTGTTTCCCTGTCTCTCCTGAAAACTTTGTATCTTTGATCAAAAAGTTCACCACTGAGAATACAACTATTGAGCCAAGTTTCTGTTAATACTAATGCATCGTAGTTAGCACATACTATATTACAGTAAAATTCCTGAGATTTTGAACGCAGCCCACGGGTATTCTGATAGTAAATATTGAATGCTGCGAATTTCGTTTGTAAAATGTCGATAACATGCGTAAGGTAATATAAACCTAGACCATCAAGTCTAGAGAATCCTTATCTCTAATGATTTTAGTATCGGAATCGTCCGTTTTTCTGACAAAAATGCGCCCTCCTCTGATCCAAACATATTTGTATCCCTTTTCTTTAGCCTTTATACGCGTAGCCGCATGAAGTGCTTTATTGTTTACGCTTAAATGCTCGCTCACAAAGATAGGTGATTTTGCACCTTTGATTCCTGCATGAGTCGTGTTTAGCTTTTCACCCACAGGCTTTAATTTATTAAAAGTGATGACAGATGCCATGAAAGTGTCACGAAAACGGGGCGTATTAAATTGTACTACTATAGACTTAGGTCGCTCATTGTTGTTATTAGAACGTTGCACCTTGCAAGTTACAAATTAAAAGAGTTTATTATAAAGAATCCTTAAAAGTGTGTATGCTAAGAAATAATATTCAAATTTACACTTAAAACTATATTATTTACATAAATCTTTAAAAAACTAACCTATTATAATCTAATTAAGTAAACCTAAAACTTAAATAAATAATTATAACTAAATAATAGTATACGGAACCTACGAACGTATATTATCTTAAAGGTTTATCACTTTTATGCGCCCGCGCATCCTTGAAACGATCAATACCGAGCGGCGCCGAGGTATGGTGGTTCGGTTAGGCTCGGAAAGGACGATGACTAGTTGATTTAGAACACTGGAGGCGACGGCTGTGTCGCGCGCTCTGACCAAAATTAAATAATTTGTATTAAATACATCGCGGAATCCCTCTAGGGTAAGTTTCCTTGTATTTTTTGAGAAGGGCTAACTGTAAGGTGTTCCTAGAACTTCTTTAAACTAGTTTTCTTGCTGTATTTCTTCCTATCTTCCTATCTGGGACACTGTGACCTTTGGACCGACAAAACTTTGGTTCCGACAGCTTGCTTACGCTTCCATTTCCATCTGGACTTCCAGGATTCAAGTCTACCCTACAACCTTCTACCACGTTGCGTGGTTCCAGCGTCGAGAAGGACGACTGGAGAAGATCCTCTACTGCAGGCTGATTTACGCCTACCCTACACTACGGCTACCTACTACCAAACCTGGAGCTGGACTTGTGTTGCGGTCAAGCCTGTGACGGACCATCATCGTACTGGAGACGGTTCAGGCCAGTGTTCTACTCCACTATTCCTTCCTCTGCAATCGGACGTGAGACGGCCACGGAATTTTAGGCAATAAATAATAAGTGAACTCAACTACAGTGCTCTTATTATTTACGAACCCTTCTTACCTACCTGCTGACAATCCCCCCTAAAGGGGCTAGTGTCACAGTGGCGCCCTTAACGTGTTTTTCTAGTGGCCTAATCAAGTCTTGATTTTTTTTTTCCCGAAATACAGCTGTTAGTTCGATCTACCTACATTGTTGCTGTGAACGTGAAGGTGACAAGCTACGGCAAAGCGAACTGGTACGTACCTTTGTTTGTTGTAACTGTTTTACTTCTTCATTACTATTTCTATGCCTATTAGTGTCTGGTTATTGTTAACTGTTACGTATTGTTCCTATTAATTGTGACAAAAATTATAACAAGTTAATTTTTTTTATCCAGTACCACCTACCTTCACCAATTTGTTATTTTTAATGTTTGAAGGAACTTGGTGTGTTTAATTAAAACCTATTAGTGTTCGCACAGCTAACCACTTCTTCTTAATATAGCCTTAGGTCTGCCCGTACCTGGACGGCGATTGCTTCTCTAGGTATCGTCTGTAAACTCGTTGCACCGAAGATTAAAACCTAATTTCATTAAATCGTATAGAGCAAATTGTGTTTGTTGCTTGATTACATATATTAAAAAGCTTTTTGAGAAAATCTAATCAGAGTTCCTAGGTAGCGGGTGGCTCGGTTTAATTTTGTTATAATTTTGTTATACGTAACAGTTCGCACAGCTAATTCTTCTTAGTTTTCTCCTTTCATTTCTTTCATTTTCATTTCTTTCATTTCCTCTTGTCACTAAACGTAGAAGGTAGCTAGTATTCTTGCAATTCTGTAAAGGACACCATAATAATATATCACCTCATAATCTCTTCTTTCATTGTATTCATTCATTAATTTCTTTCATCCTTCTGTTAAACATGGAAACTTACCCTATTAAATTTTTTGTGCTTAATAAAAATGAACTAACGTATGAAGTTCTCATTAGAGGCGAAGAACCTGCATCAACCGTACTCGAACTTCGTAAACAAATAAATAAACTAACACCTATTATACCTACCTCGGATATTTGTGAGTCTGGAATCGAGCCTGACGTCGATATATCTGGCGTTAGTGTTTCTATGGTCGAACTTTCGTCTCGTGTCAAAACTTTAGAGGAAAAGTTTGATACTAATCTTTTCGAACGCACTAAAGCTTTGTGTAACCACTTGTACCACCGCATAAAAAGAATAGATTGCTCCGATTCCAAACACGCCGAAAAGGTAAAATCGCTTTCAAAAAATTTAACGTCTTTAATGAATAGAATTAATGCAATGAATAAATCTGCTAGTCCTAGCTGTGAGCCTGTCGTGAGTGTTCAAACATCAGTGGATGCCGTACCTAACGTATCGATGTATTGTGACCGCACGCACATTGGTGAACTACAAAAAATCAAATTCAACGGTAAAACTTGTGTACACGCCTTCGTGCAGAGGGTAAACGAATATAGTACTGCGCGTAATATACCTTCTAATAGATTATTAGCTTACGCTACGGAAATATTTACAGGCGACGCATTACACTGGTACCGTAGTATTAAAAATTCTATTACTACTTGGGATGAGTTGATAGTTTTGCTAATAGAAGATTTTAGTCAGTTCGATTACGACTACCGTTTATTGACTGAGATACGTAACAGAACACAGGGTGATACTGAAAATATAACCATTTATTTTGCAAAAATGTCAGAATTGTTTTCTAGATTAACTAAGAATATTTCTGAAAATGAGAAACTAGACATCTTAATGCATAACATTAGACCTTGTTATTCTAGTGTATTGGCTTCAAATACGTCATCTATCAATACAGTGGAAAACTTACGAACACTATGTAGGAACTTTGAGAAAATACAGTGTCTGACTTCTCAATTCAAAGAACCACCAAGAGTGTCGTCTGATACTTTGGCTCCGGACCTAGCATTTTCTAAATCTACAGAACAAAACACTAGTAAATCAAATCATTACAATCAATATAGGTATAACAATAACTATAAACATAATTCGAATACTTCTAATAAACCTAAAGATAAGTCAGATGTAGCTGCTGTTACCACTTCTAATTCTAATACTAAACCTGTTTATTGTCCGCGCTGTCGTAATTCTGAACATTCCTTGAAACAGTGTAAAGCGGATAAGTTCCTAATTTGTTTTAAGTGTGGAACAAAAGATGTAAAGTACCCTAATTGTCCTAAATGTCATTCAAAAACAAAAGGAAAAAACTAGTTAGTGAAGATTGTTGTAGTGAAAGGATTGTAAAAGCTAATGTTAACACTATAGATTCAAATAAAACTAACTTTGATGAAAAGGACTGGAAAAATTGGCTTTTGACAGTCAAAACTTTCTTTTCTAGTTATTTCATTACAACAATCTTCGATAAAAAACCTAAGGATGATCTACGACCGTACGCGTCTATCCAAGTACATGACACGAATCTCTGTGGCTTACTAGATTCCGGTTCTACGGTAACTATTATAGGTAAAATTTTCATTTACATCTTGTTGCATTGGGTCTCGAACTACATAAGTGCACTGCTAAAACTTTTACAGCTGCCGGTGGACAAGAATTAGCATCTATTGGATATATTAATTTACCCGTAACTTTTGAAAAACAATTCCACATTCTGAAAGCTTACGTCGTACCTTCTATAAAATCAAATTTAATACTAGGCATTGACTTTTGGACTAAGTTTAATTTATTTCCTAAATTTTATAATTCTATTTCAATACAAGATGTCACAAACAATGTCAATGAAGTAACTGCGATCTCCGAAACTACTAGTGTAGTACACTCCTATAATGAGCTAACTGAAGCTCAGCGCGTAACTGCTGATAACATTATAGATCAGTTTAAAAATATTTCCTCAGAAAAACGTGGCTTAGGTCGGACTACCTTAGTAACGCACCATATTGATACTGGTGATGCCTTACCTATTAGGCAAAGATACTACAGGGTTTCTCCTGAGAAACAACGTATTTTGTCTGAACAACTAGATGAAATGTTATCCTTGGGTGTTGTGGAAGAGTGTGAGAGTCCATGGTCTTCACCAGTTCTATTGACTCCTAAAAAGGACGGAAAACTCAGATTTTGTCTAGACAGCCGTAAGTTGAATTCGGTTACTAAAAAGGACGCCTACAAGTTACCTTATATATCTGAGATTTTGGATAATTTAAATAATGCTAAGTATCTAAGTAGCATCGACTTATCCAAAGCTTTCTGGCAAATTCCTATTGCAGAAGATGATAGAAACAAGACTGCTTTCTACATTCCTCATCGTGGTACTTTCAGATTTGTTACTATGCCCTTTGGGTTGACAAATTCACCTGCTACTCAACAGAGGCTCGTTGATACCTTATTCTATGGCCCTGAGTTTGAAAACTCTGTCTTCGTCTACATTGATGACATTGTTATAATAAGCTCTAACTTCGAAAATCATATTTCTCTTCTTCTAAAGGTCCACAAGAAACTAACTATGGCTAATCTAACCATAAACTTCGAAAAATCTGTTTTCTTCCGTAACGAACTTAAGTATCTAGGGTACGTCATTGACTCTAAAGGTCTTCATGTTGATTCTGATAAAATCAATGCTATTTTAAATTATCCTACACCTACAAACAAAAAAGACGTAAAACGATTTCTTGGAATTGCGTCTTGGTATCGTAAATTTGTACCTAAATTTAGCACTATTGCTGGCCCATTACACAAATTAACTTCCACTAGTAAAAAATCTAATCCCTTCCTTTGGTCTGCAGAAGCTGAACAATCTTTTACAAAATTAAAAGAACTCCTTGTCTCTGCTCCGATTCTTTCATGCCCTAACTTTGACCTACCGTTTGAAGTCCACACCGATGCTAGCGATTATGGTGTTGGAGGTCTATTGACTCAGACTATAGACAGTGTCGAGCATCCTATAGCCTACACAAGCAGAACCTTAACGGGGTCAGAGAGGAATTACAGCATCACCGAAAGGGAAGCTCTCGCTGTACTAGTAGCCTTAGAACACTGGAGATGCTATCTTGATAATGGCAAAAAGTTTATAGTATATACAGACCATTCAGCTCTCAAGTGGTTTCTTAACCTAAATAACCCTACTGGACGCCTAGCTCGTTGGGGTGTTCGTCTCTCAGCGTTCAATTTTGAAATCAAACACCGTCGTGGCGTGGATAATGTCATTCCTGATGCACTGTCTCGCGCATGCCAGGTATCTGCTATAGACACTAATCCTAGCACTGCAGTTTCTAATGATCAATGGTACTTAAATATATTTAACGGTTGTCAAAATTCACCAACATCTTTTCCTAATTATCTAGTAAAAAATAATCGCTTATTCCGTTACATGCAAACCAAACATCCGCTTAATAAAGAGTTTGAGTGGAAGGAGGTAATTCCTGCTGAGTCTAGAACAGAAATTATTTTAAAAAACCACTCCGAACCAACTGCTGGTCATTTTGGTATTTTTAAAACCTACAAGCGGGTAAGTCTCAGGTATTACTGGCCTGGAATGCATGCTGATGTCGTGAAAGTGATTACGTCGTGTGATATCTGTATTGCACATAAGCATCAAACTCATTCTCCCCTAGGTGAAATGGGTAGACCTAAGAAATGTTCGAGACCTTTTCAAGTTATTAGCGTAGATCTGGTAGGACCACTACCGACTACCAGAAAACAAAACTCCTACATCCTAGTCGTGACTTGTTGTTTTAGTAAGTATTGCTTATTATTTCCAATCAAGCGCGCGACAGCTGAAATTGTTACCAAGATCCTAGAGGAACAAGTATTTCTAATACATGGCATACCTCGTACAGTGATACTCGATAATGGTAAACAATTCGTGAGTGCTACGCTAAAACAAATGTTGGATAAGTATAAGGTACCGAAATTACATTTTACTCCTAAGTATTCACCACATGTAAATACAGTCGAACGATATAATAAAACTATAATGACCGCTATCTCAACGTTTATCACTACTGATCAACGTGTTTGGGATCAATTGGTACCTAAAATACAATTCGCTGTCAACAGTTCTGTTAACGAGGTTACCGGTTTTACTCCATCATTTTTAGTTTACGGGCGTGAACTAATTGCTTGTGGATCACACTACATTGATACGGAAAATGATGAAGATCTTGTTTTTCAACCACGCGATTCCTACGCTGAGAACCTGGGCGTACTATCTAGTATATTTAATAAGGTTCAAGCACTATTGCTGCAGGCTCATAGTAGGAATTGTCAACATTATAACTTACGCAGAAGACCAGCTGAATTTAATATTGGTGACGTTGTTTGGAAAAGGACTTTTTATCAGAGTGATAAGGACAAATATTTTAATAAGAAATTAGCTGCAAAATTCATAAAATGTAAAGTTATTGGTAAAAAGTCTCCACTTGTTTATGAACTTGCTGATATGTCTGGAAAACCACTAGGTTCTTGGCATATCAAAGATATTAAACTTATCAACTATAAAGACTAAACTCAGTATTTAGCTTCTCATAGTACCTAACATTATACAAAACCTACTACATAAACTATAGTGTATTAAATAATTATTGCCATTTTAATACATTTAAACTTACTAATTGAGTATAATTATCTAATAAATATAATTATCACTCTGTTGCTATGGTCTCAAGTCTTATTAGTAGACTGGAAGACGTTATGAAAGGTGATTATTTGCGTGAGGTATGAAAGTTAGTTTGTCTGTATTAGTCAGTTTAGTTAATGTAGTAATGCTAGTCGGATTTTGCAACTAGTACGCAAAATCCTTCGCTTTTTGGCGGGGTACTGTAACGTTGCACCTTGCAAGTTACAAATTAAAAGAGTTTATTATAAAGAAACCTTAAAATTAAGAAATAAATTTACACTTAAAACTATATTATTTACATAAATCTTTAAAAAACTAACCTATTATTCTAATTAAGTAAACCTAAAACTTAAATAAATAATTATAACTAAATAATAGTATACGGAACCTACGAACGTATATTATCTTAAAGGTTTATCACTTTTATGCGCCCGCGCATCCTTGAAACGATCAATACCGAGCGGCGCCGAGGTATGGTGGTTCGGTTAGGCTCGGAAAGGACGATGACTAGTTGATTTAGAACACTGGAGGCGACGGCTGTGTCGCGCGCTCTGACCAAAATTAAATAATTTGTATTAAATACATCGCGGAATCCCTCTAGGGTAAGTTTCCTTGTATTTTTTGAGAAGGGCTAACTGTAAGGTGTTCCTAGAACTTCTTTAAACTAGTTTTCTTGCTGTATTTCTTCCTATCTTCCTATCTGGGACACTGTGACCTTTGGACCGACAAAACTTTGGTTCCGACAGCTTGCTTACGCTTCCATTTCCATCTGGACTTCCAGGATTCAAGTCTACCCTACAACCTTCTACCACGTTGCGTGGTTCCAGCGTCGAGAAGGACGACTGGAGAAGATCCTCTACTGCAGGCTGATTTACGCCTACCCTACACTACGGCTACCTACTACCAAACCTGGAGCTGGACTTGTGTTGCGGTCAAGCCTGTGACGGACCATCATCGTACTGGAGACGGTTCAGGCCAGTGTTCTACTCCACTATTCCTTCCTCTGCAATCGGACGTGAGACGGCCACGGAATTTTAGGCAATAAATAATAAGTGAACTCAACTACAGTGCTCTTATTATTTACGAACCCTTCTTACCTACCTGCTGACAATCCCCCCTAAAGGGGCTAGTGTCACAATACTTTTTTTTTGTTAAACAGTAAAAAGTATAATTTGGTGAAAAACAGTAGAATACTGTTCCTAGGAGTTTAAAATTTTGCTTAGTAATTCTTTGTAAGATGTAGCCTAGGTGCTCACTAAGACGGGATTTTACAAAAACCCACCCCTAGGGGTTGCGTTTGGTTTAGTCATAGAATATAATACTTATTATACTTATAATAAGTTAAAGTAAAGTTGATGGTCGTGGATAAAGTTGATAGTCTTGGGTAAAGTTGACAGTCTTGGATAAAGTTGACAGTCTTGGGTAATGTTGATAGTAGTGGGTAAAGTTGATAGTCTTGGGTAAAGTTGACAGTCTTGGGTAAAGTTGATAGTAGTGGGTAAAGTTGATAGTCTTGGGTAAAGTTGATAGCCTTGGGGAAAGTTGATGGTCTTGGGTAAAGTTGATAGTAGCGGGTAGGGTAAAGTTGATTAGTCTTGGGTAAAGTTGATAGCCTTGGGGAAAGTTGATGGTCTTGGGTAAAGTTGATAGTAGCGGGTAGGGTAAAGTTGATAGTTTTCGGTAAAATTGATAGTCTTGGGTAAAGTTGATAGTCTTGGGTAAAATTGATAGTCTAGGGTAAAATTGATAGATTTAGGTAAAGTTGGTAGTCTTGGGTAAAGTTGGTAGTCTTGCTTAAAATTGATAGTCTTTTCTCTCGCCAACAAGCAACAACACAATGTTTTTTGTTATTTTTCACAGATTGAACCAAATGATGGTTTTCCTCAAAATATTTGCGAGAAATGCAAAACTGATGTACATTCAGCTTTTGATCTCCGAAACAGGAGTCAGACAACAGAACACAAATTAGTAGAACTTGGTTACCAAAGACACGACAAGAACATAACAAATACTGAAAATATTATCAAAACTGATGAAAATGTAGCTGAAATAACTGAAAAATACAACACAACCGACGAAATTAATGAAGATTATGACAATAACTCCGGATTCCCCGAACTAAAAATAGAAATAGAGTTTGACAGATTAGATCAAGATGGCGGCAAAACAAAATGGCCGCCAAACGTCAAGAAATTATCGAGAAAGGAAAGGAGACAGCAATATTTGGATATGGTAGATGCACAGACTAGATAGGTTCAGACAGGGCACTCTCTTATAGCAAATTTGACATGCCCGAAGGTTCACATATCATGAATGACAGCTTTTTTTTTTTTAATCAGTCTCACCGTCCGACGCGTAATTATAGGCAAAGACATATACGATTCAGCCTAGAAAGTATTTCTTGCTAGGAATTTAAAATTTTAGTTTAATGTTAGCATATTTCTTCATATAATTGCAATCACATTGCAATTATATGAAGAAATATGCTGTAATAAGTCTTAAAGGTATATAAGGAATAATAAAAATCTTATTACTTAGTTTCATTTATTTTTATTTTAAAATTATCAAAAACTTTTAACTGTTTATTCTCTAGTGGGAACACGTCTGTACCTTTTAATATTTTATTAATAACATTTCAACCATTAAACACGCATACAGAAACAGCATCCAATGAATTCCAACAAGTACCTACTTATATTTAATATGATTTTTAATACCTCTAATATTAGAAATCAGTTTAGGTCGATGTTCTAAGTTTTTGTTTGCTTCTTTTTTGATGACTCCGAAACATTTCCCGGATCAATGTGGTTAAAACTTGTTTTTCATAAGTATGATGCGCCGTCTTCGTTTTTTTCTTGGAAGCATTTGAAAACTGACGTCCTTTCGTCTTCTAACACACCACTGCACTTGTTGTATATGTTACACATGTTTACAGCTTCAGATATGGAGGATTATTTACGAAATTAGATAAATTAAACACAAATTCACATAACTTTGTGAAATTGTTTGACATATTAACAAACAGTGATACCAACTCTCAGAAATTTTAATCCCTAAAACTTAGGTCAAAAATCCTAAAATCAACCCTATTACTTGGAAAACCTTCTAATAAAGACGATAATATGAAATAAAATAGAAAATAAAAAAATAAGTAATATTCTTTGATGAAACTGGGTCTTTGGTCAATAAATTCTAATTGCCTATTTTAGATTGTAAGCTGGTAACACTCTTAACAAAGATGGCTGACAGAAAACGGAAGACGGGGGGTACGCGGGGGGTTAGGGAACTGTCAGATGAAATACGTGAACCATAGACTCGTAAGGTTGAAATATTTTACTTGAAGATTACCTGACCTGGGTAGATGGAACATTGAATCCTGAAGAAACAGTCAAATGTAAAATATGCCAAAAGTCGGTGCGAAATTGGAAATGTTTTTTAAGTCATGCAAAGTTACATTTGGGTTTCAATTTTGTGTGTGAAGTAAGTAGGTATTTAATGTTTAATACACTTTCTTGAAAACTGGCTCATATTACCGCAGTACGATTAGGTTCATTTCAACATTTTTTTTTTCTTGGTAAAATCATCAAATGAGTTCTCCCACCCAGGGCAGGGCGGGAGGGACTGTCAGACTTGTACTGACTAAAATCCACGGTGTCCTTCAATGGCCCTTTACGTTCGTTGGGGTCACGGAAGCTCGTTAAGCCCGACCCTTGACAGGCTTTGGCCCTCTAAAGGGGGGCCCGTCATTGTGCTGACACTCTTTGAGGCGCGCGTTGAACACAACACGCCCGTCAAGGAGTCAAATTCTCTAATGCCGCGATATCGAGTCGATTGCCGATTTAAATCACACGTATTTACTAATGGAGTGATACGATGCAATTCGACCGTGAACTTCTAAAATCCACCTTACTACTACGACATAAAGGTGCTGCAAATCAAAGACAAAAGATGTCGCCAGTGACGAGTAGTTGCGCATTCGAATTTCGAACAGAGAATCTTGTGCATTAATTCTTCATTTGTACGAAAATGCAATTCGATATCGAGGAGATCTGTGAGCGATATCGTCAATCCGTGCGACTCCATTAACAACGCTATAGCTATCTAAAAATCAATGCCACTTTTCGTTGTAATTTTATAACTCAAAAACGGGCTCACCTATCCAAACCAAACGTTTAGGGTTCGAACTACTCGTATTTACTCGTAGTAGATGGTTTATGTGAAGTTTGCACAAAATCGGTCGAGCGGTTCTTCACACATTTTTTGTAACAAATGAATTCAATAAATGGCGGATCATTTTGTTAATGGGGATTTTGCTGTCAAAGTAGCGAAGCACGTACCGGGCCGCTAGTTGTTCATAAATTTTCTTCGATTGACGATATCTGACCGATATCGTCAATCGATGCAATTCGATATCACTTCGCGCCATTAGTAGTGTCCCTAATAGTAATGATTGTTTCAGTACTGCGGCAAGAGTTTTATCTCGAGCACGCAGTTGAAGCGACACTGCAGGTCATACCACGGCATGAGCAGAGAGCTGCACTGCCAGCACTGCAGCTATCTCGCTCTGGACAACGCTCAACTTAAGGTGAGAGAAAGAGACAAACGTATTATCTTAATTTAATTTTTTGATAAAAATTAGATCTAATGTGCTGGGTTTAGTCCCTCACTGTCCCGGGCCCTTAGCACAAATTTTTAGTATTTAAGACGTAAAGGAAACTGGAAGTTTGACATTTTTTTTTGGAAAAAAATAGTTCCTTCTTCGCACAACAGAGGCGCTGTTACATTTTTTCATACAGAAACGCTGTAAATACTAGAAAGACGCTGTAAATAAAAGAGTGAAAACTCGTGCTAAGGATACTACTGGACAGGAATTCATTAAAATACCATTTCAGACACCTGGCATTGACCTCGTCTAGCTTGAACAGCATAAAGTCTGGACTTTAAGAGAGACTGACCTCTAAGTTTGTTTCGGCCGTTTCTTCTCAGAGTACGATACGCCGGCCTCATCTAGCTTTAAAAATATTGTTTGATGTGTAAAAGTGTTTCTAAAGGTAAGCGTCCACAGGTCCGCATCGTACGTATCGGACGCATCGCATCAAATGGATTATTTAGACTGCGTCCACTGTATCGGCAGCGATCGGATTGCCGACGCAAGTATCAGCAATCGGATTGCCGATGCCACCTTCATTTGAATTATTTTAGTGATCGTACGTTTGGAAAGTGTTTGTGAGAAAGGAAAGCGATGCAGAAGTTGCTATTACTTATTTATTAGCAGAAGAGGAATGCATGAAAAAAAGAAAAAAAAATAACAAATGGTTCAGTAAACGTGCGGGGCGCGTCCACTGATCATTCCGTATGACGTCATCGGTACGCATCGCATGTAGGCATTGCCGATGAGCCGTCCGTTCGATGCGGATCAGTTGACGCTGTTGCATGAGTTTCAATACGAGGCAAACTAAAATCCGTTACGTACGATACGTGCGATGCGGACTTGTGGACGCTTGCCGTTAACAACACACTTGCAAAATAAATATATAATTTACTGTATCCCTGTCAGTTGCACGAGCGACGTGTACACACGCTGGAGCGACCGTACATCTGCGACGAGTGTGGCGCCTCCTACCACAGCAGACGCTGCCTCGTCCAGCACATTGAGAGCCATCGTACCGTAGCTGCTTTCCAGGTTTTTATTTTACGTGGTCATCATCATCAGCCTATAATGTTCCCACTGCTGGGACACAGGGCCTCCTCTCTGTGAGAGAAACGCGGGCCTAGTGCGGATTGGTAGACGTCACATGTCTTCGAATGTTTGGTTCTAGGACATGCCGGTTTCCTCACGATGTTTTCCTTCACCGTTTTGAGAGCAGTGCAGTTGTCTTGGTCGTTTTGTGGACGCTGTCCTCTCCTTCATGCGTCTCATTTCTATACACATCATTATACAACGTGTAACGGTAAATGCGCAAAACCTCTCGTGGGGTAACTCAGCCCATGTTATGGCAGATTTACATTGAGTCAGTAACTGACGTCAGTCCACGGACGCGTCAGTGCTGACCTGGCACTGCCATAGTGTAAATTGATTTCAAGTCAGTACAGTACCTACTGACGACACACTGACTCCGTATAAATAGCACGAGTCAGTTTTCGGCGCCAGCACTGACGTCAGTTACTGACTCAATGTAAATCAGCCTTTACTGAGCAATGTTTATTCTAAGACTTTTGGAAAAAAAAAATGATTTTTCATACTGATGGGTCCGATCAATTTCTCATTTTGCAAGAAAAACCATTTTTTTTTCCAAAAGTCTTAGAACAAACATTGTTCAGTAACATGGGCTGAGTTACCTCACGAGAGGTTTTGCCCATTTAACGTTACCTACACGTTGTATAGCGCGTCGCCCCGCTCGAAACCACTTGCTTTAATTAGTTTATAACAAACATATTTTGGTTACAGTGTGAGCTATGCCCGCATGCGTTCAAGTCCGCACGTCAGTTGTCCCGCCACCGCTACCGCACGCACAAGCAACCGGCCCCGCATGCGGTCAACTTCTGCGATACTTAGGGGCTGTCTCCACGAGCGAGAGAATCGCGGCGATATTATCGCCGTGCCACGTTTTTCTATACACTCTCTATGGAACCGTCTCCACACGGCGATATTATCGCCGCGATGCGACGAGTGGCAACGAGCGCGCAAAACATCATTACATCGTCGCTAGCCCGCCGCGACTGGCAACGTGACCGCCGCGCGCTCGCGGCGCTGAGCGACGAGTGCGCGGCGGGCGCGCTGCCAAACGCAGCGTCATTTCAGCATTGCCTAACGCAAAACGCGGCGATACGGTTACGAGTCGCCGCGGAATCGCCGCGATACCGTAACGACTCGCGACGATACGCGGCGGAATTATCGCTCGTTCGTGGAGATTATCCGACGATATAAGGGCGGACTCGTCGCGATTCTCTCGCTCGTGGAGGCAGTCCCTAAATAGACCAGCAACGTGTAATTTCTACTAAATAAAAAGAAACGTTATTTTGTAACTTTTTGTTTGTTTTAGAAGTTGGTTCCTTTTTTTTTTAACTTTTTGTTTCACCCTTTTTAGGGTGCTTGTACCTACACGGCGCATGTAACCCGTGCAAGTAAAGATGCGGGTTACCCGCGCGAGTATCATGCGTAAGCTACTTGATCAAGCTACCCGCGGGGTGCGTGTACACGGCGCATGTAGCTTGAGCATGTTGAGAAACTTGCGCGGGTTACATGCGCCGTGTACAAGCTCCCTTATTTCAGATGTTCAACAAGTCTTCGTATAATCGTAGTCTTTGAAAATCTACAATCCAAGTAAGCTACAAAAACGGATCTATGCGGGTAACGTCACGAGATATCTGTTCTTGTTATATAACTACTTAAACTTTCTCCAGAATGTAACGAACACTTTTCTGGAAACCGCATCAAAATCGGTTCAGCCAAAAGAGAGATAATTGCGGACAAACAAACACAACAAACCATTTTTGGATATTACATCATTCTTCACACAGTCCCAAGTATTCAACCTCCGGCGAGTACAGGGCAACTCGCTGCCCGACCATGGTCCATGCCCGGGTCGACGGCGCGTTGTGTCCCACGCGCGCCTCAAGGAGCGTCAGCATAGTGACGGGGCCCCCCTATAGAGGGCCACAGTCCTGCCGGGGTTGCGGGACATACGTATACCGCGACTCCGGCACACAAAGGGCTACCATACTCTCTACTTAGTCTGTGGGGCTACCGAAGGACACCGTGGATTTTAGTCAGTACAAGTCTGACAGTCCCTGCCCGGGGCTGGAGGACTCATTTGATGATTTTGCCACATAAAAAAAAGTATTCAACCTCCAAAATAAAACACAAAAACAAACTCAAAAAATTTACTTAGGGCAGAGAATTTGGAAAAACTTCAAGATGAAACAGAGAAGATCATAACACGCGTCGCCGGCTGCTTCAATTAATTCGCAGAACAGGCGTTGGAACTCCATCTCAGGAATGTGACAGAAGGCGAGGCAGGAGACGCAGCCAAACACAGCTTTTAAATACCGGGCGAAGGCCCCACAACAGAGGCAACAGTTGTTGTTGAGTGACGTGGCGATGGACAACATGGAAGATTCACAGCCTTTCGAGGAAGGTGGACATTTCTTGTTTTTCTTGCAACAAAACACGACCGTTGTGTCGTCTTTCTTCTTTTTCGGATCCTTACGTTGCTTGGGATCGTCGTCCTGCAAATGTTATTTGGAATGCATCATAAATTTTAACCGCCCGATCCCCAATGCTCCCCAATGGCACGTTTTTGTGCCACCAAACCCCGACCGATATAAAGCCTTATTTTTGGAAAAATAAGTCTTAAAATCGGACAGTATTTGAACGCAGCGACGAGTGAAGGAGAGAGTGTGTGTGGGAGAGAGAGAGGAGAAAGATGGCGAGTGAGCGAGAAAAGTGTAAAGACGGAAGTTTACAAGAATTATAGAGTGTGAGTGAGAGAAAACGTTCTCCTACCCCTAAATGTTATCCTATCTCAATGATTTTTTAAATGCTTCTGACACAGTAAAAAACTAGGTTTCTAAGCTTTCTTTTTTTCAAAATAATAGTTTGAAAGTAACAGGCGCCTAAGAGGTAGTTTTAAAAAAATCATTGAGATAGGATAACATTTAGGGACAGAAAAACGTTTTCTCTTTTAGTATGGACGAGCGGTCGGTAGACGACACTATTACATTAGCTGTTGCAACTTGAAAATTATCCCACGGGAACATTAAATAGAGATATTACCTATCCTACGTATTAATGCAGGTTATAAACTATATGTGTACATAATTTCATCAAAATCCGTTCAGTATTTTTTGCGTGAAAGAGGAACAAACATCCATCCGTTCCATCAAATTTTACTCACACAAATCCCCATACACGAAACTCAAATATTTGTTCTTTGCGGGGATCGATCCCGCGATAATTATGTTGCGCAGCCGTCAAATCGGTCAGCCACTGCGCTAACCGTGTCCAACCACCCTGTCTCTTATAGAATCTCCTGTGTCCCAGCAGTGGGAATATTATAAACTGAACAGTACAGCATCTGTTTCAGACTTACCTTGACCACATTTTCATCTCCTCTATCATTTTTTCCTGACAACCAGTTTTTAGATTGCTGTAAAATAAAACAAAATGTTAGCCGCTGATGTGAGCGGTGGCTTAGCGCGGGTCGGTGAGCAATGACATCAGAAATATTTGAAACACGCCACGAGCCGTCTCCAGTGGCGAATTCGCTACGGACGCATACAGACGTTCCATTAAGCCGTGAGCTGCGTAAGGCCCGACGCTGCGTTACGCGGATGCACGCGCGGTTCTATACAAAATTGCTCCGTCGCGGGGACCCGTGCGGGGACCCGCGCGGAGCCACGTGCGGAGACCCGCGCGGACGTCCGTCGCGGGGGCACGCGCGGTGCCACGCACGGTGTAAAAATGTACACCCTAATATAAGGGTGTAGATCGTCTTTGATCACCATAATATATTAGTTCCTCTTTTCTCCATAACGCATGTGTGTCGCTTCAGTATTTACATAGTCGCTTTATCAGAAGAAATCGCTAATGACCAATTTTATTTTTATGATAGATCTTGCGTTCCCTGGTTTGTCTTCCTTTTAAAGAGTTGCTTTTAATAAAAGCATGTACTTAACAATAACATTTAAATATCCCGGGTAAAATGTAATGAGTATTTTAATCTGTGGAACTCTTATGTCAAAATGAATGTCATATAGTCTATGGAGTAAGTCTATGGTTACTGAACTGTCAACAATAAAAAGTCACACCACGTTTTACAAGAAGTCTGTTATTTATTCTAAAATATCACGAAAATCCAGCACGATATTTAAGACACGGGGCCACGCGCGGGGCCACGCGCGGGACCACGCGCGGGGCCACGTGCGGAGCCACGCGCGGGGCTACGCGCGGTTCAGTCAATAAGGGTGCTTATACACGGTGCATGTAACTGGAGCAAACAGAGAGCAAATTTTTTTTTATGAAGACTTTCGAAAAATTCCTCCGGTGCTGAAATTTGGAATATGGTGAGAGTAGGTGATACAGATTATACATGCACAATAACGCAATTTTTTTTTAGCCGAGAAGTTCGGTTTTTTTACCAAAACGTGAAAATTGCTTATTTATTTAACTCTCTGCGAAAAATCCCTCAGTCTCAAATTTTTTGTAGTTAAAGGTTTTGTAGGTTTAAATGAAATAATAGGAAGAAAAAAAGTTAGAATAGGAAATTATAAACATCCAACTCGACTTCAGTGTCACTCCAAATCAACTTTTTACATATCGCGCTTTATCTTCTAGTGAGAATCTAGTGAAAAATTGCTCTGCCGATTTTTTTTTAATGTGATTTCTTATCCTTAAACACATAGGTTTGTTACGTAATCAGAAACTTTTCCTTTTTATACAACATTATTTCATGTCAAATCAGTCAACAAAGACTATACAAGCACACCGTTCAAATGAACTAGCGACACTGCGTAAATCGGTCGCGTGTCCACGCGCGTGTCTCCGCGCGGCAACCCGAACGGGACCACGCGCGGGGCCACGCGCGGAGCCACGCGCGGGACCACGGACGTGGACCCGCGACGGTTGCCCGTCGCGGGGACCCGTTTAACGCAGCGTCGGGCCTTAGGCGTGAGCACGTAATCTCATAGATCAGCGCTGCGTGCAGCGGGTCGCCCGTCGATGAGATTACATGAAAACAGCACGCCAGGCGTGCGCCCGCACCATGCGCACGCCTAACGCAGCTGGGGGAGCCTATCGACTAATGGAAACGATTCCCCGAATGCGGCCCCTGTGTTAAGGGTAATGGCTGCTACACACCTTTTTTTTTTTTAGCGTGGTAAAATCATCAAATGAGTCCTCCAACCCCGGGCAGGGCGGGAGGGACTGTCAGACTTCTACTGACTAAAATCCACGGTGTCCTTCATAGCCTGTTATGTTCCGGGGTTACGGTTAGGGAATAATCCCGCGACCCCGGCAGGCTTTGGCCCTCTGAGAGGGGGGCCCCGTCATTATGCTGACGCTCTTTGAGGCGCGCGTGGGACACAACGCGCCGTCGACCCGGGCATGGTCCTTGGTCGGGCAGCGAGTTGCCCTTTACTCGCTGCCCGCATGCCCGCGCCTACGGTGGCCGGAGATCATCGAGCGACATCCGTCGCCGTGGGCGTCTACCACTGCGGCTGGGGCGGAGGGAGGACGCTGTCCTCTCTTGCTCGCGGCCTGCCTCCTCCTTCACGAGCATTACTGCCTCGCAGAAGGAGCAGACCGCTTCCCACTCCGTCTCGCCGCGCAGCATGGCCGCAACCAATGCCGGGCGCGAGAGGTCTCCGCCTATCGCCGCAGTGAGGACACGTCGGTGCTCCGCCCATGGCTGCTACACACCTTACGATAAATCGTCACGATTAGTTGGTATGTACAGTTCAAACTGCAACTATAAATCAATAAGACAAGTGTGTATGAGAAAAATCGAATAAATTGTAGTTTTTCTCATACACACTTGTCGATTTATCGTTGCAGTTCTCTCTCGCACGCATCCCACCCACATGCGGGCCCTAACAACTAATGAATGCGCCCTAAGCCTGGTAATCAAAACCTACCTTAACTCGCCAATTTTCCGTGGAGCCTTCCATTGCCGAGCGCTCCTTATAAACTATAGTGCGCTCATTTCCAATTATTTTCCTTCAATAAACCACCGTTGCATCTTACATTACTTGAAATTTTTCTTTACATTCGTGTATCTAACACAGAATGACAGCACCAACTGACAGAAGATTATTTTTCTTAATTTTACAGACAAATAGGTATAATATGTAGTGAGCAAATAAATGAGGTTGAATTTACATTAGCACAGAATATGGAAGCCACACGTTCAAGTTATTGATAGTTTTTTTACTGAGCAAATAATATGTAGGTATTTTTGAGACAAACGCACCACACTATTCCCAAATCACTGCAACTACAGAAAGCCAGAATCAACAGTGGCACCCACCAGAAAAGCGCCGAGACAATGAAGCTCGACGTGTCTCGGAGAATGAATTTACCTGTCTTGGATCCTGCACGAAATTAATCAAAAAAGAATAGTGGAGGAGTAGGAAAAACACTTAGTTTCCACTTCCCTCCAAGCAGGAGACTGAACAAAACAAGACCACTGCCCTGCATGGGTAGAGCACCGACGTGTCCTCACGGCGGCGATAGGCGGAGACCGGAGACCTCTCGCGGCCAGCATTGGTCGAGGCCATGCTGCGGGGCGAGACGGAGTGGGAAGACCGCCTCCTTCTACGAAGCAGTCACGCTCGCGAAGGAGGAGGCGAGACGTATGTGGGAGAAGACGCAGCATCTTAGCGCAAAGGACGTCGCGGCACTATTTCTGGCCACCGTTAGGCGCGTGATTGCGGATGACGAGTAACGGGTGACTCGCCGTCCGATCATGAACCATATCCGGGCCGACGGCGCAACTGGAGGGGGCCCCCCTTAGAGGACCAAAGCCTGCTGGGATCGCGGGACTTTGTCATCAGGTCGTGACCATGGAACGTAAAGGGTATTGAAGGACACCGTGTACTTTAGTCAGTACAAGTCTGACAGTCCCTTCCGCCCTGCCCTGAGCGGGAGGACTCATTTTATAAAAAAAAACTTGAGAGGTGTCAAGGGACACCCGGATGCAACGAAGTTACTGTATACACTCAACAAAAATAATCGCCGCGACTCCACTCCACTCCACTCCGCTCAGCTCAGCTCCGCTCCGCTCCATTCCACTCCACTCTTTGAGCTCTAGCACTTCTAGAACTTCGTTCCAAAAAGTGTCGTGACAACTTTTCGTAAGGTTTTTTTCCGTCTAGCCCCCTTTCACAACGCGCGATAAGGAACTTCGTTCCAAAAGTGTTGCCAGATCAAAATAAAACAACAAAATTATAAAACTTAATTACTTTAATTTTTACAAAATCAACAACCTTTATTTATAACAATACATATGAAATCAAACGTTAACCATAACCGAGCTTATATCTAACTGTGAAGTACCGCCGCTCATCATCATCATCATCACCATCATCAGCCAGAAGACGTCCACTGATGAACAACCAGTGAATCTAAGATTTATATGCTATTGTGAGGTATATCCGTGATATTCATGGAGCGAGCGAGCGAACCCAGGGGGACACCCTTGTCAAACCTAAAGTTATAATCTTGAGTACCATGTATAGTCCTCACATGAATTCGAAGATAACTAGGTCTAGTGAAGAATTTATAGCAAATATGACATTGATACTTTTTAAGACCAGTATGAGTCTCTAAATGCCTTTTCAACTTCCCTTTCGTGATAAAACCTTTCCCACACTGCTGACAAATAAATGGTTTCTCCTTAGAATGCGTAAAACTATGTAACTTCAAATAATAATGTAGCTTAAAGCCCTTATTACAAATAGAGCAAATATATTTCTTTTCCTCTTCCTTATCTAAATCGTCTATAGAAATTCTGGAAGCGTGACTTTTCAAATGCTCCTCCAAGTAGTAGAAATGTGAGAAGACATCCCCGCATATGTTGCACACGCGGGATCGACCGTCGGGGGGTAGTGAAGGAGGGACCTGTCCTGAAGGAGGCTCCCCCTGGGGGAGGAGCTGGCCTGAAGGAGGCGCGGGGCCCACCGGGTAGGAGCGAGCGTTCTGAAGGACCATCGCTAGGATCTCGCTGCGATTTTCTTCGAGGATACTGAAACAAAGTTATTTGTTAATTGGTCGCGCATTGCTCGAATATGATAAGAGTGATGCGGTGTGAAAATAGGTCAAACAAGTCAACATTTTTTCCATAGAAACTTCGTTGGGGTTTTACTCCACTATTTGGCAAAGTACATCCAAAATTAAACATGGTATCGTTTTGTCTCATTATTAATTTTGTCTGTACGGAAGCAGAATTGTAAAATATGAAGCTATTAAAAAATTACGAGCTTGTAAAGATTCGTTTTTTGCGAATTTTAACACAACTTTAGGTGTAAATTAGAAGCTTAAGCAGCATCAAATTTCCAAAACGAAGTCCGTACCGACACAGCAAATTTATCGAAGAATTTAATAAATTTTATTTGAAATTAATTGGTGCAGTGGTTTTTTCATAAAACCCCAACAGCCAAAGGCTTTTTCGTATTTTTTACGCGCGCCTTTTACTCTGAATGATCGTGCATCTGACTGAATAAGTTTTCCCCTGTTTTCTCCATGGGGGGATGGTACTTGGTGTGGAACAGGTGCGCGCACACGGGACACTCGTAGCGCACGTGGCGCCGCTCGCGCGCGTGCGTGTGCAGGTGCTTGTGACGTGTACACTATACTCACAGGCCTTCCTTCTGGTGCGTGCTGAGATGTATGTGCACGTGGTACTTGGTGTGGAACAGGTGCGCGCACACGGGACACTCGTAGCGCACGTGGCGCCGCTCGCGCGCGTGCGTGTGCAGGTGCTTGTGACGTGTACACTATACTCACAGGCCTTCCTTCTGGTGCGTGCTGAGATGCATGTGCACGTGGTACTTGGTGTGGAACAGGTGCGCGCACACGGGACACTCGTAGCGCACGTGGCGCCGCTCGCGCGCGTGCGTGTGCAGGTGCTTGTGACGTGTACACTATACTCACAGGCCTTCCTTCTGGTGCGTGCTGAGATGCATGTGCACGTGGTACTTGGTGTGGAACAGGTGCGCGCACACGGGACACTCGTAGCGCACGTGGCGCCGCTCGCGCGCGTGCGTGTGCAGGTGCTTGTGACGTGTACACTATACTCACAGGCCTTCCTTCTGGTGCGTGCTGAGATGCATGTGCACGTGGTACTTGGTGTGGAACAGGTGCGCGCACACGGGACACTCGTAGCGCACGTGGCGCCGCTCGCGCGCGTGCGTGTGCAGGTGCTTGTGACGTGTACACTATACTCACAGGCCTTCCTTCTGGTGCGTGCTGAGATGCATGTGCACGTGGTACTTGGTGTGGAACAGGTGCGCGCACACGGGACACTCGTAGCGCACGTGGCGCCGCTCGCGCGCGTGCGTGTGCAGGTGCTTGTGACGTGTACACTATACTCACAGGCCTTCCTTCTGGTGCGTGCTGAGACGCATGTTGTAACGTTGTGGATTACCAACGTTGCATTTCAAAACTATAAATAGTTCATTAATATAAATTTGTAGGTATCTAGTAAATATTCTTGAATTACGTCGAGACAAAAAGTAATTTATAAGTGGGTAGTTCTAAACTGGTAGTAACATTTGACAGTTCTGTAGTGACAGAACTGTGGAATGTTCTAGCTGCGGATAAGTGAGTGGCAATGCTTATGCTGTCTCACTCTCACGCGTGCAAAGTCCAATTCCCCTTCTCTTTGAGCGAGGCATTTTGTAGCAATCAGCTGGGACTTAAAACATTACCGCGAACGCTGGACGTAGGAGTAGACGTAGTTCCTCACTATATTAGGACTATCTAATTTTACTCGTCCCAGACTTAGACAGTTTTTTTGTCAAATAATAAATACCTAATATATATTATTTAAATTCTGTGTAAGTGTAATAACCCCGTGAAGGGTAAGTTGCCAAACCAAACCTTTATAACTGCTAGCTATTGTGTTTATATCTTTTTGTATTGAGCAGTTACCTACAGACTTATTATTTTGTGTTCTAATTTTTCTTTGTTAGGTTTTTATTTTGTTAAGCCTCGAATGTTCCATACGCTCGTAGGCCTATAAATAATGTTGTGTTAATGCTTCACGCTAATTTAATATTGTGTACCTGCCATGTAAACTCCGTTCTGATGTTGACCAAACTCACAAACGCCTCAAGCGCTTTACGTCCTAGGCTTTCGCTTACGCTGCGAGGTCATCATCAGAGAGGATTTGCAGTGGACCTTTTATTTACTGCTGGACGTTGATTCCAGGGAACAAGATTGGGGTTTAAAATACCCATCCTCAACGTTCGTTGAGTTCGACAGCTGACTCACGCTACCGAACGTTCGAGGCCTGCGCACACACAGCACCTAGCCGCACACAGCTGACCAGCCGGCGCATCCACCATCCTGTCCCTGGGGTCTCTCTCACCTCGGGACAACTCCTCGCCCATCGCGTCTCTGCACTACGCGATAAGCCAGGACAGTATTTAGTGCGCCTACTTCCACGGAACGATTAAATACCTAGTGACGGCTGTGAACCACGACCTATAATAAATTTATTGTAAACGTTGGTGAGTTATTTTATTTAAACTCACCCGCTAACCGTTACATTGGCGCCCATTTACGTGGTTTTTTTATTAAGGTCGCTTGGTTTTTTTTGTTCTGTGGAGGTAGTAAGTGTGTTATTTTGGTGTTTTGTGTGTTTTGTGTTTTATTATTTTTGTGTTTGTGAAAACGTTTTCGGTTTAACGCAGCCAAGGTGTACCCTACCCTACACATATATTTTATTTTTTTACGTTTGTTTAAAAAGAAAGTAACGATTTTTTTTTTACTTTTCTTTTTAACTATTTAGATTTTTTTTTTAAACTCAACGCAGTAGTAGGGCCGTTGTGAAGGCCCGTCCGGGGAAGTACTACCACCACACTTATTGCAACCGCAAATCATTTTTTTTTTCGGTTGTAGGGTGTGGGTGCCGGGATTCCATTACAGGCACATACAACCTTTTCACCTGGGTTCGTCTGCCTATATTTAAAAGAATTATTACTTTCTTTTCTTTTATATAGGTAAATTGTTTTTTTTTTTAATTGGTTATTGCAGACCCTATCTCATTCTGTCAATACCAATATTTTTTTTCAATTCATTTTTTTTCAATATTAATAATTTGAAATAACTTAACTTTTGTAAAAAGTACATATTATTGCAGACCCTACCTCATTCTGTCAATATTCTGTCAATTTGTTTTTTCAATTTGTTTTAAATTGTTATTGCTTTTTAAAGCTTAACCTTTTGTAAAGCGTACACATTGGTTGCATTAACTCCTTTTGTGTGTTTTTTTTTTTATTTTTATTTCGGTGCAATTGTTTTTTTGTGCTTGTTTTCTAGATTGTTCTCAACCAAAACGTTATTAGATTTTTAAATTCAAATTGTAACAGACGGAGTGTTAGTACATATAACCGTTAATTTTATTTTTTCTCTTTGAATTTTTTTTTTTTTTGTTTTGGCACTTACCCTACACTTTGATTTTTTTTTTCTTTTGGAAAAATTTATAAATCATGGCTTATCCATTTAAGTTTATGTCGCTTCATAAGTCTGAACTCGAGTACTTAGTGATCATTAGAGGCGAATCATCTTTAGTCACGGTACGGGACTTACATAAACGGAAAGCTAAATATGGACCATTCTTTCCATTATGACATAGTAGTCAGTCTTTTATCGTTATAACTTTAACAAAATTTTGACATTCTACTTAGTCATTAATAATTTTAACTTTAACTTTATTATTTTGACATTTTGTTAAATATACCGTAAATTTTAAATCTTAACTTTTTTTATATTTTTTGAATACCTGTTGCTATACCGAACCTATCTAACCTACCAATTTTTTTTCTTTGTTATAACTTTTGGTCTACCCTATAGTTATTTATGTATAATGATGGCCTACCCCATTCATTATATTTTATTTTTTATACCTATCGGCCCTACACCGAAGGTATTTACTATATTGATCGTGGCTCTAACCCATCGATCACTTTGGTTTTGTAATTCATGGTTGTGTTTTTTTTTCTTTACATGGTTGTGTTTTTCTTCTTTAGAGCGGTAGCAACTCTTTAAATAAGCCCTTGCGGGAGCGGTCGATTACTCCTTAAATAAACCATAAATCATTAAGCACAACTGTGTCTATAGAGCGGTAGCAACTCTTTAAATAAGCCCTTGCATCATAAAAACACAACTGTGTCTATAGAGCGGTTGCAACTCTTTAAATAAGCCCTTGCAGGAGCGGTCGATTACTCCTTAAATAAACCATAAATCAAAAGAAACAAAACCAAAGGACATAGCTTGTTCACTTAATACTGATGGTCTACACCATTCGTGTTGTTTACTTAGAGCGGTCGCAACTCTTTAAATAAGCCTTTGCAGGAGCGGTTGGTAACTCCATAAATAAGCCTTAAACCAAAAACATAATTTTATCATCTAAATTTAGATTCAATTACTTACATTAAAATTTAAAACTGGTAGGTGGATTAGTATTGGTCGGTAGATGGTTAAAAGGAAAAGAAATAATTTAACAATAACATTTTATTGAACTCGATACATTCGATTGCATTATTCTCTCGCTTAGTACACTTTCATCTTTGAAGAAAACTATTGTAAGGCATCAGGTTAATGACAACAGGATTCCTATATATTTTATATTGTGCGACAGCTATCTCTCGTATCACTGTATACAATAGCTGCCGCTGGTTATGATTGTGAGAAGTACGAATGATGATTTTTTGATAGGTAAAACAATAGTTAGATCTAATTCTTCGTGCGGATTTTGTCATTATAGAAGACAAAATCCTTGACTGCGCGAGGGGGTATTGTAACGTTGTGGATTACCAACGTTGCATTTCAAAACTATAAATAGTTCATTAATATAAATTTGTAGGTATCTAGTAAATATTCTTGAATTACGTCGAGACAAAAAGTAATTTATAAGTGGGTAGTTCTAAACTGGTAGTAACATTTGACAGTTCTGTAGTGACAGAACTGTGGAATGTTCTAGCTGCGGATAAGTGAGTGGCAATGCTTATGCTGTCTCACTCTCACGCGTGCAAAGTCCAATTCCCCTTCTCTTTGAGCGAGGCATTTTGTAGCAATCAGCTGGGACTTAAAACATTACCGCGAACGCTGGACGTAGGAGTAGACGTAGTTCCTCACTATATTAGGACTATCTAATTTTACTCGTCCCAGACTTAGACAGTTTTTTTTGTCAAATAATAAATACCTAATATATATTATTTAAATTCTGTGTAAGTGTAATAACCCCGTGAAGGGTAAGTTGCCAAACCAAACCTTTATAACTGCTAGCTATTGTGTTTATATCTTTTTGTATTGAGCAGTTACCTACAGACTTATTATTTTGTGTTCTAATTTTTCTTTGTTAGGTTTTTATTTTGTTAAGCCTCGAATGTTCCATACGCTCGTAGGCCTATAAATAATGTTGTGTTAATACTTCACGCTAATTTAATATTGTGTACCTGCCATGTAAACTCCGTTCTGATGTTGACCAAACTCACAAACGCCTCAAGCGCTTTACGTCCTAGGCTTTCGCTTACGCTGCGAGGTCATCATCAGAGAGGATTTGCAGTGGACCTTTTATTTACTGCTGGACGTTGATTCCAGGGAACAAGATTGGGGTTTAAAATACCCATCCTCAACGTTCGTTGAGTTCGACAGCTGACTCACGCTACCGAACGTTCGAGGCCTGCGCACACACAGCACCTAGCCGCACACAGCTGACCAGCCGGCGCATCCACCATCCTGTCCCTGGGGTCTCTCTCACCTCGGGACAACTCCTCGCCCATCGCGTCTCTGCACTACGCGATAAGCCAGGACAGTATTTAGTGCGCCTACTTCCACGGAACGATTAAATACCTAGTGACGGCTGTGAACCACGACCTATAATAAATTTATTGTAAACGTTGGTGAGTTATTTTATTTAAACTCACCCGCTAACCGTTACAATGTGCACGTGGTACTTGGTGTGGAACAGGTGCGCGCACACGGGACACTCGTAGCGCACGTGGCGCCGCTCGCGCGCGTGCGTGTGCAGGTGCTTGTGACGTGTACACTATACTCACAGGCCTTCCTTCTGGTGCGTGCTGAGATGCATGTGCACGTGGTACTTGGTGTGGAACAGGTGCGCGCACACGGGACACTCGTAGCGCACGTGGCGCCGCTCGCGCGCGTGCGTGTGCAGGTGCTTGTGACGTGTACACTATACTCACAGGCCTTCCTTCTGGTGCGTGCTGAGATGCATGTGCACGTGGTACTTGGTGTGGAACAGGTGCGCGCACACGGGACACTCGTAGCGCACGTGGCGCCGCTCGCGCGCGTGCGTGTGCAGGTGCTTGTGACGTGTACACTATACTCACAGGCCTTCCTTCTGGTGCGTGCTGAGATGCATGTGCACGTGGTACTTGGTGTGGAACAGGTGCGCGCACACGGGACACTCGTAGCGCACGTGGCGCCGCTCGCGCGCGTGCGTGTGCAGGTGCTTGTGACGTGTACACTATACTCACAGGCCTTCCTTCTGGTGCGTGCTGAGATGCATGTGCACGTGGTACTTGGTGTGGAACAGGTGCGCGCACACGGGACACTCGTAGCGCACGTGGCGCCGCTCGCGCGCGTGCGTGTGCAGGTGCTTGTGACGTGTACACTATACTCACAGGCCTTCCTTCTGGTGCGTGCTGAGATGCATGTGCACGTGGTACTTGGTGTGGAACAGGTGCGCGCACACGGGACACTCGTAGCGCACGTGGCGCCGCTCGCGCGCGTGCGTGTGCAGGTGCTTGTGACGTGTACACTATACTCACAGGCCTTCCTTCTGGTGCGTGCTGAGATGCATGTGCACGTGGTACTTGGTGTGGAACAGGTGCGCGCACACGGGACACTCGTAGCGCACGTGGCGCCGCTCGCGCGCGTGCGTGTGCAGGTGCTTGTGACGTGTACACTATACTCACAGGCCTTCCTTCTGGTGCGTGCTGAGATGCATGTGCACGTGGTACTTGGTGTGGAACAGGTGCGCGCACACGGGACACTCGTAGCGCACGTGGCGCCGCTCGCGCGCGTGCGTGTGCAGGTGCTTGTGACGTGTACACTATACTCACAGGCCTTCCTTCTGGTGCGTGCTGAGATGCATGTGCACGTGGTACTTGGTGTGGAACAGGTGCGCGCACACGGGACACTCGTAGCGCACGTGGCGCCGCTCGCGCGCGTGCGTGTGCAGGTGCTTGTGACGTGTACACTATACTCACAGGCCTTCCTTCTGGTGCGTGCTGAGATGCATGTGCACGTGGTACTTGGTGTGGAACAGGTGCGCGCACACGGGACACTCGTAGCGCACGTGGCGCCGCTCGCGCGCGTGCGTGTGCAGGTGCTTGTGACGTGTACACTATACTCACAGGCCTTCCTTCTGGTGCGTGCTGAGATGCATGTGCACGTGGTACTTGGTGTGGAACAGGTGCGCGCACACGGGACACTCGTAGCGCACGTGGCGCCGCTCGCGCGCGTGCGTGTGCAGGTGCTTGTGACGTGTACACTATACTCACAGGCCTTCCTTCTGGTGCGTGCTGAGATGCATGTGCACGTGGTACTTGGTGTGGAACAGGTGCGCGCACACGGGACACTCGTAGCGCACGTGGCGCCGCTCGCGCGCGTGCGTGTGCAGGTGCTTGTGACGTGTACACTATACTCACAGGCCTTCCTTCTGGTGCGTGCTGAGATGCATGTGCACGTGGTACTTGGTGTGGAACAGGTGCGCGCACACGGGACACTCGTAGCGCACGTGGCGCCGCTCGCGCGCGTGCGTGTGCAGGTGCTTGTGACGTGTACACTATACTCACAGGCCTTCCTTCTGGTGCGTGCTGAGATGCATGTGCACGTGGTACTTGGTGTGGAACAGGTGCGCGCACACGGGACACTCGTAGCGCACGTGGCGCCGCTCGCGCGCGTGCGTGTGCAGGTGCTTGTGACGTGTACACTATACTCACAGGCCTTCCTTCTGGTGCGTGCTGAGATGCATGTGCACGTGGTACTTGGTGTGGAACAGGTGCGCGCACACGGGACACTCGTAGCGCACGTGGCGCCGCTCGCGCGCGTGCGTGTGCAGGTGCTTGTGACGTGTACACTATACTCACAGGCCTTCCTTCTGGTGCGTGCTGAGATGCATGTGCACGTGGTACTTGGTGTGGAACAGGTGCGCGCACACGGGACACTCGTAGCGCACGTGGCGCCGCTCGCGCGCGTGCGTGTGCAGGTGCTTGTGACGTGTACACTATACTCACAGGCCTTCCTTCTGGTGCGTGCTGAGATGCATGTGCACGTGGTACTTGGTGTGGAACAGGTGCGCGCACACGGGACACTCGTAGCGCACGTGGCGCCGCTCGCGCGCGTGCGTGTGCAGGTGCTTGTGACGTGTACACTATACTCACAGGCCTTCCTTCTGGTGCGTGCTGAGATGCATGTGCACGTGGTACTTGGTGTGGAACAGGTGCGCGCACACGGGACACTCTAGCGCACGTGGCGCCGCTCGCGCGCGTGCGTGTGCAGGTGCTTGTGACGTGTACACTATACTCACAGGCCTTCCTTCTGGTGCGTGCTGAGATGCATGTGCACGTGGTACTTGGTGTGGAACAGGTGCGCGCACACGGGACACTCGTAGCGCACGTGGCGCCGCTCGCGCGCGTGCGTGTGCAGGTGCTTGTGACGTGTACACTATACTCACAGGCCTTCCTTCTGGTGCGTGCTGAGATGCATGTGCACGTGGTACTTGGTGTGGAACAGGTGCGCGCACACGGGACACTCGTAGCGCACGTGGCGCCGCTCGCGCGCGTGCGTGTGCAGGTGCTTGTGACGTGTACACTATACTCACAGGCCTTCCTTCTGGTGCGTGCTGAGATGCATGTGCACGTGGTACTTGGTGTGGAACAGGTGCGCGCACACGGGACACTCGTAGCGCACGTGGCGCCGCTCGCGCGCGTGCGTGTGCAGGTGCTTGTGACGTGTACACTATACTCACAGGCCTTCCTTCTGGTGCGTGCTGAGATGCATGTGCACGTGGTACTTGGTGTGGAACAGGTGCGCGCACACGGGACACTCGTAGCGCACGTGGCGCCGCTCGCGCGCGTGCGTGTGCAGGTGCTTGTGACGTGTACACTATACTCACAGGCCTTCCTTCTGGTGCGTGCTGAGATGCATGTGCACGTGGTACTTGGTGTGGAACAGGTGCGCGCACACGGGACACTCGTAGCGCACGTGGCGCCGCTCGCGCGCGTGCGTGTGCAGGTGCTTGTGACGTGTACACTATACTCACAGGCCTTCCTTCTGGTGCGTGCTGAGATGCATGTGCACGTGGTACTTGGTGTGGAACAGGTGCGCGCACACGGGACACTCGTAGCGCACGTGGCGCCGCTCGCGCGCGTGCGTGTGCAGGTGCTTGTGACGTGTACACTATACTCACAGGCCTTCCTTCTGGTGCGTGCTGAGATGCATGTGCACGTGGTACTTGGTGTGGAACAGGTGCGCGCACACGGGACACTCGTAGCGCACGTGGCGCCGCTCGCGCGCGTGCGTGTGCAGGTGCTTGTGACGTGTACACTATACTCACAGGCCTTCCTTCTGGTGCGTGCTGAGATGCATGTGCACGTGGTACTTGGTGTGGAACAGGTGCGCGCACACGGGACACTCGTAGCGCACGTGGCGCCGCTCGCGCGCGTGCGTGTGCAGGTGCTTGTGACGTGTACACTATACTCACAGGCCTTCCTTCTGGTGCGTGCTGAGATGCATGTGCACGTGGTACTTGGTGTGGAACAGGTGCGCGCACACGGGACACTCGTAGCGCACGTGGCGCCGCTCGCGCGCGTGCGTGTGCAGGTGCTTGTGACGTGTACACTATACTCACAGGCCTTCCTTCTGGTGCGTGCTGAGATGCATGTGCACGTGGTACTTGGTGTGGAACAGGTGCGCGCACACGGGACACTCGTAGCGCACGTGGCGCCGCTCGCGCGCGTGCGTGTGCAGGTGCTTGTGACGTGTACACTATACTCACAGGCCTTCCTTCTGGTGCGTGCTGAGATGCATGTGCACGTGGTACTTGGTGTGGAACAGGTGCGCGCACACGGGACACTCGTAGCGCACGTGGCGCCGCTCGCACGCGTGCGTGTGCAGGTGCTTGTGACGTGTACACTATACTCACAGGCCTTCCTTCTGGTGCGTGCTGAGATGCATGTGCACGTGGTACTTGGTGTGGAACAGGTGCGCGCACACGGGACACTCGTAGCGCACGTGGCGCCGCTCGCGCGCGTGCGTGTGCAGGTGCTTGTGACGTGTACACTATACTCACAGGCCTTCCTTCTGGTGCGTGCTGAGATGCATGTGCACGTGGTACTTGGTGTGGAACAGGTGCGCGCACACGGGACACTCGTAGCGCACGTGGCGCCGCTCGCGCGCGTGCGTGTGCAGGTGCTTGTGACGTGTACACTATACTCACAGGCCTTCCTTCTGGTGCGTGCTGAGATGCATGTGCACGTGGTACTTGGTGTGGAACAGGTGCGCGCACACGGGACACTCGTAGCGCACGTGGCGCCGCTCGCGCGCGTGCGTGTGCAGGTGCTTGTGACGTGTACACTATACTCACAGGCCTTCCTTCTGGTGCGTGCTGAGATGCATGTGCACGTGGTACTTGGTGTGGAACAGGTGCGCGCACACGGGACACTCGTAGCGCACGTGGCGCCGCTCGCGCGCGTGCGTGTGCAGGTGCTTGTGACGTGTACACTATACTCACAGGCCTTCCTTCTGGTGCGTGCTGAGATGCATGTGCACGTGGTACTTGGTGTGGAACAGGTGCGCGCACACGGGACACTCGTAGCGCACGTGGCGCCGCTCGCGCGCGTGCGTGTGCAGGTGCTTGTGACGTGTACACTATACTCACAGGCCTTCCTTCTGGTGCGTGCTGAGATGCATGTGCACGTGGTACTTGGTGTGGAACAGGTGCGCGCACACGGGACACTCGTAGCGCACGTGGCGCCGCTCGCGCGCGTGCGTGTGCAGGTGCTTGTGACGTGTACACTATACTCACAGGCCTTCCTTCTGGTGCGTGCTGAGATGCATGTGCACGTGGTACTTGGTGTGGAACAGGTGCGCGCACACGGGACACTCGTAGCGCACGTGGCGCCGCTCGCGCGCGTGCGTGTGCAGGTGCTTGTGACGTGTACACTATACTCACAGGCCTTCCTTCTGGTGCGTGCTGAGATGCATGTGCACGTGGTACTTGGTGTGGAACAGGTGCGCGCACACGGGACACTCGTAGCGCACGTGGCGCCGCTCGCGCGCGTGCGTGTGCAGGTGCTTGGTCAGCTTGCAGGCGGCGCTGAACCGCTTGGAGCACACGTCGCACACGAACTCCTTGTCGGGGGCGTGGCGCTTGCGGTGGTACACCTACACAATAATATTGCACGATATATACGGTGTGGGCTCTGTCAAGACCCAGTTTTCGGTAAACGAGTTGCAAACATGACACAACACGTAGACACGCGACTTCGACGTCATCATTTGACTTTCCACCTACATTCGATATCGACTTTTCGACAACGACATTGATTTCAACTTTCGACGTCGTCTTTCAACATCGACTATACACATCGACATCGTCTTCCGACTTCGTCTTCCGACATCATCTTCCGACTTGAGTCTTCCGACATCATCTTTCGACTTAAGTCTTCCGACTTCGTCTTTCGACTTCGTCTTCCGACTTGAGTCTTCCGATTTCGTCTCCCGACATCATCTTCCGACTTGAGTTTTCCGACATCATCTTTCGACTTAAGTCATCCGACTTCGTCGTTCGACTTCGTCTTCCGACTTGAGTCTTCCGACTTCGTCTCCCGACATCGTCTTCTGACTTCGTCTTCCGACTTCGTCTCCCATTGATTTCAACTTTCGACGTCGTCTTTCAACATCGACTATACACATCGACATCGTCTTCCGACTTCGTCTTCCGACATCATCTTTCGACTTGAGTCTTCCGACTTCGTCTTCCGACATCGTCTTCCGACTTGAGTCTTCCGACTTCGTCTCCCGACGTCGTCTTCCGACTTCGTCATCCAACGTCGTCTAGCGACTTGAGTCTTCCGACGTTATCTTCCGACTTCGTCTTCCGAAATCTTCTTTCGACTTGAGTCTTCCGACTTCCTCTTTTGACTTCGTCTTTCGACTTGAGTCTTCCGACTTCGTCTCCCGGCATCGTCTTCCAACTTCGTCATCCGACATCATCTTCCGACTTGTGTCTTCCGACTTCGTCTTCCGACTTCGTCTTTCGACTTCGCCTTTCGACTTCGTCTTCCGACTTCGCCTTCCAACTTCGTCTTCCGACGTAGTCATCCGACTTCGTCTTCCAACTGCGTCTTCCGACATCATCTTGCGACCTGCTTCTTCCTGATTCGACTTCGTCTTCCGACTTCGTCTTTCGACTTCGTCTTCCGAAATCTTTTTTCGACTTGAGTCTTCCGACTTCCTCTTTTGACTTCGTCTTTCGACGTGAGTCTTCCGACTTCGTCTCCCGGCATCGTCTTCCAACTTCGTCATCCGACATCATATTCCGACTTGTGTCTTCCGACTTCGTCTTCCGACTTCGTCTTTCGACTTCGCCTTTCGACTTCGTCTTACGACTTCGCCTTCCAACTTCGTCTTCCAACGTAGTCATCCGACTTCGTCTTCCAACTGCGTCTTCCGACATCATCTTGCGACCTGCTTCTTCCTGATTCGACTTCGTCTTCCGACTTCGTCTTTCGACTTCGTCTTCCGACTTCGTCTTCCGACTTCGTCTTCCGACTTCGTCTTCCGACTTGAGTCTTCCGACTTCTTCTTCCGACTTCGTCTCCAAAAATCGTCTTCCGACGTAATCTTCCGACTTCGTCTTCCGACATCATCTTTCGACTTGAGTCGACATCAACTTTCGTCTTCGTCTTCCGACTTCGTCTCCCGACTTCGTCTTCCGACTTTGTCTTCCGACATCATCTTTTGACTTGAGTCTTCCGACTTCGTAATTCGACTCCCGTCTTTCGACTTCGTCTTCCGACTTCGTCTTTCGACTTCGTCTTCCGACTTCGTCTTGCGTCTTTGACATTTACTGTCGACATCAACTTTCGTCATCGACCTTGACTACGATTTCTTCTTTTGACTTAGTCTTTCGACTTCGACGTCGACTTTCGACATCGACTTTCATCTTTCGACATTCCTTCACTAAGTACTTATGACTGCTTCTCGGAAACCCACAACATGGACTCGACCAATATCGGGATAGCTCACAGGCTCACAGCTTTATAAAATTAGCACTCACCATAGTCTCCCTCTTTTTATAAGTGTTCCCACAGATAGTACAGAGATAGGGCTTCGGTCCCGTGTGCGTGGCCTCGTGCTCCTTCCGCGCGGCCTCGTCGGGCGCGTCCTGCAGGCAGTAGTGACAGCGCAGCACTAGGGCTTCGCCCGCGTGCGACTGCTTGTGCACCTCCAGCATGTTTAGGTGAAGGAACCTGTAGGGAAGACGGCGTTAAAATTTATATTATGTCACAAAAGTAAGCGCGCTTGATCATAACGCGAATTGAATAATGTCCGATGTACAACTTGGCCAGAACGTCTTGAAATGGAACTAATCTTTTTGTTTGCTGACAACGTTTTAAAATCATTGATATTTGGTGTAAACAAAGAACACAGGTTTGTTAGATTTATTATTGTGCCATAAAACTAACGTAATAAGTGAAAAAGAAAATATTCAAAGTGCTGGTAGCGAGAGCACAGTGGCGACTTCGGGTTTTCTACTCTAATTTGCCAAGCTGTAAGCGCGCTTGAAAATGACGTGATTCGGATAGTGTTCGAAGTAAGCGCGGCCGGCACGCTTGATCGTAACTTGATTAGACCGAATTGCATCGTCGAACAACATAAGCACAAAAAAATGTAAAATAGCTTTAAAACTTTTCTTTCGGAAGTCGGTTCGGCTTTGTATTTTATTTTTAGACTCTTTTGGGACTCTAATGAGTTTTTTTTTACACTTCTTGTATGATTTTGAAGTCGGTTGCTTAATTTTTTTGTTTATATTTTACGCTTTTTAGTTCGTAAGTACTAGCGGCGTCTATAAAAATCTGTCATCAAAATAAGCAATAACACATACATGCGGACGTAACGGGATAGTTACTTTTGTTTTTTATTCTTCTCAAGAATGTAACGAACGCTTTTCTGAAAAGCACATCGTTAGCCAAACGCGAGAAACGCGCGGACAAACATACATACAAACTTACGGGTCGAACTGAAAACCTCCTTTACTTTGAAGAGTCGGTTAATAATAAACTTACTTCTGGTTACAAAACTCGCAGGCATGCGGTCTCTTCTGATGTTTACGACGTGGCTTCTCTTCTCCATTTTTCGCTTTCGAAGTTTTCGACTTCATTTTGAGTTTCTTCTTTGATGGTCTGTGGAATATAAAGTTATAATAAGAGTTATTCATGTACAATCGATAAAGTTGAATTATGACCCATCATAAGCTTATCTTCAAATACAATTAGGTCTACATTTGCGTAAACAAACATGTCCATGATAACGACTTAGATCTTTGTCAATTTGATGGATTCAAACGATTTATTGTCAAAATGGGTCATTATTCAACTTTGTCGATTGTACAAGAGTAAAGTGGATATGCCCGAAATCCCGGAATTACTTTTAAAGTGAAGAAAAATTCCGTGACTTTTATTAAAATAAAAAAGATTTTACTTTCACACAATTTATATTATGTAACTTTGATGTTTTTTTTTTAAATTATTATTTATTTGTAATACTGTTTTCCACTCGTGGTTGTCTATAAGTAATCCATATCAGCATTTCGGTGCAGGTACCAAAATACTCTACCTAATTTCGACCTATGGTTTTAAATAGACAATCATCATCACCCTATAATGTTCCCACTGCTGGGACACAGGACTCCTCTGCGTGAGAGGGAGTGCTCCATAATCCACCACGCGGGCCCAGTGCGGATTGGTAGATGTCACATATCTTCGAATTTTTGGTTCTAGGACTCCTCACGATCTTAGGCTGGATCAATTTCTCATTTTGTATGATAAATATTTTTTTTTTCAAGTGTTTTTGATCAAACATTGTTCAGTAACATGGGCTGAGTTACCCCACGAGAGGTTTTGCGCTATTAACGTTACACGTTGTGTATATAGAAGAGATTATGTATGTATGTCTACTGCAGAAGTCCCCACATTCTAACTACTTACTTCTTATCCACATCTTCCTGTTTTTCTTCCACTTCGCCATCAACTTCCGGTTTTGTGTCCTCGACTTCCGTTTTGACATCTTTATCTATAACAAAATGTTTTTGTAATATTTTGGATAAACGGCAAAGTCCTCAAAAGTGTAGCAAACATTTTTCAATTTCTATGGTAGTTTTTACAACCAATATGATAGTATTTAAATTATTATGGTAGTTTTTAGTTTATGCAACGGTCTTAGTTTTGCCATGGTAGCTTTTGAAATACCGTGGTAATTTTTGATAAAGGTATGATAGTTTAAAAAAGATTAGAAATACCTTGGTAGTTTTTGCAAATGATATGGTAGTTTTCATAATGACGTGGTAGTGTTTGTGATATGCATGGTAGTTTTTGAAAAAACCATGGTAGTTTTAAAATGACATGGTAATTTATGAAATAACACAGTAGTTTTTGAAAAAACCAAGGTAGTTTTTATAAAAACATAGTAGCCTTTATAGTACCATGGTAGTTTTTAAAATAGCTTGTGAAATTTTGTATTTGACACGGTAGTTTTTGAAAAACATGGTAGTTTTTAAAAACATGGTAGCCTTTATATTACCATGGTAGTTTTTTTTTTAATATCTTGGTAGTTTTTGTAATACCATGGTAGTTTTTGAAAAATCATGGTAGTTTTTAAAATAACAAGGTAGTTTCTCACACCGACCTTGCGCATGCGTGAGCACGTGGCGGTGCATCTTGCTGCTGGTGATGAACCCGCGGCCGCATGTGTAGCACTTGAAGGGACGCTCGCCCGTGTGCGTGCGCATGTGCACGCGCAAGTACGAAGCGCTGCTGATGCTCTTGTGACACACCTGGGAGACGAACTTAACATAAGGCGACTTACAACACCTGAGGCAACACCACACGTGGAATGAAAGAGAAATATAGAACGTGGCTCCATTTTTATATCTACGTAACATCATCAAATAAGTCCAGCCCAGGGCAAGGCGGGAGGGACTGTCAGACTTGTACTGACTAAAATTCACGGTGTCCTTCAATAGCCCTTTACGTTCCAAGGTCACGGTAATGAGATAAGTCCCGCGGCCCCATCATTTTGGGTTGTAATGCGATAGCACGTGGCCGCGTCGAGAATTCCGCCGCGTGCTATCGCATTATGCTTTCTGTCCCGGTCTAGCAAATGGCAGTTCTAAGCGACAGAAAGAGAAAGGGCGACGGAAAAAGTCAATTCCGCGTCGATAGATGTGGGAGCACCCTTACCATACTTTTGCTCGCTAGTGAAATTATCAGAAATACTTCTATTCGTTTCGTTTTCTATTATTTGATATAGCGGCAACAGAAATACATCATCTGTAAAAATTTTACTGTCCCACTATAGCGTTTCTTTTTATTTCACAACTGTCACTTAAAAGCGAATTTCCCTAGGGCTGAAAAGTATTGCTTTCAACCCGCTCCTAAGACACGACCTCGTTTCAAAGTATGAGTAATAAAAATGATAAAATGATACGGGGTACTGCGTTGTGATTGACTAACTCAAGGTCTGTTCTGTCTCAACGTATGTTTACGGCTCACAGGATTGGTCGAAATGAGACGGATATAAGACTTTTTTGCCTAATGTGTTGACAGACATCGGTCCCCTGTTATTAGGAGTCTAGTATTATATCGTCGTTGGTTACCTCACACGTGCGCGACGCTCGTCTCCTGCGGGGTGCGGGGGTGTGTGCGGGCGGAGGGGGGCTGTGTGCGTGCGGGGCCGCCCACGTGTTCTCGGGGAAGTAATCCGAGTCTGAGTTGCTGGGGAAAAATATAGCTTCTAGCAATAAAATCTTTAGGTATAGCCAACACTTTCTCATCATTATCATTAAACTATAATGTTCCCACTGCTGGGACACGCTGTGGGAGGCCAACACTTTTAGCAATATGCCTAACCTAAGTAATATGGTAGATTCAAAAATTGATATGGTAGTTTTTATTATTGACATGGTAGTTTTTGTAATACAATGGCAGTAGTAACTGGAATGGTAGTTTGCAAAATGCTATGGTAGATTTTACAATAGGTATGGTAGTTTTTGAAAAACCGTGGTAGTTTTTACAACTAGCATGTTAGATTTTAATATACCGTAGTAGTTTTAACAACTAGCATGGTAGTTTTTGAAATTTGTATGGTAGTTTTTTTATACAATGGTAGAATTACAATCAGTCCTTCCACTATTTATGATATGCTGGTATCTGAACTAAGTCACAATAACAATACAATTGTTGAGGAGTATGGATTGTATAGTGAAACGTAGATAGAAACAATTAAATATCTTGTATTTTACATAACGAAAAAATTAACATGAGTGACACAGTCATAGTAAAAGTTATCAAAAAAAAACAATGCCTCACCTATCCTCATCCTTCACGTCGCCGACGTCAGCGTCCCCGCCGACGTCACTGGCCGCGTCACCGACGACGTCAGCGGGCGCCTCGTCGTCGGACAGCTCGCGCTTGACCGGCGTGTCATCAAAGTCCACCTTTACTTCTTCTATTAGTATGTCCAGTTTGGGTACTAAGTCCTTTTGGTCTTCGTCGATCACCTGAGCAACCGAGTTTACAAAGTTTGGGGCGAGTTTTATAAAGATTGAGGCGAGTTTTACAAAGATTGGGGCGAGTTTTATAAATATTGGGGTGAGTTTTATAATGATTAGGGCGAGTTTTATAAATATTGGGGAGAGTTTTATAAAGATTTGGGCGAATTTTATAAAGACTGGGGCGAGTTTTATAAAGATTGGGGCGAGGTTTATAAAGATTGGCGCGAGTGTTACAAGGATAAGGGCAAGTTTTATAAAGATTGGGGCTAGATTTATAAAGAATGAGGCGAGTTTTACAAGGATTGGGGCGAGTTTTATAAAGATTAGGGTGAGTCTTACAAGGATTGGGGCTAGATTTATAAAGAATGAGGCGAGTTTTACAAGGATTGGGGCGAGTTTTATAAAGATTGGGGCGAGTTTTATAAAGATTGGGGCGAGTTTTAGAAAGATTGGGGTGAGTCTTATAACGATTGGGGCGAGTCTTACAAGGATTGGGGTGAGTTTTATAAAGATAGGGGCGAGTCTTACAAGGATTGGGGTGAGTTTTATAAAGATAGGGGCGAGTCTTACAAGGATTGGGGTGAGTTTTATAAAGATAGGGGCGAGTCTTACAAGGTTTGAGTCGGATCTTACAAGGATTGAGGAAAGTTTTCTAAGGATGGGGTGAGTTTTATAAGGATGGAACGAATATTATGAGGATTGGGGAGAGTCTCACAAAAATGGGCGAGTTTCTAGAAGCTTTGGGTCGAATTTTAAGAAGCAAAGTAGGTGCATGATAGGTAAATTTCGAGGACGTTTTTCTAGTAGCGATTCATACATACCTCCTCCTTCACCTCGGCGAGCTCGTCTCCCGGCAGGCCCCAGACCGCGTCGCCCTGTGCCGGCGTTAGACCCTGTGTCCCACTGTCCCCGGCCCCCTGTGTCCCATTGTCCCCCTGCCCCTGTGCCCCACTGTCCCCGTTCTCGAGCGGCCCCTGTTCAGGCGGCGCGCGGAGCTGCTCCTCCAACTCCTTGAGGTACGGCAGGATCGCGTTGTAGTCTACAACACGACACCTCATACGTTCCAGTTTCTAGGCTACGGCGTAGCATGGTCTACGTTTTTTGTCTATGCTACGCCGTAGTGAACACTGCTACGAAGAAGTCAATGCTACGCCGTAGTAAACACGGTTCTACGAAGAAGTCAATGGTACACTGTATATTACTATACTACGCCGTAGTAAACGCACGTCTACGCCGTAATAAAAGCTATGCTACGCCGTAGTTAACATAATGGTACGCCGTAATAAAGACTATGCAACGCCGTAGTTAAAATAATGGTACGCCGTAGTAAACACTATGCTACGCCGCAGTAAATATTGTGCTACACCGTAGTAAACACTGCTACGAAGAAGTTAACGCTACGCCGTAGTAAACACAATACTACGCAGTACGGCCGTAGTGAACACTGGTACGAATAAGTCAATGCTACGCCGTAGTACACACTGTGCTACGAAGAAGTTAATGGTACACCAGCACCGTAGTAAACAGTTCTACGAAGACGACAATGTTACGCCGTATTAACACTATGCTACGCCGTAGTAACCGCAAAGCTACGCCGTAACAAACGCAAGGCTACGCCGTAGAAAACACTGTGCTACGAAGAAGTCAATGCTACGCTGTAGTATATACTGAGTTACGATGAAGTCAATGATACGCCGTAGTAAACACTGTTCTGTTTTTTTTTCTCTCTATAATCGCATTACATCGCGAGAGATGAAAGGAGGGAAGAGAGGCCTTTGCCCTGCAGTGGGACAAAGCTCATAAAAAAAATACGAAAAGTCAATGCTACGCCGCGCCGTATTAACACTATGCTAAGCCGTAGTAAATACTATGATACGGCGTAGTAAATACAAATCTTCGCCGTAGTAAACAATGATTCGCCGTAGTATACACTATGCTACGTAGTAGTAAACACTGTAGACCGAAGTCTGCTACGCTATTATAAACTCTACGCTACGCCGTAGTTCATTACATTTAAAATAGAGTATTTTTTTTATAATTGAGATTATTCGATTTGTAAAGTTCTTGTAGAAAGTCGTCGTTTACGTCGCAGTAGGCAGCCGAAGCCGCGGTACAAGCTAGTAGTATAATTATGTGACGTACCGTACGGCTCTCCCTCCAACTTGTCTTCTGGGTGCGTTTTGTCGAAGTGCGCCGTCAACAACTCGAACCTGCGATGTACAACACACATTTATACTCACACGTGATTTTTGAGATTGCTTTTTTTTATCGTCGTAAAATCCTCAAACGAGTCCTCCCACCCCGGGCAGGGTGGGAGTTTTTTTTTTTTAACACTGGCATCTCGCAGGTCAACCTATAAGAGGTTGTGTGCTATTTAACCAGACAAATAAGTCCACACCGGGGCAGGGCGGGAGGAAATGTCAGACTCGTACTGACTGAAATCCACGATGTACTTTAATAGCCTATCAAGTTCCAGGCACGGTAATTGGATAAGTCCATGACATCTACCGGCCCGCGTGGATGATTATGGCCCACTCCCTCTCACATTGAGGAAGCCTGTATCCCAGCAGTGAGAACATTATAGGCTTATGTTGATTTTGTTATAAGGAAGGGTGCTAATGAGGGTGGTGGTGGTACTAAGCCTTTTTTTATCGTGGTAAAATCATCAAATGAGTCCTCCCACCCCGGGCAGGACGTGAGGGACTGTCAGACTCGTACTGACTAAAATCCACGGTGTCCTTCAGTAGCCCTTTATGTTCCGTGGTCACGGTAATGAGATAAGTCCCGCGATCCCGGCAGGCTTCGGCCCTCTAGAGAGCCCCGTCATTATGCTGACGCTTTTTGAGGCGCGCGTGGGACACAACGCGCCGTCGACCCGGGCTGCGTCCATGGTCGGACAGCGAGTTGCCCTTTACTCGCCGCCCGTATTCTCGATGGTACTAACCTTGAGTAGATCTTGAAACAGATTCGACATTGATATCTCTCAGCGAGGTGAATACGCTTGTTATGTCTCCCGAGTTTGCTCGCCGTAATGAACGACTGACCGCACACAGCACACGTATACGGCTTCTCATCTAAAACAATACAGTACGCGAGTTTGATGACGACGAGATCCGACGTAATTCGATCTATTTAAACCACAAGCGAAAATCATCCTTACCACTACGACATATGACATAAAACAACGACGATATAATACTAGACTCCGCATGCACGATCTAAGGAACACAAACTATTCTGTCAACTCGCTGAGGTACTACGTAAGCGAGGGGGACGGGGTACTGCGTTGTGATTGGCTAACTCAAGGTCTGTTTTGTCTCAACGTATGTTTACGGCTCACAGGATTGGTCGAAATGAGACGGATATAAGACTTTTTTGCCTAATGTGTTGACAGACATCGGTCGCCTGTTATTAGGAGTCTATTATTATATCGTCGTTGACATAAAACGTGTGGTTACCTACGAGTAGATGAAAAACAAAACACGCTCGACACGACGACGTAAGTCAGTCGAATTGTATCATTATATCGTAGTAGCAAGGACGATTTACATTTTTAGTTTATAGAAATTGTAAATCGCACGAATCGTAATCGTCTGACTAAGGGTGCTCCCACATCTAACGACGCGGATTCGGATTTTTCGGTCGCCCGTTTTTCTTTCTGTCGCTTAGAAATGCCATTTGCTAGACCGAGACAGAAGCTTAATGCGATCGCATGCGACGGAATCTTCAAGGCGGCCGCGTGCTATCGCATTGTCTCGGTCTAGCAAATGGCATTTCTAAGCGACAGAAAGAGAAAGGGCGACGGAAAAATCCGAATCCGCGTCGTTAGATGTGGGAGCACCCTAAAGCGCCATTTAGACGGAGCAAGAACTCGTATGCGAGTTTCACTACATTGCGGCTTTACGTCGTCGTGTCGAACGTGTTTTGTTTTTCACCTACTCGTAGATAACCGCACGTTTTATGTCATATGTCGTAGTGGTAAGGATGATTTTCGCTTGTAGTTGAAACCGGAATAAAACAACAAAAAAATAATGATATTTCTCACCTGTATGTGATCTTACGTGTAGTTTCAAATAATAACTCAACGTAAACTGCTTCTGACAAGCAAAACATTTGTAAATTTTCTCTAAATTATTCAACTCTGTTTCGTCCAAATTATCTTTATTATTCATTCCAACGCTACTGTTCTCATTGTTCAAGTTACTCAACGAGACAGTTTCTTTACTTTGGACGTTATTACTCGTAGAATTTACATCATTATTGCTATTAATTTGACTATTCTGGTCTTGAATTGAACTATTTTCATTAGCATTAAGTCCATTATTCATAAAATCTGTTGCTTTTTCTTCACCAATATAACCATCTTCCGGTTTAATTTCAATCTCTGGTTCCATTTCTTTTTTAATTTTAACTAACTTTTTTAACTTTTTCTTTTCTTTTTTAATTTGTTTCTTTTTAAATTGGTTTCTAAGACGTAGTCTGTAACTCGTCATTCTGTTCTTGTGGACGGTGACATGCTGGTCGAGCTCGTGTAATGCGTTGTAACTGACATTACAGACGGCACAACCGTAGAACTGGAACGCTGCATCCGTGATTTTTTCAGAACAGTAAGTACTTTTTTGTGCATTCTTCTCCTTTTTCCTTCTTTTTAAGACTGGTTTTGGTTCCGGTTGTTCAATTTTAGGTTGTAATTCTACCTCAACAGGCATTTGTGATGTTTGCGGTGGATTGGTGACCGGTTCTTGTGGTTGTGTGTTCATGTAGTTGGCGCTCGTTTGTTGGTATGCATCATAGATGGATTGCTGTAACTTGTTCGGGTACTGGTAGGCTGGGGCTCCGTAACTGTCATATACGGGGTACTCGTACGAGCTCAGCGGGTCTACGTCCATGTGCCCTGGGATAGCAGCTGCCGCGTGGTTCATGTTGAGGACCTGAAAATCGTTAGTGTTAAATAAGTAGCTATGTTCTATGTTAGGGGTTTTGGTTTCCGCACTTAGTCCTTCTGAAAAATAAATAAATAGCTAACTAAGTAGCTTTTTTTTTTAATAACTAAATAAGTAGCTTTTAAGTCAATCTCCCCCTGAGTGAGTGGGTTATATATGATGATGACGAGTTTTGAAAAATTTCTCGTCATTCATTTCTACAAATATTATTGCGTAGATAGAAGTGGAACAATCTTGTTGTAACAAAACCTACAGATACAAAAATTAGCAGATAAAATATTTTTCATGATATATGAGTAAGAAAGCATGCTTTCATACATAGACAGAAATGTTTGTGCAGTGGCTGAGCAATCAGACTGCTGCGCTTCATGTTGTGGGTTCAGTTCCCAAACGATGCAAAAATTTGTATGATCTACAAGTAGTTGTTCTTCGTCTGGGCTTTTATGTATGTGAGTTTATATGTTTGTAAACACACCCACGAGACAGATGAAATTCTAGTGTGTGGCAATGTTTACAAAAAATGGGTGTCAAATAAAAGTGGTTTGACACCAGCTATACAATAAATAAACAAACACTTTGTGTTAAACACAGGAAGTGATACTTTATTTAAGTTATTTTATTATAACTACTACCTAACAGATCACGTAGGTATCTTCTTTCAATCGAACGATAGTTTCTTTATCCCAACATTGGGCAAAGCTAGGTTATTTACTGAAAAAACTGCGGTTCAAAATCACAATATACTTATTGTTGAGTTTCATAAAAGTTCAGAAACCCAATTAATGCATACAAAACTCTTTTATAATGCAGACACAGCTGAATGATAAAGAAAACAATATCGTAGGTACGTGACCCCGCGAACACCACACTTAGTGAGGTATGCAGCCAACTCTACTTCAAAACAACGTGTAAGTGCACCTGTCTGCTCAAAAACATGTAAACATACCACTCAAATATGTTTTTCCACCACTTTTAAAGCCAAAACAGCATTTTAAACCACAGAGAACGTCGTTCCACGTACTAATCGATACTCTCGCCATAAAAAAATTACCTGGTGTTGAGTCGTATAACACAAAAAAACGCTTTTTTTATCCAATTCACAAATTACTTTTTAATGATGAAATTCATTGTTTTTTCCCACCAAAACTCTTTAAATAACATGTTCATCGTAAGCTTCGTGTACTACACTCTATAATTATTGCAAAAAAATACGATTTAAAGTTTATTAAGACAATTAAAACAAAGAATATTCAATTCGTAAATTCACATTTTTTTTCTCGCGTGACTAGGTAAACTGCTATGGCCGTCATTTCAGTGTTGCCAACTTAAAATTCAAATTTACCTCATGTGTTGAGTTATTTTTTAAGGTGATGTAAAAATTGTTTAGCTTGAAACATTTTTACTCCGTTTATTTTAGTCATACTATTCAGAAATTCAGTGCAACAGGGAAAACTACAATAGAGTGCCAATCTTAATCAGAATTCATCATAACTATTGTATACCACATTTTATGCAAATAAAGAATAAATGTATGTACTTACTTATCGTACTATAATGAATGTCCTTACTACTATCTGGACAAAGTGACCATTTTTTTATAAATTATCTAAGCAAATGTTTCCACGTTTTATACAAACCAAGATAATTCTCCAAAAATTTAAAAGTCCCCATCATCATCATCATCACCAGCTGGAAGACGTTCACTGCTGAACATAGGCCTCCCCCTTACACCGCCACGCCGAACGACAAAAATTCGCCATTTGCATCCATCATTGGCTACCCGCGTCCCTCACGAAAAATCACAACAAGTCCCCATACAAAAGTAAAAATATTCATTTGGCAACCTTAAACATATCTGTCAAACTGCCAAGGTCATCATAATTTTGTGTTCCATTTTACGTTTTGTCTGTTTAATTTCTATTTTAACATTGTTACAACGAATAATAATATTTAGAATAAAAAATTCATCATCATCATTATTTTTATAGAATAAAGTTATCATTTTATTGTAGGAAATAATTTACTTTTAATCTAAGGTATAAAGAAACGCATGAAACAAAAAATGCGGGAAAGACAAAACTGCAGTTTTGTAGAAGATTGTGGAAAACGTTTCCAATTTACTTGTAGATCATAAATATATAATCATTCCGTTGTTTGCTCTCAAAAAATAATTATTTTAAGTACTTACCTACCTAGTACCTTATTACCTACACACGGCTACACACATCAATCTATACAAAACCAGTTTATTATGGTCTCGCTTTGTATGATCATTCCGCGCATACAACGATCTGCTTTAAACTGGTTTTTTATAGCTTGATCAATATGTAGCCGTGTGTACACAGTCATGTCCATAGATTTATTATAGGTCATGTCGCATCAAAACAGGTACAGCTACAAAGCCTACAGTATATATTATGTGGATTTACAAGTTAAAAAAAAAAATAGGCAGAATCTGAATTGCAAATCAATACAAAACTAGTTGGGTAAGTTCTTTGTTTCATTGGCTAATTAAAATGAGTACCTATGTTCGATACATAATTATTTATTTATTCATCAGGCAAATACCTTTTTTTTTTTTTTAGCTTGGTAAAATCCGGTTGGCAGGGCGGCGGGAGGGACTGTCAGACTTCTACTGACTAAACGTCACCGTGGGCGCCTACCACTGCGGCTGGGGCGGAGGGAGGACGCTGTCCTCTCTCGCTCGCGGCCCGCCTCCTCCTTCACGAGCATTACTGCCTCGCAGAAGGAGCAGACCGCTTCCCATCAGGCAAATACCTACTTCAAGTAAACCGTGGCAATGAAATTAGGGCGCTTGCACCCTGCCTGCTGGTCCGATTTCCGCACGAAACTAGTATTTGTTTGATCTGCAAGTAGTTGTTCCGGGACAGGTGTTTATGTATGAGTATCATCATTAACATCATCAGCCGGAAGACGTCCCCTGCTGAACATAGGACTCCCCCTTAGACCGCCACGCTGAACGAAAATTCGCCAATTGCATCCATCGCATCGGTTGCCCGCGACCCTCTCTCTGTCTGTGGTCCACCTAGTGGGAGGCCTGCCTAAGCTGCGTCTTCCGGTCCGTGGTCGCCATTCGAGAACTTTTCTTCCCCATTGGTTGTCAGTTCTACGAGTGATGTGGTCTGCCCATTGCCACTTCAACTTGCTATGAGTTGTATATGAGTATAAATGTTTGTAAATGCATCCACAATTATAAGAAAAAGGGGACTGCCATAGCATGTAACTGTGAAGGGTTTTTGAAGGAATACCGTGGATTGTAGTAAGTACGAGTTTGACAGTCATCCAGGCGCGCCCTGGGTCATTTGATGATTTTGCCACGATATAAAAAAACTGGTTGGGTTGATAACTTACTTCTCAACTACTAAATATTATATCTTCTTACGATATTTTATGAGGAACTATGAATTAATGTTTGTTACTTACTTTTTTTTTCACGTAAAAACTACTTAACGGATTTCAATTTTAAAGTTTTTATCCCATTTTTATCCCGATTTTGTCTTACGGTGGGATAAGATAAGATAAGATAATTTTATTTGTCAGAAACATGTTTAGGTTTACAATCAGTTGTTACGATTATAAAAATTAAGTTTCAACATGTTTTGCCTGGAAGGCGTACAAATACAAAATAGTTTGAAAGATCATGCAATTATAAGTAGGTACAGGCGAATTTTCCAACTGGCCAAGATAAAATCCAATAATATTACAGTTTTAGTTTTCGTCAAAATCGGCCTCGAGACTCCTTTCAACAATTTTCGAAATTTTATAGTTACAGATATAGCCATCCACGCGTAGTTGAAAACTTCACACTGTATAATGTGCATCTATGAAACTGGAATGTAAATTACAAAATTATTTTGATCAAGAAAGTTCGACGCCGGTTGTTTCAAGACAAAGACAAATGTTTGATATTATGTTATACATTCAATGGAGAAGTTCCTTCTTAAATGGAAATATTCGTTCTCCGTATAAAGGTAGATAAAAAATAAATAATAAAATAAAAATATAATGTAGGTACTCCCCAATTACCAAATTGGGGATAAAACAGAAGGTTTAAAAAAAATAAAAAACCACAAAAAAGTAAAATAACTTACCTAACTTATTTATTTAACAGAAGTAAGTGGCTTTGTACTTATTTTCAACCGACTTTACAAAAATGTAGTTTCTCAATTCGAAGTTCGGCCTGTATTTTCGTTATTTCGTATCATGTACCTATGTTTTTTCGCAATTATCTTACGTTTTGCTAAATCGATTTTGATGCTGTTTGCCTCAGATGAAGGAATAGGCAGATAGAACGTGCGCGAACAACAAAGCGACCACAGTTTTTATTTATGTGTGCGTGGCAGATAAGTGGCGCCGTGTACGGACACGTGCATCTGTGTGCGTTTACGGTTGCCAGATATTGAGAAATACTCCCACATTTTTGTTCAGTTACATTGCTCTCAAATACTGTACTACATTTTTTTTTTAATTGGAAACGCTATTTTGCTTTATGGTTATACCTAGAGAGCATAAGCGTGTAGTATTTATTATTTATCAGAATAATAATAAGGAATAAAAGTTAATATGCGTAATTACTTACTACCTATTTAATTACTCCTTGCCTATTTAATTCTCACAATAATGTACCATGTACCATCACAAGTTGAATTATGACCCACCATAAGCTTATTTTCCCAGAGACAATTAGGTATCTACTTCAAATACAATTAGGTCTACATTCGCGTAAACATACATATCCATGGTAACAACTTTGATCTTTGTCAATTTGACAGATTCAAACGATTTATTGTCAAAATGGGTCATGATTCCACTTTGTCGACTGTACATGGATTCTTTACATAAAATACTAGATACGTGTTTCAGGTTTCGCATAAGCAAAAACTAATGTTGTATAGGTACTATAGATTACGACTGTGCAGTTGTTTTGACGAATTTGATCGATATTTTTAATGCACAATACACATTCCTCTAATTCAGGGTAATTTACCCGTCATAAACTAGCAACACAGACGATTTACTGTTAAGGTTTTGTGTTTCAAGTGAGCCGAAAATATTTTATGGAAAATAAATACCAAAACAATAAAAATAACAAGAGTTACCTGTAGAAAGATATTCCATCTTGTTTTCTTTCTTTTTGTGAACAACTTTTGCAGTGTTTAAACACACAAGACGGCATGTTTTGACATAAAATGGCAAATTACTAGTGACGTGTGAGCGAGACGATGCGTAGCTTGGTACTGTCGCGAGTTCGTAGCAACTTTTGATTTAGTAGTAACTTTGGTGGACCCACTCGCGTGTTCTGAGCGCTCTATCTGCCTATTTGTTTTATCTGAGCTGTTTGCAGTAAAGTGTTTGTTATATTCTAGAACAAGTTTTAATTTTAAGCCAACAACCAAATTATGACCCGTGACGATCCTCGCATGGGTCCGTTGTTTGCATAGATCTGCATCAAAATCGGTTCACCCAGTCGTAAGTTAGTAACGCAGTCGAGTTGAGAACCTCCTCCTTTTTTAAGGTTGGTTAAAAATAGTAAAAGATTGTAGGTAGGTAAAAGACACTTTCCGTGACACCCTGTATTTAAGAATGTTCCAGAAAAGTTACAAATAGGTTTACGTGTCACCTTCCATTGGTCACAACTTCACAAGGAAAGGAAATCATAATATTATTGAAAAAGGAATGTATGAATAATACATTAAAAAAATATAAAATGAAGAAAAACACGAACGAAAACTAGTCAAAACAAAGATTGTCAACAATGCATTCATACATCGAAACATACAAACTTAACTTTGCGGACCCCAAACTGTATCACCAGTACATTACAAAGGAAAAACCTCACAACTTAACCGCATTATTAACTTTGTTTAGGAAACGTAACACACTGTTCTCTTGCCAAGTTACATTTGCTGTTAAGACAAAGAAAATTAAACTTTAAACAGTTGAGATAAGATTCAATGAACGTGTATTGGACGTTTGTTTAAATTGGTTGTTCGGATAAATTACAATAAGGGGAATTTAGTAGCGCGGGAAACCGCGAGGTGAGAGGTTGCGCGTGGAGTTACGGTCGCTTTGCTCAAAAAACTTTATTTAATAAATAAAATACGATAAAGTGAGTGATGTAATAATAAAATTACCCCGTGTTTAGGTGCTCAGTATTTGTTGTAGTGGCAAATATAAGTAAATTAGTGTATTGTATTAATTATTATGGATGAAAATGTGGATTCGTTTTAATTGCGTTTCAAATAAGGTAAGGAACACATTACTTGACTGTTTTAATTATCTTACATGTAGACTCATAGACTCGTATGCGACTTGAATTCTAAAATATAGTCATTGGACCCACTCTAACATTAAAAAAAAAATGTTTTGATAAAAAGAGTTTTAATACCAATCAACATAATATTCTTTATATTGTGGTCAGCATCCAGTCGAACCAGATGCAGCTGAATATCAGTATTTTGCATGGAGCTACTGACTATCGGACCTCCACAACACAGTAAAGTGGATAATATATACCCCATGGTAAGACTGGTTGTCAGACTTTAGAGCTTCTGACTAACAGTAACGACTGTCAAAGATCTACAAATGACGCACGGAGGAAACTCAACATGACAGATGGTCACCCATCCTCAGACCAACCTCAGCAAGCGCGGCTTAACCCGGAAGATTGGCCGGTGTGGCTGTAATTATTTAGCCACGAGCTAAAAATTATTTCTATTCATAAATCTTCTTTCACTTTCAAACTATACCTACATACCTCAGCTGAATTTCATCAAACTCTGTCCAGTAATTGAAGTGAAAACTTCTTTAGCGGCGTTGTACACTTTTTCTGTAATGGGTAAAAAATTTAAAACTCGCGTCAGGGTCACGTGACCAAAACTCGCGTCAGGGTCACGTGACCCTGATCGAAAATGAGTAAGACGTCATTCAAATTAAAAATAAAACATAGTAACAAAAAAGTTTTCACTTCTACCGGCACTCCTGGAGTGCAACCTTTTTTTTTGAAGTGAAAACTTCTTTAGCGGCGTTGTACACTTTTTCTGTAATGGGTAAAAAATTTAAAACTCGCGTCAGGGTCACGTGACCCTGATCGAAAATGAGTAAGACGTCATTCAAATTAAAAATAAAACATAGTAACAAAAAAGTTTTCACTTCTACCGGCACTCCTGGAGTGCAACCTTTTTTTTTTACAATACGAAACGGATGTAAAAATTCACGCATTTTGCAACAATACTATTGTTGTGTTAACAAAGGCTTAATTAAATTCAATAGTGACCAATTTTATTAAATCAGCTGCTTTGCTCTCTATGGTAACTGGTACAGACTTCAAAAAAAATGTAACCGACTTCAAAACAACCACAAAAAAAGTTCAAAATAACCTACAAAAAAACTTTTCTTTCGAAAGTCGGTGACTTTATTTTTTATTTCATTGACTTTTTGTCACCGACTTTCGAAAGAAAAGCTTTTTAAAGTTTTTTATTTTATCCTTTTTAGTTTCATTAGTCAACCCAAATTATTGTCAAATATATAATTTTCTTACATGTGCACTAAATTTTTATAATCCGTAGCACCGTTAATAACAACGCCTATGTATGTACACAATGAGCTAAAATAAAAACTACTGCACCAAGCTAAATGAAAATTTTTATGGGTCCAAATGGCAGATATACTGTAGCGAACGAAAAAAAAAAGAATCATCGAAATCGGACCAGAAACCTCGGAGTAATCGGTGTAGACAAAGTTGAAAACTTTTTAGGTTTTTGTTGATTAATCAAAAAGTGTTAGTCCGATTTCGATAAAATTTTAATGGGACCATTCCGGAAGTATACCCTATCTAACAAACTAACTAACTACCTTGTTAAAAGTGTGCCCGAACAAACATTAAAAAAAAAAAACAAACATCCGAATTGAGAACCTCCTCCTTTTGGAAGTCGGTTATAAAGGAAAAGTTTCTCAATATGGATGTTTTTTTATGTTTGTTCGCGCATAACTCCGTTGTTTACCAACCCATCTGAATATTCTTTAAAACTTTATCGAAATCGGACAAGCAGTTTTTGAAAATTCCCGTCTTAATCCTACTGACTATTTGTATGCGAGGACAAGTTGCGGTTACTGCGGTCAACACAGCGATGGGTGACCGATCTTACACAATGGCCAGTTTCCGGTGTCACAATACTCGAGAAGCGCAGATCGGTGACTTCCTGAAAGTCCACAATGGCCGATCCTCATGAACTTCATTCAAGTAACGACTGTCATAAGATTTGTTATATACATTTGTAGGTACAGTATAGGTACAACGTGTAAAGTTAAATGCGCAAAACCTCTCCTGCCTCGAGGGGTAACTCTGTCCATGTTACTGAAGAATGTTTGTTCTAAGACTTTTGGAAATTCGCAAAAAAAAAAAGTATACAGATGGGCCCGATTTGGGCCCGATCAATTTCTCATTTTGTATGAAAAAGTAAAATTTTTCATCCAAAAAATAAAAAAAAAACATTCCTACGAATTGAGAACCTCCTCCTTTTTTGAAGTCGGTTAAAAATGAGAAAGTCTTGGAACAAACATTGTTCAGTAACATGGACTGAGTTACCCCTCGAGGCAGGAGAGGTTTTGCCCTGTTACCGTTACTGCAACGCAACCGTTTCAAACCGGTTTCATCGGTTGCGTCATGTGCGCTCACTCATAAGAATCTATGGCAGAAACTCAAATGAAACTCTAAAGTAACTAGAAGTTGCAGTTTCGTTGCATTTGCGTTTCACTGTGTGTTTAAGGCCTTACCTGATGAGACAGTCTCGCGACCCGCCATTATGATATCTGTGGTACCTATACTTAGCTTGGTTTTTAACCGCGTGTAGGATTTTTTAGGGCAATTTCATTATTGCAACGGGGACATACTAGTAGTATCGAATAATTTAGGAGAACGATAGCTCCTCAAATCACGGAGAGACCTCGACGACACACGAGCGGACTCCAGCCAAGGTCCGACCTCGCCCGCCATTCGATCACGAACCATTGTCTCGATACATTCGGTATTCAATTGAAAAACGTTGAATTGTGTAACTATCTGTGGCTTGGCATGTTTTATTTAAAGCTTGATTTACAATGGAACCGATTTTTAAACAGACAAAAATGACATCGTCCAAGTCTCAGATCAAAATGTCAAGGGACTGATTCAAGGCTTACTGTACTTCTTGATACGGCTCGCATTGTGAGGAGGTTCCTGTCTCTGGAGCCCTAACCACCGGTAGCTTAGACCCTGCTCCCAAAAGTTTAAAAATATAAAGCTAAATGTATTTTAAATGAAACGATAATTCGCCAGTAATATACACACCGCGTTATATATATTGTGCAACCGCGGTCAAAAGTCATTGTGTCGGTGTATAGCTCTATCATTGTTTGACGTAAACCTTTGTGTTTAGATTATACAGGGTGTAAGGAACATCGCACAAACGGATACCACTTGTGCAGGACATGATTCTAGACCCCCCAGTGCTGGAATGTTTGTCGGTCTTTTCCTATTTTTTTCATTTTTTGGTAAAGCTTTTTTTACTTTAGACTGTTCATAATCGTTATTCTTACCTAACCCAATGAGATTTTTATAATAAAAAAGTAATTAATTCACTACTTTCACTAAAACTGCCAATGTAAATAAAACTAGAAATAGTGTCTTCTCAGCTGTTTATAAATGTTCAAACGAAAGGTCATCGTATACAGCTTGGCCAGAACGGGTTGAAACGGAACTAAAATTTTTATTTCTGACAGCGTTTTAAAATCTTTGATATTTAATGTAAACAAAGACCGCAGGTTTGTTTGATTTATTATTGTGCCATAAAACTAACGTAATAAGTGAAAAAAAAAAAACATTCTAAGTGCTGGTAGCGCGAAGACAGTGGCGACTTCCGGTTTTCTACATTTTTATGTCGAGCTATACCTAAATACTGTGTCCAGTATCGCAGTATCTGTAGTACCTAATGGCCGGCTTACTATAAGAAAAAAAAAGTATTAGAAAATTAGGAAAAGATAGAAAGAAAGTGAAACGCAACTACAACGAAACTGCAACTTCTACTTCCGATGAAACTGGTTTGAAACGGTTGCGTCATGTGCGCTCATTCATAAGACTCTTTAGTAAAAACTCAAATGAAACTCTAAAGTAACTAGAAGTTGCAGTTTCGTTGCAGTTGCGTTTCACGGTGTGTTAAGGGCCTTATAGTAAAACAATATTATTCAAAACGATAACAATTGTTTTCATTGATCCAATTTGGCACCAGTACCTACACGCTTTTGTACATCGTGACAATAATTTTATCATTACTACGTTTTTCCGCTAATTTCGTTCACTTTTTGTCTTTCGCAAGGTTGACTCGGAGTTTGTCATTAGGTAGGTACAAGTACAACTCAGAGGTTGTCCGTTTTTTCTTCTGTAAATTATTCTACAAATCTGAAACTTACCTCATTATCAGCATATAATGTTCCCACTGCTGGGACACAGGCCTCCTCTCTGTGAGAGGGAGTAATCCACCACCATAATCCACCACGCGGGCCCAGTGCGGGTTGGTAGATGTCACATGTCTTCGAATTTTTGGTTCTAGGACATGCCGGTTTCCTCACGATGTTTTCCTTCACCGTTTTGAGAGCAGTAGTGATGAAATAAATTACACAAAGAATGCTCCTGGCGGGATTCGAACCCACGACCTACAATTCGTAAGTCGGGACCGATTAAACTGGGCGACCACTGCTCTAAAACTACTCTAAACTTACCTGTTTTATTAACCGACTTCCAAAAGGAGGAGGTTCTCAATTCGGATGTTTGTATTTTTTTTTTTTTTTTTTTTTTATGTTTGTTCGGGCATAACTCCGTCGTTTCACAACCGATTTGAAAAATTCTTTTTTTGTTGGATAGGGTATACTTCCGAAATGGTCCCATTAAAATTTTATCGAAATCGGACTAGTACTTTTTGAAAAATCAACAAAAAACAACAAAAACCTAAAAAGTTTTCAACTTTGTCTACACCGATTACTCCGAGGTTTCTGGTCCGATTTCGATGATTCTTTTTTTGTTCGATACAGTTTATCTGCCATTTGATCCCATAAAATTTTCATTTAGTTTGGTGCAGTAGTAAATATTTTTAGCTCATTGTGTACATACATCCATGGGCGTTGTTTTGTTATTACCGGTGCTACGGATTACAACATTTTAGTGCACATGTAAGAAAATTATGTATTTGACAATAATTTGGGTTGAATAGTGAAACTAAAAAGGATAAAATAAAAAACTTTTTCAAAAAAAAATGCAACCGACTTCAAAACAACCACAAAAAAAGTTCAAAATAACCTACAAAAAAACTTTTCTTTAGAAAGTCGGTGACACAAAGTCAATGAAATATAAAATAAAGTCACCGACTTTCGAAAGAAAAGTTTTTTTGTAGGTTATTTTGAACTTTTTTTGTGGTTGTTTTGAAGTCGGTTGCATTTTTTTTTGAAAAAGTTTTTTATTCGAAATAGAATACAGTTAGGAAAGTGTGACGAAAAAAAGACTGTTGATCTATTTAAGTGTCCGATCTTGGACCACGGCCGGGTCGACGGCGCGTCGTGTTCCACGCTCGCCCGGGTATGTTCCATGAGCGGACAGCGAGTTGTTACCCATTACTCGCCGTCCGCATTCCCGCGCCGACGCGCACGCGTGGACGTCACCCGTGGTGCCTTGGTCATGATGCTGTCCTCTCTCTCACGAGTTCCGCCTCCTCCTTCGCGAGCATGACTGCTTCGCAGTAGGAGGCGACCTCTTCCCACTCCGTCTCACCCCGCAGCATGGACTCGACCAATGCCAGGCGCGAGAGGGCTACCTCATCTACAGGGTGGAATCGAAATCATGGGCAATATTTTAATCTAAGGCTCTACTCACGATGTTGATTGCATTACGGCTAATAAATTGCAAATCAAAAATATTATTATTGCAAATCTGGACACCTTTAAAAATGTAATAAATGTCACATTGAACAGGCTCATTATTGCAAATAAACACTTAAAGTAATAAAAAATATCATTAAACCCAAAGTCTTAAAGTATCAAGATTTTAAAGCGTAGTACCTACACCGCGCCGCGTGCGGAACGAAAGGAGAACATTCACGCTCCATACATTTTTGGGCCTTTTCCGAAAGTGCCGGCCAACGAAAAAAATTGGTATCTATGGGTAGTACTAGTTATTTGGAGCAATAGTTACTATGGCACAAAAGTTGTAGGATTGCTCTCGGCCAAGTTATACAAGTTCAAAGATTCGTAATTTTCATACATTTTTTGATTTCTGAAAGTGCTCAAAAACACCAAATAATGATAAGTATTGCTAGAACTAGGGACCTCAAGCAACTTAACACAAATTATCATCACGCCTATAATCCCTGAAGGGTTGGGCAGAGGTGTTCCGAATTAAAATGAATAATAATCTCTTAATTTTAAGTGAAAAGCAATAAAAACATGTTAAAATAAATAAATCTACTGGTGAAGCCAGCATCGGGAACATAATCAACGTTGCCTGTGGTAGGGGTCTTGGGAGAGCGACCTTCTAACAATACGAATCCTGACTAAAAGTACTACTTTTTGAATCAGCCACGTTTTTTGGCTATAAAAGTCATCAACTGTGCTACGGTGTTCTACTAAGATAGTCCTGCGACTTGGTAGGGTAGCTGGTAGGCGTTTGGCTCTATAAGGGCCTCTGAAAGCTCCATGAGGCGCGCGAGGAACACGACATGCTATCGTCCTTACTCCCCATTAATCGCCGTACGTGGCTGGATTGAGATTTCGAGGGTGTCCTCTCCTTCATGTGTTCTGCCTCCTTCCTCCTTCGCTGTCATTACTGCTGCAGAAGAAATGGCAGCCTCCTTTCCGGATTGCCACGGTGTGATCTGGAAGCGGAAGCCCTCCAGCAACTATGTGTGGATCACCCTAATAGCCATGATGCCCTGTACGATCAGCTTGTTTGGGTGTCCTCTTTATGGAGACGACGGACACAGAGTTCCCGTAGAGGGGCTTTAAGCGCACCACTTCAAAATAGAGCCTCCAAGAAGAGGCGTTTGCCCCGCAAGATTGGGTAACTGCTTGAAGACTGCCCCAGGAATGCTCCTTGAACTTTCACGGGATGTCAAGGACGAATACCAGTTGAGTCTTGTTGACTGGACGGCGATGCAAACCCGTTTTATCGCTAATTGGGGGTTCGACAATATCGCGTTCCGAAGGCTATGAGGCTCTTTAAGAAAACAACAAATGTATGAATGAAATGTTGCTTTTTGGAGACTCTACGTGGAAGTGTTGCAGTTAAAGTCCCTTTATGGGAACTCTGTGTCCGTTGTCTCCATAAGGAAGAGACCAGATAAACTGATCGCACCAGGGGATCATGGCTTTTCGGGTGGTCCACTCATATATGCTTGGAGGGCTTCTTTATCCAGATCACACCGTGGCAATCCGGTAAGGAGGCTGCCGTTTCTTCTGCAGCAGCAATGACAGTGAAGGAGGAGACAGAACACGTGAAGGAGAGGGCGCCCTCGAAATCTCAATCAAGCTATGTATGGTGAGTAATGGGGAGCTAGTTGTCTTATCCAAGATCAGGCTCAGGACGACAGTACGTGTTTCACATGCGTCTAAAGGAACTTTCAGTGGCTCATATAGAGCCAAGTGCCTACCAGGTCGCAGGACTATCTTAGCAGGATACCGTAGCACAATTTTAATGATTTTATTACCCAAAAAAACCTGGTTGATTCAGAAAGCAGTTATTTTGGCAGGATTTATATTGTTAGGAGGTTTCTCTTCCAAGATCCCTACCACAGGCAACTTCGATTGTGTTCCCGATGCTGGCCCCACCAGCAGATATATATTTTTACATGTTTTAACTTCTTTTCACAAAAAATACAATGGGTACATCTCTACCTAACCCTTCAGGGATTACAGGCGTGATGATATTTTATGTTAAATAGCTTAAGGTCGCTAGTTCTAGCAGTACTTATCATTATTTGGTGTTTCTCGGCACTTTCAGAAATTAAAAAATGTATGAAAATTATGAATCTTCGAACTTGTATAACTTGGCCGAGAGCAATCCTACAACTTTTGTGCCATAGTAACTATTGCTCCAAATGACTAGTACTACCCATAGGTATCAATTTTTTTCGTTGGCCGGCACTTTCAGAAAAGGCCCAAAAAAAATGATCTCCTTTGAGTTCCGTAATTTAATACGAGTAGTATCGTTAGTAATGTTAGAGTTTAAAATATTGCTCATTAAGGTGATTGCTTCGATGTAGCCCGCGAAATTCAATTTTTTTTTACGTTTTTTGCAATTTGCAGGCCAGTGACATGTTGTAACTTTATAAATATATGTGTTGCGGTAATAACAAGTACCTATAATTTTAAATATAAAAATTATCATAAAATTCGCTCCATCAGCTCTCACATAGAAAAGGTGCATCGTAGTTAGATTTCGGAGATTTTAACATGATGCAGCTTTTCTATGTGAGAGCTGATGGAGCGATTTTTTTGATAATTTTTATATTTAAAATTATACTTGTTATTACCGCAACTCATATATTTGTTGAAGCGCGCGTAGGTGTTCGAGCAAGAAAACCACACGCACTCAAATCAATATTGTATTTCGTAATAATTAATCACAACATTGCACTGTACAAAATACGTTAACACGAAAGTAGGTGAAGAGACAGTTTCAGAGCGGTGCTGTCGCTTCGACAGTTCGTCTAAGACTGTTCGTCCCACACAGCGTCAAGCCCACTATGACTCTGTCCACGTGATCTAGTCACGTGCTTCACCAATCAACGTCACAATACAAATCAGCAACTATTAATTTTAAAATCAACCGAATATCCGACATGGGTACATATTTGAATATCGAAGATTAAAATATCTACGCTTAAAATATCGATGTTCAAAATATCGAAAATGAAAATATCGAATGACCATAAAATCGAAACTTAAAATATCGAAAGTTTGAAATATCGAATGATTAAATGATCTACGTCCAATATATCTAAAATCTAAATATCTACAAAAGTTACATCGAAAGATCTAAATATCGAAGTACAGATTATCGAATGTCCGAAATATCGAACCTAACAAGGTAAGTCGACGGAGCCCCGCTTCGCGGGGCTCCTATTTCTGTTTGTAAGGTTTAAAGTAACCTAACACGAAGAGGACCATCCTCTTCGAACCTAACCTGTCCGAGTCGGGGTGCCCCAAGTTCCGAGCTCGCTTCGCTCGCTCTTGCATCCGAAGTCCGTCCAGCTACCTTGTTGGGTACTAATCAGTAATTTGACTAAGGACGCAAGAGCGACTTGGGGCACCCCGATTCGGACAGGTTAGGTTCGAAGAGGGTGGCGGGGTCTGAAAGACCCCGCCATCCTCTTCGTGTTAGGTTACTTTAAGCCTTACAAACAGAAATAGGAGCCCCGCGAAGCGGGGCTCCGTCGACTTACCTTGGTAGGTGGTTTTTTTTCGATATTTCAACTAGTAGGTATTTTTAACGTAGATATTATGAAATTAGATATTATGAACTGCGATGTATTAAACGTTGATATTTTGAATTTCGACATAACGTCTTTCGATATTTTGAATCATTCGACATTTAAATCAGTCGACATTTCAATCTTCGACGTTTTAAGCGTAGATGTAACATTTTTCGATATTTTGTTACAATCGATATTATACCTAATTTTCGATATTCTGAACATCGACATTTTCAGCGTAGATATTTTAATCTTCGATATTCAAATATGTACCCATCCGACATATTTATAAAGTTACAACATGTCACTGGCCTGCAAATTGCAAAAAACGTAAAAATATTTGAATTTCGCGGGCTGGTTGGAGCATCCCCCTTAATAAAATTTCTCCCTGTTTATGTCGTAAGCTAGGACAATTTAAGAAATAAATAAGTATTACGACGGTATGTGCGTGGGCACGAGTAGTGTGACCTTCGCGACGTCCTGCGGCCAGGAATTTATATATAAGATACCTCTAAAGATGGCGTCACGATGTAATGTGAGGTACCTACGGTACACCGTATAGGTACGCTGCAGGACATAATTACCTATAATATGTTCAGTAAATGTGAAGCTGTTATACATACGGTGGCACAAACGTTCGTTCTGGTGTGGGAAATGGACTTATCATGTGGGAAAGTAGCCTACTAAGACGTAGGTCTTTGACTACTGGCCTTTTAGAGAGACTAAGAGTCTCTCAACGAGCAATGGAAAGAGCTATGCTCGGAACATTACGGTTAGACGGCGAAGAACCTGAGTCACCGACATAGCTCGTAAGCAAGTTGAAATAGCAATGGGCAGGCCACATCGCTCGTAGAACTGACAACCGATGGGGAAGAAAAGTTCTCGAGTGGCGACCACGGACCGGAAGACGCAGCGTAGGCCTCCCACTAGGTGGACCGACGACATCGTAAGGGTCACGGGCAGCCGATGGATGCAAGTGGAGAATTGTCGTTCGGCGTGGCGGTCTAAGGGGGAGGCCTATGTTCAGCAGTGGACGTCCTCCGGCTGATGATGATGATGATGATGAAGACGTAGTTCGATTGCGGGAACGAGATGGTGCTAGACGACTTATATAGTTCTGTCTTTTTCCCACAGTAAAACTACTCTCGCTTCAGACGTCTTGGTAGGCTCCCTTTTCATACACGTAGTGAGACATACAGTCTGGGGGGGTATTAGGTCTTAAAACCAGGGCCTATTCCGACGAGTGAAAGTGACAGAGCTATACAAGTTGTCTAGCGCCGTCTCGTTCACTCACTGGAACAAGCCTGGTTTTAAGATCTGCTATTAGTAAGGTTGCGTCATCGTAACTGCTAGACCATACAAGGCCATACATTGATATTTGATAGCCTCTTATTAGGACAGAATATAATTGCTGACTTCACGCGACTCTAGGTAACTCTATAGACTTAGAAATGTTCAAAAGTCCGCTCCCTCACCGCGAGCATTCACCTGTAATGTAACGTTACAGATTCGAACATTCGAAGACAATAGAGCATTAGACAGAAAGCATAATGCGATCGCACGCGGCGGAATCCTCGACGCGGCCGCGTGCTATCGCATTGTCTCGGTCTAGCAAATGGCAGTTCTAAGCGACAGAAAGAGAAAGGGCGACGGAAAAAGCCGATTCCGCGTCGATAGATGTGGGAGCACCCTTATGTTACATTACAGGTGAATGGTCGCGGTGATATTCATTGAAATGTAATGATGTCAAGAGCAATATGGTACTTAGTTTACTTCATAAATAAATCGAAAATCTGTATAGTTCGTTATTGCATAGCTTTTACTTGTTTTTTTTTTTAACCAGTCATTATTCTTACGAAGAAAAACGCTTCCAAATTCGGGAGCAGGAGCTTGTGTCGTCATAACGCTCGTAAAATTATACCGACCGAGTTTTGAAATTTTCGTATACGCAACAAAAGAAAAAAAAAACCGGCCAAGTGCGTGTCGGGCCACGCACAGTGTAGGGTTCCGTAGTTGCCCATCAAAATACGTATATGCGAACTAACTAAACTGATTCGCTGAATTTAATTTTAAAAAGAAGAATTTTCAAAATCGGTCCTGGAGTCTTTGAGAAATCGGAGAAAATACATAAGAAAAAAGATTACAACGAATTCAGAACCTCCTCTTTTTTTGGAATTTAGTTAAAAATAGTTGACGATAAAAACCTACCTATCCCCAAAAAACATACCTATAAAAGCTGTAAAAATAAAGTTGACAAACTTACATTTGCAGTTGTCTCCGATACATTTTGTTTAAGAAAATATGATATCAAGTACATTTTATAAGTTGGTCGACTATTACTCTTAAAGTTGTAAAGCCTACTTAGTCATGATAATTTTCTTTTGAACTTCGTTATATGTACTACTATCGTGAATTTTTTCACACCCCCAAACATAACCGTTTAGCTGGTAGAGGGGGGGGACACTCGAATCGAGCAAAATTTAGCACTTTAAAGCTTAATATTTCACAAAGTAATTTTTTTATCAAAAAATTGTTAATGGAAACTATCATTATTTTTTAAAGGCCTATTTAATGATACCCCACACTAAGGGGTACGCGAGAAAAAAAAAATCCTCACTTTACGTGTAAGTACTGGAGGTACCCTAAAAAAAAATATTTTTCGAGATTTTATTTTACCACTTTTTAGGCACAACAAATCCGTATATTTTCACCAAATTACAGCTCTCTAGTACTGTGCGTCTCTGAGCTAAACTGCGGACAGACGGACGGACGGACGGACGGACGGACGGACGGACGGACGGACGGACGGACGGACGGACGGACATGGCGAAACTATAAGGGTTCCTTGTTGACTACGGAACCCTAAAAACCGGCCAAGTGCGTGTCGGGCCACGCACAGTGTAGGGTTCCGTAGTTGCCCATCAAAATACTTATGCGAACTAACTAAACTGATTCGCTGAATTTAATTTTAAAAAGAAGAATTTTCAAAATCGGTCCAGGAGTCTTTGAGAAATCGAGGAAAATACATAAGAAAAAAGATTACGACGAATTCAGAACCTCCTCCTTTTTTTGAATTTAGTTAAAAATAGTTGACGATAAAAACCTACCTATCCCCAAAAAACATACCTATAAAAGCTGTAAAAATAAAGTTGACAAACTTACATTTGCAGTTGTCTCCGATACATTTTGTTTAAGAAAATATAATATCCAAGTACATTTTATAAGTTGGTCGACTATTACTCGTAAAGTTGTAAAGCCTACTTAGTCATGACAATTTTCTTTTAAACTTCGTTATTTATATACTACTATTGTGAATTTTTTCATACCCCCAAACATAACCGTTTAGCTGGTAGAGGGGGGGACACTCGAATCGAGCAAAATTTAGCACTTTAAAGTTTAATATTTCACAAACGAATTTTTTTATCAAAAAATTGTTAATGGAAACTATCATTATTTTTAAAGGCCTATTTAATGATACCCCACACTAAGGGGTACGCGAGAAAAAAAAAATCCTCACTTTACGTGTAAGTACTGGAGGTACCCTAAAAAAAAATATTTTACGAGATTTTATTTTACCACTTTTTCGGCACAACAAATCCGTATATTTACACCAAATTACAGCTCTCTAGTACTGTGCGTCTCTGAGCTAAACTGCGGACAGACGGACGGACGGACATGGCGAAACTATAAGGGTTCCTTGTTGACTACGGAACCCTAAAAATCGAGTCTAATATTTACTTATTATAATCTATATTTGGGACAAATATTATTTTTTGAATAAAGCAGCCTATTGCAGCCCGCTGTAACTTATTTCCGACCCTAACCAAAAGATACCCGACCGGCCACCGTTTGTCTATGCCCACGATTTGAAACGTTCGGAAGTAGGTAATGAAAAACACTCCATCTATTCGTTTTTACTCTGTGGTCAGCTCATAAGTCGCTAGTCTTATGAAACGCATCATTATCACATAGTACTTATTACGAGTAGCCCGAGTAGGTAGTAATTTATACCTCCTTAAAATACCTCTACCTGTTGCGTGTGTGGCTAATAATATAAGTTATTAGAGTGGGTGCAAACCCACGCTAATGACAGCAACGATAGCTCAGTGCCTGAAAGGCTGCCGAAACTGGTTCGATTATTGTACTGAAAACCAGCTGACGACAACGTTCTTTCTTTTTAGTCTTGCACAATCCATGATCGTGCGGCAAGTCACCCCTTTACTTGTCGTCCGTATGGGCATGCAACGGTGTTTGGAAATCGTCCCGCAGTCATTCGCCACGGGCGTCGTGAGTTGGAGGCTATCCGCATACGTTCCGTCTCCTGCTTCGTAGAAGGAGAAGACAAACTGCTTCCCATTCCGTCTTCGCCTCACACGTAGTTCCTCCACCTTCGTTAGCATAACTGCTTCGCAGAAGGAGGTGTCTCTGGCTGCTTCCCATTCCCTCTTCGCCTCACATATTGCGCCTACTTTTTGGTAGCATAACTGCTTCGCAGCAGGAGGTGATTCGGACAGTCTAACTGCTTCCCATTCCGTCTCCGCTTCATGAGATTCACCTCCTCTTTCGCTAGTATAACTGCTTCGCAGAAGGAGGTGACTCTGACTGCTTCCCATTCCATCTTCGCCTCACACGTTGTGCCTCCTCCTTCGGTACCATAACTGCTACACAGTAGGAGTAGGCGACTGCTGCCCATTCCGACTTTGCCTCACGTGTTTCGCCTCCTCCTTTGCTAGCATAACTGCTTCGCAGAAGGAGGTGATGCTTCTTTTCTGTCTCCGCCTCTAACGCGTCGTGCCATCACGAAAGGTTACAAGCTAATTAATTATTGATCGCAAGCCCCCTCGAGGTTAAATATGCTGATATGACAGTATTTAGTGATAATTATGATACAATATAATATTGATAACAAGTCATTCATTGAGTCTAATAAGTAGCGAGTGATAAGGAGGTGATAAAGAAGTTTAAAGTATGGCTCAGCTGTTGAGAAGTTCTTGAGGACACGTGTAAGGCAACAGGTTCAATTCCGTTGGAATAAAAAGGACTTTGGTCTAAGCGGTGGACATTTTTTTTTTAATTGGTAAAATCATCAAATGAGTCCTCCACCATGGGCAGGGCGGGAAAGACTGTCAGACTTGTACTAACTAAAATCCAAGGTCTCTTCAAAAGCTCTTTACATTCCGGGGCCACCTTAAGACCAGTACCGACCCCAGCAGAATTTAACCCTCTAAGGGCTCATGTACACGACGCCGCCGCCGCGCCGCCGCCGCGCCGCTACCGCGCCTCTAGGCTGTGTACACGGTCGCTACCGCGCCGCCGCCGCGCCGCCGCCGCGCCGCCGCCGCGCCGCCACCGCGCCGCCGCCGCGCCGCCACCGCGAATCCAATTCGATAGTGTTTTATTTATCTGAAAAAGGAGGTTTCTCATTTCGGCCATAATGTTTTTTTTAATGTTTATTCGCGGATTACTTCTTTGTTCATGAACCGGTTTTGATGATTCTTTTTTTGTTGGAAAGCAGATATTTCTTACTATTTAGCTCCACTCGATTTCTCTGGTCTTCCATCATCAAACCCTAATCTCCATATCATGGAACCGCCTTTGAAATACCTTCTTTCCAACAAAAAAAGAATCATCAAACCGATTCATAAACGAAGAAGTTATCCTTGAATTATCAAAAAAAAAAACATTATATGGCCGCAATGAGACATCTCCTTTGTTAGATAAATACACCACCAACACTAGCGAATGGCATCGCGGCGGCGGCGCGGTGGCGGCGCGGCGGCGGCGCGGCGGCGGCGCGGTAGCGACCGTGTACACAGCCTAGAGGCGCGGTAGCGGCGCGGCGGCGGCGCGGCGGCGGCGTCGTGTACATGAGCGCTAAGAGGGGCTCCATAAGGTGATCACTGACTGACCTGGTAATCAAACTCCATACTCGGGACCCGAGATCTATTAGCCCAAATAGGCAATGAATGTGTTCACGTGAGTCGTAACTCACTGTCCTCGCACCAGAGGTCGCTGACCGCTATTGTTGACAACTGGAGCAATTGGTGTTTGTCGGCAGAGGAATGCCTTTACATTTCTGACAGTCGCTCCATGTAAAATACTGATATTCAGCTGCATCTGGTTCGACTGCAAGCTGACCACAATCATCATCATCATCAGCCTATAATGTTCCCACTGCTGGGACACAGGCCTCCTCTCTGTGAGAGGGTGTGGGCCATTAATCCACCACGCGGGCCCAGTGCGGGTGACCACAATATAGTTGGGGAAAGCCAGGCAGATGATGACATCATTAGGTATACGAAACTGATAATCATTAGACAAAGTCTAGTACATATTAAATTTGTTTTTATTTGTTCGCAGCGCTGTCACACTGGCGGGCCCTAGCGGGAGCACCAGAACAAGATGGCCGTGTCTGACGTAGTGCGACAACAAGATGGCGGACTGGGAAACGTCAAACTACATCCATACTTAATTACCTTAGTGTGAGTATCTTATTTGTTGTATTTATCTTTTGTGTGTACATAGATCATAGTTTTAACCGACTTCAAAAAAAGGAGGAGGTTCTCATCTCAATTCGGTCGGTATATTTTTTAACCGACTTCAAAAAAAGGAGGAGGTTCTCAATTCGGTCGGTATGTTTTTTTTTTTATGTATTTACATCGATTACTCTGAGGTTTCCAGTCCGATTGGTGTGATTCTTCTTTTGTTCGATGCAGTATACTTGCAGTGTGGTCCCATAAAAATTATATCCAATTTGGTTCAGTAGTTTTTATTTTGTGAGCAATTTACTAATTTCGGCTACTTGGATGATCTTAACTTTTTGCGTGTTTGTTACGCGAAATACTCCGCCAATATTGAGGACTGATTTTCAAAATTCTTTTTTTGTTGTACTAGGGATCGTTCTTTCCTTAAGAAATACTTAACCACAGCAAGTTTCATCAAAATCTGTTTAGCAGTTATTGAGATAGGGAATTTTATTAGTAGGTATGTGTACATGAACGATGTTAATACCGGTGCGGATTACAAAATTCTAGTGCACAAGAAAAATATGATGTATTTGACAAGAATGTTAGGATAAGCATAAAGTATTCAGTTACTAAACAACGTGTAACGTTAAATGCGTAAAACCTCTCGTGGGGTAACTCAGCCCATGTTACTGAACAATGTTTGTTCTAAAACTTTTGGAAAAAAAAATTAAGAAAAATGATTTTTCATACTGATGGGCTCGATCAATTTCTCATTTTGTATGAAAAATCTTTTTTATTTTATTTTTTTTTCCAAAAGTTTTAGGACTAACATTGTTCAGTAACATGGGCTGAGGTACGAAAGGTTTTGCGCTATTAACGTTACACGTTGTACACACGGCTACACATCAAGCTATGCAAAACTGGTATAAGCTGACCGTTCATTGTGCAGAAAGATCATATTAAGCGAGTCCAAGACAAACTGGTTTTGTATAGCTTGATGTGTAGCCGTGTGTACCTATATCTTTTGGCGACACGCTGCGCATGCGCAGTAGTCGATGGCTCACTTCACAAACCGTGTGGTCACAATCATATTTCTTCACAATCTTATTGAAGAGTTTATCATGTTACTTAACTTTACTATTGACATTAGATGTGACCTTTCTAAGGGCCGCAAGGGCCACTATGTCAAGGCCAGCTGGTAACCGTACCAACATTGTACTTGTTGCGCTCAGATCAAAGAAATAGGCAGATAGAGCGCTCAGAACACGCGAGTGGGCCCACTAAAGTTATACAAAAATGCTGCACGAATTTTCTGCAAGACTTCAATCGTGGCGCGGACTCTTTCTCAATCTCAATCTACAATATACATCAATTGAAGACAATGTAATTTCAAATACAGTCCAAAATAATCGTTAGTACTTTATGCAGTGACACACGTCTCATTCATAGACGATTTAAAAATAAAAACACGTTCGTCGTTTAAAAATAAAAGACACACTTAGTATGCGCTACGCCAACATTTTTTGTTGGTGATTTTATTTTATAATTTGTTTGAGTCGGAACGTTGCCAAATAACGTGGAGAGATGGCTGAGAGATTACTTTAAGGGTTCCGTATCTAAATGATTAGGAAATTAAGTTTCCTTGTATCGTTGCTGCGTTCACAAAGATATCACAGCACAGCTATAACATAATTAAGTAGCCGTGTATCAGTCTCCAACTGACGAGTTGTAGGTCGTGGGTTCTAAGCCAGCCAGGCACATTACTTTGTGCAATTTATTTCATCACCACTGCTCTCAAAACGGTAAAGGAAAACATCGAGAGGAAACTGGAATGTCCTTTTTTATCGTCGTATAATCATCAAATGAGTCCTCCCACCCAGGGCAGGGCGGAAGGGACTGTCAGACTCGTACTAAATAAAACCCACCGTGTCCTTCAATAGCCCTTTACGTTCCGGGGTCACGGTAATTCGTGAATCCCGCGCAAACATTCGTAGACATGTGACATCTACTACCCCGCATTGGGCCCGCGTGGTGGTTTATGGCCCACTCCCTCTCGTATCGTTGGAACAATATGTATCAGGCAGACATTTTTTTTTCAGATTATATTGGCTGCTGCAGCTAAATATAGTTACATAGGTTAAATATTAAAGGGATTTTTTATATAAGAAACATTTATTTCCGGCAGTGGCAGTGATTCTCTGCGAATGTGACTCGTAGGACTCACACTTTTGCGGTTATTTTTATTTAGGTATACTTGTTTTTTTTTGTTTTTGTTTTTGGTAGCTAAAAAAAAAGTTGTATACCTATAGCTATACTCGCCTCTTTAACACTGAGTATTCCGCCTCGTATACAATAACAGACTTCTCCACTTATATCGAAATTTACCTTTATCGTGTGGGATTCGAATCCGCGATACTCAGCGCGGATTATTATGACTATCTACATTATTTATTTTTTCATGAATTTGAGTAACGCAACTGCAACTCCGACAAGACAAGATTAGGGTTTTGGCAATTTGTTACCATCGACCATCCAATAAATCCGTAAGAAGATAATAAAATAAGTAAAGATCACAACTTATTGGTAGATCTTCCCATAAAGGCAATTGTTTAATAGTTATACTAACTCAGCTTTACTAAAAAACTTAGACAGCCGTTGAACACTTGTCTAAAAAAAGTGTCACTGCAAAATGATGCTTAGGTATGTCAAAGTGAAATGCCGATTTGACATTGACAGTTTATTTAAACAAGAGTGTTCAACAGATATTTACTTTTTTTTTTGTTAAGACTGACTTCTTTAAAATACGACGTTGTTTTTTTGTTATAAAATGAATAGATTAACTAATGATCAAAGAAATTGACCTAATATTAAATACCTCTTTATAGCCCTTAATCAGTATCGTCAAACATAATCTAATCTAATACAATAAAGTAGTTACGCCATGTTATGTGTTACATAAATCTATTGCGTCGTGGCTCAACTGGCGGCCTTCCGACTGTTAAGCTGAAGGTCGCGGGTTTGGTTACCGGTTACCGCATCGAGGCTATACAAGTATGCGCCTACTTTGTTGTATGGCCTACTTATAAGACCAAGTGTATGGGTTTGAGTGGCGGTCAGTATGTCACTATGTTAATTTAAGTGATGGGCGCTTACTTTGTGGAGTGTAGATAGAAGTGGAAACATATTTTTCCTACTCCTCCACTATTCTTTTCTTATTAATTTCGTTGCAGAATCCAAGACAAGTAAATTCTCCGGGACACGTCGAGCTTCATTGTCTCGACGCTTTTCTGGTGGTTGCCACTGTTGATTCTGGCTCTCAGGAGATGCAGTGGTTTGGGAACAGTGTGCTGGGTTCTTCCCAAAAAAAAGTGTAGATAATCAGCCTAAAATGTCCCCACTTTTAGGACACAGGCCACATCTCTGTGAGCGGGATTCGGTATTTTTTTTTTTATAAAAAACATTGCCCCACATTAGGAATTTCTCAGTACACAACTACATACTTGTAGATAATACATTTTACCGTGAGGGAATTGATCCCGTGACACACACCGCATCAGATAATCGCTCAACCACTGCAGCCTAGTACTTTTTATGCTGGTTAGTCAATAAAAAAGGCAAATTCAACATTGGTTCCATTATTTCCAACTTCCTTTAAAATGGAACTATATGGATGGAACTATACTAAATGGAATATAGTGATGATAAAAATAATCAGTAGTTCCATTATTTCAAGATTCTCGTAAAATGGAACTACTGACAATAAAAATACCCAGTAGTTCCATCATGGAACTGTTATTGGTACTAGTGACAACGAATGCGCCAACCGTGACATCAAAAAACACTGCTGAACGTGTGGTTCGATTACCGGTCGTTCATACACTAGAGTACTTAGCTTAGCACTTTTTCAGTTTTCCATACAATAACCGCAGTAGAGTAAATACTTCAAACCAATAAAATACAAAAATATTGACTAACCTAGCATATACTTTGGAATGAGTTACACACATAAAAAAAGTTGGTGAACAATATGCTAAAAAACTTTTAAAAAAATGTCATCATCATCATCAGCCTATAATGTTCCCACTGCTGGGACACAGGCCTCCTCTCTGTGAGAGGGAATGGGCCATAAATAACCATAATCCACCACGCGGGCCCAGTGCGGGTTGGTGGATGTCACATTTTTCGAATTTTTGGTTCTAGGACATCAACATCGTGTTTCCTCACGATGTATTCCATCACCGCTTTGAGAGCAGTGGTGATGAAATAAATTACACAAAGTAATGCGTCTGGCAGGGTTCAAACCCACGACCTACAACCTGTAAGTCGGGACCGATACCACTGGGCCACCACTGCTCCAAAAAAATGTACTCATAAACAATTGAATTTTTCCATTGTTTTATATTCCAAATCTATAATTATTTTCACAAAAGAATCTAAAAAGAAATCACCATATTAAAAATCTTCAGTAACAAAAAATATTTCGATTTTTCAAAGTGATCGCCTCAAACTCTCTTGATGTGTGTTTCTCATAAATCTCAGCACATGAGACCGCCTGCGCCCACGCACCGCGTCCTACGCAAATATCTCAATGATTGGACGCGTCGTATGTCAGGTCGTTGAGCTCCCTAAAATAGGGTTCAAGTGCGTAATGAGTAATGACATTTATGATCTTCAGAGAGGTCAGAGACGTAGTGTACTCGCAACCAGAGTGCTTGGATGTATGAACGTGGCGATAGGAGTATGTTAAGATCGCAATATCGCAGGACCTAGGTTTTACCGTTAGATAGTCCATTTAGCGAGTAAGGCTATAGGCTATATAACATCACGCTATCACCAATAGGAGCTGAGCAGTGGGGTTGAAACCACGGGGTGTTGTAACATCACTATAATTAGTTATTAGTTAGTATGCACACCACTAGTGATTATAATATTATCTATGCCATGTTGTCCATGCATTCAGCCGTCCATTCTGTCACTGTATTAAGTCATGTCTATGTACTCGTGCGCACTGTATACAACGTGTAAAGTTAAATGCGCAAAACATCTCGTGGGGTAACTCAACCCACGTTACTAAACAATGTTTGTTCTAAGACTTTTGAAAATTCACAAAAACAAAAACATACTGATGGGCCCGATCAATTCCTCATTTTGAATGCAAAGCCTTGGAACAAACATTGTTCAGTAATATTATGGCCTGACTTACCCCACTAGAGGTTTTGCGCATTTGACTTTACACGTTGTATACAGTGCGCACGAGTACATAGACATGACTTAATACAGTGACAGAATGGACGGCTGAATGCATGGACAACATGGCACAGATAATATTATAATCACTAGTGGTGTGCATAATACAATATCTGGCTGCAATAAAATACTGTTCATCAAGCAATATCTTTTATTCGCCACCACAACACTAGGCGCGGTTGCCGTCTGGAATTTTGGGTGGGGTAAGTAACCCCACACTAATAAAAAATAGGTATCTGGAATAATAATATGAACACAAGACCTATTGCATATTGCACAAGATGTCAGCAAACTATTTTTTTAGTTGGGAATTACCTTTGAGATTTTTCAATGTAACCTTAGATTTTTGGGAAGTCATGTCCCCTGTGACCCCTCCCTTCGGACCGCGCCTGCACAACTCGGGGAACAACAAGTTTTAGTACAAAGTTAGATCATCAGGCATTTGCTTGTGTTCTATCAAAACCTTCAGCTTATATGAATTACTTTAATATCATAATGAGTCAACATAGATAACAGTTTGTAGGTACAAAGCTACTGATCACGGTCGAACGTCAACCTCTGCGCTTATCTCACGCGGTTTAGAGGACGAGCAACCGCGGTTCGGTCATTATATCATATATCACTCCTAACGAAATGGCACACTAGTCCAGTGGTCACAGCGTTCTTCCCAGGTCGGGCAAAGTGTCATGGGTTTATCCTTCAGGAATTTATCAGTAGCAGTCAGTTTGCCTCTAGATTTGTACTTGTTTGATTGCACACGCGCATATACGCACGCCAGGGCCTGCCGTCTCGACATTAGACAGCGACAAAAATCGGTCACTAAGTAGTATCGTTATCAAATTCCGTTAATAGACTTTTAACTTTATTTCCAAAGCATAAGGTTGAAAAAAAAAACGTCATCTTCTATGTAAATATATCTATCATAATTAATACCTATAACCAAATAGATAATTATGTTTCGAACTTTTACTTTTGAACTATTGCCTATGCCTCTCAGAACCAAAGCAGCTTTCAACTGGTAAAAGATTTTTTGAAATCTGACTAGTAGTTTTTGAGCCTATTCATTACAAACAAAGTTTTCCTGAATAAAATAATAACTATCAAACCCGGCGAACTCCGTTTCGCCACCAGTCTTTCCTGACCTTTCCAACGAATGCAAAACCGTGGAAATCGGTTCGTGCGTTCTGGAGTTATAACGTCAGGAAGGAAAACCCGACTTATTTTTATAAAGCAGAAGATATCAGTATGTAGATAAATGAAGCCAAAAAATGTCCAGTAAATTATGTAATAATAAGATTAACATCAAAAACGATTGACCTTCCGACTGTTCATTATTGAACTGGGTCAGTATTTGTGTCACAAAAAATAAAAATACTCTTTGTTTGAAGAAAAAACTTGAACCAACTCGGCCGAGCAAAACTAATGATTTCACAATCGTTTTGACGCAACAACACACAAAGATAACGTGACCCATTATTATTACTCACAAACTTAAACGATAACACGTAAAAACATGTTCGCTCGTGGCGTCGCGTAGTGTCAGTGTGTCACCAAATGTTGCTATGCGAACTTTTGAAGGTTATACGTTATACAGGGTGGAATTTTGTAATGCCACCTGGAGGGAAAGTACTCTTAATACTGCAGATAGAAAATTTTACTCAAAGGAAACATTCCTTTATTTTTTAATAGAAAGCAAACTGTATTCAAATTTTTTCGAAAATTCTCTTCTCCCACGCCCGGGAGCGGGAATCGAACTGGCTAAAATCTGAAAAAATTATACCCTGTGATTTTATTGCATCGATCTTTAGGGTCAATTATAAGGCTGAAATCTCTCTAACAAATATAAATATGACTGCTGAACGTCTGTGGACGTCTTACGACTGATATGAAGAAAATTGACGCCAAAAAACAGACAGAATAATTTAAATTTTAAAACAATACCTAATATAATAAGGCCCTTAATAATAATAAGGCGAGTTTAAATTATGAACAATACCTATCTTTAAGTTATTGCGACACACGATATTTAAAAAAAAATTAAGAGTGGTACCTACGCCAGTTCGAAAACTGATTTTAAGTCGAAAACCTAAATGACGTTGTCGGGAACACGCTGATTCGAAAAACTGTTTGACACATTCCATCCGCAGCCATTTTGAAAGAGAAAATAAGGAAAATTTTGACAAAAATGTCTTTTACGTAGGTATTAGTTCACTATTGAGTAATTTATTGTAATTTAAAATACCATTTCATCAAGCTATAAGTACCTACAGTCACGAGCAATAACATGTAGGTATACACTTTTTTTTTTAGCGTGGTAAAATCATCAAATGAGTCCTCCCACCCCGGGCAGGGCGGGAGGGACTGTCAGACTTCCTGACTAAATCCACGGTGTCCTTCAATAGCCCTTTCTGTTCCGGGGTCCCGGTAAGGAAATAATCCCGCGACCAACATGTATACACTTATCAAAATTGAAATGCAATTTACTCGAGAAATACCGGTTTCCACTTTGAAAAAAGGCAAAACTTTGATCAATATGGTAGCAGAAATTCGCTTTTGAATACTGCTTGGTGTATACATTATTATGTACTCAACGACGATATAATACTAGACTCGTAATAACAGGCGACCGATGTCTGTCAACACATTAGGCAAAAAAGTCTAATATTCGTCTCATTTTGACCAATCCTGTGAGCCGTAAACATACGTTGAGACAGAATAGTTTTTGTTCCTTAGATCGTGCATGCGGAGTCTAGTATTATATCGTCGTTGTATGTACTATTGCTCGTGACTGTACAAGCTAAGACATTAAAATAAGTTGAGTAGTTTCGTAGATTATCATATACAACACACAATACACGTGACTTTATTTAAAGAATATTTACAATTTTAAAATAATGTAAATTAACATAGTGTAGTCACGTGGCAACACTCCACGTGTTTCTTGAGACTAGCGCGTACATACAGACAAACTTTTCAGCTTTATTATAGTTTAGAAGATGTATGAGGCGTGATGGTGTATTTAGGAGGCCTGTGTCCCACTGCTGGGACACAGGCCTCCTCTCTGTGAGAGAGAGTGGGCCATAATCCACCACTAGGGCCCAATGTCACATGTCTTCGATTTTTTTTTTCTAGAACATGCCGGTTTCCTCACGATGTTTTCCTTCACCGTTTTGAGAGCAGTGTTGATGAAATTATTTACACAAAGAAATTCGCCTGGCGGTTTTCGAACCCACGACCTACAATTCGTAAGTCGGGACCGATACCACTGGGCCACCACTGCTCTGTATGTACCTAAGCCATACATTTTTAAATAATATAGAATTTAAATTAGCATAATGTAGTCACGCGAATTCTCTCGTCGTTACATAGCTATATAATACTAGAACATAGCTATTTTATATAACCCACACGTGTACACAGGTCGTTGACCTCCGCCCAAGATGGCGGACTGCCAAACAAACAACTGATTGATACATAATGTTTCTCATTTACATAAGAATAAGATAGGCTCGTTAATACACAGGATAATAGACTTTATAATACTGTGGTTAAAGTATAAAATTGTAATAATTAAATAATTGTGTGAGTATAGGTTCGTTGCTACGTTGAATATTAGACGTTATTGTTTGAAGTCTAAAGTGTAATTTTGTACATTATGTAGTAAATAGATTAAGTAGGTATAATGGTTTTTCATAGCTCGTTGACTAAAGGTTCTGTGCAGTGGCGGATTAGGCCTGCCCAAGGGCTTGGGGCATCATCTGCCTACCTTTTCCCAACTATATTGTGGTCTGCTTCCAGTCGAACCAGATGCAGCTGAATATCAGTATTTTATATGGAGCGACTGACTATCGAACCTCCACAACACAGTAACTGGGTAATACGATACCCCATGGTAAGACTGGTTGTCAGACTTTAGAGCTTCTGACTAATATTAACGATTGTCAAAGATCTACAAATGACAGCCGGGAACAACGGCTTTACGTACTTTCCTCGCACGGAGGAAACTCGCTATGACAGATGGTCACCCATCCACAGACCAACCTCGGCAAGCGCGGCTTAACCCGGAAGATCGGCCTGTGCGGCTGTAATTATTTAGCCACGAGCTCCTCGCCCAAGGCTTGGGGCGATAAATCAAAATGAGGGTCCCTTTTCAGTATTGCAACTTCTGCTAATAGTAATTTATAACCAGGGTCGCGGGACTTTCTTATCACTTAATGATGACTCTGAAACGTAAAGGGCTATTGAAGAACACCGTGGATTTTAGTCAGTACGAGTCTGACAGTCCCTCCTGCCCTGCCCGGGGTGGGAGGACTCATTTGATGATTTTAATACGATAAAAAAGACTTGAATATAATAAAATAAATTAAGTAAGTACCTATATGTACCTATATATTTTTTATAATAAAGCACCCTGCACTTCTCTTAGTCAATCAAAATATGAATTCACTTACCTACCCTCACAACCAACCATACACATTCCCAAAATTTCATTGAAATTAGTTCAGTAGTTTTAGAGATAAGCGCCCACGAACATAGTGACACGTGAGTATAGATAACATAGTACCTAAGCGAGTGAATACACAAACTATTTTTTCTATTAGAGTGGATCGATAAGATCTGGGAGATAGTACATAATATTAATAATAAGTGCGATTGTGCGAATATTTCGTGATAATATCTCTAGTTCAGTACCCTTCTTAACACGACTTTTCACTATTTTACTTTACCAATCGGGTGGCAAACGACAGAGTTATGCCCGAAAAAACATTTAAAAAAAAACATCCGAATTGAGAACCTCCTCCTTTTTAAAGTCATTAAAAATGCGTCAAATAATACTACAAAATGCAAGAAGGACACGAAGTGGACAGGGAGTCTTTTAGCGTAGACTCGTAGAGTGAGATAAAACATACCTACATATAAAAGTTGGAAAAATAACATTTAAAAGTTGTACAAGTCGACCTTTTCAGTTTTGGAATGTTGTCAACCAGTACTAACAACTGGTCTTATTGTCACAGTACTCTTTAGAGCTCGTGGCTAAATATTTACAGCCGCACTGGCCGATCTTCCGGGTTAAGCCGCGCTTGTCGAGGTTGGTCTGTGGATGGGTAACCATCTGTCATAGCGAAGTTTCCTCCGTGCGAGGAAAGCATGTTAAAGAAATCGGTCCCGGCTGTCATTTGTAGGTCTTTGCCAGTCGTTACTGTCTGCTATTATTGGAATCAAATAGCAGCTCACAATTTAGGACCCATTAATATTAGTAGTCATTTTTACCCGTGGTGCAAGGCAACTGGACTTCTCCCAGTTGTAATGTCCCTTTGTGCCTATTGGCCTTGTTTTGTTCTGTCTCCTGCTTGCATGGAAGTGGAAACATATGTTTCCTACTCCTCCACTATTCTTTTCTGATTATTTCGTTGCAGGATCCAAGACAGGTAAATTCATTCTCCGGGACACGTCGAGCTTCATTGTCTCGGTGCTTTTCTGGTGGTTGCCACTGTTGATTCTGGCTCTCAGGAGTTGCTGTGGTTTGGGAATAATGTGGTTAGTTTGTAAAAAAAAATTGTTACTGTCAGAAAGGAACTAAATGATCCGACACACGCGCCACCATCAGCGAGACTTTTGAGTGAGCATGATATTATTATACTCTCAAACGTCATTCAAGTCTATAAAAGACGTAGTGGTAAGAAGCTTAGATAAATAATAGGCAGTGGCTAAGCTACCCTGTCGACGTCACAACCGCGCAACATGGCCACGTAATAAGTAATCCGTTTAGTGAATCTGCTAAGTACTGAGTAATTTTAAGTATCAGCCGGCCGGGCCGTGCTCCGCGGGTCTATAGGGCTGGCCACCGAAAGATATACATTAATAGCATTTTTTTTAAACTAAGAATTTCTCTTGTATCGTGGGTACGTTTACAAACATATAAACTCACATACACAAACACCCAGACCTGGGGTGAATTCCCGTTCGTCCACTTGACTTCGTCACCCGAGAGGGACGAACGCGAATTTACAAAAATAATATTTAATTTGTTCCCGATCGTCCCACTAAAAAGATTTGTCCTGAAATATGTTTATTCGTTATTGAAATTGTTGTTTATATTTGAATAGAAATCAAACTGCATTCAAAGATTTTCGAAAATTCTCTTCTCCCACCCGGGAATCGAACCGGCTAAAATCTGAAAAAATTATACCCTGTACTTTTAATGCACCGATCGGTAGGGTCAATTATAACGATGAAATCTCTCTAACAAACATGATTAATTAAATGAAAGGAAAACCAGGAAATCTTAAAGCTCTCGTAACATTGTAACATGGTTTCTTGGTTCGATTCCCGGGTGTGAGAGAAGAGAATTATCGAAAATCTTTGGTGCAGTTTGCTTTCTATTCAAAAATAAAGGAATGTTTCCTTTGAGTAAAATTTTCTATCTGTAGTATTAAGAGTACTTTCCCTCCAGGTGGCGTTACAAAATTCCACCCTGTCCTGTATACCTAATATCCTGTGCGAATTATAGTTGAAATGAAAAATTAAAAACAAAGCGAGAGTTTTACAACCCAGTACTTTATTAGAAACGTGAATGTGGGAAACACTGCTGTATATGTTCGCACGGGTGGCAACCCTACAGGTGACAGGTGGCGATTCAGCAGCTTTAAGGCTTCTGGCCTTGACCGTGTGCTAATAATAACCATTTAACCACGATATGTATAACAGTAAGTAAGCAGCTTCCAGTACCTAAGTACGGATAAAATTTAAATGCGCATCAAATCTAAAACTCGCTTTAGCAAGATTTCAGGGACACCCCGAAGTTCGGTTTGGTTAGGTTCCTTTAAGGGGGATGCATAGAACCAGCCCGTCGAAATTCTTAGGTAGATTTTTTTTTTTACACCTTGCAGGCCAGTGACACATGTTTAACTTTATAACATATATTTTGCGTGCACATTCAAGTATAATTTGGTGGAACACAGGCATAATTAGGTAAATGAAATGGGAATAAATTGAAGCTACTTTTACAATAAATTGAAGTCACTTTTAAATAAATCTCCGAAATACTTTTAAATACCATCCACCTAAGTTCTATGTAAGAGCTGATGGAGCGAATCAGTGGATAATTTTTAGCCCGGACTTAAAAGTTGTAGGTCTTGGGTTCATTACCCAGCTTGGCGCATATACTTTGTGTAATTTACAACATGTCACTGGCACTGCAAATTGCAAAAAACGGTGAAGGAAAACATCGTGAGGATTTCGCGGGCTATGTCGAAGCAATCTACCTTAAACCTTGTACACAGAAATGGAAGCCCCACGAAGCGTGGCTTTGTCGACCCTGCTTATGTAGCCCACTCCCTCGTCACATATTTTAATGAGGCCTGTTTTGTGCACATTCAGTATGGTGGAAACATATTTATAACAACCTTTTTAACGATGTAAGATCATCAACTGAGTCCTCCCAACCAGGGCAGGGCGGGAGGGACTGTCAGACTCGTACTGACTAAAATCCACGGTGTCCTTCAATAGCCCTTTACGTTCCAGGGTCACGGTATTTCGATAAGTCCCGCGACCAATATGCTAGGTTTAGGCCACTTTGGTCCATAAAGGTTTGTCTCCCAGAGCAAAAACATGCAGATAGAAGTAAAGTTATAGGCTTTTTTTTTTAGGTGTTAATATCATCAAATGAGTCCTTCCGCCCTGGGTGGGGCGGAAGGGACTGTCAGACTCTTACTACTAAAATCCACCCGTGTTCCTTCCTATGCCCTGTACGTTCCGGGGGCACGGTAAGGAAATAATCCCGCGACCCTGGCAGGCTTTGGCCCTCCGAGAGGGGGGCCCCGTCATTATGCTGACGCTCTTTGAGGCGCGCGTGGGACACAACGCGCCGTCGCGCGTCGACCCGGGCATGGTGCATGGTCGGGCAGCGAGTTGCCCTTTACTCGCTGGCCGCATGCCTTGCGTCCTAAAGTTGGCTCGGAGATCAAAAACATAGCGACGTCCGTCGCCGTAAAGTAATAGGCTAAGAAAAGTGTAATAATTATAAATCTTCGTCGTGCCATTGTTACGAAGAAGTGCTAAGAATAGAGTTGAGATAGCGACACTCCTCGAGGAGCCCCCTCGAGTCTCCACTTTATTATCAACGGGGGGACTTTAATGATACACTGATAGTAAATACCTATCTCAGTGTAGTGTAGTAGTTATACTAGGAATTTCTCAATATGCAGGCCACATCGCTCGTAGAACTGACTTGAACCGATGGGGAACCAAATATTTGCTCGAGTGCGCGAAATCGAACTCGCGAAGACGGAACGCCGGCTGCGTCAATCGGTGGACCGCTGACAGCATGATAGGGTTTTTGAGGCACCCGATGGATGCAAGTGGCAAATTGTCATAACGGCGTACCGGATATTGCGTGGCCTATGTTCAGCAGTGGACGTCTTCCGGCTGATGATGATAATGATGATGAGTGTAGTAGTTACACTAGGAATTTCTCTTGTGACGCCAGACCCGAAACTACTTGTAGATCAAACAAATATTTGCTCAGTGCGGGAATCGAACCCGCGAGACGCAGCCATCATCATCATCATCATCATCAGCCTATAATGTTCCCACTGCTGGGACACAGGCCTCCTCTCTGTGAGAGAGGGAGTGGGTCATACACTACGCGGGCCCAGTACGTGTTGGCAGATGTCACAAGTCCCGTTATGGGAGGACTCAAAATCAAATCAAAATCAAAATCTCTAATACTCTTTGATCCTCTTCAAGCACGAATACTATATCCTTGTGCTGTTGTTCACAGTCGCTGGTGCGTATCACGCCTGTGGAGCACGTGCGGTGCGCTGCTGCAGCGCCTGCTGGCCGCGCCGCTGCATCGCCTGCCGCAGATCACCGGTCAGTACACCAGCACTTACAATGGAGAAGGCCGGTCAAAGCTAATTGTAGATGGCGCCACCATAGCTAAGTCCTAATCCGACCAATGATGTAGTACTATTTTGAAGTACCTATAATATTTGAACCGATGACGATGCTAGCAACTAGCTATGCTAGCGCCATTAGTTCCCCAGTTGCCATAGGTACTTTTACTGCCACACTTTTACTGCTTTTACTTTGTATTTCTTGACGTGCTTCTGTTGTCGCCGGCAACGTCGCACTGAGGTCAAGGTTTGCCAAATAGCCACATTTGAGCGCGTATAATGTATGTACACCTTTTTACATAAAGTAACGTCAATGATAGTCGTGATATCTCCACAGCCGCAAAGCCTCCTCCCCGCAGCACACCGCCCCGCGCCGCCAGCTCGGAGCACCTGCACCCCGAGCCGCGCGTGGAGTGCGCCGTGCTGCACGCGCCGCCGCCCGCCCAGCACCAGCTCGACGTGGTCTTCGTGCACGGACTGTACGGTGAGAACTCTTCATCATTACTGTTGCCCTGGTACCGAGCCGCGCGTGGAGTGCGCCGTGCTGCACGCGCCGCCGCCCGCCCAGCACCAGCTCGACGTGGTCTTCGTGCACGGACTGTACGGTGAGAACTCTTCATCATTACTGTTGCCCTGGTACCGAGCCGCGCGTGGAGTGCGCCGTGCTGCACGCGCCGCCGCCCGCCCAGCACCAGCTCGACGTGGTCTTCGTGCACGGACTGTACGGTGAGAACTCTTCATCATTACTGTTGCCCTGGTACCGAGCCGCGCGTGGAGTGCGCCGTGCTGCACGCGCCGCCGCCCGCCCAGCACCAGCTCGACGTGGTCTTCGTGCACGGACTGTACGGTGAGAACTCTTCATCATTGCTGCTTTCCTGGTACTTAGGTAGGCTATTCTGTATAAGAAATATCAGCGCTGAACTCTACGATGTGGTCTTCGACGAGGACTTTTGAGTTTGTCTGATTGTGCAGTGAGCGCGTGAGTTAATTTTTTTTAGCTCTTTTTCGTGGTAAAATCATCAAATGAGTTCTCCCACCCCGGGCAGGGCGGGAGTGACTGTCATACTCGTGCAGACTAAAATCCACGGTGTCCTTCAAAAGCCCTTTATGTTTCTGGGTCACGGTAATGAGATAAGTCCTGCGACCCGGCAGGCTTTAGTGTCGCTGAGTAGCTTAGTGAACCAGTCGCACTGTCATAAGATTGTGTTTAAAAATCCTACGCTGCGCTTGCCGGTGCGTGGTCTCCATTCGAGAACCTTACGGCCCCATCAGCCATAAGTTCTGCGTGCTTATGGCCTGTCCACTACCATTTCAACTTGCTAATTCGTTGGGCTATGTCGGTTACTTTGGTTCGTCTACGAATCTCCTCATTTCTGAGTCGATCGCGCAGAGAGACTCCGAGCATAGCCCTCGCCATAGCTCGTTGTACTATACTGAGCTTACTAATGAGGCCTATAGTAAAGGACCCTTACAGAACCCACAACTTCAAGCAAATATTTTTCGGTCAAGTTTATGAAGCCCCCTGAGACGTGATACCCAAAGCCATTGCTTAATTATGTTTATGCCTTAATCCGGAACTTGATTCAAAATACGGTTGTAATACATAATATTATACACATGATTCACATAACAATGTCATTCATCCGCTTGAGGCATCATTCATCAATGAGAGAACAATCATCTCCTCGTTTATTGTGACATACACCGTCGACATAGTATACGACTGTTGCTCATTACAGAATACAAACATCCTTGTATACCACGATGTGTGTAATACAATCTACATTAAGGGGGATGCTCCAACCAGCCCGCGAAATTTAAATTTTCTTACGTCACGTTCGTACATCAGCTCTCACATAGAAAAGCTGCATCTAAGTTAGATTTCGGAGATTTTAACACGATGCAGCTTTTCTATGTGAGAGCTGGTGGAGCGAATGTTTTGATAATTTTTAGGGTTCCGTAGTCAACAAGGAACCCTTATAGTTTCGCCATGTCCGTCCGTCCGTCCGTCCGTCCGTCCGTCTGTCCGCAGTTTAGCTCAGAGACGCACAGTACTAGAGAGCTGTAATTTGGTGTAAATATACGGATTTGTTGTGCCGAAAAAGTGGTAAAATAAAATCTCATAAAATATTTTTTTTAGGGTACCTCCTGTACTTACACGTAAAGTGAGGATTTTTTTTTTCTCGCGTACCCCTTGGTGTGGGGTATCATTAAATAGGTCTTTAAGAAATAATGATAGTTTCCATTAACAGTTTTTTGATAAAAAAATTTGTTTGTGAAATATTAAGCTTTAAAGTGCTAAATTTTGCTCGATTCGAGTGTCCCCCCCCTCTACCAGCTAAACGGTTATGTTTGGGGGTGTGAAAAAATTCACAATAGTAGTATATATAACGAAGTTTAAAAGCTAATTATCATGACTAAGTAGGCTTTACAACTTTACGAGTAATAGTCGACCAACTTATAAAATGTACTTAGATAAATGTTTTCTTAAACAAAATGTATCGGAAAACATGCTCTTCAACTGCAAATGTAAGTTTGACAACTTTATTTTTACAGCTTTAATAGGTATGTTTTTACGATATGTTTTTTGGGGATAGGTAGGTTTTTATCGTCAACTATTTTTAACTAACTTCAAAAAAGGAGGAGGTTCTAAATTCGTCGTAATCTTTTTTGTTATGTATTTTCCCTGATTTCTCAAACGGACCGATTTTGAAAATTCTTCTTTTTAAAATTAAATTCAGCGAATCAGTTTAATTAGTTTTTTGATGGGCAACTACGGAACCCTACACTGTGCGTGGCCCGACACGCACTTGGCCGGTTTTTTATATTTAAAATTATACTTGTTACTACCGCAATTCATATTTTGATAAAGTTACAACATGTCACTGGCCTGCAAATTGCAAAAAAACGTAAGATTTGAATTTCGCGTGCAACATCGACGCAATCACCTTACGTACCACATAATCTTAAAATCCATTGTTTCATGCACGACGGCGTATTACTTGAGGACTGTTCTACTGATTTTTCAAGATCTCGCATCCGAAGGGTATTATTGAGCCTATTATTAGTACTCCGCTGTTTACCATGGAGCGACTGACTATCGGATCTCCACAACACAGTAACTGGGTAATACGATACTTCATGGTAAGACTGGTTGTCAGACTTATGAGCTTCTGACTAACAGTAACGACTGTCAAAGATCTATAAGTTGAGTTCTTTGTGTTATGAGTCGAGCTACACGATAACCGACAAATACTTGCACTGACTGGACAGGTCCACTCAAATCTGTGTGGTTCTTTCTTCAAAATACCATCTCAGACACCTGCATGGTCTTCGTATGGCGTGAAAAGTATAACGTGTGGTCTTTTAAAGAGACTGTGACCTTTCAGTTTGCTTCGGCTGTTTCTTCTCGGTAGTCAGGTACGAAACACTGACCTTATCTAGCTTTAAAATATATGATTTGACGTGTAAAAGTGTTTTTCAACAACCAACTTGCAAAAGAAATATCATTTATCATTTACTACGCTTTAGAATGGGCATCTACAGTACTTTCACAGTTTTTATGTCTTGTGACTGATGGGTAATAGTAGCACCTTAACTATTTTTTAAACTATATTATTTTAATTTTGTCTTTTGACAATTCAAAAGTGCCTGTAACTGGCCTACTTGAAATAAACGATTTGATTTTGATTTTAATTTTTTGACTTGAAATACTATCCAACTTGAGAATTTCCTCCTTTTATAAAGTCGGTTAAAACTAACAATGGACTCGCTTGACCTGCACACCTTATTCCTGTATAGTAGTTGTAGGTACATCATTGTATTTATTACATTGGTCGCTACATTTTCAGACAATAGCATTTTATTCAAACTACAATTGTGTTGCTGTATTCATGTCAGTGGAAGCCTATTGGTCACGACCCTGACTCGAATCGCGTTTACATTCTTCTGCTTCATAATATATGTTTTATCATCATCATCACCCGGAGGACGTCCACTGCTGGACATAGGCCTCCCCCTTACACCGCCACGCCGAACGACAATTCGCCACTTGCATCCATCGGTTGCCCGCGACCCTCACGTTGTCGTCGGTCCACCTAGTGGGAGGCCTGCCTACTCTGCGTTTTCGGTCCGTGGTCGCCACTCGAGAACGTTTTTTCCCCATCGGTTGTCAGTTCTGCTGGTCTAGTGGTTAGTGACTCTGACTGCTATGCCGGAGGTCGTGGGTTCGATTCCCATCACCCAGGACAAATGTTTGTGTGAAGACCACGATCATTTGTTCTGTGTCTGGGTGTAATTTATCTATAATATGTATGTATTTAGAAATATATAAGTAAGTTTATCAGTTGTCTAGTACCCACGACACAAGCTCTGCTTATCTTGGGACTAGATGGCGTTGTGTGATAGTTGTGGAATATAATTATCATATCAATTGCACCGGCAACAGACGTCGCTAGATGATTTCCGGCCGGCCGACGTTAGCCATCTGAACTTATACCATGCCCGGGCTGACGGCGTCGTGTTCAACGCGCGCCTCTAACAGCTATCAGCAGTTTGAAGGGGGCTAAAGGCAACCGTGGTCGTAGGACTGTCTTTTCAAGTAAATGAGACCCCGGAATTTAATGGGCTGTTGAAAGACACCGTGTACCGTGGATTTTAGTTAATACGAGACTGACACCAGTGGTGGCCCAGTGGTAACGGTCCCGGCTAACGAGTTGTAGGTCGAACCCAGCCAGGCGCATTACTTTGTGTAATTTATTTCATCACCACTGCTCTCAAAACGGTGAAGGAAAACATCGTGAGGAAACCGGCATGTCATAGAACCAAAAATTCGAAGACATGTGACATCTGCCAACCCGCCCCCTCTCACAAGAGAGGAGGCCTGTGTCCCAGCAGTGGGAACATTATAGGCTGATGATCCCACCCTCCCTGGGTCTCATAAATGATGATTTTACCACGTAAAAAAATACAGTTTAACATAAAATATCTTGGAAATTGACCCCTGCCGCTGTCATGTTAGCCACGAAATAACTGATTATTTTAATTTATTTTTAGGGTCCCTTGGCAACACATGGCGTCAAGGAGAATGGAGAACAAAATACAAGTTAGATCCCACCAAAGTACCTCTGAGAGACCACTCCACGGAGCCCTGCAGATGTTCGACAACCCAGCGAAGGCACACCTTCGAAGACCGACTTTACGAGTACGACACGAGATTGGAAAACACCTTCCAACAACTCAACGGCTGCTTCCAGAAGATTCTGCCGAATGAGAACTCCTTGATCACGGAACAGTTTTACAACAACACGCTCCTGGATGTCAACAACTATGAGACTCAAGCCCACTTCGTAACCGAGTTGTTCAAGAACGACTGTGATACCTCCGACTCCACGTTCAAATGTAACGGCTTCGACGGCAGGTGTGCCGGTGACTGTGAGTGTAAAGTGGAGGTGTGCAAGTGTGTGTCGCGCGGGGGGTGTGAGGCGGGGTGTGGGTGTGTGTGCGACGCGTGCTACTCTCACTGCTGGCCGCGCGACTGGCTGCGAGAAGACTTCCCTGGCGCCAGGGTTATATCTGTGAACTATACAAGCGATCCATACTTGTGGCGGCCTCTCTGGGTTAAGGGGACTAAGAGGTGAGATGTAGTCTTTTGTTACAAATACGCTCGTGTCTGTCGCAGAACCGAGAGTAGGTGGAGTAAAATGGTTCTCGAATGAAGACCATCATCATCATCATTAGCCTTTAATGTTTCCACTGCTGGGACACGGGCCTCGTCTCTTGTGAGATCCCAGAAAGAAAGAAAGAAAATAAGTTTATTATTATATAAAAAAACCGGCCAAGTGCGTGTCGGGCCACGCACAGTGTAGGGTTCCGTAGTTGCCCATCAAAATACTTATGCAAACTAACTAAACTGATTCGCTGAATTTAATTTTAAAAAGAAGAATTTTCAAAATCGGTCCAGGAGTCTTTGAGAAATCAGGGAAAATACATAAGAAAAAAGATTACGACGAATTTAAAACCTCCTCCTTTTTTGAAGTTAGTTAAAATAGTTGACGATAAAAACCTACCTATCCCCAAAAAACATACCTATTAAAGCTGTAAAAATAAAGTTGACAAAGTTACATTTGCAGTTGAAGAGCATGTTCTCCGTTACATTTTGTTTAAGAAAACATATTTTCCAAGTACATTTTATAAGTTGGTCCACTATTACTCGTAAAGTTGTAAAGCCTACTTGGTCATGATAATTTTCTTTTAAACTTCGTTATATATACTACTATTGTGAATTTTTTCACACCCCCAAACATAACCGTTTAGCTGGTAGAGGGGGGGGGGAACACTCGAATCGAGCAAAATTTAGCACTTTAAAGCTTAATATTTCACAAACGAATTTTTCTATCAAAAAACTGTTAATGGAAACTACCATTATTTTTTAAAGGCCTATTTAATGATACCCCACACTAAGGGGGACGGACGGACATAGCGAAACTATAAGGGTTCCTTGTTGACTACGGAACCCTAAAAATTACGAGAATACCATGAAAGATACCGTGTGCCTCACGGCTGTGCCAAATAGGCTCAGTTGGGAGTGGCCCATAATCCACCACGCGGGCTCAGTGCGGGTTCGTGGATGTCACATGTCTTCAGATTTTTGCTTCTAAGACATGCTGGTTTCCTCACAATGTTTTCAATCACCGTTTTGAGAGCAGTGGTGATAAAATAAATCTATCAAAGTAATACGCCTGGATGTGTTCAATCCCTTGCCTTACAACTCGTAAGTCGGGACCGATACCACTGGGCCACACTGCTCAATAGCACTAGTCCAGTGCTAATAAGCATGTCGTTGTCGTACAGACTTCGCCTGCACGAGCGCGCCGAGCAGATGATGTCGCAGCTGCTGGCGCTGGGCGTCGGTCAGAGGCCGGTCGTGTGGGTGGGACACTCCAAAGGCGGCCTCTTCATCAAGCAGATCTACTGTCAAGGTAACAGTTCATACATTCATTATACCTACTCCTCGAGTGTGAAATTTGATTTTGGTCTAAATTTTTTTAACAGAATATCGCGCCTGCAATTTTCCAAAGGTTACTTTATAGTAAATACATGTCATGCTCATTTGGCAAGGTATTTGAAATCAGAAGTGCACCAGCCGGACAATATTTCATATTCCATGGGTGCTAATGAAGTTTTTCTAATAGACAAACTTCTATTTTGCTTAACGAATTCAGGGCATCATTGGTGAAATCAAAGTTGTTCATAAAAAAACACTTTTGGTGTTGGTTTAATTCTTGTGATAACTACATATACACATATTTACTGACATCATGTCTTTGTTCCAGCTTACGAAGCTCATCAGAAAATAAATAAAATAGATGTTCAACATCAAACTATAACAAACAATAATTCCGAAAACCAAAGTGATAGAGAATTTAATATAAATAACAAAGTTAGTGCTAGCGTAGACAATAAGTATAATTACAACGACAATGACAACAATACAAGTAAGGATCAAAAAGACGGAAATTGCAATGATCTACTGAACACTTTCATTCAAGAACACAACAGCACCACCTGCGGAACTAAACTAAGAAATATAGACGAAATGAATGAAATCAGAAACAATAATAATTCCGGTAACAGTAGCTTTAATGACGAAGAAGAAAATAATAATAAAGATTTAGGAATAAACTACAATATGGGACACGATGACAATGAAATGTATGGCTGTGTGCAAAACGGTGACCTTATAGATAATAAGATTAATTTTAATGAAGATTCAGAATATATAGATATAAGTGTACGAGGAGATGAACAATATGGAAATACAGAAGATGATACGACACGAAAGAATAGAGAAGTTCTGTCTTCAAATAATGAAGGTACGTTTTCTTACACAAACAACAAGATTTTTTTTATAAAAGACTAGAGTTGTTTAACCCAAAATATGGGTTACTGAACGCTGACGTGGATTGGCGTCGTCTTATTTTATAGTGAGATTCGTCTAAGTTTATAGTGTAGGTATTTAACAGTCGGAGTAGTAGTACTTATTCTGGTATCGCTTATTTTGGCGTCTTCGTACTCGTATTTACAGCCAGGATCGTCTTATTTTATAGTAGGCGTCATTTTTATTCGGCCACAGATTCGGCGTCGTCTTATTTTACAGTCGGCATCGTCTTACTTTAAAGTCGGAGTCGTTTTTATTGGGCGACGTCTTATTTTATAGTAGGCGTCGTCTTATTTTATAGTAGACGTGGTTTTATTTTATACTAGGCGTCGTTTTATTTGGTGTCGTCTTATTTTATAGCTGGCGTCGTTTTCATAAGGCGTCGTCTTATTTTTTAGTAGGCGTCGTTTTTATTGTGCGTCGTCGTATTTTATACGAGGCATCGTTTTTAGTAGGCGTCGTTTTATTGGGCGTCGTTTTATTTTATACGAGGCATCGTTTTTAGTAGGCGTCGTCTTATTTTAAAGACGGCGTCGTTTTTAGTAGGCGTCGTCTTATTTTAAAGTCAGCGTCGTTTTCATAAGGCGTCGTCTTATTATTTAGGAGGCGTCGTTTTATATGGCGTCGTTTTATTTGGCGTCGTCTTATTTTATAGTAAGCGTCGTTTAATTTAGCGTCGTCTTATTTTATAGTCAGCGTCGTTAAATTTGGCGTCGTCTTATTTTATAATCGGCGTTGTTTTTAGTAGGCGTCGTTTTATTTTATAGTAGGCGTTGATTTTATGCGTCGTCGTCTTATTTGATAGTAGGCGTCGTTTTATTTGGCATCGTCTTATTTATAGTCGTCGTCGTTTTCATAAGGCTTCGTCTTATTTTATAGCAGGCGTCGTTTTATTTGGCGTCGTCTTATTTTATAGTAAGAGTCGTTTAATTTGGCGTCGTCTTATTTTATAGTAGGTGTCGTTTTCTTTGGCATCGTCTTATTTTATAGTAGGCGTCGTTTTTATTGGGCGCCGTCTTATTTTATAGTAAGCGTCTTTTTATTTGGCGTCGTCTTATTTTATAATCGGCGTCGTTTTTAGTAGGCGTCGTTTTATTATAAAGTAGGCGTTGGTTTTATGCGGCGTCGTCTTATTTGATAGTAGGCGTCGTTTTATTTGGCGTCGTCTTATTTAATAGTAGGCGTCGTTTTATTTGGCGTCGTCTTATTTTAAAGTCGGCGTCGTTTTTAGTAGGCGTCGTTTTATTTGGCGTCGTCTTATTTTATAGTAGGCGTCGTTGTTTTGGCGTCGTCTTATTTTATAGTAGGCGTCGTTTTATTTTATAGTAGGCGTCGTTTTATTCGGCGTCATCATATTTTATAGTAGGCGTCGTTTTTAGTAGGCGTCGTTTTATTTGGCGTCGTTTTATTTTATACTAGGCGTCGTCTTATTTGGCGTCGTCTTATTTTATAGACGGCGTCGTTTTCATAAGGCATCGTCTTATTTTAAAGTCGGCGTCGTTTTTATTGCGCGTCATCTTTTTTGGCGTCGGATTTATTTTTTAGTAGGCGTCGTCTTATTTTATAGCAGGCGTCGTTTCTATGAAATGATGTTGAAATGAAATGAAACATCATTTCATTTCATTTCATAGAAACGACGCCTTATTTTATAGTAAGCGATTTGGCGACGTCTTATTTTATAGTAAGCGTCGTTTTTTAGGCGCCGTCTTATTTTATAGTCTACGTCACCTTGTTTCATAGTCGGCGTCGTCTTATTTTTATCCCACCAGAACAAAAACTAGCCATCGATTCAGAACTGACAACTCTCCGTCTTTCCGCAGAAGACAGAATGGTGTTGTCCGCGCGCGCGTCGCTGTGGACCAACAGCGCTGGCTTCATGTTCTACTCCGTCCCGCACCGCGGCTCCCCCCTCGCCGACATCAAGACCCCACTCACCGCTCGCAGCGTAGAGTTGCAGGAGATCGCTAAAGGTAACAATTGACGCTTGGACTGACGTGATATGCTCACAGCATACGTCTTCTTTACTGCACTTTGATTATTTTCCCTTTACTACTCTTCATCATACAAATAGAAAGTAAAAGCGTCGTTAGCAAGAACATAAGACCCAAGTTACAAAAGTGCTTAAATCAAAAATCACTCGTATAACTACTTCAGCTTTGTTTTTAGACTTTTGCTAAGCTTTCGATTTTGTTTATTATTCAGTTCTCATCATAGCTATAAATGATTTAGAGCGATTCAAATCACATGGTGAATAGGCATGAAATTACGTGGATTTGTATATTCAATCGAAAAGTTAACAGTCAACCACTCTTAAGATTTTTCAACCAAGCTATTGTGGAGTAGCACAGGGATGTTTGTTAGGACCAACATTGTTCATAGTTAGCTTTAAAGTCTTCCTTGAGTAAGATAACACTGCCAAAACAATAAAGTACTTATTTTACAAGCAGTTAATCGTGGTCTCGCTTTATAATATGATTATTCCGCGCATACAACGATCAGCTTATACTGAATAATTCCAACTTGTGGTCATAACCTCTGCTGTCGATGTCCCAGACTGTCCGCTGGTGCTGGAGCTGCAGCGCGGCTGGCTGCTGGCGGCGCGCGCGGGGGCGCCGCTCGTGCGCTCGCTGGTGGAGACCGCGCGCACGCTCATGGCCGTGCTGTGGCTGAGGATCGTCAGCGAGGACTCCGCCGGTCAGTACACGTGTTAAACAAGAGTAGTCGATACAGTACAGAACCGTCAGCATAATGACGGGGCCCGTATAGAGGGCCACAGTCCTGCCGGGGTTGCGGGACATACGTTTACCAAGACTCCGGTACACAAAGGGCTACCGAAGGACACCGTGGATTTTAGTCAGTACAAGTCTGACAGTCCCTCCCGCCCTGCCCGGGGTGGGAGGACTCATTTGATGACTATACCCCGAAAAAAAAGGCCACTACATCAACTCACCCCCAGCTGTCGTATAATAGATTTTCAACCTTATTACAATAGAGGAAGGTTAATGTTCGATAGTTATTATTTAACAAATTTCGGGTAGGATGACCTGCTGGCGTCACGTACATTCCACGACAACCAATCAAACAGATAATAATTTTAAATATAGGCAATTTGACAATATTAATAAATTGCAAATCGAATTCCGTCAGCATGAATTCTTTTTTTTAGCGTAGTAAAGTCATCAAACGAGTCCTTCCATCCACGGTGTCCTTCAAATGCCATTTACGTTCCGGGGTCACGGTAATTCGTTAGGCCCACGACCCCGGCAGGCTTTGTTTCTCTAAACGGGAGCCCCGTCATTGCGCTGACACTCTTTGAGGCGCGCTTGCAACACATAGCGTCGTCGACCCGGGCATGGTCGGGCAGTGCGGGCGGCGAGTATTGGGCGACTCACTGTCTGATCATGGACGCAGCCCTGGTCGACCGACGGCGGGTTTTGTTCCACGCGCGCCTCAAAGAGTGTCAGCATGATGACGACGCCCCCTCATATAGAGGGTCAGAGCCTATCGTGATCCCGGAACGTAAAGGCTATTGAAGGACACCGTGGATTTTAGTCAGTACAAGTCTGACAGTCCCTCCCGCCCTGCCCTGGTTGGAAGGAATCATTTGAAGATTTTAAGACGTAAAAAAAAGAGCATAACTGATAAGTTTTTACTGCTTTCATGAGCGTAGCTACGCTCCTCTAGACACAGTAACATCATCATCCGCCTGTCTTTTCCCAACTATATTGTGGTCTGCTTCCAGTCGAACCAGATGCAGCTGAATATCAGTATTTTACATGGAGCGACTGCCTACTAGACACAGTAACATCATGATCATGTAATGTTACAGACGCGGGTGTGGGCGTGCTACACGGCGTGTCAGTGGACCACCGTGAGATCTGCAAGCCATCCTCCCGACGCTGTCTGTTGTACACCGAGCTCACACACCTCATACAGGACGCACTCACCAGGTGCCGCTGTCAGTAGGACAAGATGGAAGCCAGGGAGAGGGAACCCCGTATCATAACATGTTTGGGACCAAAGACATTAAACTATACAACATTATTTTTTGTTTATGCGAAACCCGATACACCTGTCCGATATTTTTGTGTAAAGAATCTATGTACAAAGTTTTAAAATCGTATCATGAAAAATCACAAAGTTATGAGCTTGTATATTACCTGATTTTTCGTTCAAAAACATGATAATTTCGCGGTACACCCGCGTAAACCGTGTATCCTGTGTTATACAATCGTGATAATAGTTTGCCAATAGGTACCTAACCGTATGGTGATTGTATTGTATTTAACTGGTAATAAAATAAAATTAAAATACACTGGACAGCAAATAAACCGAGCCACCCGCTACCTAGGCACTCTAATTCGATTTTCTCAAAAACTAAAAACCTACAAGTATCAAAGTTGTACCTACAGAAAGTGCGTTTCATGGTGATTGAAATGAAAGGAAACTTATTGGGTTTAATCAATATTTCAGTGTTTATTAAGGATTTTACAAAGAAGAGTCGTTTTTAAGAGCCGTGCATTATCATACATCAATTGCATATCCTGTCCGATATATCCTGCGTAAGGTACCATATGGTCTGCGAGGATTTCAGTAATGTAGCGATGAGAAGTCAGTCCACGTGTACGGCCCGTCGGTTCGATGAAACTAACGCTGTGTGTGCTGTTAACGAGATGCCGCCCCAGACCATTACAGATCCTCCTCCTTAAGCAACAGTTTCCTCGAACACTGAGAATAACGTTCTCCAGGGTGACTATATACTCTCTGACGTCGATCACTTCCATGTAGACTCACCTTGGTCTCATCAGTGAAGAGTAAATTACTCCACTGCTCTAATGTCCAAACCCTATGCTCTCGAGCAAATTCAAGTCGTGCTCGACGGTGTGCTACCGTTAATGCCTGGCTTGTTGCAGCCCTTTTTGGTGTCAGGCTCCATTCAGCAAGTCTCCTTCTGACTTTATCTGAACTTATGACCACTTGGCGTTTGTCACGCAGACTTTGTTGGACTTAAACTGCGTTGAGGTGGCGATTTCGCAGAACAGTAAGGTGGATATAACGATCATCTGTTGCTGATGTAGCCCTAGGTCTGCCCGTACCTGGACGGCGATCGAATGCTCCAGTCTCTAGGTATCGTCTGTAAACTCGTTGCACCGAAGATCTGCTGATTCGAAGCCTTCGAGCGACTTCACGTTGCGCAATGCCTGCTTGGATTAATGCTACAGCTTGAGCTGCTTCCTGAGGTGTTGTATCCATTATCAATCGAAAAAAGTATCGAAAAAACACACGCGTCTGAGCAAACGATGGACAAAAACTAAAGAAATGATAAGAAATATCCGACTGGGTCATTGTAGAGAAAAAGAACGCTAATTTCAAACTCTGGTGAAAACAGAGCAAATCGTTAGCATTGTGTTTGTTGCTTGATTACAATGTGAGTTGACGGTACTTTCGAATTAATTTGTAGTCATTTTAATCATCATGAAACGCACTTTTTTTAGGTATAACTTTGATAGTTGTAAGTTTTATACTTTTTGAGAAAATCGAATCAGAGTTCCTAGGTAGCGGGTGGCTCGGTTTATTTGCTGACCAGTGTATTTTTGAAAAAAAATATAACATGGTGTAAAAATTATTGGAATCGTATCAGTTACTGATTCTGAACAAACTATATTCAGGTTTCGCATATACTAAAAATAATGTTGTATACGAGCAATAGACGGGACATCACGAAGAAAGTGATCCAAAATTTTTTACCAATATGTAAAAAGTCGCTCAGTCTAGTAGTCGCGTTGCTATGCAACGCTAGATAGTGCTACTGACGCACGGCATCAACAATTTTGTATGACAATTTTCCCAATGCCCGCTCTATAGGTTCTTCTAAATCTCTTTGTTTGGGACCCTTCTCATCTAAAGCCAAGGATACAGCGACGTTGGGTGAAGTAGCACGACGTTGCCGGTCGACATGTCTGGCAACAACGCGCGACACGGGTCGCCAGCGACATCTGAGCCTGTAGCCAAACAGCTAGCGACACTCGCTAACGTTCAGCAGTCGCTAATAAATTTTCAACTTTATACCCCATCGCATAAAGTTGAAAATCTAGTAAATTGCTGAGTGATAGCGAACGAAACGAATGAAAACGATCTGTAATCTTTGATAGATTTTCAACTTTATGCGATGGGATATAAAGTTGAAAATGTATTAGCGACTGCTGAACGTTAGCGATTGTCGCTAGCCGTTTGGCTATAGGGCCTCTGTACCCTTATCACGAGTTTTCATTCTTTTACTTTACAGTATTTACAGCGTTTCTTGTATGAAAAAATGGAACAGCGCCTCTGGTGTGCGAAGGAAGAACTATTTTTTTCCTTGAAAGTTGTCAATTTGAAATTGTCAAAGTTCCAGTTTACGTCTCAAATACTGAAAACTCGTGCTAAGGGTACCAGTGGCTTAACATGACGTCTTTCTCCACTGTGGGAGAGAGACAACGACGATATAATACTAGACTCCGCATGCAAGATCTAAGGAACAAAAACTATTCTGTCAACTCGCTGAGGTACTACGTAAGCGAGGGGGACGGGGTACTGCGTTGTGATTGGCTAACTCAAGGTCTGTTCTGTCTCAACGTATGTTTACGGCTCACAGGATTGGTCGAAATGAGACGAATATAAGACTTTTTTGCCTAATGTGTTGACAGACATCGGTCGCCTGTTATTACGAGTCTAGTATTATATCGTTGTAGGAAAGAGACAACTATACAACTCGTCTGGCACCATCTCGTTTCCACAATGGAACTACGTCATTGTAGGCCTGAAGATAATTGTAAAAGTTATTTGTAAAAGACACAGTATACTAGTTACTGAGACGTGTGTCGCCCGCGCGGCGCGCAGTGTGATGTTATATGAACGAAACTGAACGTTTATTGTATCAATAAATAAATATTAATTGTGCCAACATTGGTTGTTTTATTTACCTAATAAAATCCCACGGGAACGTGAAAATACGATAAAGTATTTTATTTGTGAGACTGATCTATATCTTAGTCGAATTTCATCAAGATCTGTTCAGCTGTTCTGGAGTAATTGAGGTAATAATAATGTGCTGTACTCGATTACTTGTTTTAAATAATATGCCATCATTGTAAAAGTAGTCTTGAGGCCAATGATGACGTTATAAAATTACAGATAATCTTCACAAATAACGAGTGAGCCTTACAGTAGTCGCATATACGTATAACGTTAATAGAGCAAAACCTCTCGTGGAGTAACTCAGCCCATGTTACTGAACAATGTTTGTTCCAAAAATTTAGAAAAAAAAAAAAAAAAAACATATTGTTTCATAATTTCATATTTTTCATACTGATGGGTTCGAGCAATTTCTCATTTTGTATGAAAAATCATTTTTGTGTTAATTTTTTTTTTACAAAAGTTTTAGAACAAACATTTTTCAGAAACGGGCTGAGTTACCAACGACAGGTTTTGCGTTATTAACGTTACACGTTGTATATGACGTGAAACATCTGACATCTCACTTTAGCTGCCACTAGTCGACGGCGCATTGTGTTTCACGCGCGCTTCAAATAGTGTGACCAGCATGATGACGGGGCTCCCTTTTAGAGAGCCAAAGCCTGCTGGGGTCGCGGGATCGTCTTCTCAAGTAACCGTGGCCCGGGAGGAAACACCAGACTTTTACTGCCAAGAATCCACCGCCATCGAACCGGGTATGGTGCATCTTCGGACGGCGAGTTACCCAGGGCGATTAGTTGCCGACTTTAGTATGAAATAAAACACTCTAAAATACAGACAAAATGATTTAATTACTCTTACATATACTTGAAACATCTCTCAGAGACTCAGAATCAGATATTTTTTTACTGTAATAATCACAAAACATACATTTTTAAAGATAGAACAAACATCAGTGGCGCCTCTAGCGGCAACTTGTGGAACTAACAGAATTTTCAAAGTACTATTAGCGCAGCCAATTATCAATTTTGTGTACATTGGAATAAAGTCGAAAATATAGAATCAACCTTTGATAGTAGAACAGAGGCAATGAATTCAGTGTTATAAATTTGCATTCTTATTTCCACGAGTATAGCGTTGATATTTCTTTGGCAGGTACGATTGTTCGTGTTTTGGTCTAGTTCTTAAAGTAAAAATAACTAATTGTAGTTCCACAATATACCAACAGATACAAAATAAACATGCAATACGAGTGGTGTTATATAAAATGTTATTATTACTTTTATATTTGCAAATAATATAAGAAAATTTTGTATCAAGTTTAATAATGTGAACTTTAATCCAGCAGAGGTTATAATGGCTACTTTAGCAACGTTGCTATTTATCAATGTTGATAAAATTATTCTTTCTCAAATAACGAATGAAATAAAATATTAGGTGTTGTGAATTTTATATTGCTAAAGTAACATAGTACCTAGATAATTGACTATATTCGACGTCTACTTTGACTACTATCGACTTCGACTTTCAACATCGAGTTTCGACGTCGACTTTCGATATCGACTTTCGACATCAAATTTCGACGTCAACGTTCTACATTGACTTTCGACATCAACTTTCGACGTCAACTTTCGACATTGACTTTCGACATCGACTTTCGACATCGATTTTCGACATTGACTTTCGACGTCGACTTTCCACATAAACTTTCGATATCGACTTTCGACGTCCTCTTTCCACATCGACTTTCGACATCCGATGATTTTCACTTGTAGTTTGATCGAATTGCATCGCATCGTAAATCAACAGGGTCGCTTTACAAAAAAAAATGTGTAACTCGCGTAATATTAATACTATGATTATTTCTGTAAGTTCGACACAGGACACTTATCATTGGTACTAATTACAACTAAATATATGTTGGTGTGACTGAGAGCCATGGCGGCACGCGGCCCGGGGGCAGTAGTAAAGTGAAAGAAAGAGTTCAAAAATTATAAGAAAGTTCTTTCTGAATAGAGTTTCTAATCGAGATTTCTCGAACTAGAGAATTTAGGTTTCGTTCGAGACGAGAAAAAAAAATTGCAAAGACTAACCTCGAGTCTTTTTTTTTAATTTTGTGCTACTATCCGGCGCGTTTATGATTATTTATCCAGAGACCAATTTCTCGAGATACGCGAGAATTCTCTTTGAAAACCTCGAGATTCGGAAATTGTCTTCGAGAATACTCGAGACTCGAGAAATTGTCTTTGAAAATCTCGAGATTCGAGAAATTGCCTTCGAGAATTTTCGAGGTTCGAGAAATTGTCTTCGAAAATCTCGAGATTCCAGAAATTGTCTTCGAGAATTCTCGAGCCTCGAGAAATTGACTCCGGGGAATTCTCGTTATAAAACGTCGAGAAACCAAAAGCTCTTTATATGACTAATCCAATTACAAAAAAAAAATTAGGTGTCCTAGGCCCCCAAAATGGCCGTGACTCGCTGTGACAACATAGCATCTCTCACGCTAAAGGTTCCAAAAGCTGTCCCAACTTACCGCAGCAGCAAAGAAGCACGCAGCTTTCTACTAACTAAAAATGAATATCGTCCTTGTTACTACGATATAATGATACAATTCGACTGACTTACGTCGTCGTGTCGAGCGTGTTTTGTTTTTCATCTACTAGTAGATAACCGCACGTTTTATGTCATATGTCGTAGTGGTAAGGATGATTTTCACTTGTAGTTGGAATCGGTCGAATTCCGTCGCGATAGCTGTTGATCGCCTTTGCCGCTGCGTTGATAGTCGTCTTCGGCAGTACCACGATAATACGTTTAAAAAAATTACAAGAAAAATACAAATTTAATAAATTTTCCAAAACATTAATTTATTAATCACAAATTTTATTAATTTATGGCACTCAAAGTTAACCGAAGACAAATTTTTAGTTTTCAAAATGTGCGCTTTGATGACTATTTGTAATTTAAAGATAATTATAAACTTATAAACTAGAAGTGTACACTCAACCAAACAGATAAGTACACAGGCTTGAACACTTATAACAAGTATGTACATATCTCAATATTTGACTGTACTCACATAATAAATTATTTGAATTAAAAATAATGTGCGTTAACATTGCTTACGATATACATAATACAGTAGAAGGTAACTACAAACATATCACTAAACCTCTATTTAGAATCTTAAATAACATTCATGTTGTTGAATCAGAAACTCAATGTCATTTATAACAAAGTCCAGATTCCATTGCATCCATAGTTTAGAAGATTACACTCAAAAATCAACTCAGAGCACAGCTCGCTAAAGTGGAAAGTCGAGTGACTGGCAATGAATGTGAATTATCAAAGATTCTGAATGGAAGTGTTCTTGAAGTGGGCGACACACCGGCCGGTCGCGTGTTGTGCGGTATAACGCGTTCCAATTAAGAAGGTCAGTGTCTAATAGTCAACTGACACTTCAAAGGTACGGATAATAATAGACAATTGTTCAAATTTGAGACGTCAGTAGAAGATAACCTTCTTAGTTGGATCGCACTATACATACATACACTGCTTCCAAGGTGGGTCGACACCGTCCGCGTGTGGCGTCGCGATTCGTGATTCTCTACCAAAGCTGTGCGGTGTACACGAGCGGGACGAAAACGTTACATTAAAGCTCGCTTCATCACCACTAACACGTCAGCAGGATAACTTTTTCGTTCTGTGCGTGTACACAGTGGCGGACACAACACACGCCCTTGTGGGACCCCAAGATCTGCTACAAGCTGGACTCAAACACACACTATTCTTACTATAGTTTTCTATCTATACCAGGGAAGACGCAACCTACGCCTTGCAAGTTTCATAATAATGATGGTTATACAAAACAAATTTTATTTATTTTACATGAACAGTGCATCAAACGCTAAACCTTGTACCAAAAGTTAGAAGAAGGAAATATTGCATATGAAAGCTGTAGAATAATTCAAAAATAATATGTAAGGATTTTTATATATAATCTTTCTGTTCTACCGTGGAATAGTCTACATAAGAATTGAGGTCGGCAAGGGCGTGCTTGTAAGAAACATCTAATAGTGACGGAACTACTGCAAACTGTGTTACATCGCTTTGGTAGACATCACTGAAGCAAGCGTGGCGCGGGAACGTCCGCTAAACTCTCATACATCTCGCAAGTGCTCTACCATTCTCATACGTACAGTACAGGCTTTAGGTCTAAACTTGTGGGCAGCGTGAATTAATTGAACTATGAAATAACTGTGAAAGATCGTTAAGAGATATCGAAGTAGAAAAGTGGAAAAAATCTACCATTAGTAACTTTTTATGATAGAAAGATTATAATTATTTAATAAAAGTATTGTATGTACATACTATGAAACACAGAGTAACATAGTAAATAAAAAATCAGTATTAAAAATGTCTATATAATTGTACTTAAAAAATAATAATAATCAACTTTAAAATAATTCAAAAGAGATCGCCAAGGACAGTAGCTCAGGAAGTCACAATTGACGATGAAAATAAAATAAAAAAATATCCTCCATGACTTGTCGACGCGACCTGCCGACTATCATCACAATGTGCTGCGAGTGATGCGTCACATCACCTCAAGCACTGACCAATGACGAATGACGCGTCACCATCACCGTGTCATCATTTATTCTTCGTGCAGATCTTCTCGTAGATGTGCAGCCTTCGTTGAAGCAGCGAGCTCGTCACACTCTCGCGAGCACTCGCAACCTCATCTTTAATCTTATTACTATTTGTATTCTCTTTGTCTTCATCCTCGGTTTTAGTTGAATCTTTTTCGAGGTTAAGATTAGATCTTAGTCTAGGTCTCCTTAGCGGTTCTAAGTTATTAAACTTCACGTTTCTTATATTGATTAAAGCACCTACTTTAAACGCTCTATGTTGGCTAGCATCTACAACACGATCAGTCACATCACCGTTTGATTCATTGAAAGATTCATCAACACTCGTATCTTTGGTTCCCAAAACGCGCGGTCTAATACAATCCCTAGTGCGCAACTCTAAACTATGACTATTATCATCAACGTCTTTAAATACTGAATCACTTAAATTATTAAAATCATCAACTATACTATTACGGTCAGAAGAAATGACGTCATTGTTTTTATCTTTGGTATGTTCATCAGTGACGTCACGCTTCGCTTGTCTACGCTTATAGAATTCGCTCCAGAAACGCTTCTTTTCGTCGCTTAAACTGACATCTTTTATTTTGTGCGTGATTTCTTTTATATTACGTTCAATCGTGGTAGCATTTCCTTTGTTACTAGCGTCACTGCCATGCGAAGACAATTGTTTGTTATCAACTTCATCATCCCACTCATCATCATTGCTATTGTCCTCAACATCAAGCCCCTGCCAATAATCATCATCATCATCACCTTTCTTAACATATTGATCTACAACAGTTCTATTATTACTTAAGTTATAATCATTAATCCTAGCTTGAAGCAAGCGACTACTTATATTATTACTTTTTGGTAAATTAATCTTATTATTAACAAGACCGAGTGTCTTACTGTTGCGATAGTTATAATACGAGAGAGATTTAGTGCCTAAGCTGCTATGGTTAACGCTATCTCTATCGCCCGTACTGTCTTTGCTATTTCCGTCTCTCTCGCTCCGAGCGGACGGTCCGCGCGGGGTTGTAGATCTAGTGCCTAAGCTACCGTGTCCGGCCACGCTACTGCTATTCCTATCGCCTGTACTGTGGTTCCTATCTCCCTCTCTCTCGCTCCGCGCGGACGGTCCTGTCGCGGTTGTTCCGCGGCCACACGCGGGTGGATGCGGACCCGCCTAAGCGAACAGGAGGGACGGGTCGGCGTCCGTGATCTCGCACACGAACTGGTCTTGTTCCAGCGGACGTTTGATCCAGCGACCGAGCTTAGCTTTGTCGAAGGCATCTATCAGGCGCTGCTTGGCGAGCTGTGATAGTGATGCAAGACATACCACAACTATCACACAACGCCATCTAGTCCCAAGCTAAGCAGAGCTTGTGTTATGGGTACTAGACAACTGATAAACATACTTATATATTTCTAAATACATACATATTATATCAGATCAAAGAAATAGGCAAATAGAGCGCTCAGAACACGCGAGTGTGTCCACCAAAGCAAATACAAAATCAAAATCGAATACAAAGTCGCGACATCGTACCAATCTACGCGACGTTGTTGTTGTTTGCCAAAATATGCCTCGTCTCGTGTCTTTAAACATTGCTAAAGTTGTTCTCAATACCAAAGAAAACATTATGGAATGTTATTCAATTTGATTTTGTATTAACTTTGGTGGAGACACTCGCGTGTTCTGAGCGTTCTATCTGCCTATTTCTTTGATCTGAGCATATTGTAGATAAATTACACTCAGACACAGAACAATTGATCGTGCTCATCACACAAACATTTGTCCTGGGTGGGAATCGAACCCACGACCTCCGGCATAGCAGTCAGGGTCACTACCCACTAGTGTGTGTTTATCAGTTGTCACACGAGCACAAGCTCTGCTTAGCTTGGGGCTAGATGGCGTTGTGGAATATTATTATTATTCATGGACTAGTGGCGACACAATTACACTCTTTGCTTATATTTAGTTTACACTTAGTCCATTCTCTACGTGTAGTCTTGTATAACCCGGTTCATTTAAGAAAGGAATCTAAAATGGCGGCTTAGCGTACTTGCGTTGACAGATAGTACAGTCAGCAGATACGATATAAAGTTCAAGTTACGGAAAAATAATAGAAAACTATAGTAAATATTCTTAAAAAAGATCACTGAGCGCGTCAAGACATCAAGACTTATTTTTTTCTGTTTCAGCTACGTGCGGGAGTGAGTATAGACGGCACTAGTGTGCGAGCGAGAGAACAAGATAAGAGCCTATGCCTCTGTTCAGACACGGCGGGAACCGCGTGATTCCCGCGCGGGAATCGCGCGGTTATGTCTGAACGATTACTTAATAACTCATACAAATAAGACTCACGCGATTTCCATGCGATTCTGAAATCGCGCGGTTCCCGCCGTGTCTGAACAGAGGCTATTTAAGGTGTGCGTCTACAGGTCCGCATCGTACGTATCGTACGTAACGGATTTTAGTTTGCCTTGCATTAAAACTCATACAACTGCGTCCACTGATCCGTATCGTACGGACGGCTCATCGGTAATGCCTACATGCGATGCGTACCGATGACGTCATACGGAATGCCGATCAGTGGAAGCGATGAAGATGGCAGCGGCAATCCGATTGCTGATACTCGCGTCGGCGATCCGATCGCTGCGGATACAGAAATCCGTTTGATGCGATGCGTCCGATACGTACGATGCGGACCTGTGGACGCTTACCATTATGCAACGACGATATAATACTAGACTACGCATGCACGATCTAAGGAACGAAAATTATTCTGTCAACTCGCTGAGGTACTACGTAAGCGAGGGGGACGGGGTACTGCGTTGTGATTGACTAACTCAAGGTCTGTTCTGTCTCAACGTATGTTTACGGCTCACAGGATTGGTCGAAATGAGACTAATATAAGACTTTTTTGCCTAATGTGGTGACAGACATCGGTCGCCTGTTATTACGAGTCTAGTATTATATCGTCGTTGCCATTATGATTCCTTTCTTCAATGAACGGGGTTATACTAGGGTCACATACCTGGTATGTAGGACACATCTGCTTGGCCTCGTTGTACAGCAGCGTGTCGGGCTTGTCGGGCATGTCGGGCACCACCGCGTCCTCCACGTCCTGAGGACAGCGGGGGGACACGGTACATTATAACACGAATATATTCTTCCACCACTGAGGGACTTTACACATGGCGGGATCCGAACGAATTCCAACTACAAGTGAAAATCAACCTTGCCACTATGGCATAAGACATAAACTACGTTGCTATCTATGGGTAGATGAAAAACAAAACACGATGGCCATGACAACGTCAAGTCAATCGAATTGAATCTTTATTTCTTAGTGGCAAGGGTGATTTTCACTTGTGTCGCATCGCGCTATGAGTAAAGTCCCGGGGAAAGGTGTATAAGACGAGGACGTGAGGTATAATGGAGAGATTCACACTTAGCACCATCAGGGGGGGTATTACAACGTCTTAAATGCTTGTTTCAGTGAGTGAACGAGATGGCGCTAGACGACTTGTATAGCTCTGTCACTTTCACTCACCGGAATAAGCCTGGTTTTAAGACGTTATAATACCGCCCCAAGACGTCATGCGACATTTACAAGCTGGCGTCTTATTGGCGTTTGCGCTACGTTCGCATAGTGATAAGTTTGCTCTAAGTGAGTGTTCGCTTGAATTAAAATCCACCTTACTACTACGACATAAAGGCGCTACAAGCCAAAGACAAAAGATGTCCCTTAGGATATCGTCAATTAAATACTGTTGTTGCTAAGATCTGAATATTTTTTGTGTACTATTGAAGTGAGAGTCAACCAATAAGAAAAGATTCACAAATAGGTGAGTGTTTGTGGTGTGTGTGTGTGTGTGTGTGTACCTGTGGTAACAGCGGCAGTCTCTTCACGAGGTAGTGCCAGCGCGCGAACATGCTCTGCTTGCACAGCAGCGAGGGCTGGCCGCTCTCCAGCTTGCCCGTCGTGGCGTTGATCACCTCAGGCAGCTGGAACCAACATCCGAAACAATATATTTACGTTCTTTTATCTTCTGGGTTCCGTAGAACACAAGGAACCCAGATTAAAAAAAAAGAAAAAAAGAGAGAAGAAGGAGGACGTCCAGTGGAGATGAAGGAGGACGCTCAGAGGAGATGAAGGAGGACGTCCAGTGGAGATGAAGGAGGACGCTCAGAGGAGATGAAGGAGGACGTCCAGTGTTGATGAAGGAGGACGCTCAGAGGAGATGAAGGAGGACGCTCACAGGACATGAAGGAGGACGCTCAGAGGAGATGAAGGATGACGCTCACAGTACATGAAGGAGGACGCTCAGAGGAGATGAAGGAGGACGCTCACAGGACATGAAGGAGGACGCTCAGAGGAGATAAAGGAGGACGCTCACAGGACATGAAGGAGGACGCTCAGAGGAGATGAAGGAGGACGCTCACAGGACATGAAGGAGGACGCTCAGAGGAGATGAAGGAGGACGCTCACAGGACATGAAGGAGGACGCTCAGAGGAGATGAAGGAGGACGCTCACAGGACATGAAGGAGGACGCTCAGAGGAGATGAAGGAGGACGTCCAGTGGAGATGAAGGGGGACGCCCAGAGGCGATGAAGGAGGACGCCCAGAGGAGATGAAGGAGGACGCCCATGGGGGATGAAGGAGAACGCCCAGAGATGAAGGAGGACGCTCAGAGGACATGAAGGAGGACGCTCAGAGGAGATGAAGGAGGACGCCCAGAGGAGATGAAGGAGGACGCCCAGAGGAGATGAAGGAGGACGCCCAGAGGAGATGAAGGAGGACGTCCAGTGGAGATGAAGGAGGACGCCCAGTGGAGATGAAGGAGGACGCCCAGAGGAGATGAAGGAGGACGCCCAGAGGAGATGAAGGAGGACGACCAGTGGAGATGAAGGAGGACGCCCAGAGGAGATGAAGGAGGACGCCCAGAGGAGATGAAGGAGGACGCCCAGAGGAGATGAAGGAGGACGCCCAGAGGAGATGAAGGAGGACGCCCAGAGGAGATAAAGGAGGACGCCCAGAGGAGATGAAGGAGGACGCCCAGAGGAGATGAAGGAGGACGCCCAGAGGAGATGAAGGAGGACGCCCATGGGGGATGAAGGAGGACGCTCAGAGGAGATGAAGGAGGACGTCCAGTGTTGATGAAGGAGGACGCTCAGAGGAGATGAAGGAGGACGCTCAGAGGAGATGAAGGAGGACGCTCACAGGACATGAAGGAGGACGCTCACAGGACATGAAGGAGGACGCTCAGAGGAGATGAAGGAGGACGCTCACAGGACATGAAGGAGGACGCTCAGAGATGAAGGAGGACGCTCACAGGACATGAAGGAGGACGCTCAGAGGAGATGAAGGAGGACGTCCAGTGGAGATGAAGGAGGACGCCCAGAGGCGATGAAGGAGGACGCCCAGAGGAGATGAAGGAGGACGCCCATGGGGGATGAAGGAGAACGCCCAGAGATGAAGGAGGACGCTCAGAGGACATGAAGGAGGACGCTCAGAGGAGATGAAGGAGGACGCCCAGAGGAGATGAAGGAGGACGCCCAGAGGAGATGAAGGAGGACGCCCAGAGGAGATGAAGGAGGACGTCCAGTGGAGATGAAGGAGGACGCCCAGAGGAGATGAAGGAGGACGCCCAGAGGAGATGAAGGAGGACGCCCAGAGGAGATGAAGGAGGACGTCCAGTGGAGATGAAGGAGGACGCCCAGAGGAGATGAAGGAGGACGCCCAGAGGAGATAAAGGAGGACGCCCAGAGGAGATGAAGGAGGACGCCCAGAGGAGATGAAGGAGGACGCCCAGAGGAGATGAAGGAGGACGCCCATGGGGGATGAAGGAGGACGCCCAGAGGAGATGAAGGAGGACGCCCAGAGGAGATGAAGGAGGACGCCCAGAGGAGATGAAGGAGGACGTCCAGTGGAGATGAAGGAGGACGCCCAGAGGAGATGAAGGAGGACGCCCAGAGGAGATGAAGGAGGACGCCCAGAGGAGATGAAGGAGGACGCCCAGAGGAGATGAAGGAGGACGCCCAGAGGAGATGAAGGAGGACGCCCATGGGGGATGAAGGAGAACGCCCAGAGATGAAGGAGGACGCTCAGAGGAGATGAAGGAGGACGCTCAGAGGAGATGAAGGAGGACGCTCAGAGGAGATGAAGGCGTGCGCCCAGTGGAGATGAACGAGGAAGCCCAGACATGAAGGAGGACGACCAGATTACATGAAGGAGGATGCCCAGACGAGATGAAGGAGGATGCCCAGATGAGATGAAGGAGTATGCCCAGATGAGATGAAGGAGGACACAGAGGAGACGATGGAGGACGCCCAGGAGAGATGAAGGAGGACGTCCAGAGGAGATGGAGGAAGACGCCAAGGTATGAAGGAGGACGACCAGGTGGGATGATGGAGGACGGCCAGAGGAGATGCAGGAGTGCGCTCAGATATGAAGGAGGGCGTCCAAAGGAGATTAAGGAGGACGGCCAGAGATGAACGAGGACTCCCAGATATGAAGGAGGACGACCAGATTAGATGAAGAAGGACGTCCAGAGTAGATGTAGGAGGACGTCCAACCGATATGAAGGAGGACGTCCAGAGGAGATGAAGGAGGACGACCAGGGGGGATAAAGGAGGACGGCCAGAGGAGATGAACGAGGACGCCCAGATATGAAGGAAAACGACCAGATTAGATGAAGAAGGACGTCCAGACGAGATGAAGGAGGACGTCCAGACGAGATGAAGGAGGACGCCCAGATGAGATGAAGGAGGACGCAGAGGAGATGATGGAGGACGTTCGGTGGAGATGAAGGAGGACTTTTAGTGGATATGAAGGAGGACGCCCGGCGTTGATGAAGGAGGACGTCCACGGGAGATGAAGGAGGACGCCCAGAGGTGATGAAGGAGGACGCCCAGGGGAGATTAAGGAGGACGACCAAAGATGAAGGAGGACGTCCGTAGGAGATGAAGTAGGACGCCCATGGGGGATGAAGGAGGGCGCCAGAGGAGATGACGGAGAACACCCAGGGGAGAAGAAGGAAGACGCACAGATGAGATGAAGGAGGACGCAGAGGAGATGGTAGAGGATGTTCAGTGGAGATGAAGGAGGACGCCCTGATGAGATGAAGGAGGACGCCCAGTGGGGATGAAGGAGGACGCCCAGAGGAGATGAAGGAGTACGTCCAGTGGAGATGAAAGAGGACGACGAGAGATGAAGGAGGACGTCCGTATGAGATGAAGCAGGACGCCCATGGGGGATGAAGGAGGGCGCCAGAGGAGATGAAGGAGTGCGCTCAGAGGAGATGAAGGAGGACGTCCAGTGGAGATGAAGGAGGACGCTCAGAGGAGATGAAGGAGGACGCTCAGAGGAGATGAAGGAGGACGTCCAGTGGAGATGAAGGAGGACGCTCACAGGACATGAAGGAGGGCGTCCAGTGGAGATGAAGGAGGACGCTCAGAGGAGATGAAGGAGGACGTCCAGTGGAGATGAAGGAGGACGCTCAGAGGAGATGAAGGAGGACGTCCAGTGGAGATGAAGGAGGACGCTCAGAGGAGATGAAGGAGGACGCTCAGAGGAGATGAAGGTGGACGCTCAGAGGAGATGAAGGAGTGCGCCCAGTGGAGCTGTAAGAGGACGCCCAGTGGAGATGAAGGAGGACTTTTAGTGGATATGAAGGAGGACGCCCGGCGGTTATGAAGGAGGACGCCCACGGGAGATGCAGGAGGACGCCCGGCGGTGATGAAGGAGGACGTCCAGAGGAGATGAAGGAGGACGCCCAGAGAAGATGAAGGAGGACGCCCAAGGGAGATGACGGAGGACGCCTAGGGGAGATGAAGGAGGGCGATACGGGACTCCGTGCTGGCCACGCGGGCCACGCGGCCGCTGCAGATGGCATCCTTTGTGTATGTCCTGCTAGTACCTGCTGTGTGGCGCACCAGCACACGCTGAAGGAGGGCGCGCGCGCCGGCGTGCGGGCCTCCGTGCTGGCCGCGCGGGAGAGGAGCGGCCGCTGCAGGTGGAAGGGAGGAGGCAGCGAAGAGATGTACGCCTCGAAGCGACCGCAGATCGCCCTGAGAACAACACAAGAGTCACTTCAACAAACAACAATTTATCTATATTCAGCAAATACACATAGGTACTAAAATCCAGGGCCTATAGCCAAACGGCCAGTGATGACTGACTGCTGAGTGGTAGCGAACGAATCAAGCGAAAACGATCTGTCATATTTTAAATATTTTAAACTTTAGGTGCTAGGGTTTAGAGTTGAAAATGTATTAGCGACTGTTGAGCGTTAAAGATTATTATTGATTACCGTTTGGCTATAGACCCAGTTCTTCTCCATAGAGATCTACGCTTTTAAATGAGCATCTACGATTCTTTCACAGTTGTGACACTGTGACTGGGACTTTAGCATCATAATCTAGTTGTGCCTTTATTTATTTTTTGTATTATGTCAATTCAAAAGTGCTTTTAACTACTTGTAATGAATGCTTTGACTTTAATTTCACAGAAATGTTAGATTCACGACTACTGTGACTAAGAGAGTGATGAGTATGAATGTTGATGGATGGAGAGGAAGAGGAAGGCCAAAGAAAAGATGGATGGATTGTCTAAGGAATGATATGAAAGAAAAAGTAGTAAATGATACTGTGACGTCTGATAGGAGAGAATGGAAGAAGAAAATGTGTTGCGACGACCACGAGTAGAATGGGATAAGGGCAGGAAGATGATGATAGATTCACGATTGCGAGCTGCGCCAAAAGCAAATTAGTTCAGAACGAAGCCCAATTATTTAAATGTAAACTTTGCTCTTCATCATCAGCTTAACAATGTTCCCACTGCTGGGACACAGGCCTCCTCTCTGTGAGAAGTACTGGGCCATAATCCACCACGCGGGTCCAGTGCGGGTTGGTAGACGTCACATGTACAAAATATTACAAATAAAAAATCTATTACATGTAAATTTTAAAGTACTAAATGTATATTGAAATATAAAATACATTATATTACAGTTGAATCCGCTTATTATGACATCGAAGGGAAATAATAAATACGTCATACTAGGTGGAAGTCATACAAAGCATTTTGTACAAATAATAAACAACCTCCTGTTTTTGTCAGTATGTAAGTATACAAAATAGAACTAATTCAATATATCTAATAATTTAACTATCTATTGCCCACTGAGACTCAAAAAAACCATGCATGCACCGAACATCGTCGGGTGTCACATGACGCTCTCGAAAAAATTGTCGAAGGTGTTATGAATCACGTAACATGAAATCACACATAAAAATGGGTCATAATAAGCGGTATTTCTCTAAATGCGAAGTCATCATATCCGACTTTGTTTAACGAATTTTGTATGAAAACCAAACTTCTCTGTGTAATAATACGTCATAATAAGTAGCTGGTCATTATAAACGGAGTCATAATAAACGGATTCTACTGTATTCATTACATTATAATATAATGTATGTTTTAATCACTGAAAATTGCTTACTTACTTACTTCGGATTGATAACACTAATAAATAATTAAGTAAAAATATATCAATCAAAAATGTTCAAATGTAATTATAACACAATTATATTACGAGACCACTGACCGACCAATGACCGACTAACGAATTTAGTAGATTACTAACTTTTAGTCAAATGACAATGGGATCGTCGTAGCCACTATACAAGAGAAATTCCCAGAGTTGGACAAGTTAAAAAAACAGAAAAAAAATTAGGACCAAGTCTAGCCATCAACTCCAGACTTGAGGTAGGTATTTCTGAACTGGAAAAACCCACTAGAAATATGCAAAGGAAAGTGCTCGACAGGCCACAGTACCCACTCACCCACTTAGCTAGAACCTGCTACATACATAACGCTCATTAACCACTGATCCTAGTTAGGAGCTCTTGCGACACCTTCCGCCGCCGACTTGTTTTAATTACTACATTAGATTATTATGGAATGACCAGATTCTTAGGCAGTGGTCCCACCGCCGGCGATGAACGACTAACGAGTAGAACTATACACTCTAAAAAAATAAATATATAAAAAAACAAAAAACCCGACGGCGTAAAAAAACTAAAAAGAAAGAAACAAGCCTAGTAGTTTAGAATTCACTCATTCACACTCAGTCGGGGCCCATTCAAATTATACCAATCAAATCTTCCCAAGGGGCCCCGACTGTGAGTGTGAATGAGTGAATTCTTCTTCTTCTTCATTTATAAAAATATTTTTAATTCGGAACCCTTTGCACACGAGTTCGACTCGCACTTGGCCAGTTTTATGTACCCAGTGACACTCTCACGTTCAAGACGAATCTAACGACACCTCTCAAGTTAAAATCCATCAAGCCGTTTAGGCTGCAGAACAACACAACGAAACATACATACACTCGAAAAACATAACCCTCCTGGCGCAGTCGGGTAAAAAGAGTTGGCAATCGGAGGAAAGCGAGTGTAGTTTCGATAGTTTTGTCGCCGGGCGACAGCGAGTGTTCAAGTGCGACGAGCGATTACTCGCGCTACTTGCCCGCGGTCGCTTTCGCCCCTGGTCGCTTTGTGACATTTCATTCACTGTACCGAACGCGAGCAACGAATGAGCGAGCATCGCTGAACGAGTATCGCTGAGCGAGTTAATTTTTGAAAGCCCGTCGCTCAGCGACAGAACGAGTAAAACGAGTCGTCGCCGGCAGTGTGAACAGTCAGAGAGCAACTATTAATATATTATGCATCTCTTTCGTTTACACTGAATGGGCGTTTCTTGAGAGAGCAAAATCGCCGAAAGTTACTTGTTCTCTCGCCGTTTGTCGGACCACTGCCTTAGTAGGACACTGAGAGTTGAAGCCAAAAATATGGAAGAAAAATAAAACGCCTGTGGATGGGATGGGTGACCATCTGTCATAGTTCTTCCGTGTTCAGAAAGCACGTAAAGCCGTTGGTCTCGACTATCATTTGCAGATCTTTGACAGTCGTTACTGTTAGTCAGAAGCTATAAAGTCTGACAACCAGTCTTCCCATGGGGTATCGTATTACCCAGTTACTGTGTTGTGGAGGTCCGATAGTCAGTCGCTCCATGTAAAATACTGATATTCAGCTGCATCAACTAGTGCATTTATAAATAAGGTACTAGCTGTTGCAAGCGGCCTCACCCGCTACAATTCGAAAATTATCCCACGGGAACATAAAATCGGGATAAAAACTATCCTATATGTTAATCCAGGTTATAAACTATCTCTGTACAAAATTTTATCCAAATCCGTTCAGTGGTTTTGCGTGAAAGAGTAACAAACATACATCCTCACAAACTTTCGCATTTATAATATTAGTGGTAGGATTGCGTTACCTAAAGTGTTGATTAATGAATGTTATTCAACGTGTGGTGGCTGCAGCCCCCTCTGTGTGCCGGGGGGGAGCAGGGGGGAGTCGGGGGGAGTACGGGGGAGAGGGGGATAGCGGGGGGACCCACGAATACAGCCATAGAGTGCTCAGACATCCCCATATACATACATTTGCACTTTACAGACTTGAAATGTTTAGTAATATATTTTTTTTTAATTTTAATTAGTTGTGTTAAAGATAAAGATAAAGATAAAGATATATTTATTTTGTGTTGTTGTATTTAGTTTATTTTAGAGATAATTATCAATTGTGTGTCATAATGCAGACCGTGGTGCCGCTGGCTTGCTTTCTCTCCATCATACGTGAGTACCACACGTCTATTCTGACTATTTATGTTCCCACTGCTGGGACACAGGCCCAGAGAGGGAGTGGGCTATAATCCACCACGCCGGCCCACTGCGGGTTGGTAGATGTCACATATCTTCGAATGTTTGGTTCTAGGACATGCCGGTTTCCTCACGATGTTTTCCTTCACCGTTTTGAGAGCAGTGGTGATGAAATAAATTACACAAAGTAATGTGCCTGGCGGGGTTTCGTACCTACGACCTACGACTTGTAAGTCGGGACCGATACCACTGGGCCACCACTGCTCTTTCTGACTATACATAGAAATATAAAAAACAGGGTGATTTTTTAACTGGGCGTGGACGACTATATCCGAATCTATATGGAATATCGAAAAATACTAAAAGAAGTCTCGAGGCCGATTTTCACGAAAAGAAATACATTGGATTGCATTTTTTATTTTAATTTGCATGCATTGCATCATTGGATTTAAGAAAATTCAATAATTCTGGACAGGAAACGAATCAACTGATTTCGGAAAAAAAACACATCCTGTATAACTTCATTCGAAAGTGTTTACTTCCCGAAATTTTTTCATTATTTACAATTATCGAATCCTGTCAGAAGATTTAAGTAAATGGTTGTCCTAGTAACTCAGCGGTTGGACGCTATGTAGTGGGTTTGAATACCAGCACGGAAAAAGAAAAACAAAAATGTGATATTTGTTTGTAAATGCATCCACGAAAACAACATAGTTATAGGGCTCAATGCCTCTCAAGAAACCTATAACCATCTCTAGAGTGCAATCTGTCTATATAGGGTGACTGGTAATTAGTGTACGATACTTAAACACGTGATTGTGCTCATGATAACAAACAACTTTTAGTATGGAAACAAACCTGAAAACGCGGAAAAAAATCAGCTGTTCAGTACATTTATGTTTGTCTAATGTACTGAACAGTTGATATTTTTTTCACGATTTCGGCTTTGCTCCTCTATTAAAAGTTGTTTGTTATCATGAGCACAATCACGTGTTTACGTATTGTACACTAATTACCAGTCACCCTATATACCAAAATCCATCAAAATCGGTACAGTTGTTTTGACATTAAAACTAAAATAAACAAACAATAAAGTAGGACGCCTCCTCCTAGCAACACGTGTAAGGTGCGTGTTGTGATGATTACTACATTAATTAGCACAGCGTTGAAACAGCGACGCAACGGTCAGCGCGCCCGTAACACATTACATTGCGTACTGCGCGCTCCACTGAGCATTACATACTGCATCAATAACATCATAATTTACAATGTAACTGATTCTGATTTTCATGTGTGTACGTGCCTGACGTCCCGATTTTGGCAGACCATCCCGATTTTGGCACAACGTCCCGATTTTTTTAAATTAAATGTCTTGCGCGGGACAGCTTCAGTCCCTCTTTTCGGGGATGATTTTGACTTTTTTTTTTAATTTTTACCTGTATAATATGTGATTGAAAATATTCTATTTTTATTTTTGTCACATAAACTTATTTTAAAACTCAAATCCTACTAATATTATAAATGCGAAAGTTTGTGAAGATGTATGTGTGTATGTAGGTATGTTTGTTACTCTTTCATGCAAAAACCATTGAACGGATTTGGCTAAAATTTGGTACGCAGATAGTTTATAACCTGGATTAACACATAGGATAGTTTTTATCCCGATTTTATGTTCCTGTAATTTTCTAGTTGTAGCGGGTGAAGTCGCTGGCAACAGCTAGTAAAAGATCTTTAAAAAATATGACATGTTTTTTTTTACTTTGTCCCATTTTCGTTGAGAGAATCCTGCTTTTTTCACTCAAAAAGTATCAGAATCACGTCTTGTAAAAAAAAACTGGCAGCACTGGTTGCCCACTTTTTTAGGGTTCGGTACCATCATCATCATCATCTCAGTCATAGGACGTTCACTGCTGAACATAGGCCTCCCCTTTAGATCTCCACATATACCGGTTGGAAGCGACCTGCATCCAGCGTCTTCCGGCGACCTTTATAAGGTCGTCTGTCCACCTTGCTGGTGGACGTCCTACGCTGCGCTTGCTAGTCCGTGGTCTCCACTATATTGGGTTCGGTACCAAAAGGGTATAATACCGAAGGGCTTTACACTAATATTGGTAAGAAAACGAACCAGAAGAATTGGATTGTTTTGGTCGGCATGGGTCTCAATGATCGAGGCCGTACGAGGCATCTTCAGCAGTCTACGGTTTAGGGGCAGAAATCCTAATTCATGATTATAGAAAATTTTCCATTTTGTTCATTTAGAGAATCAGGCTTTTCAAGAATTTGCTATTTAACAAAGTCCTTTTGCGACTCGGTTGTAATTTTCATAATGTTATGCGCCTAAATCATTGCCGCTTACAACCCCGGTCCTACTGGAAGTCTATAGGGGAGGCCTATGTTCAGCCGTGGGCGTCTTACGACTGAGATGATGATGATGATGATGAAAACATTCCGATGATACGTGATCATACCATAAACAAACAAAGAAACACACGCCTGCACGCTCGCAACAGATGAGGTCACATTTAGCACAGCATGTTGCAGGTCGCGCACTACTTCATAGTGAAGTAATATTCACGACGCATACCGATCTCATGGCCGCGCTCCAATGAGCACTGGCGCAAGATTCATTATTGAATATCAGCTATTTTATTATTTATCGGACGAAAAATAACCGGACGACATAGCTTGCAGAGTAAGGGACTTTACTCATGTCGCGATTCGTGCGATATCGAGTCGACTGCCGATTTATGTCGCACGTACAGCTTGCCCAGAACGGATTGAAGCGGAACTAATGTTTTTGTTTCTGACAACGTTTTGAAATTTTTGATATTTGATGTAAACAAAGAACGCAGGTTTGTTAGATTTATTATTGTGCCATAAAATGATAAAACTAACGTAATAAGTGAAAAAAAAAACATTCAAAGTGCTGGTAGCGCGAAGACAGTGGCGACCTCAGGTTTTCTACAGTTTTATGTCAAGCTGTATTTACTAATGGAGTGATGCGATGCAATTCGACCGTGCTCTTCAATAATCCAACTTACTACTACGACATAAAGGAGCTGCAAACCAAAGACAAAAGATGTCGCACGAGACGAGTAGTTGCGCAATCGAATTTTGAACACATAGTCATGTGCATTGTCATTAGGACGTACATGCAATTCGATATCGATGAGATCTGTGAGCGATATCGTCAATCCGTGCGACTCCATTAGCAAACACTAGTGATCGTCCATACATTTTTTTCGGCCGGACGCTTGTGTGATATCTGACCGATATCGTCAATTGATGCAATTCGATATCGTGTCGCGCCACGAGTAAAATCCCTAAGACAGCTTATTTATTGCGCGATTCATGTGATTTACAATTTCTACTAACTAGAAATGAAAACCGTCCTTGCTACTACGATATATGATTACATGATACAATTCGACTGACTTATATCGTCGTGTCGAGCGTGTTTTGTTTTTCATCGCCCGTAGTACCTAGTAGTTATCAGCACGATTTATGTTTATATATGGGGTGACTGGTAATTAGTGTACGATACTTAAACACGTAATTGTGCTCATCAACAACATTTACTATGGGAACAAACCTGAAAACTCGAAAGAAATATCAGCTGTTCAGTACATTAAGCAAACATAAATGTACTGAACAGGTGATTTTTTTTCGAGATTTCAGGTTTGTTCCCATAGTACAAGTTGTTGGTTATCATGAGCACAATCACGTGTTTAAGTATCGTACACTAATTATATCAGTCACCGTATATTGGTAACCAGGATGATTTTCACTTGTACTTGAAATCTGTCGAATTGCGTCGCATCGTGTCATGATCAAGCTCGTTAACATGAAATTAAATTTTATGTTTCTAGAAAGGTGGTCGCGGGACTCACGAATTACCGTGACCCCGGAACGTAAAGGGCTATTGAAGGGCACCGTGGATTTTAGGACGATCACACATCACTTTTCCCGATCAGGAATCCTGATCCGTTTTCTATCCGAACACAGTGAATTACGCACTGTGTGTGCATATTTTGTATGTGTTGAATTAAATGAATTCGAATTTCCGAATGGAAAAGAAACTGATGTATGTGATCGGCTTATTCAGTACGAGTCTGACAGTCCCTCCCGCCGTTACCAGGGTGGGAGGACTCAAATGATATTACCACACTAATATTAAATGTTTCTAGAAAGGTGACAAATCGGCATTTTGCGTTCCAGCCGAGTCCTACTTCGAGTCACGACGAGCTGCATGCTGGGTCCAGCACGAGCGCGGGCGTGGCAGCCGGCGGCAGCTACTGCGCCAACTGGCACCACCGTCGCCGCACAAGACGAAGACAGTCCTACCTCAGAACTAGGACCAGCTATCCTTACTTGTCTTAGTAAGTCTATTCTGATGTTTTTCTATTTTTTTAATCATTGACCTTCTCTTGGAATTTCGTCTGTGTGATGGGTGCGTTTACAAACATAGAAACTCACATGCTGCTTAGTGTGAGTTTAGTGCAATTTGATTAGCTTAGCCAAGCCGGTTCAAAGCCTGTCACCGGCGTTTTTGGGAACATTGCCACTTAGTTATTTAATTGGTGAATGTTCCCTAGGTTAGTTATGAATGATGGAGAAATTTCTGCTATTTGTGGTGGAGATTTTAAAGTTACAAGGCCTCTAAGAATGGTCGGGTAGCACAATTTTTTTTTTTTAGATATATCATTTAAATATTATATTTGAATGAGTTTTTGTTGGTCCTCTCCTTTTTGGAGCCAGTGCGCAATTATTATTTTGCATTTTCTTTTAACTGTCATTTAAGTTCGGCAATCCGGTTCGAAGGACAGATGTATAGGCTCATAAAGGATCGTACCTATTACTAATACGAAAGTTCGGGTTTTAATTTTAAACACCTATTTGTTTCAGGCATCACTCAAACTTTAAAGTGAAAAATAGTGATTGTGTGTGGACTTTATAGATGTGCGATATACAATACTTAGGTATTTATTGTCAGTTAATTAGGGAGAATATCAGGCTTCGAGCTTTACACAGTGAAAAGTGCAGGTTTGTAGATGAACTGTCATCATGTGAGTTATTCCATATTATTATGTAAGATGTGATAAGAAATATACATAAATGTAAAATAAAAGCACAAATTGAATCAATGCAAAGGCTTTATTTTCGACGTTTTATAAACAGTCCTTACTAGCTAATAATTAAGTAACGCAGCGTTGATGCGAATGATACATTATGTCGGAGCGCAGGGCGGCTCGATGGAATGTGTTCGATGGCGCGGGGAGACGCCGCGACCGACCGCTCTCGGCTTGAAATATATAGAGTGGCGAGCTCGGGCGGGGCGACGTGCTGCACAGCGGCGGCGGCTCACAGCGGCGGCGGCCCGTCGGGGTAGCGCAGCACGGGGTCCAGCTGCAGGCCGCGCCGGCAGTCCGAGCTGGCGTGCGGCGCCAGCGCGGCCGCGCCCAGCAGCAGCAGCAGCAGCGCCTGGAAGGGCAGCGAGGCGCGCGCCACGCGGCACACGAAGCGCAGCCCGCGCCCCATGCCGAACAGGGCGCCCTCCTCGCTCGTGTCTTCTTCTTCATCCGCTACCGGTCTGTGGAGGTGAGTCACACTGTTACTAACTGATTGCTGTTTTTGTTGGTTCTTTTGCAGTTGAAGTTTGGTAGATATTTGAAATAATAATCTTTGAAAGATAAAGTTTTAGTTAAATCTTTTTCATCCTTCGAACCTTTCAACTTTCGTCGTCTTTTGAGCTTGGGGTACTACTATATAAGCACAAATCCCGTAGCTTCAACCGATGGAGGATAAGGAGATAATAATAACGCAATCAAGATATTTCTATTTGAAAAAATAAAAATGATGTTTCGGGCGTTTCTTACTCTTTATTATGAACTTTATATTCCGAAAAAGAGCAACTTCGCAAATGGTTGTCAAATATTAACAAATTTTAATTAATTTAGCATTGTTACTGTTGAAAATAAGATATATGGCTCTGTAGTGCACTAAAAAATTTAAAAAGGAATGCAATAATTAATATCGTAACACCGAATATATAGGGTGACTGGTAATTAGTGAACGATACTTAAACACGTGATTGTGCTCATGATAACAAACAACTTTTAATATGGGAGCAAAGCGAAATCGTAAAAAAAAATATCTGCTGTTCCGTACATTAAACAAGCATAAATGTACTGAACAGCTGATGTATTTTTCACGATTTCGGCTTTGTTTCCATAATGAAAGTTGTTTGTTATCATGAGCACAATCACGTGTTTAAGTATCGTTCACTAATTACCAGTCACCCTATATGTATATTCGGTGTTACGATATTAATGATTGCATTCCTTTTTAAATTTTTTAGTGCACTACAGAGCGATATAACTTGTTTCCATACAGAAAATTTGCCAAATTAATTAAAACTTGTAAATATTTGACAGCTTTTTGCGACGTTGCCAACTTTCAGAATATGCGGCCTTAAAGGTCTTTACAAAGGACTGAGCGACCGCGGGCGAGTGGCGCGAGTAATAGCTCGCTGCACTTGCACACCGGCAACAAAACTATCGAAACTACACGCGCTTCCCGCTGATTGTCAACTCTTTTATATTTTTTATTTCTACTCGTTACTCGTTCATCGTCGACGGTCGGACCACTGCCTAAAGAGGGTGGACTTAGGACCAAAGCAGCTTTTAACTGATGAAATATTTTTGAACTCGGCACAGTAGTTTTTGAGTTTATTCTTTACAAACATACACACACACGCATGGCGCCGCAGAAAGGGGTTTTGTCGTCGGAAAAATAGACAAAATGACAGAACGTAGAAATATTTTTAGCGTTTTAAGCATGGTAATGTAAAAAATATGGAAAATAAACGTTTTTTTCTTCAATAGTGTACGAATGGTGTCATATTTGTCCTAAAAAAACAGTCGATTTGTGTAGAAATAAAGGTGAAATAACTTTGTCTTTTCTTGGTAGGATAGAGATAGAATCGCCATGCTACGCGTGCAGATTATAATTTTAGTGTAGATTTAATATTACAGTCAGTTCATTTCTAGTTCTCATGATGTTATTACGTGTGTTCACCGCACGTATCATATCTTGTGGTTTGTACATCAACGCATCTTTTATGGGATAAACGTGTCTTAGCAATATGAACCTTATTACCATGTGATATAAGTTCATCTGTCACTACAATTGACTTGTGAATATTGAAGATATTTTGACATGTCCGCACTTTGTGGTTTTGAACTTTAATACGATGTTATACAATTCATTTTCAGTGTTCCGTACACTATTACTAAGAATTCGCTGTCTGTCTGTCTGTCACTAGGCTATATCTCAAAAACCGTGATAAATAGTTGAAATTTTCACTTTTGGCAGACCTGTTGGTCTAGCGGTTAGAGACCCTGACTGCTATGCCGGAGGACGGTTCGATTCCCACCCAGGACAAATGTTTGTGTGATGAGCACGATCATTTGTTCTGTGTCTGAGTGTAATTTATCTATAATATGTATGTATTTAGAAAAAATATATAAGTACGTTTATCAGTTGTCTAGTACCCATAACACAAGCTCTGCTTAGCTTGGGACTAGATGGCGTTGTGTGATAGTTGTGGAATATTATTATTTTTACTGATGATGTATTTTTTTTTGCCGCTACCACAACAAATACTAAAAACACAGAATAAAATAAATATTAAAGGCGTCCCGCGTCTGGGAGCCCATTAAATATTATTTTTATGACATTCAATCTAGATATTAAAAAAGTACCGTTTAAGTTTTACACAAAGTTAAAGAAAAAAAAATTAAGGTTCGATAAACCCTACCACTTAGGGGTATGAAAAATAGATAGTAGCCGATTCTCAGACCTACCTGCATATAAAATTTTATAAAAATCGGTCAAGCCGTTGCAGAGGAGTTTGGTAACTAACACACGAATTTTAAATACTTATTAGAAGATCTAGTTAAGTCGTAACAAACTAACTCATTTTCGCATTTTATGTTTCAGAATTTTGAAACAAAGTCAATCATTATAATAACCTCCCCCCCCTCCCGCAGGTCCCCCAGGCGTGCAGTACGAGAACGCGCTGCTGCAGGTGGCGCCCGTGGACAAGTCCAAGTGTCCCTACATCAAGGAGGCCAGCGATGTCGGCTACCAGCTCTTCACCAGGTAACTCATCAATATCTTTTAAGGTGGTAAACTCATCAAATGAGTCCTCCCACCCATGGCGGGGGGACTGTCAGATTCGTACTGACTAAAATCATCATCTGCCTGTCTTCTCCCAACTATATTGTGGTCAGCTTCCAGTCGAACCAAATGCAGCTGAATATCAGTATTTTACATGGAGCGACTGACTATCGGACCTTCACAACACAGTAACTGGGTAATACGATACCTCATGATAAGACTGGTTGTCAGACTTTAGAGCTTCTGACAAACAGTAACGACTGTCAAAGATCTACAAATGACAGCCGGGACTTAACGTACTTTCCCGGAAAGCACGTAAAGCCGTTGGTCCCGGCTGTCAAGCCTTTCCTCGCACGGAGGAAACTCGCTATGACAGATGGTCAACCATCCACAGACCAACCTCGACAATCGTGGCTTAACCCGGAAGTTCAGCCTGCGCGGCTGTAACTAATTATTTAGCCCAATAGTGTTTCGCGACACGGCAAGTTCGGCCTTCTAAGGGAATGGAGCCCCCATCAGATCGTTGACAACTCTTTGAGAGGCGCGTGGGAAAAAATGACCTGGGCATGCTAAATTTTTTTTACTTTTTGAAATCATCAAATGAGAGACAGAAGGACCTGTCAAACTATTGACTACAATCCACCGTCTTCCTTCAATATTCTTTTTTGTTTTAGGGTCACGTTTAACTGTTTTAAGACAGTTCCGGGACCCTAGCAGGCTTTAGCCCTCTGACGGGGACTTAGACTTAGAGGGCCAAAGCCTGACGCTTTGGCCCTCTAAGAAGTCCCAGTCAGATTGCTAGATAGTCCATAATCGAACGGCAAGTCACTCAATACTCGCCGTCCGCATGACCACGCCTCGGGCGGCCGAAAATCGCTTCGCGACATCCTTTGCGGTGGGCTTCTCCCGCAGCGGCTGATCCCGGAAATTCCGACAAGTTCGCCTTTCTAAAGGGGCTCCGACAGATTGCTAACATCTCTTTGATCTTCAACCCGGGCACGGTCCATGAGTCACTAATCACTCGCCGTCCGACTCCTACTGATGAGGCACTTGTACTGCAGACACAACCCCACGGTGTACCAGGAGCTGGCGCTGAACGACGACGAGCGACTGTTCGCCTCCAACATGGACCTGTCAGCACCCACCGTGGTCTACTTCCACGCCTTCATGGAGCAGCCTGATGATGGCAGCGGGATCATGCTGCGCGAAGGTATGTAGCACCATTGACATAGCATATTGACAGGCCTGTTGGTCTAGTGGTTACATATTGACAGGCCTGTTGGTCTAGTGGTTACATATTGACAGGCCTGTTGGTCTAGTGGTTACATATTGACAGGCATGTTGATCTAGTGGTTACATATTGACAGGCATGTTGATCTAGTGGTTACATATTGACAGGCATGTTGATCTAGTGGTTACAGATCGACAGGCATGTTGGTCTAGTGGTTACATATTGACAGGCCTGTTGTTCTAGTGGTTACATATTGACAGGCCTGTTCGTCTAGTGGTTACATATTGACAGGCATGTTGGCCTAGTGGTTACAAATTGACAGGCATGTTGGTCTCGTGGTTACATATTGACAGGCATGCTTGCCTAGTGGTTACAGATTGACAGGCATGCTTGCCTAGTGGTTACATATTGACAGGCCTGTTTGTCTAGTGGTTTCATATTGACAGGCTCCTTGGTCTAGTGGGTTACATATTGACAGGCCTGTTGGTCTAGTGGTTACATATTGACAGGCCTGTTGGTCTAGTGGTTAGCACCCTGACTGCTATGCCGGAGATCGTGGGTTAGATTCCCACCCAGGGCAAATGTTTGTGTGATGAGCACGATCATTTGTTCTGTGTCTGGGTGTAATTTATATATAATATGTATGTACTCGTATTTACGTGTGTATTTACGTGTATGTACGCCAAATGAAAATTAAAACTTTATGCAATGGGGTATAAAGTTGAAAATGTATTAGCATCTGCTGAACGTTAGTGATTGTCGCTTGTCGTTTGGCTACAGGCTCTGATAACTTGACATGTTCTAAAGTTTGGTCGCAGAGCATGAAGAATTTCGTACATTGACCTCTGTGTTGTGTCTCAGCGTACATGCAGCGCGGCGACACGAACGTGATAATGGTGGACGCGCGGCGGCTGGAGGCCGGTCCGTGGTACTTCACGGCGGCGCAGAACACCTGGTACATCGGCCGCCACGCCGCCGCATTCATCGACTACCTCGTCTCCAGGTGAGGACCTACTACCACCAGCTCGGAGCCAGGGATATGTTCCGGTGGATAACTACCGACAGTTTGAAATTACTTTTGTTTGGAACGAAATTCCTTATCGCGGGTTGCGAAAGGGGGCTGGACGGAAAAAATCCTTACGAAAAGTTGTCACGACACTTTTTGGAACGAAGTTCCTTATCGCGCGTTGCGAAAGGGTGCTAGAGCTCAAAGAGTGGGAGTGGAGTGGAGCGGAGCTGATCGGTGTGGAGTGGAGTGGAGTCGCGACGATTATTTTTGTTGAGTGTATACAGTAACTTCGTTCCATCCGGGTGTCCCTTGACACCTCTCAAGTTTTTTTCTTTTAGCGTTGTAAAATCATAAATGAGTCCGACCCAACAAAGGTCGGGAGGGACTGTCTTGACTTGATTTTTATAATTATGTAACACATAGGTAGATTTAGTATTATCTCCCTGCCTTTTCCCAACTATATTGTGGTCTGCTTCCAGTCGAACCAGATGCAGCTGAATATCAGTATTTTATATGGAGCGACTGACTATCGAATAATAATCCCTTCTCTTTTATGTTAGTATACCCGCCATCTACTCTAAAGAGAATCTATAAAGTTGTCAGAGATCCCCCCTGAAGGGGAAATGAACCCGCTCCGTTTGCGTCAGATTTAGGGGCGGGGGTTGAATCCGCTCTCTATTATCACCAACGACGATATAATACTAGACTCCGCATGCACGATCTAAGGAACAAAAACTATTCTGTCAACTCGCTGAGGTACTACGTCAGCGAGGGGGACGGGGTACTGCGTTGTGATTGGCTAACTCAAGGTCTGTTCTGTCTCAACGTATGTTTACGGCTCACAGGATTGGTCGAAATGAGACGAATATAAGACTTTTTTGCCTAATGTGTTGACAGACATCGGTCGCCTGTTATTAGGAGTCTAGTATTATATCGTCGTTGATTATCACCTATTATGTTATATAGATTGTAACTATCATCGTGGTGTTCACAGAGGTCTACAACTGAACAGCACGCACCTGGTGGGACACAGCCTGGGCGCGCAGGCTGCCGGGGTCGCGGGCAGCGCGCTCACTACAGGTAACACATAAGGGTGCTCCCACATCTAACGACGCGTGTTCGGATTTTTCCGTCGCCCTTTCTCTTTCTGTCGCTTAGAAATGCCATTTGCTAGAGCGAGACAATGCGATAGCATGCGACCGCCTTGAAGTTTCCGTCGCATGCGATCGCATTATGCTTTCTGTCTCGGTCTAGCAAATGGCAGTTCTAAGCGAGTGTGGTGGTTGTATTGTAATTAACTGTTAATAAAATTTGATGAAAATATTTTTGAAAAATAAAAAAATATAACATGATGTAAAACTTATTGGAATCGAATCAGTTACTGATTCTGAACAAACTATTCAGGTTTCGCATATACTAAAAATAACGTTGTACAACACCATGCTACTATCAAAAGGTCTTTGACTGCTGGCCTTTTAGAGAGACTAAGAGTCACTCAACGAGCAATGGAAACAGGCAAGCCTCCCACTAGGTGGACCGACGACATCGTGAGGGTCGCGGGCAACCGATGGATGCAAGTGGAGCGTGGCGGTCTAAGGGGGAGGCCTATGTTCAGCAGTGGACGTCTTCCGGATGATGATGATGATGACAAAGGAGCTGAGCAACTGGTAAAACCGCGGGAATCAGCTAGTAATCTAATAACCGACGACGATATAATACTAGACTCCTAATAACAGGCGACCGATGTCTGTCAACACATTAGGCAAAAAAGTCTTATATTCGTCTCATTTCGACCAATCCTGTGAGCCGTAAACATACGTTGAGACAGAACAGACCTTGAGTTAGCCAATCACAACGCAGTACCCCGTCCCCCTCGCTTACGTAGTACCTCAGCGAGTTGACAGAATAATTTTTGTTCCTTAGATCGTGCATGCGGAGTCTAGTATTATATCGTCGTTGCTAATAACCGTGTATAAAGAGGTGTCGTGTACGTGTGCAGGTCGTGTGGCGCGTATCACGGGGCTGGACCCGGCGCTGCCGCTGTTCGCCGGCCTGCCTCGCGAGCAGAGACTGGATGAGAGCGACGCGCACTTCGTCGATGTTATTCACACGGACGCTGGCATATTTGGTAATCGCGAGTTTTAATACTTTTAAGGGTTTCGTAGCCAAATGGCAGAAAACGGAACCCTTATAGATTCGTCATGTCTGTCTGTCCGTCCGTATGTCACAGCCGCTTTTTGTCGAAAGTATAAGAGCTATCCTGTTGAAAGTTGGTAAGCAGATATATTATTTGAACCGCATTAGGATTTTCACACGAAAATAAAACAAAAACCAATTTTAGGGGTATGCCCCATACTTAGTATTGAAATTCAACATTTTTTTTTACCTGACCTGACCAATACGTGTGGGGTATCTATGAATAGGTTTTGAAAAATGATATTGAGGTTACCTTGCAATGTTACAACCAACTATAAGAACTTTTATATTATGTTACTTTTTGCCACGGAACCCTTTATGGGCGAGTCCGACTCGCACTTGGCCGGTTTTTAGTTAAGACGCGCTCTTTCGCATTGGTAGACGCCCACGGCGATGGACGTCGTCGGCAGATGATCTCCGGCTACCGTAGGCAAGGGCATGCAAGCAGCGAGTAATGGGCGATTCGCTGTCTGACCATGGCCCATGCACGGGTCGACGGCGCGTTGTGTCACTCGCGCGCCTCTAAGGGTGTCACCATTATGATGGGAGGACCAAAGCTTCCTGGGGTCGCGGGACTTACGAAATACCGTGACCCCGGAACGTATTTATGGCTATTGAAGGACACCGTGGATTTTAATCGAGTCTGACAGTCCCTCCCGCTCAGCTCTGGGTGATAGATGATTTATGATTTTTAGGTGGATTATGGACCATGAGAGCAGTGGTGGCCCAGTGGTATCGGCCCCGACTTTCGAATTGTAGGTCGTGGGTTCGAACCCCGCCAGGCGTATTACTTTGTGAATTTATTTCATCACCACTGCTCTCAAAACGATGAAATTACCGGCATGTCCTCACTGGACCAGCGTGGTGGATTATGGTCCACTCCCTTTCACAGAGAGGAGGTCTGTCCCAGCAGTGGGAACATTATAGGCTGATGATGTGGAATGCAATAAAAGTATTGAGTAAATGATATTTATTTCGTAAGTTGGTTATAAAAACACTTTTACACGTCACAACCAATATTTTAAAGCTAGATGAGGCCGGTGTTTCGTACCTGACTACTCTGAGAAGAAACACCCGAAACAAACTCAGAGGTCACAGTCTCTTTTAAAGTCCAGACATTGTTTTGTTCAGGTCATACGAGGACCATGCGGGTGTCTGAGATGGTCTTTTGAGGAAAGAACCACACAGATTTGAGTGGACCTGTCCAGTCAGTGCAAGCATTTGTCGGTTATCGTGTAGCTGGACTCTAGTATTTTCTTCTTTTGAGATGTTAAATGACCCTTTTCCAGGTTACAAGGAGGCTATCGGTCACGCGGACTTCTACCCGAACGGCGGGCGCAGTCCTCAGCCGGGCTGCGAGCTGGAGGTGGTGCTGCCGCAGCAGTTGCTGCTCAACAAGTGTGAGTACCACACCACCATACAACAGACAGTGGCGGACACTACCTTATTTACAGAGGGGACCTTTGTATAAGACGGGGACACTAATAATCGCAAGGTATAATGGGACATACACTCTTCATACTTAATACAACACTAACGCAGCGCAAGCGCCATCTGGGGGGTATTACAACTTCTTAAAACCATCCTTGTTCCAGTGAGTGAACGAGATGGCGCTAGACGACTTGTATAGCTCTGTCACTTCCACTCGTCGGAATAGGCCTGGTTTTAAGATGTTGTAATACCCCCCCAGGACGTCATTTGTAAGCGGCCATTAACAAATGACGTTGGCGCTTGCGCTACGTTAGTATTTGGTTAAGTTTGCCTTAAGTGTGTTATTTCCCATCATACTTCGCGTCCCCGTCTTATTCACTGTTCCCGTACATCGAAATAGTGTGAGGCACATTTATTAGAGCACTTCAGTCAAAAAAAAAATTTTTTTTATTTCACACTAGCGACCAACCCCGGCTCCGCTCTGGTGCAATCTCTACTGTATCTATTATAAAACCACATCAAAATCCGTTGCGTAGTTATAACTATCTAAGCATTTAGAGAGACAGACAGCGGGAAGCGACGCTGTTTTATACTATGTAGATCACTACACCACATGAGGGCCTCAATGGGCGATTCCTCGAATATTTATTCATTGATGAAGAAGAGAAGAATGAGAAGCAGTCGGACTGACTGCTTCTCATACTTTCAAGTTTTCGTAATTTTAAGTCAAAAGCTTCATACAATATTCAAGAAGCTGAAGAAGGCTAATGGAGACCCGCGCGGCGGGGCTCCTTTTTCCGGGAGTTTTAATGAAAAACCACGAAACGGATGCTAACCTAACCTCCGAGTTCACACATCTCGCTCTTCTAAAAGCAATCGACTTTCAATTTATCGAAAAATTTGACTTTCGAAGTTCAAGTTATAAACCGGCTTTTTCGAGAGTTAATCTTCATTTCTGGTCTTATGAGGCAGTCAGAGTCCACAGAACCCCCTACCTGTACTAACTACTACCCCTATTCCCCCCAACCCCTCCCCCCCATCCCCCCGCAGTCTTCTGCAGTCACTGGCGCTCATATATGTTCTACGCGGAGTCCATTCTGAGGCCGCGCGGCTTCCTGGCCTCGTCGTGCGCGTCCTGGCACGACTACTCGCGCGGCCGCTGTGCGCACGCGAATACCGTGCATATGGGCGCTGCGCTCGACCACAAGTAAGGCTCGCACGCTCCCAAATATACGACACGTTGTATCTCTGAGCGCACGCTGTCTCGGCAGCATCCCCATGACGCCACTGATTCCAACTACAAGTGAAAATCAACCTTACCACTAAGACATAAGACATAAAACGTGAGGTTATCTACGAGTAGATGAAAAACAAAACACGCTCGCCACGACGACGTAAGTCAGTCGAATTGCATCATTATATCGTAGTAGCAAGGACGATTTTGAGTTAGTTGAAATTGGAAATCGCACGAAATGGGGAAGCTGCCTTAGACGATGTATCACATCACAATGTACAGTAGCCCACAAGCTTTCCACTATAGCACATGTTTCGACAGCACAATCTGCACCGTATTCTCATATGCTTAAAGCACAATATTGTATGATACACTCCACGCTTGCAGGTAACGGCACGGAGCGAACCAGAGGGTTCTACTCGTACTACCTCACTTCACACACAGAACACCAACGACAAAGCGACGAACAATCCACTTTGAACTGGATCAAACCGCTTCAAACCGGTACAAACAAGATGAAACACGCTACAAAACATACTCGAGAAAGCAAATATTTAGTGAAGAAGTCAAAAATTCACGCTGATATGTTCGAGACCGATCTTCGTAAGCGCATGAAGCGGAATGTTCTAGAAACTAGCGTCGATATCAACGAACAGGCTGAGACAGGAGACCCACAGGCTACTTCTAAAACCTCAGATACTGAAAAAGGACGGAAAATAGTCGACAACGTCAATGCAGCATATCATCGCGATATAAACAAACAAAATGATGAGACAGTCACAAGAGACGCAACGAAGATGAAACTAGCCAACAGAATACATGGACACAATGACAACTCAGTTGTAACTGATGCAACGATGTTGAAACCAGCAAATGATATACATGGACACAATGACGAAACAGTGACAACTGACGCAACGAAGATGAAACTAGCCAACAGAATACATGGACACAATGACACTACAGCTGCATCTGACGCAATGAAGATGAAACTAGCCAACAGAATACATGGACACAATGACAACTCAGTTGCATCTGACGCAACGAAGATGAAACTAGCCAACAGAATACATGGACACAATGACACTACAGCTGCATCTGACGCAATGAAGATGAAACTAGCCAACAGAATACATGGACACAATGACAACTCAGTTGCATCTGACGCAACGAAGATGAAACTAGCCAACAGAATACATGGACACAATGACACTACAGCTGCATCTGACGCAATGAAGATGAAACTAGCCAACAGAATACATGGACACAATGACAACTCAGTTGCATCTGACGCAACGAAGATGAAACTAGCCAACAGAATACATGGACACAATGACACTACAGCTGCATCTGACGCAATGAAGATGAAACTAGCCAACAGAATACATGGACACAATGACAACTCAGTTGCATCTGACGCAACGAAGATGAAACTAGCCAACAGAATACATGGACACAATGACACTACAGCTGCATCTGACGCAATGAAGATGAAACTAGCCAACAGAATACATGGACACAATGACAACTCAGTTGCATCTGACGCAACGAAGATGAAACTAGCAAATGATATACATGAACACAATGTCAACACAGCTGTAACTGACGCAACAAAGATGAAACCAGCAAATGATATACATGTACACAATGACAACACAGTGACAACTGACGCAGCGAAGATGACACCAGCAAACGGGACATATGAACATAATGACAAAACAGTTGTAACTGACGAAACGAAGACGAAATTACCAAAAAGGATACACGGACACAATGACGATACAGTTACAAATGACGCAGCGAAGATGACACCAGAAAATGATATACATGGACACAGTGAAAAAACAGTTGTAACTGACGCAACAAAGATGAAATTACCAAACGGGATACATGGACACAATGACGACACAGTAGTAGCCAACGCAAGAAAGATGAAAATACACGGACACATTGACAAGACAAAACAAAACCACGTCAAGAAAACAAGCGAAGTACACTCGAAGAAGAGACAGAAGAGATTCCTACAGCTATTCAGCAGAGACGACAACGAAGACAGTTTCATATTCAAAGCTCTCAACTTCTTAGTAAAGAATCGAAAGAATGTAGTACCTATTATCAGTGTAGTACGAGATATCAACACCTTAGTAAAAAGCGGCAATGGAGAGTTGAATCACGTGACTAGAGAACAGAATCAGTATGTAGGGGTGTCCCCACCGGTTCTCCCCCGGTCACGTATTCGTTGGAGCTCGGGAATGAGTCGAGGGTCGTGGCTTTCATGAAGAGACTGTTCGGGTTGTCGCCTAAAGGGGATAGACTGACTGTCGGGAGCGGGTGAGGGGTAAAACAGGTATGTATGCACGATGGACTGAGGGTTAGAAGTACAGCTTGGCAAAAAACAGTAGAAAACCGGAAGACGCCACTGTGCTTTCGCTTTGAATGTTTTTTTTTTCACTTATTACGTTAGTTTTATGGCACAATAATAAATCTAACAAACCTGCGTTCTTTGTTTACATCAAATATTAAAGATATTATATAGACACGTTGTCAGAAACAAAAAGATTAGTTCCGTTTCAATCCGTTCTTGCCAAACTGTACCTAATAGTAATGTCATTTTGTTCGGTAAGTATTATGAAAATCTCACCTAATGGCGTAATTTACTAAAAGAAAATAACAGACTTCAAAAACAAACACAAAAAAGACGTGTACAAAGAAAGCCTGGCCTGTTGGTCTAGTGGTTAGTGACCCTGACTGACTGACTGATGCCGGGGGTCGTGGGTTCGATTCCTGCCCAGGACAAATGTATGTGTGATGAGCACGATCATTTGTTCTGTGTCTGGGTGTAATTTATCTATAATAATTTGCATGTATTTAAAAATATATAAGTATGTTTATCAGTTGTCTAGTACCCATAACACAAGCTCTGCTTAGCTTGGGACTAGATGGTGTTGTGCGATAGTTGTGGAATATTATTATTATTATAAATCGGTGTTTTTTTTTTTTAATTAATTTATTAAATCGACTTTTATCACTGACTTCTCTAAAAAGCTACTTTACACTATTTCGTGTTTGTTTTTGAATTTCGTTTCCGTTTTAACACAGTTTTTTTTCAATTCCCATGTCATAGATCCAGACTTTATGGTTAGTACTGAGAAATTATTTATGGAAAACCCAATAACATTACACGATACACGATAACTGACAAATGCTTGCACTGACTGGACAGGTTCACTCAAATCTTTGTGGTTCTTTCTTCAAAAGACCATCTCAGACACCCGCATGGTCCTCGTATGACTTGAACAAAACAATGTCTGGACTTTAAAAGAGACTGTGACCTCTGAGTTTGTTTCGGCTGTTTCTTCTCAGAGTAGTCAGGTACGAAACACCGGCCTCATCTAGCTTTAAAAAATATTGGTTGTGCCCAAGTAACACACAAGCGGTATATAAGTACACATTTGTAAAACTATACGGTTTAAAAATGAATATTCTTTGTATAAGAGCCTTAGAAATAGCTAAATGTTGTATTAGGTTGAGTTTGGACTCGTAAAATTCTTAATGCTTAATAGGTCCTGTATATTGTACTTTATTTCTTTAAACTTAATAATTAAGATATGATAGACAATTATACAAACATTATTAAGTATTACGCGTTCTATGTATTGGTAAGCTGAAAAAAAGTCCCCATGGAAGCATTTATCTGAATAATCATAATCAGTATTGCTATTATTCAATCATTACTAAGCTAGTAGCGTTTGTTTCAGCTGTTTGCTGCATAATTTATAACAATCTGAATAAAGGTATAAGATAATGCTGTTTTACAGCTTGATACTGAATAATTGTAAAGTGAACTTTATTAGTCCCTACGGAAGCATGTACCTGAATAATCTTATCAGACTTGCTAATATTCAATAATTACTAAGCTAGTAGCATTTGATTCAGCTGATTTCTGACTAATGTATTACAATCTGAATAAAGCTATTAGATAATGCTGTCGTACAGCTTGATACTGAATAATTGTACGTTGAAATAATTATCATGGGTCTTATTCAAATTAAAGAAACACAGTTACGTTATATCAGCAAATAGCTTAATATCAGGTTTGTTAAAATCATTTGTAAGCTATATTTTTCATGTTGTTTACATCAAGATGGGGCAAAAATCTTGGAAACAACTTAAAAGAAACGGTAACATTAAAAGAAAATAAAAGAATATTTGAGAATCAATTGTAGGAAACGTTCAAGATCTGTAATAATAGTATGAAAAAAATTGCGGAGTACCAGCCAGCATGAGTTGCTGTCGTGCAATGAAGGGGATTCCGTACATCAAATTAATCAAACAGATTATTTTTATTTCCCAATTGCCTACGATACGAATGTTGAAGTGACTGCTGTGGCTGAAGAGCGCAAAAAACGTTGCCGCCGCCTATGATGCGCGCTTCAGCCACAGCACTCACTTCTAGATTCGAGTAGCGGTGTCTGCGAAATGAAAATAAAAGATTTTTTTTTTAGGTACTTCAGTTTACTTTGTTTTCATTTGGAACTTAACCTATAGTTACTGTGTGCATGAAAGGTATAAAATACAATTCATTCATAGGATTAAAAAATTTACTGCAAAGTTTTAGATTAATATTTTTCACTTTTCCACAACATCACTCAAAAACATTGTCAATAAGTTGCCGTTTCGCATAAATATCATGGATTCCTATCTGATGTACATCAGCACCCATTGACTGTAGTGTGGCTACATTTTAAATTTGACTTAAGGTTCCTTCCGAGACTATGGAATGCTTAAACCTTCATCATTGGCAATTACATGATTAGATATTTTACTGGTTAAGAATGATATTTTCATTTTATAGGGGCTACTATAAAGTTCGCCTCAGGATCGATCTGCAACAAAAAAATATTATATTATTTTGTAGCGATTATTCCACTGAATGTAGAACCCTAAAAACGTGAATTAATGTAGAAATGTGGTCAACTATTCAAGTGTTATTCAGAAGTAAGCGTATTGAAATGAGTCTATTCAAGTGAGATCTGAGTAACTAGATTCTTGTTCACTTTTATTCAGCAATGAAGCGATCGCCATTTTTTGTTTTGTGGGTTATTATAATTACAAGAAATTCACCAAGATTACATGAATGCTGAATGTTACAACTACAAAATTTGCAATCCAATTTATCATATGTTCCATTGGAATTGCTAAAATTAGAAATTTCGTCATAAGTATTTTAGTCAGACCGAGCATGCATTTACGAAAATAATATTTACAATCACTTATCTTGATTATTCAAGCGGCGCGTTAAAAATAATCGAAAAAATCATAAACTATTTACGACAAAATAATTTTCGCACTAAGAATTAACATGTAGCAAACCTATAACTTAATTATTGAAACTTTTGCTTACCGTTTTATTATCTTCGCCATTTTTTGTCATGCAATGACTCCATCACCGACATTTAAGATTTCTGATTGTCTTCTTTCACAATTTATATGAATAAAATCTGTATTATTGTTTACCAAAAAAGTAATGCTGAATAAATTCTGAATCCAGTAACGAAATTGACATAAACTGAATATTGTATGAGTAAGAGCTTAATAAAAGCTATATCAGCTGTTAATCAGAAGTTATTAAGATGATTTCACCATTGTAAAGCTCCTGCTCAGATGTTACTCAGAAGCAATGATATTATAAGTAAAAAAGGTGTAGATACGTCATACACGCTCAATAACATAAACGCTCAAATGAGGCTGATTCACACATCTTGATCTCAGTGCGACGTTGCCAGCGGCACTTCACGTGCCACAGACTGAATTAAAAGTAAAAGTGACTCAAAACTATCGAAAATGCCGTCGTGTGTGATGAGATATTGTACAAATTAAACATGCAAGACTTCTAAAAGTCAAGGAATCACATAACATTCGTAAATATACTATTTATCTTTAATATTTTCACAAATAAAACATTACGTTTCTATAAATATGGCGTCGTAAAAGAAAGAGTGCGTACACGGGTGCGAGTGAGAGGAGACGCTGACGTGCGGGGGGATTGATGACGCGTGGCGCTGTTTGTTTATCTAGCTGTCACTTTTTTTCTTATTGCGTTGTATCAAGCTATCCTTTTTATTTGTAGTGAAATGTAATGTGTGAATAAAAAAGTGTGTATCTGTGCTGCCGCTCGGTGCGGCACAGTTTTTTCCGTCGATTTGTACGCGTATAACATATCTATGACTTTATAATATCATTGCTCAGAAGTTATTAAGCTTTATGCATTTGATTTTGGGGCCTGTTTTGCTTGAATAAAGCCTGAATAGGTGTTTACTCAGACGTTATGCAGTATGGTATTCAGATTATAATCTTGATGACTGCACATACTCAGCTCTTATTCAAACTTTTGTGTTACTTGGGTGACGTGTAAAAGTGTTTTTTTTTTTATAACCAACTAACAAAATAATTATCATTTATCACTGTCCGACCCGGGCATCGATCCCCGGAGCGTCTGTTCGGCAGTGAGTGATGGTATGTTTGTGTTGCAGGGCGCGCGGCACCTACTACCTGACGACGCACCGCGACTCGCCCTACTCCATAGAGTAGATCAATGTACTTCTAGTTCGTAATATAACTCTTTGATTAAATTCCCAGTTGTTTCATTTAAATCACCTACGATAAGGGTGATCCCACATCTATCGACGCGGAATCGGCTTTTTCCGTCGCCTTTTCTCTTTCTGTGGCTTAGAACTGCCATTTGCTAGACCGAGACAGAAAGCATAATGCGATAGTACGCGGCTGAATCCTCGAGGCGGCGAAGTCTAGCAAATGGTAGTTCTAAGCGACAGAAAGAGAAAGGGCGACGGAAAAAGCCGATTTCGCATCGATAGATGTGGGAGCACCCTATCTCGGCAGACATTAACAATTCATCGCTTACAATCTGAGCCTGTAGCCAAACGGCAAGCGACAATCGCTAACGTTCAACAGTCGCTAATACATTTTCAACTTTATACCCCATCGCATAAAGTTGACAATCTATCAAAGAATAGTTGAGATTTGACAGTCTGAGAGTGGAGCTTTTAGTTACAAGTAACATGTCCTCAACAGTTAATGTAATAATTACTGTAACGGTTTCGTTAACAATGGCAAAAGTGAAGACGGGTAAACTTATCATGGTATACAATTGAAAAGCTAAAAATAATACCGTTTTAACAAAAAAATCATCCCGACGAAAGATCGAACTGAAAAGCATAAAATAAATTTTGAGGCGGCGCCGAAGAAAGTACACCTGTAATCAGGTGTTACAGATCTTCAGTTTTTATACAACAACAGGGAGTGCTCATCAGGCTGAATAACTCTTGCTAAGACGTCATTACTGTCATCATCTCCCTTCCTTTTCCCAACTATATTGTGGTCTGCTTCCAGTCGAACCAGATTCAGCTGAATATCAGTATGTTACATGGAGCGACTGACTATCGGACCTCCACAACACAGTAACTGGGTAATACGATACCCCATGGTAAGACTGGTTGTCAGACTTTACAGCTTCTGACTAACAGTAACGACTGTCAAAGATCTACAAATGACAGCCGGGACCTACGGCTTTACGTGCTTTCCGAGGCACGGAGGAAACTCGCTATGATAGATGGTCACCCATCCACAGACCAACCTCGGCAAGCGCGGCTTAACCCGGAAGATCGGCCTATGCGGCTGTGATTATTTAGCGACGAGCTCCTCAAGACGTCATTACTGTATATGTATGTAATAGTGTAGCAACAACAAAAAAAAAACAATCAAATCCGTCCAGTAGTTCCGAAGATTAGCGTGCATGGAGTAACTTCTCCCGTTTTCCTAACATTTCCCTTCACTGCTCTGCTCCTATTGATTGTAGCGAGATGAAAAGTATACTATAACCAGCTCAAGAGTATGAAAAATAATTGTACCAAGTTTCGTCGAAATCCGTCGAGTAGTTTTTGTTTCTATAACGGTTATACAGACAGACAATAATTTTATTAATTGCATTTTTGGCATCAGTATCGCTCCCTAAACACCCCCTGATAGTTATTTTGGAAATTTATTAATTCATGTACAGAATTGCCCTCTCTACAGATTCAAGCCGGAAACACATTATTTAACACGCCACGCGACGCAACGTGTCGACACCCGATGCAGGTGCAGTAAGCGCGTGTCGTCGCGTCGCGTGTTCATAGTGTGATTCTGGTCATAGAAAACAATACATTTGATTTGACCCAACACGCATTACGTTTCATCGGGTGGCGTCGGGTGTTAATAATGTGTTTCCGGCTTTATTATAAGTACCTACAGATAGATAAATTACAAACCGCACGAATATCGTCATGAGCAACTAACAGACTCCCTTAGTATTACAACGCGAGCTATCAGTGGCGAAGGCTCCATACAACTTGATACCTATCAGCTTCCCTTTCGAAATTAGGTAAAATTAAATACCTACTAATTTCAGTTATTTTCAATAATCATTAAAACAAATTAATTAATAACGATGTTGCATTGCTTTTAAAACTTAATATTAAAATAATAATCAAAGATATAAATAAACGCATTCAATATTTTTTCGGAGCAATATGCACACGCATAACAGATCGTTCGTAACCCGTAAGGCGAATAAGTAATACAGTACAATTACTTGTTCCAATGGGTAAAAGAGAGAGAGCTGTAAAAAAGAAAGAGAGACAGAGCTATAAAAAAAAATATATAGAGCTGTAGAAAGAAAGAGAGACAGAGCTATACAAGTTGTATAGCTCTGTCTCTATCACTGTACTCACCTGTACATGTGGTGCGGGTGCAGCAGCGAGCCCAGCACCAGCGACTGCAGGTACACGGGCCGCAGCAGGCGCGACAGCAGCGCGCCCTGCAGCCCGCACACGCTCCAGCGCGCCACCTTGTACTGTACTGTACTGTACTCACCTGTACATGTGGTGCGGGTGCAGCAGCGAGCCCAGCACCAGCGACTGCAGGTACACGGGCCGCAGCAGGCGCGACAGCAGCGCGCCCTGCAGCCCGCACACGCTCCAGCGCGCCACCTTGTACTGTACTGTACTGTACTCACCTGTACATGTGGTGCGGGTGCAGCAGCGAGCCCAGCACCAGCGACTGCAGGTACACGGGCCGCAGCAGGCGCGACAGCAGCGCGCCCTGCAGCCCGCACACGCTCCAGCGCGCCACCTTGTACTGTACTGTACTGTACTCACCTGTACATGTGGTGCGGGTGCAGCAGCGAGCCCAGCACCAGCGACTGCAGGTACACGGGCCGCAGCAGGCGCGACAGCAGCGCGCCCTGCAGCCCGCACACGCTCCAGCGCGCCACCTTGTACTGTACTGTACTGTACTCACCTGTACATGTGGTGCGGGTGCAGCAGCGAGCCCAGCACCAGCGACTGCAGGTACACGGGCCGCAGCAGGCGCGACAGCAGCGCGCCCTGCAGCCCGCACACGCTCCAGCGCGCCACCTTGTACTGTACTGTACTGTACTCACCTGTACATGTGGTGCGGGTGCAGCAGCGAGCCCAGCACCAGCGACTGCAGGTACACGGGCCGCAGCAGGCGCGACAGCAGCGCGCCCTGCAGCCCGCACACGCTCCAGCGCGCCACCTTGTCCGAGCACGACATGGTCAGCAGCCGCTCGCCCTGCGGGACAGTGTCAGTCAGTCACGTGCTCCACTCATGCCCTCCCCGTCTCTCTCTGTCTCACTCACCTGCATCACTCCGTCCCATGTCTGCAGCACGTTGTTGCAGTTCTTGACGGGGATGGTTCCCTCTCCGGACTCTATCTTAGTACGCAGCTGTCCGCGCGCCAGCCTGTACAAGACGCACGTGACGTTTCAATACCGGTCTCAAACGAGAGAGGTGTGGGGTGGTGGGGTGAGTGTTATGGTGAGTGTTGTGGGGTGATTGTTATGGTGTGAACGTTGTGAGGTGATTGTTATGGGGCTATTGTTATGGTGTGATTGTTATATAATATAATATAATAATAATATTTATTTGCACAAAAATATACATTTGAATAATTTATGGATGTACACTTTAAAACACATTATTTAGATCAGTTAATGAATCATCTGTGTCTGAACTAGATATAAAATATCTGTATTTCAGACATCAGCGCTCTACCCCAGGTTGTGGGCGACACTCAGAGATACCTTCAACCTTTTCTGACAACACATATTAATGATCACATTTTTAATATAATAAATGCAATTAGAATTATATAAGATGACAAATAAATTATTAAAAACAAAAAATTAAATTAAATTAAATCACTTTACATTTAGAAATATTGCTTACTTGTATGTCTTTCACATTTAAATTCGACAATCGATCAATTTAATTATTAACAAAATATGAAATTAAAATTAGGTAAGAATTGATAAAACTTTTTTAACATTTAAAAATTAAAATTAAATTAAAATTACACTCAGATGTATGACAGCAATCTTCAAAAATAAAAATAATTGTGTAGTTGTGGCCTCCGGTGAGTAGAATGAAGATGAGTGTATGTGTGTAGGAGGATGAGTGATTTTTGTTTTTTTTTTACGTAGCTATAGACAACAGGCTTTCCGTCTCATTGTAATTAAGCTTACTTATGTAGTCCATTACTGCAAGTTTACATTTGTTCCTATTCAAAGGGTATATATCTACAATGTCGTTTAGTTTCTCATATAGAAAAGGGCCCAGGAAACAAAAGTACCTATGAGCGTATGGATGTTTAAAAGCTGAGCGAACATTGTGGGCAGTGATCTTTCGTCTACGCTTAGATAAGTAGGACGACCCGACATACTCCGTATTTGCGTGATATCTCAGGATTGTATGCAAGACAAAGAGCTGCCGGATAGTTAGGACTTCACACGACTGGTACAAAAGGTATGTTGGGAAAAGAAAAGGCCGGAAAGTGCTGACTTTGAGTATTGCTCTTTGTGCAATCTCCAATGGCTTGAGAATAGTTTTTGACGCGCCTCCCCATACAGAAATACAGTATTGCAGTACTGATTGGCCAAGAGCAAGGTAAACTTGTTTTACTAATTTGGGTTCGGCTGCATTCCTCAGATTTTTGAAAACATATATTAGTTTTCTTGCCCTTGATGTAAGCATGTCTATATGAGGTCGAAAAGATAGATTACTGTCAATAATGATTCCTAAATATTTAACCTTGTCCACTTTGATTAGGGCAGGACAGGAACAGCTCGAGCTATTGCAGCAATAGTGTGCCGTTAAGGAGAGACTTGGGGGTGGGGGATTACCTTTTCTCATAGAGAAGGTGAGGTATTGAGTTTTACCTGCGTTCAGCGTGAGGGTATTTTTTTGCAACCAGTGGCTTACTATATTAAAACCATGCTGAGCATTATCATACACATTTTCCCAGGTATCAGCAGAAAACAAAAGCACTGTATCATCCGCATACGATATAATTTTGCCTCCAGTAAGATTTAACTCACAGAGGTCATTTAAATAGACGAGAAAAAGGGGTGGACCCAGAATACTGCCCTGAGGGACACCGAAAGAGGACACAGGTAAGTCGCTACTCATAAGATCGTCTATTTTAACACATTGAGTGCGACCGGAGAGATAGTCTTTGAATATTTTCAGTTGGTTTCCTCTAACGCCCAATCGTTCCAGTTTTAGTAAAAGCAGTGGCACAGAGACCGTGTCAAACGCTTTAGCTACGTCTACGAAAACACCTATGACCTTTCTGCCTGAATCCATTTCCCTCACCACATAATCCAATAGTTCATGAGCTGCATCATTTGTTGACTTGCCTGCTCGGAAACCAAATTGCTTATTCGAAAGATGGTTATTTGATTCTAAATAACCTGTGAGTCTTTTATTGAGGATACGTTCTAGGAGCTTGGAGACCGAGGGTAGGATAGATATTGGTCTGTAGTTAGTTACAAGGTCTTTATCACCAGATTTGTGTATAGGGTGTACCACAGACTTTTTTAGGACCGAAGGGAAAACACCTTGGGATAAGCAAGTATTGAAAAGATGGGTTAGAATGGGCACAAGTATGTGTCTATTTTCCTTGAGAAGACTGTTTGGAATTGAGTCCCAACCGACAGAACAGATATTCTTTAGACCCATAATCATACTTTCCACCTCCTTCTCATCGGTGCTAGATAAGACCAAAGATTCCAAGCTCTGTCTCGCACCAACTGCCGCGTACTGGGAATGGCCCGAATTTGCACAGTGTGTAGTACTATCAGCCAAATTTTTACCTATATTGGCAAAAAAATGATTTATATGAGATACTGATTCGCTAGGGTTGTTGGAATTAATTAATTCTGTCGCGGAAATTTTAGTTTTCGTAGTGCCAGCTATCGTTTTTATTGCGTCCCATATTTTTTTGTTGTTGTTTCCAGCAGTTTTCAATAAATTCCTTTCGTACGATATTTTAACCTTTTTTAGTATGCGGTTGCAGAAATTTCGATACCTTGTGTAGCTCACTTTAAGTAAATTATTTTCAGGCGAGTTTCTTAGTTTTTTATGTAATTTGTCTCGATGTCTCATGCAGCGGATCAGACCTGGTGTGATCCACGGTTTAATCATTTTATTACGATTCGATAATTTTAGGACCTTAGTGTTTTCAGCTATTTCATTTTGGATAGTTTTAATGAAAAATTCCATAGCAACATTTGCGTCAGATATGGAGTAGACCGGTTGCCAGTTAATTTGGGATTTAGCATTAATTTTTTCAAAATTTATTTTTTTAATGGAGACGTGGGCAAAAGTTCTTGCCTGCTTACGATGAAGACATAGCAATACAGCCTGATGATCAGTGATGGTTGATTGCAGTACAGCGGTAAGCGCCTGATATTGTGTTTTAAGCATCACATGATCAAGGCACGTCTTCCCACTTCTCGTGGGCAAGGTGTGGGCTGGCAAGATACCGTGAGATGCACAAAGATTTAGGTACTCTAGGGAAATAGTGGCTTGGCTTTCGGGACAGATGTTTATGTTGATATCTCCAATGATAGAGATATTCTTAAAGGTACTGAGACTAGTTAAGATGTTATTAAGTGAAAGAAGAAAAGCATCAGTGTTTCGGTTTGACGGAGATCTATATATTGCCACTATTGCAGTTTCAGTGCCGACTTTAATAACGAGGCAATTACAGTCCTGGCATAGTGGCTCCTCACAACTTACACGGAGATTAATTTTGTGAAAGATTGTAACTCCATCGTTTTGATTCGCATTTTTTATTGAAGAGAAGCGATTATATCCGTCAAGGTTAGGCAATATAGGGTTACATGATAACCAGCACTCCGTCAGAATAATAATGTCACAATCGAAACCTAATCTAGACAGAAGCACCGTAAAAGCGTCAAAATTTCGAGATAAACTGCGTATATTCTGGGTTACAACAGTCAAACAATGATCGGGGAAAGGAATAAAATTTCTGCACTCGTCAACATTACATATGACTGAATTAGACACTGATATATCATCAATTTCCGTCGAAATGTCATCCATTTTTGTTTACAAAAATGGGCATATGATCAATTCGATGTAACTTAAAACATTTGCAATTAAAGAATATGATGTTGTTACTTCGGAGGCGAGCAAAACAAGTTTCGTTAACATTGCTATAACTATTCCAACAGGATGTAACTATTTCATGCGATCGGGTAATAGCTTTAAACTTACTAATTATATGGACAAATACGGAAGTACGTAATTTGTAATTTAGCCAGTATTTCAGATAGCTAGGTATTAGTGTGGAGTATGTGAGTGTGCAATGGATTACAGTATTAGTATAAAAAATATTATTTTTCATGTAATTATCATGCAATAATAAAAGAAAGTTTAACAAATTAGAACAGGATTGAGATTGATTACAGAAAACATAGAAGTCGGAACATAGTCATTCCTTATGTTCATTCTTCAGTTTAATCAGGTCTTGTTCTTCATTAATACGGATGTGTGGCATACCTTCTTTCTGTCGCAAGTAAATTTTTCCATAGGAAGTCCAACAGTAGGTATATTTAAATGTGGTTGCAAAATCACGAGCCAAGAAAAACAATCTCCTTCCCTTGTAACAAGTATAAAAGTAGTTATCGATTATTTTAGACGGGTAGCGCCATCTAGTGTCAAAATCGAGAACTGATAGTGAATTTTATAGGTTGGTGAGGTTACAGTTCATCAACAGATGGCGTTAGAGAGTAACATATTTATTTATGATACTTTAAATTCTAAATAAAAATAAAATAAGTACATAGATAAAATTCAAATAATTAATTGTGATAGATTTCAGTTAAATTAAATTTAATTATATAACGCATGGTCTAAAAGGCAAGGGCCTAGAGGCGGGTTTGAACGATTGGATGACGTAGAACCTTGGCTTCCGTTTTTTCTTGGAATCTGCACATGTTATAGACGCTGACTGATAAAACAAGAATATTTAATTAATGACGCGATATAGGAGTGGTACATCAGCCAAAATGAAAGTGTATTGGTATAAAGGAACCGCATAAGCGTATGTATTAATATTATTTCATGTTTTGTTGCAATTACATGGCATCACCCACCATGATGATTGTATTGAAATGCTCACGGATTTCTTTCTTATATTGTTCTCAGGGTTCCATCCATTATTTTAAATATAATATCAATAAAAAAAACAATTAAACGTCTTCCAAACAATTGGCACATTGACATGGAGTAAGCTAGGACAAGCTCTGGTTCCAAGCCACGTATGTTAACCTACAAATCACACAGGCTGCGAATGCTGTCTGCGATACATATCCACGGTTCGACCTGGATAGATAGTATGTAATGTTCTATCTGAAGTAAGTGTTATATTATCCATAACCTAACTTGTAAGGAATCGTGCTGTGATCCTGTACCCATGTGTGCATCAAATTAAATAGCTGAGAAGACATCAAGCACTTTCTTTTATTTATCCAACCTCATGCGAACAGAACCTCTTAGTCTCATGGCAATCTACGCTGGCAGCTGGTGGTAAGAGACGAAAGGACCTTACAATTGGCGCCCAACGTGGGGCATGAGGTCAGATTGGAATCTACACTTCAAGATAAAGAGCTTGATTTAACTTAATTTAACTTAACTTAATGTTTAGTAATTAGAGTCATTTAACTTAGTACATTTTCTGAATTTAAGTTTTCAAAATTAGTCGATAGCACATGTTAACATTTTTAGTAAAAGGCAAATCTTTCCACATTATTGATGTACAAAAGCTTAAATGTATAGACTCCTCTTAATTTATATAAAGTCATACAACTTAGAGACATCAACACTTTGTGTTAAAAAGTAAGGTTATGCCACATGTCATGTTAACATTGTAAACTTTAGCAACTACTTGAATGGATAGACTCTAATTTAACTTAATTCACCTTGATTAATGTAAAATTACTATTTACATTCACTTAACTTTAAAATTTGATTTAAAATACTTATCAAAGATTGTTTAAATATTTTAAATTCATTATGGATAAGACAATCTGGATTGACCACCTATCTTCGTAAAGAAGAATTATTACATGAGCCTAAATATTTTAATATATCCACAGATGTAAAGGCGACCAGGGATGTGCTTCGCAGGCAGTATCGCAATCTGTGTGGCTTGTTTCGAAGAGGTAGCATTAAACCAGAAGATTAAGCAACGCCAGCCAGTGAGGTACGCTTATGCTTGGAACCTATACAAGAGCTGTGCCTATTACATAGGGATTTAAAAGAGGGAGATAGCTCCACTATTAAGCGAATATTAGCTTGTTCGCAATATTACTTAATTAAACTCAACTGAATTAATTGAACTCAAAAAATAAATATAATTTAACATCACAATTCACGTGGAAACAAGTGATTCCCAGTGATGATGTGGGACCTCTATTAAAACAATTTCATGATGATCCCACAGGCGCCCACTTTGGTATATTTAAAACTCATAAAAGATTAGCATTACATTATTTTTGGAAAAATATGTATAAAGATGTCGAAAATTACGTTAATAATTGTCAAACTTGTAAGGAGTACAAACCGGTAAATTCATCAAGACCTGGTTTAATGGGTAACCCTAAACAGGTTACAAAACCATTTGAAGCGATTTGTTGCGACCCCTTCCAGTGTCCACTAAAAGGAACACGAATCTCTTAGTATGTTCAGATTATTTTAGTAAGTATGTTATGTTGTTTCCTATACGGAACGCAACAGGCAATGCTATTGTTAAAATTCTGGAAGAAAAAGTGTTTCTGGTACATGGGATACCGAAATTTGTCTATGTAGACAACGGTCCGCAATTCATCTCAAAACAATTTAGAGATTTAATGTGCAAATATAATGTGCCTAATATTTACTATAATCCTAGGTATCACCCGCAGGTAAATCAGGCAGAAAGAGCCATTAGAAATGTTCTGTATGCGATTGCCTCATATGTGAAAACAAATCACAGGCAGTGGGACAATCACATACCAGAAATTCAGTGTGCACTGAACACCTCAGTTAACGAGTCAACTAAATTCTCACCTTACTTTCTTGTACATGGAAGAGAGATGTTTGTAGATGGGAAATTACATAAAGACTCTGAAGTGCCACAGCCTGATTCAGATCTATCAACTGTAGACCCTAGAATTCATGGTGATAACTTAAAAGAACTTAAATCAATTTTCCAGGAGGTTAGTAAAAACTTGAAACTTGTGCATGATAAAAATAAAAAGCACTATGACTTAAGAAAGCGACCTTTAGAATTTAAAGTAGGTCAAATTGTCTATAAAAGGACATTTACCTTGTCGGATGCTAGTAAAAACTTTACTTCAAAGCTAGCACCGCGCTTTATAAGATGTGTTATTGCAAAGAAACACTCACCTGTAGTGTATAGCTTAAAAGACATGCAGGACAAAGATTTAGGTAAATTTCACATTAAAGACATCTTAAAATATGAAGACTCCTAGTTTTATACATTATTGTTGTTGTTAATCCAATATTTGCACGAAATTAGCAATAGACGTGCAAATATTTAACTTGAAGAGGGATGGATGCATGTTGGAAGGGTATAAGGTTCTTTTTTTTTTCAAAATTAAATAGGTATACCAATTTTATTAATAAGGAATGTTTGCTGATGTATGAAAGGAAACACAATAATTGTTAATTTAAAAGGGACTTCACCACTTAACACTTAATAAAACACTTATCTACATTAATTAAAGATAGTGTTTACTTAAAAACTTGAAGTATAAAAACCTATACTTTATAATTTAATACTTAATAAAACACCTATTTACATCAATTGGAGATAGGGTTTACTTAATAAATTTAAAAACTTAAATAAGTATTTGCCTATACTTTGGCTAAATACTTTGTAGGTAACACTTATCTAGGTTTCAAGGATAGTGTTTATTTAACTTAAAACTTAACTTAATTAGGAAATTAATTAGACTAAGGCATGACTAGTCAATACAGAATTAGTTAATTAGTTGATGTCTGTAAAGAGCGGCTACATGCTATGTATAGTTAGGCAGACAGACGCTTATTATAGTATTAGTTTAGTAGATAGTTTAAGGCAGGAGCAATCAATGTACGAATATGCCAAATAGGTTTTGTTTCGGGATTGGGCTACTAGCCATTATTATTTAGCAATTTAGTCTGTAAGACTAAGGCATTTGGTTTGTCTCAGTTTTCAATAGGATGATTATGAGCTTTCAATACACATGATGAGAAAAAATTTCTCAGCAAGTAGAAATTTTTTAACTGGGGAAAGATGTATTGTAACAAGTATAAAAGTAGTTATCGATTATTTTAGACGGGTAGCGCCATCTAGTGTCAAAATCGAGAACTGATAGTGAATTTTATAGGTTGGTGAGGTTACAGTTCATCAACAGATGGCGTTAGAGAGTAACATATTTATTTATGATACTTTAAATTCTAAATAAAAATAAAATAAGTACATAGATAAAATTCAAATAATTAATTGTGATAGATTTCAGTTAAATTAAATTTAATTATATAACGCATGGTCTAAAAGGCAAGGGCCTAGAGGCGGGTTTGAACGATTGGATGACGTAGAACCTTGGCTTCCGTTTTTTCTTGGAATCTGCACATGTTATAGACGCTGACTGATAAAACAAGAATATTTAATTAATGACGCGATATAGGAGTGGTACATCAGCCAAAATGAAAGTGTATTGGTATAAAGGAACCGCATAAGCGTATGTATTAATATTATTTCATGTTTTGTTGCAATTACATGGCATCACCCACCATGATGATTGTATTGAAATGCTCACGGATTTCTTTCTTATATTGTTCTCAGGGTTCCATCCATTATTTTAAATATAATATCAATAAAAAAAACAATTAAACGTCTTCCAAACAATTGGCACATTGACATGGAGTAAGCTAGGACAAGCTCTGGTTCCAAGCCACGTATGTTAACCTACAAATCACACAGGCTGCGAATGCTGTCTGCGATACATATCCACGGTTCGACCTGGATAGATAGTATGTAATGTTCTATCTGAAGTAAGTGTTATATTATCCATAACCTAACTTGTAAGGAATCGTGCTGTGATCCTGTACCCATGTGTGCATCAAATTAAATAGCTGAGAAGACATCAAGCACTTTCTTTTATTTATCCAACCTCATGCGAACAGAACCTCTTAGTCTCATGGCAATCTACGCTGGCAGCTGGTGGTAAGAGACGAAAGGACCTTACACCCTTTGGTGTCAAACAGTCAGATATAAAGATCGGTTTACGGGGATTATCAAGGCCAACTAGACCAGTATTTAACTTATCGGTTTTCTGTGTCAGAGTTAGGTTTTTTACATTATTTAGGATACTTTCTTTTGTGAGAACTGAGGTGAATTCAACGATAATCGGCTTCAGCACGTTAGGTTTTGCAAAAGGACGATAAATGTCCTTTATATCCGAATTTTGTAATTGTAGATTGAGAACATTACCGATTTTCCTCACAACATTACACAGCTCAGTTTTGGTCTCGTTTTGCAATTTCGGAATATTTCTCAATTCTATCTTAGCAGAACAGGACTGTCTTTCAAGATTTTCTATTTTACTTTCTTCTCTGTTATAGGGGGATTGTTATGGGGTGAGTTTAATGCGGTGAGTTTTGTGGGGTGATTGGCATAAAGTGAGTGTTACGGGGTGATTGTTATGGGGTGAGTATTGTGGAGAGATTGTTATGGGGCGAGTGTTATGGGGTTAGTGTTGTAGAGCAAGTGTTATCGGGCGAGTGTTATGGGGTAATTGTTATAGGTGAGTGTTATGGGGTGAGTTTTGTGGGGTGATTGTTATGGGGCGATTGTTATGGTGTGATTGTTATAAGGTTTTTTTTACGTGGTGAGTTTTGGTGCCAGAGGGTGAGTGTTACGGGGTGATTGATATGGGTGAGTGTTACGGGGTGAGTGTTATGGGGTGAGGTGAGTGTAATTGGGTGAGTGTTATGGGGTGAGATGAGTGTAATTGGGTGTGTTATGGGGTGATTGTTATAGGTGAGTGTTATGGGGCGAATGTTACTGAGTGAGTGTTGTGGGGTGATTGCTATGGGGTGAGAGTTATAGGGTGATTGTTATCGGGTGAGTGTTATGGGGTGAGTGTTACGCAGTGTTGTGTGGTGATTGTTATGGGGTAAAAATTATGGGGTGAGTGTTATGGGGTGTGAGATGTGTAGTGTGTTGTGGGGTGAGGTGTATGTTGTGGGGTGAGGTATATGTTGTGGAGTGTAGGGTGCGGTATGTTCTGGAAGCCCACTGACCTGTTGGGGTGCTTGTCGGGCTCCGCGTGGTGGTGCTCGTGCGGCGAGAAGATCCGTCCGTCCCCGCAGGGCGCCGTGCTCACGTACAGGTGCACTCCGCGCGACGGCTTCAGTTGGTAGCCGCCGCCCGCCACCGGCTCCACGTCGCTCTCCTCCAGCGGCACGGTGGGGTCTGCACACACAAGGAACTTGGTCCCACTGCTGGACAGCAGGGTACCTCTCTAGGATGGAGAACTACTGGGATAAAGCCTATGACCGTGTTCAGGGTCCCATCAATTTTTATACAACAGTGTCTGCTGCTACTTCTTTAATATTTAAGTTTACCAAAGGTACCACAAACGACACAATATAGCTGTTCTGCGACTAAATAAACGGTTCACAGCTAATATTACGAGTGTATTATCTAGCATTGAATGAGACAAAAAAAACTTTAACATTTTTTGCTCAACAAAACGTAGCGATTTTGATACAATATTGAATCAAGTGAAACTAGAATTCAAAATAATCATGCTCAAAACAATAAGTTCTTCACCAGATGTAACAACTCTTGCAGGATGGCTCAGTTCAGCTAAATATGCCGGATAAAATATAAAGTAACTATACTGATGTAACTAGATATCGCAAGACGACTAACTACTACTATTCAATTATGTTGGTATGTCGTACGGTATTCTACTATGGGGAGGGGCTGCACACATGGGACACTCACCTGGCTGGTTGGCGTACATGAGCAGCTGAGCGTACAGATGTCGCTGCAGACAGCGGCGCGCCGCCACCTCCGCGTGGCAGTCGTTGACGGCGCGCCCCGTCACCGACATGTGCTCGCCCGACACTCACCTGGCTGGTTGGCGTACATGAGCAGCTGAGCGTACAGATGTCGCTGCAGACAGCGGCGCGCCGCCACCTCCGCGTGGCAGTCGTTGACGGCGCGCCCCGTCACCGACATGTGCTCGTCCGACACTCACCTGGCTGGTTGGCGTACATGAGCAGCTGAGCGTACAGATGTCGCTGCAGACAGCGGCGCGCCGCCACCTCCGCGTGGCAGTCGTTGACGGCGCGCCCCGTCACCGACATGTGCTCGTCCGACACTCACCTGGCTGGTTGGCGTACATGAGCAGCTGAGCGTACAGATGTCGCTGCAGACAGCGGCGCGCCGCCACCTCCGCGTGGCAGTCGTTGACGGCGCGCCCCGTCACCGACATGTGCTCGTCCGACACTCACCTGGCTGGTTGGCGTACATGAGCAGCTGAGCGTACAGATGTCGCTGCAGACAGCGGCGCGCCGCCACCTCCGCGTGGCAGTCGTTGACGGCGCGCCCCGTCACCGACATGTGCTCGTCCGACACTCACCTGGCTGGTTGGCGTACATGAGCAGCTGAGCGTACAGATGTCGCTGCAGACAGCGGCGCGCCGCCACCTCCGCGTGGCAGTCGTTGACGGCGCGCCCCGTCACCGACATGTGCTCGTCCGACACTCACCTGGCTGGTTGGCGTACATGAGCAGCTGAGCGTACAGATGTCGCTGCAGACAGCGGCGCGCCGCCACCTCCGCGTGGCAGTCGTTGACGGCGCGCCCCGTCACCGACATGTGCTCGCCCGACACTCACCTGGCTGGTTGGCGTACATGAGCAGCTGAGCGTACAGATGTCGCTGCAGACAGCGGCGCGCCGCCACCTCCGCGTGGCAGTCGTTGACGGCGCGCCCCGTCACCGACATGTGCTCGCCCGACACTCACCTGGCTGGTTGGCGTACATGAGCAGCTGAGCGTACAGATGTCGCTGCAGACAGCGGCGCGCCGCCACCTCCGCGTGGCAGTCGTTGACGGCGCGCCCCGTCACCGACATGTGCTCGTCCGACACTCACCTGGCTGGTTGGCGTACATGAGCAGCTGAGCGTACAGATGTCGCTGCAGACAGCGGCGCGCCGCCACCTCCGCGTGGCAGTCGTTGACGGCGCGCCCCGTCACCGACATGTGCTCGCCCGACACGCACTTGGTGCCTGTCGTGACGGCGATCACGCGCGCGTCCTCGATGCGGTTGTTGGTCGTGATCACGATGCCGGCGAGCACCTTGCGCTTCGAGTGCACCAGGTCGTTCTTCATCAGCTCGTTGAACTTCTCGTTAACCAGCCTGTGAAGGTGTGTCTATTGTATTAACTATCGACAAATCTGAATCATGACCCATTTTGACAATAAACCGTTTGAATCCGTCAAATTGACAAAGATCAAAGTCGTTATCATGTCCCGTCGCGTAAACATACATAATGGATATGTATGTTTACGCGAATGTGGACCTAATAGGGTAGTTTCCAGGGTCAAAATAATTACATTCTATTTAGTCCGTATTTTAGATTATAAAAAAATATTGGACACGTTTTTTTTATTTTTTCGATTAAACAAAAAAGAACAAAGATAACAGTCTATTTAAGTTACCTGTGACGTCACTCTGCGCGAAAAATGCCACGCATCGTGACGTCACACGTATCTTTAATAGGCTATATCTTTGTCATTTTTGGTCTAATTTACAAATAAAAAAATACGTGTCCCTTATTTTTGAATAATCTAAAAGATGGACTAATTACATTTTTTAGGCAACTAACCTATTGTATTTGAAAGTCTGTAAGAAAATAAGCTTATGGTGGGTCATAATTCAACTTTGTTGATTGTACAGTCTCTAACACGTTTCTCCCAATACGTAAGGTCAATTTTCCCGAGTCGCCGTGACCGTGCGGGATCGCTGCGGGCGGCGAGGTTCGGGTCCTCCAGCTACATGAGAGTGTACTCACTTGCCGATGTGGTCGGCGAGCGTCTGGTGCAGCGCGGCGTGCGGCGCGGCGGCGGGCGGCGCGTCGGGTCGCGTGTGCTCGAGCGCGGCCAGGGCGGAGCGCGCCGCCGCCAGCTTGGCCAACTTCTTGCTGGAGCCTGCGACACTCGCGACAGTACAAATACACACAAGAGTTCCCACAGAGAAACTTGCTCAACACGGTATCCACTAGGCAACACTTGACGCGCAAAATGTTGCACAAAGAGTTGCCCAACATGTTGAAAATCAGCGCAGAACTTTTGTTGAACTATGTTGTCTGTCGACGCATCTATACTACTTTACGTCAGTCGTCGACAACATGTCGCCAGAGGATCCTATGTTGCACGTCACGTCTCCACTCCACAACAATTGATGCTCAACTATCACCAACACAACTGGCATCATCGCGCGATGTTGTGCAACGTTGCGATACATGTTGAGAGTTACGTGACGCGCGCCATATGGTGCTTAGTGGAAACGCGGCTTTAACGATTATTCATAAAATACCAGAGCTTTCTTGTAGAAAGACAACTTCGACTACGAGCAGGACTCGAACCTGCATTCCTCCGGATAAGTACTCCAGAACGTTTTATCAAGTTGGGTATATGAGTTCTGTTCGCCAACACCGTCTCTTTCATCCTCTTCTGTGAACGATTTTCGGTACCACTACGCCATCTTTTGTGGCATCGTTGAGGTGCTCCCACATCTATCGACGCGGAATCGGCTTTTTCCGTCGCCCTTTCTCTTTCTGTCGCTTAGAACTGTCATTTGCTATACCGAGATAGAAAGCATAATGCGGTAGCACGCGGCGGAATCCTCCAGGCGGCCGCGTGCTATCGCATTGTCTCGGTCTAGCAAATGGCAGTTCTAAGCGACAGAAAGAGAAAGGGCGACGGAAAAAGCCGATTCCGCGTCGATAGATGTGGGAGCACCCTTAACGTGTTGGTTGTAGTAGTTCGACAGCTCTTCGATAGATGGCGCAACGTCACCGTAAGACGGTTCACAAATAGAATGAAAAATTTGGCTGTGAAGTTGACGTCATAAATCATGAATCCAATTTACATCAAATCTCCCAAACCAATGAAGATTTCCATAAAGTAATCTTCTTCTGGCTTCATCAGAGTCACTAAAATAAAGCTAGTGTGCATATAAAAAAACATCATAATATTTATTTGAAGTAAATTTTAATTATTATTATTTTTTTCCGATATCTAATCTATTTTATATCTTCAAACGAGCAATTCTTGTATATGTATTTATATATAATCAGGATCTCGGAAACGGCTCCAAGGATTTTCATGAAAGTTACAGATTAGGGGTTTTTCGGCTCAAGGAATCGATTTATCGATATATAGGTCCCAGGTTCGAGAAAAGCTCGGTTCACAAGATTTAGACATGTTAAAAACCGAACGAAGCTCGGTCAACCAGATATTTAGATTAGATTACGATACGCCCCTTTTGAGGACAAATTAAGCCGGTGCATTGAATAAAGGATTCTAAAATGGCGATTTGCGTTGACAGATAGTACAGTCAGCATATAAGATTTCAAATTAAAGTTTTTTTCATATAAAAAATAATGAAAACAAGACTGGATCACAATAATTCTCAATCTTAACCTAACAATAAAATAAAATTCAACAACAATAATCAACAGGTAACAACGGAAAAATAACAGAAAACTATACTTACTCGTAGTAAATATTCTTAAAAAATATCACTGAGCACGTCAAGACATCAAGACTATTTTTTTTTCTGCTTACGCTACGCGCCGGAGTGAGTATAGGCGGCACTAGTGTGCGAGCGAGAGAACACGATAAGCGCCGCCATTTAAGATTCCTTTCTTCAATCAACCGGGTTACACTACAACAGTTCCACTCCTTTTCCAACAGATGTCAAGGCGACATTGTGCCGAGTTCGTGAAGTTAGTAGTGTGGTGTGTGGGTATGTGAGTGTGTATTTAATGTGTGTGTGGGGGTGTGTGTGTGGTGTGTGTGTGTGGTGTGTGTGTATGTGTGTGGGTGTGTGTGGGGGTGTGTGTGTGTGTGTGGTGTGTGTGTATGTGTGTGTGGGTGTGTGGGGGTGTGTGTGTGTGTGGTGTGAGACTCACCGTAACCCTCGAACTTGTGCTCCTTGATTTGGCAGACCACCTTAAACCGCATGCTGTGGCTCAGTTGCAAGGGCGCTGCGAACAAAAATTACTCTTACTGCCAACCAACATATTATATAGCATTGCGGAGGTGAAAGTTGCCAGTGTGGGTGTGACTAGGCGAGAGGGGCCGGTGTGCGGGAAAGAGTTACTTATTTATTTTTTAAACCAACTTGAATTTAACAGTTTAACAGAGTGGCTAGTGTGGGGGCAAGGGAGTCTAGTTTCGGGGCGAGTGGCCAGTGTGAGGTCGATAGTGGCCAGGGTGGAGAGGAGGGGAGGGGAGGGAAGTGCTCGGGTAGCCGTCGTGGTAGGCGAGAGTGGACAGTGTAGGGGGGTTGGGGTGCCAGAGTGGGGGGCGAGCGTGGTCAGTGTGTACCTTGTGTCTCAGAGAGCGGCGATCCGTCGCCGAAGGTGCAGGTGAAGGTGAGTCCCGAGTAGTTCTCGTACAGCACGTTGATGGGGCTCTTGTGGGCCGCGCCGGCCGCCGCCGCGCCGAACAAGGAGGCCGGGGCCGCGCCCCCCGCGCCGCCCCCCGCCCCCGCACCCGTCCCGTTGGTCAGCTCGGGGCGGGGGGGCGCGGGGAGGGGCGCGGGCGGGGGCGGGGGCTGCGCCTTCACCGCGGGCTCCGGCCGTTGGAACTCCGACACTGGGGAGAAAACAACGCTGTAAGCTGGCTACTTACACGTAACTTTCTGTCGGAGTATGCTTCTGTAGCTGGTACAGTGATCCAGTCAAATTAAGAAAGAAACGTTTTTAAACAGTTTAATTATTATATGAAAAAGATATAATATTCACACTACGACAGACAGTTATTGTTGCGTGACAGCGTCACATTTGAAATAGCCAATACTTAATCAATGCCTATTAGCAATCTTCTTACCTTTCATAGTACTATGTCGTATAGCATTTTACTGTGGGGCCGGGCGGCTGACAATGTTTTTTTTCTAAAAGGATGTCAAAGTCATTTATAATTACTTTCGTCGCGAAACTATAAGGGAACTATTTAAAAATATTAATGAAATGACAGAGCCTTGTTAATTTCTAATTAATGATGAACGTAATGATGACGCGGGCGGCCGCTTGTGTGGACGATGATGATGTGCACTCACCCGGTGGCTCGTCGCTGGTGAAGTCCTGGTGCGGGCTGGGCGCGGGCAGCACGCGGCCGGCGCGCGCCAGCAGCGCGGGCGGCCGCTTGTGTGGACGATGATGATGTGCACTCACCCGGTGGCTCGTCGCTGGTGAAGTCCTGGTGCGGGCTGGGCGCGGGCAGCACGCGGCCGGCGCGCGCCAGCAGCGCGGGCGGCCGCTTGTGTGGACGATGATGATGTGCACTCACCCGGTGGCTCGTCGCTGGTGAAGTCCTGGTGCGGGCTGGGCGCGGGCAGCACGCGGCCGGCGCGCGCCAGCAGCGCGGGCGGCCGCTTGTGTGGACGATGATGATGTGCACTCACCCGGTGGCTCGTCGCTGGTGAAGTCCTGGTGCGGGCTGGGCGCGGGCAGCACGCGGCCGGCGCGCGCCAGCAGCGCGGGCGGCCGCTTGTGTGGACGATGATGATGTGCACTCACCCGGTGGCTCGTCGCTGGTGAAGTCCTGGTGCGGGCTGGGCGCGGGCAGCACGCGGCCGGCGCGCGCCAGCAGCGCGGGCGGCCGCTTGTGTGGACGATGATGATGTGCACTCACCCGGTGGCTCGTCGCTGGTGAAGTCCTGGTGCGGGCTGGGCGCGGGCAGCACGCGGCCGGCGCGCGCCAGCAGCGCGGGCGGCCGCTTGTGTGGACGATGATGATGTGCACTCACCCGGTGGCTCGTCGCTGGTGAAGTCCTGGTGCGGGCTGGGCGCGGGCAGCACGCGGCCGGCGCGCGCCAGCAGCGCGGGCGGCCGCTTGTGTGGACGATGATGATGTGCACTCACCCGGTGGCTCGTCGCTGGTGAAGTCCTGGTGCGGGCTGGGCGCGGGCAGCACGCGGCCGGCGCGCGCCAGCAGCGCGGGCGGCCGCTTGTGTGGACGATGATGATGTGCACTCACCCGGTGGCTCGTCGCTGGTGAAGTCCTGGTGCGGGCTGGGCGCGGGCAGCACGCGGCCGGCGCGCGCCAGCAGCGCGGGCGGCCGCTTGTGTGGACGATGATGATGTGCACTCACCCGGTGGCTCGTCGCTGGTGAAGTCCTGGTGCGGGCTGGGCGCGGGCAGCACGCGGCCGGCGCGCGCCAGCAGCGCGGCCAGGCAGGCGCGGGCGGCCGCGGCGCGCGCCTCGCGCTTGCTGTGTCCCCAGCCCTCGAACCTCATGTCCGCCACCTGCACAGAGCGTGTGTCAGCAGCTGCCGGGCCAGCCCGGGGCCACATGGTGTGCTACTCACAGCTACGGCCACGTGGAAGCTGGGGCAGTGCGCGGGTCCTCCCTGCCGCAGCACGCTGTACGCCACTCGCACGCCGAGCTCGTTGAGCGCGGACACGGGCGACTTGCCGCCCGACTCCACCGCGTCTGCCGCCGCCGCCAGCGTCTGCACCCATACACACACACAGAGGTAAACACTAACACTATCTTCTTTCTAACACTTGACGGTGTGGTGTAAAAAAAAGAATCTAGAATATGAAAAAGACTTCTAAAAGTTTTTTCGGTTATTACCCGTGGTACCACAGGTAAGGGAAATCAAAATAGTTGCGGGCAGGAGGTGGTGGTACTGACCTGCAGGTTCCACTTGAAGCCGCTGCCCACGCGGATGGAGGGCGCCGCGCGCTTGGCCGGGGGCTCGCCGTCTGCAACACCACGCGACTCACCGTCACTCACTATGTACTTCATCATCAGCCTATTAAAGCCTCGTATTCGTGGTAATGTGGAGCAGTGGTGGCCCAGTGGTATCGGCCCCGACTTACGAGTTGTAGGTCGTGGGTTCGAATCCCGGCAGGCGCATTACTTTGTGTTATTTATTTCATCACCACTACTCTCAAAACGGTGAAGGAAAACATCGTGAGGAAACCGGCATGTCCTAGAACCAAAAATTCGAAGACATGTGACATCCACCAATCCGCACTGGGCCCGTGTGGTGGATTATGGCCCACCCCCTCTCACAGAGAGGAGGCCTGTGTCCCAGCAGTGGGAACATTAATAGGCTGATGATGATGATTCATGGTAAACATTTATTTAGCAACAAAGTTGGTTTGTTGCTGAACTGATGTTTACGCTAATCGAGCGAGAGCTTGTCAACATGCTGTTATATAGGGTATTAAAAATTTTACTGCAGGAATTTCGTGTACGGACTCGGTATCAAAAATCGTACTCGGTAACACACATACACACACATCTACACTAATATTATGAAAACAGGAAAGATTTAATTGTTTTCTTGTATTGAATAGCCTCTGAAACTATTGGAGCGATTTTAAAAAATATTTCACCCTTGAAAGCTGCAATGAGTTGTTGCAACTTTCAATTGTTGGTGCTCCTGAGGGACAATAATTTGGGGAAGCGAGCGAAATCGCTGGCCAAAGCTTAGTACATATTAATATTAGTACGATGGTCCACCAATAGTTTTAATAATTTGTAAGGCACGCTTTTCAAGATATCGCCACTGCAGCTCAGCCTTGCCCAGTCAACCATAGCCAGTTAACAGGAGCCAGCTAGAATGTAACGCCTAGGCAAGATATCGCCTTTGCAGCCCTGCAGCCTTGGCCGGACCGCCATAGCCAGCCAGCCAAAGCCAAAAACCTTTTAGCAAGCCTGCTAAGCCACTAGCCATGCCGTCACATCCTTCTACGAGATCAGGCCTGATCTTGTGAGAGGATGTAACCAAGGAGCCTTATTTACAGGAAATGATGTGACAGTTGCAGCCACAGAGCATGTAACTTTATGGTGGTCTGTCTGACAGCCGTCAGCCATGGAAGATACGAGTTGTGTCATGAGATTCTTCATAATTTCTTAAAGCAAGGAAATATAACTGATTGCAATTATATCGTCTGTAATTATTTACGCCATTATTCCTGAGTGTTACAAATTATTTTTAAGTGGTAAATTAAATGAGTCCTCCGACCAAGAGCAGGGCGAGAGGGACTGCTAGACTCGTACTGACTAAAATCCACGGTGTCCTTCAATAGCCGTACGTTCCGGGTCACGGTAATTCGTGAGTCCCACGATCCCGGCAGGCTTAGGTCCTCTCCCCGTCATTACACTGACACTTAGGCCTGGTATACACAAAGCGGAGAGGAAAGGAGTGGTGTTTGAATAACCAGTTAGATGTCCACATCTCCTCTCCGCTTAGATTCAGTGAACATCTGATTGGTTATTCAAACACATCTCCTCTCCTCTCCGCTTTGATGGATACCGGGACTTAAGAGGAAACACCAAGGGCTGGAAAATTAAAAATAGGTATTTGTAAAGTCTATTGCTGTCGCACGGTGCCCACAACAGAGTTACAGCCCGTTCACACGGCAGTCCAGTTTTTTTGCAGGATCCCGTTTTCTGCAGGATCCCGTTTGATCGCAAAAGAGATTATACGCTAGTGTTCACACGAGCAAACCGCATGCAGGATCCTGCAAAATGCTGATCCCGTCGATTTGTGCAGTTCGGTTTTGTCACCGGAAACTGGATCCGTCGTCCAGTAAAAAGCGGGATCCCGTTTAATGACACAAGATATTTCTACAGTAGTGTTCACACGGCTTCCTGCGTATTCACACGGCAGTCCAGTTTTGCGGGACCGGCTTTTTCTCTGGATCATTCAAAACTGAACTTTCACAGCGTCCTTTTTGCAGGATCCATTCCTGCAAAACTGGACTGCCGTGTGAAAGGGCTGTTACAGAGCGCGATAGAGACAACAGCAGCTTGGACCGAAAAAGGATTTTGAATGTTCATATCTCTTTTAACAAGCTGAGTAAAATGAGCCCAAACACGATATAACTGTTGTTAACTGTTAAGGAACCCTTGGGATTGACTTCACAAAATAACAGGGATCTGGAGTTGATCTGATGATGGTGACGCCATCATGTTATGTTCTCCACATCTCTGCTATATAATAATGTCCTCAGAACTGCAATTGTTAACTTTATTTCAACAGAATCGGTTCATAATTGAAAATTCTGTAAGAAGATTGACAGTTAATTCCTTTTTTTCTACCCTTAGAGGCCGATTTTAGTTTTGAAATTTAAATGGGACCAACTTTGAGATATACTCTTTCCAACAAAAAAAGAATTTTTGAAATCGGACCACGTAAGGAAAAGTTATGCGTGATCATACATACAAAAAAAAATTATACATGTCGAATTGAGAACCTCCTCCTTTATTTTCGTCGGTTAATTATTAATTTATAGAAAAAAGGAAAACATAGAAACATGTCAATAGTGGTCACAGATTTTTTGTAAAAAAAATATTGCTCTACTGGCATTATCCAGGGAGAAAACAGGGGACTACGTTTGGATAGAAAAACGGCCGTGGTGTTTCCTCTTAACGGCGCGCATTGAACACAACGCGCCATCGCGTCGACCCGGGTGTATTTCGACCTATGTAATTATTTTTTTTACTAAAATAGCCTTAGTGGAGTACCTTCATTGATATGCACCATGGTGTCAGACTCGCACATTCACCACCAACTTATTAAAACACGTTAGAACCACAACGTACCACGCACAAGACCACGACTGTACTAAACTTTGATAACGTGAGGTACCCCGCTATTATATTGTAACGTATGTGGGTATGTCGCGAAAACAATGTACTCATTTGTTCTTTTTTTAGGGTTCCGTAGCCACATGGCAAAAAACAGAACCCTTATCATTATGGAATCAGACGTTTCTTTGCGGAAATCCATGACATTAAATGTTGTGAAAAATATGTCATGCATAAGTCATGCATTGCACATGCATGATTCCTTTGCTGCATGTGCATATATATGTATGACTGCATAGGGTGGAATTGCATCCTGCAACAAGCCTGGATTTTTGTTGCGGAATTAAAACTACATATTTTTCATAAGAAGAAAGAAGAAGAAAGAAAAAGTTTTATTGGACTCACACAGGACAGAACAACAACTTAAAATTTAAAACAAAGGTAAAAATTAAATAAAAGAAACTATAAAATAAATTAAAATGTGACAACCAATTTTGGTCCCGCGAGGCCAAATGGCTCATAACTCAGCATAAACTGTGACATTTAGAAAAAAAAGTCACAGCGCTGGTTTTCAGATAGGGCCCAAAGTGATGTCACGGTCAGATATACATACAGTGATCAATATATATACAGGGTGAATTTTTCAAGTGGGCGTGGATGGCTATTTTCGAAACTATGAGAAATATCGAAAAACGTTGAAAGGAGTCTCGAGGCCGATTTTGAAGAAAACTGAAACTGCATTCCGTGAGATTTTAGAAAAAAAATCATCCTAGCCAGGTCGAACCCGCTGATTTGGAAAAAAAAATCGCACCCTGTATTATTACACCATTCGATAGTGTTGCTGATAAGGATCAAATTAAGGGAAGTAATCATGCATACGGCAAACTTAAAAAATAAATGGAAATAGCAGAATTTTTATGAATATTGCTATTTTTTTTAAAGTAGAACCATGTTACTTTTCATAAGAGCCATAATATATTCAAATTAATAAAATTTAAATTTTTCAAATGTTTCACTGGATTTGACGTCTCAACAATCCCGCTGTACTTAGCAATACGAAATTATGGAGTTGAAGGTAAAAATAACAAAAGCTATTTTAAAGAAGAAATGGTAATTTACTGTTTCAAAGACCCAAATGGCCTTATTGGTTGATCAGTTTTTTTGTAAATATAAGGCAAGTTATTCCTTAAGTTTGCCGTACATGATTACTTCCCAGAATTTGATCCTTATTAGCAAGACTATCGAACTAGTGAAATAATACAGGGTGTGATTTTTTTTCCAAAATCAGCGGGTTCGATTCCTGGCCACGTGATAGACTTTTCTAAAACAATGATGCAGTTTTAGTTTTCGTAAAAATCGGCCTAGAGACTCCTTTCAAGGTTTTTCGATATTCCTCATAGTTTCGATAATAGCCTCCAGAGCCCACTTGAAAAATTCACCATGTAATACAGGAACAAAATAAATAAACAAAATTTGTAAATCTGTCTGCACCCGGCTAACTGCTTATCTACGATGTGTGTCATCGGTTGGCAACACTGACAACAGAGACGCGGGCGCAGACCATTCTTCTTCTTCGTCGTTTCACTCTTGGCAGAGTGGTCGTGGTCGTCATTACAGCTGGACCATAGACAATCACAAAATGTTTGCTGTGTAACATTTAACCTTTTATATTCGTCATGTCTGTCTGTCTGTCCGTATGTCACAGCCACTTTTCTTCGAAAGTAACAGAGTTATCCTATTGAAACTTGGTTTACTAGACGTATTATGTGAATCGCAGAGTTTCACACAAAAATAAAAGTAATTTTAGAGGATGCCCCCATACTTACAATTGAAACACAAAAATGTTTTATTCACCGGATCCATACGTGTGGGGTATCTAAGGATAGGTCTTTAAAATGATGTTGAGGTTACTAATATCGTTTTTTTCTACACTAAACAGTTTCCACGAGAGACACTTCCAAAGTGGTAAAATGTTGGTCCCCCCCCCCTGTAACTTTCACTCATTCAGAAATAAGAGAATGATGAAACTAAAAAAAATATATGATGGACATTACCATGCAAACTTCAATTGAAAATTGGTTTGAACGACATCGAATGATTAGTTTTTTTTAATACGTCATTAATCGTAAACCGCAATTTACCTTTTAAAGTTACAACCAACTACTTACATGAACTTTTATAATAATATTATGTTACTTGCTGCTACGGAACCCTTTATGGGCGAGTCCGACTCGCACTTGGCCGATTTTTATTTTTGCAATTGTTATAGATAGTTATTTAGCGAATTTGTTTTCGCTTGGTTATAGCAAACTCTTTTAATAACACGAATAAAATGTTACGGAACCCTTCGTACGCGAGTTCAAATGGCAAATGGTCGTTTTTGAAGTGAAAACTTCTTTAGCGGCGTTGTACACTTTTTCTGTAATGGGTAAAAAATTTAAAACTCGCGTCAGGGTCACGTGACCTTTTAAAACTTTTGTCAGGGTCACGTGACCCTGATTAAAATGAGTAAGACGTCATTCAAATTAAAAATAAAACATAGTAACAAAAAGTTTTCACTTCTACCGGCACTCCTGGAGTGCAACCTTTTTTTTTTTCTTAATAAGGTAAGTTGAGACTACATTGCTTTACTTCTACCCCCTGAGAAGAAATAATTAGATGTTTAGCATGATATTTTGGGAATCGATATCTTGGACTATCAAGAGTTGTGTTGTTTGATTAACTTTGGTGGAGACACTCGCGTGTTCTGAGCGTTTTATCTGCCTATTTCTTTGATCTGAGTAGATAGTGTTCTTTTTAATGTATGTATGGTATAAACTCAGATCAAAGAAATAGCATTTATAGAATTTATACCATACATACATTAAAAAGAACACTATCTAGATAAACTTTGTAAATGAACAAAGAAGTTAGTTATGAGCAACCGTCGCGCGTTATCAGTAGCAGGAAGACATCATGACCTCTAGTGGCCTAACATGACGTGTTAAAGCCAGAGTTGTTCCAGTGGGGGAGCGAGATGCCGCTAGACGACTTGTATAGCTCTGTCACTTTCCCTCACTCGAACAACTCTGGCTTTAAGACGTCGTGGTAAGGCACCAGGGCCTCAAGTCTGCTAATTTTATTTAACCCACATGCTATTGATATTCAATTGAGACTCAATCATGACTCCATTACGATTAGAACAAATTTGGTATTCTGCAAAAACTTGTATAAGCTCAATAGAGTCGTAATGGAATCGTAGTGTTATTGTAATTGACTCTCAGTTGAACAGTTATAAGTATTGCCATTAGAGAGTAGAATACCGAAGTCCACAATCGATTTACAATTGTAACACGATTGAAGAGCAGACTAGCAAATATTCTGATAGCAGTTCAATGGAATGTCACTGGAAAACCATTGGTCTTAAATTAGTAGTAGAATACCAAATGTAGTTAAAACTGCTACTGAGATCTAATTGATATTCAATTGAGTCATTACTAAATTAGCAGAATTGGGGCCCTGATTGGAAATAACAATTAAATTTAAATTTTGAAATGGCTACTGTACTGCTATGTCAGTGGATGTAACTATAAGAATGTGAAGACTGAAGTAACACATGGTCTCAGTGAACAGTGCATGCGAAGACTTGTATTAGCTCTCTCTTTCTCACACTGGAATCATCATTTCAGCCTATTGCAGTCCACTGCTGGACATAGGCCTCCCCCAGGGAGCGCCACAGCGCACGATCTCCAGCTTTTTTCATCCAGCCACTGCCAGCCACCTTCTCCAAGTCATCGGTCCATCTTGCCGGGGGGCGTCCCACACTACGCTTACCTACACGCGGTCTCCATTCGAGAACCTTCTTACTCCACCTATCGTCGGTTCTGCGGCAGGCATGACCAGCCCATTGCCACTGCAGCTCGCTACAGATTTGGACAATATCTGTAACTTTGGTCTTATGCCGTAAGACCTCATTCCGGATTTTATCCCTTAATGAGACCCCAAGCATAGACCTTTCCATAGCACGCTGCGTGACATGAAGTCGGTGGGCCACTACACTGAAAACTCTCGCTTTAATGGAGCTTGTTCATGACGCGATGCGACGCAATCCGACCGATTAAAACTACAAGTGAAAATCATTCTTACCACTACGACATATGACATAAAACGTGCGGTTATCTACGAGTAGATGAATTATAAAACACACTCGACACGACGACGTAAGTCAGTCGAATTGCATCATTATATCGTAGTAGCAAGGTCGATTTTAAGTTAGCTAACTTCATTAACGAGTGATTTCAGTGTGAGAAAGAGACCAAGCTATACAAGTCGTCTAGCGCCATCTCGTTCACTCACTGAAACAACTCTGGCTTCGGTATTACTATTCGAGTTCGGTACTCACAGTAAGTGTCGTAGTGTGCTCGCTTGTGCTGCGGGGGCGCGGGGCGGGGCGCGGGGGGAGGCCGGCCCACGCGGTCCGTGCTCGAGCTGATGTCATCGCTCGACGTCTGAAACAACCGTGCACAGATAGAAGTATTATTATAACATATGCTAGGTATACATAATTATAATAAAATGAAAGGGAAGTTAAAGTTTTTTGGAACGAAGTTCCTTATCGCGCGTTGTGAAAGGGGGCTAGACGGAAAAAATTCTTACGACGAAAAACTTCTTAGACGAAAAGTTGGCACGACACTTTTTTGCCTCACCCCGCACCTCGCGCCTACACCCCGCGCTCCGTACCCCTCACTCAACCCCCGTTCCTCGTGACTCTTGTCGTATTGCGGCGTGCACATGTTTCTCTGTCTCTCTCTCTCTAATAGAAAGCAAGCCATATATTTTCGTTTCGTCTTTCTACTTCGCATTGAACAGTGTGGTGTTGCGACGATTATTTTTGTTAACTTCGTTCCATCCGGGTGTCCCTTGACACCTCTCAAGTTTTTTAGGGTTCCGTAGTCAACAAGGAACCCTTATAGTTTCGCCATGTCCGTCCGTCCGTCCGTCTGTCCGCAGTTTAGCTCAGAGACGCACAGTACTAGAGAGCTGTAATTTGGTGTAAATATACAGATTTGTTGTGCCGAAAAAGTGGTAAAATAAAATCTAGTAAAATATTTTTTTTTAGGGTACCTCCAGTACTTACACGTAAAGTGAGGATTTTTTTTTTCTTGCGTACCCCTTAGTGTGGGGTATCATTAAATAGGCCTTTAAAAAATAATGGTAGTTTCCATTATCAATTTTTTGATAAAAAAATTCGTTTGTGAAATATTAAGCATTAAAGTGCTAAATTTTGCTCGATTCGAGTGTCCCCCCCCCCCTCTACCAGCTAAACGGTTATGTTTGGGGGTGTGAAAAAATTCACAATAGTAGTACATATAACGAAGTTTAAAAGAAAATTATCGTGACTAAGTAGGCTTTACAACTTTACGAGTAATCGTCGACCAACTTATAAAATGTACTTGATATCATATTTTCTTAAACAAAATGTATCGGAGACAACTGCAAATGTAAGTTTGTCAACTTTATTTTTACAGCTTTTATAGGTATGTTTTTTGGGGATAGGTAGGTTTTTATCGTCAACTATTTTTGACTAAATTCAAAAAAAGGAGGAGGTTCTAAATTCGTCGTAATATTTTTTTAATGTATTTTCCCCGATTTTTCAAAGACTCCTGGACCGATTTTGAAAATTCTTCTTTTTAAAATTAAATTCAGCGAATCAGTTTGCCTAAGTATTTTGATGGGCAACTACGGAACCCTACACTGTGCGTGGTCCGACACGCACTTGGCCGGTTTTTTATAATTTTCGTCTGTTTGTCTGTTCAATATAAACTCAAAAAGTACTGCATGGATTTACTTCAGGCATGAATATTATTAAGAAGTCAGGTCAACATGAGACAACATTATTATCACGCTAAGGGGTAGCCAACTTGATTAGACATAAGATCTACTGTTTACTAACGAAACGGTGTGATCTACCAACCGTAAGTAATTACGTTGCGCAGTCTGATCTACTTATTTATATTATTTTCCTTGCCACGATCGCGACCCCTCCGTCGATTCACCACCCCTCACTTATATGACAGTAGATGTAACTATAAAGGATACTTTGTGTGAAGTAACACATGCACTTACAGAGCAGTGCAATGTGTACAGCTTGGCCAGAACGGGTTGAAACGAAACTAAATTTTTTATTTCTGACAGCGTTTTAAAATCTTTGATATTTGATGTAAACAAAGACCGCAGGTTTGTTAGATTTATTATTGTGCCATAAAACTAACGTAATAAGTGAAAAAAAAAAAAAACATTCAAGGTGCTGGTAGCGCGAAGACAGTGGCGACTTCCGGTTTTCTACATTTTTATGTCAAGCTGTACACGTGTACTATAGAAAAGGGAGAGCAAGATGACACTCACCCACATGTTGAACGTATCTGAAACATAATACACACTACGTTAGCATATGACACACACACACACAGAAGAAAACTTATTTACAGTGACACCATCATACAATCCTAATATTAAATGTTAAAGTTTGTCTGCCAACTGTGGACGGATTTGGATATTATTGGTACACACATAGTTTATAATCTGGATTAACACATAGGATAGTTTTTACCCCGATTTTATGAAGCTTCGAGTTGTAGCAGGCGTCCGCTGGCAACACCTAGTTAGCACAGTGGCCAAGTAAAATCCCCAGCAGACTTTGTAGACAGTGAAGTGGCTCACATTGGCACCAGAATGAAAACGTTGGGAGGTCTTTGCCCACCTGTAGGCTGACACAGGCCAATAATAACAGTACTACAGTAAGGGAACAGTGTTTAAGAGAGGGACGTGAGGTATGGTAGGAAACCACACACTTAAGGCAAAGGACGCTATTTGTGTTAACGGTCTCTTGCAAATGACATTTTGATGGGGCTTGCACTACGTTAGTGTTGTGTCTTGTGTAGTTCGCGAATGAACTAGTTCGAAAGACCTGCTTCCACAGATGAACTACCAGAACTAGATCCCACATTTCCCGTTCCGTCGTTTGTGACAGAATGATCAAGACTGACTGAACTAAGATCGTTGTACGGGAGTGGGCACAGCAAGCACTGTGCTCACTGAATATGAGCGCATCTCGTTTTGCATACAGCAAGAACCGTATTATAACGAGCGAACAAAGACATTAAACTAAATCTGAAATCTCTTTGTGAGCGAATACGAGCTAGGAACTAACGAACTAGAAGAACAAACTAGTTTGTTTTAGATTACTAAATTGAACGCTCTCAGTAGTGAACTAGAATGCCCAAGACTATTGTGTTAAGCATATCCCCATTATGACTCGCATCCGCGTCATAAACATGGTATATAAATATAAACAGCGTCGCTATACGTATCACATTGTTTCTGAGTGGTAGATACATAAACTACAATACTACACTCCTCATATCCACCGAGAGGACGATTCTACTTGATGCTACATTGCTACTCCATAATCTTATTCAATTTCTAATAACAGTCTAGTAACAAATAACAACTAGAATATCAAGGCGAAGCATTGTTTTGAAATTCATAATATATTTTATTCATAGAAAATACTCTTTTAGGTTATTAAGGCAAGTATTTTTAAGCAACCACGGAGCACCTATACAGGTGTTTGTTGATAACAAACATGCGGGGAACTCACCGTTTTTACTGAAATCGGTAAAATTGTGATCCATTTCTTTACAATAACTTAACAAAATTATGCATTCAATTAATATTGCCGCAGTCGTCCAATGAACACTGCTCACTTATACAATTTAAAGCGCCTCGCAGCGCTACTTCTGTAGTAACTTTATATTTTTAATTGAGTAATATTGTATCTTGAGAACTTTCGGTTATTTTTTATCAACAACAATCGATTTCTCAAAAACTTGACAGGTCAACGACAAACAGCAGTTTGAAGTATCGAAGTATCTCATAATAGTCTGTGGTTTGAAGTTTGACTTGTTTTTTTTTTGTGGGATTTTATGACCTGGTAACTAAGACCTTTATGTCAAAGTTGACTTGAAAGGCGACTCGTTACATAGATACCAATAATGGATACAAAATCTCTCAAAAATGAAAAATATTCATAAGCGATTTTTTCTGATAAAAACTCGAAATCAATCAGTGTTGCAACTATTTCAAGGTTCAAATTATTTTAAAATTAGGAGATTTATATTTTATGTTACTATTTATCGTTATTGTGTTCTTCTATATTTTGACGGATTTTCCTCGGCAAATGATGCATGGAAAAATGATTGTATAAAATTAATAAGGGAGTGTAGACATGGAATAGGAATGTAGACGTGTAGGAATGGAACATAAAATAGTTTTAATTAAATATTTATCGCCGAAAAATACTTAAACATTCGTTTTCACCACTTAAGTAAATTAGAAGGGATTTCTAGATGTGTCGATAGCAAAAGACAAGTCCACAAAAATTCGAATCAACAAAAGGGATTGTAAAACTTTATTAACATTAAAACGAGTTGTAAATGTTTTAATATCCAATATGTGTGAATTTAAATTATTTTACCTTTATTTTAAAAATATGTATCCGTCACAAAAAAAATGTAATTAAACTTAAGTTCAAGGGAGATCTTAATTAAATATTGTTTAAAAATGGGTAATTTTTTCCTTGATCTGGCATCCCTATAGACACGCACACATATTTACGCAGCCGCCGTTGTGGTGCTTCAATTATTTCTTAGTGAAGTTCCGTCCGCCTTTTTTTTAGGTCCATGTCCCACCTATTCGAAAAGGACGACTTGGTTCGCCTTTAAGTGCGCCCAAAACTGGTGTTTTCTATAGGGAACTTTTAGCGGGCAGTAATGAGTTTTTAATCCTCTTTATAAGTGCGCAGCAAATAACTTTGCCGCGCACTTTTGATAGGAAGCTTTTAGCGGGCAGTAATGAGTTTTTAATTCTCTTTATAAGAGCGCTACGCTCAGGATTCTACTGTAGAATCCCTCACTTCGCTCTGGATTCAAAATAGCGCCCTCGCCGTAAAAATATTACTTTGCTCCCTTGTCATACAATCTACTATTATTTTAATTTTGTTAATTATTTTACCTTTATTTTAACAATAGGTATACGTCACAAAAACTTGTAATTAAACCCATGGACCTTTTTTTTAAGTCCATGATTAAAACTAAGTTCAAGGGAGATCTTATTAAAATATTGTTTGAAAATGGGTAATTTTTTCCTTCATCTGGCATCCCTTTAGACACGCACACATAGATAAGCAGCCGCCATTTTGGTACTTCACTTGTGTCGCTTGTGTCTTAGTGAAGTTCCGTCCGCCTTTTTTTTTAGCCCGCGAAATTCAATTTTTTTTACGTTTTTTGCAATTTGCAGGCCAGTGACGAAAAAAACAAAATTCGCTCCATCAGCTCTCACATAGAAAAGGTGCATCGTAGTTAGATTTCGGAGATTTTAACATGATGCACCTTTTCTATGTGAGAGCTGATGGAGCGAGTTTTTTGATAATTTTTATATTTAAAATTATACTTGTTATTACCGCAACTCATATATTTATAAAGCTACAACATGTCACTGGCCTGGAAACTGCAAAAAACGTAAAAAAAAATGAATTTCGTGGGCTGGTTGGAGCATCCCCCTTAAAACCCGTTCTACACGGTAAGACCCGACCGCCTGACAGAGGTGAACTTGGTCGTGTCAACAGTACCCGTCACCGTCACCGTCTGGAACGCTGTCGGCTGACGGTCGGGTCCCACCGCGGACGGAGCCTGTCGGGACGGATGCGCTCCCGACCAAGGTTCGATTGACTCCGCCCATATTTGTTCGCACGACCAACGTCTACACGGTCGATTTTCATTCCCACCGGACCAAGATCACCTCTGTCAGGTGGTCGGGTCTTACCGTGTAGAAGGGGTTTAACAAGCCTTCCCCATTGTCTCCTTCACCTCCTTCATATTTGATTGTCTATGGTGGGTTTTCCCGCCAAACAGCTAATGTTTTTCGCAATCTGTGTTCATTGTGTTTGATTGTGTTCTTTCAAAACTTCAATGGCAGTACAGTTCAATGGTGATTGGTGTTCATGTGCAACAAGTTGAGACAAGTTCAAGTTCTTTATTCAATCAATAATTAAATTCGATTAAATTATCTTCATAATTATATTTTATTACTTATAACTGAAAATAAACCATATCAATATTAAGTTTTCAGTAACAGTTTTAGTAAATCGGTTGTGTGTGTTTCTTGATAACACTATCACAGTTAAAATATTATTAGGTACCTATTTATTATTATCGTGAATAGTGTGTGAAGGACATAGCAATCTCACCGCCGCTGACGGAAGCTCATTATCGTTGACTCTGCTGCATGTTACATGAAGAAAAGTTATTAAAACAACGGAAATAACAATAATTACATGTACAAGTAAGTGATGATACTGGTACCTACTCATGATTATATTAAACTAGCTGTAGCCAGCGGCTTCACCCGCTACAACTCGAAAATTATCCCACGAGAACATAAAATCGGGATAAAAACTATCCTATGTGTTAATCCAGGTTATAAACTATCTGTGTACCACTTTTTAGCCAAATCCGTTTAGTGGTTTTTGCGTGAAAGAGTAACAAACATACCTACATACACATCCTCAGAAACTTTCGCATTATAATATTAGTAGGACTCATGCAACTCAGAAATTTTCCCCCGGGAACATACAACTGGATTAAAAACTATCCAATGTGTTAATGCAGGTTATAAACTATCTCTGTACCAATAAGGTGAGTGGGTCGTCTTTAATAATATTCCGCAACTATCACACAACGCCATCTTGTCCCAAGCTAAGCAGAGCTTGTGTTATGGGTACTAGACAACTGATAAACATACTTGTATATTTCTAAATACATTCATAATATAGATAATTTACACCCAGACACAGAACAAATGATTGTGCTCATCACACAAGCATTTATTTTGTCCTGGTTGGGAATTGAACCCACGACCCCGGCATAGCAGTCAGGGTCACTAATCATTAGATCAGCAGGCCTGCCTGCCTGGTCTTAAGGGGTATTCATCTATTCATCCTCATTTCTTTCCTAATTTAATAGGTATTATAAACTTATCAATAAATTAGAATTGTTTGGAGGTTCCTCTCTCAAGAGCCCTAACCACCGGCAGCCTGGACCTTGCTCCTGATTCTGGTGGACATTGTGGTATTTCTTTTTTGTAACAATATTTAAAAATGTTATAAGTTAAAGAAACAAATAAAGAATTATTAGTGTAGCTGTAACATTTATATATTTATAATAAATAAATGATATTTATTCAGTAAATTGGTTTTGGCAAACTCTTTTACACGTCTGGTGGACTGCTATTTTTTATATTGTTAAATGTATTTCTTTTTTGTAACAATATTTAAAAATGTTATGAATAAGTTAAAGAAACAAATAAAGAATTATGTACAAAGCTGTAACATTTATTTATTTATGATAAATAAATGATATTTATTCAGTAAATTGGTTTTCTCAAACTCTTTTACACGTCAAAAAGACACTATTTTACACTAGATGAAGCTGGTGTTTCGTACCTGACTACTCTGAGAAGAAACATCCGCAACAAACTCAGAGGTCACAGTCTCTTTTAAAGTCCACACAATTTTGTATTGATCAAATTATATGAGAACCATGCAGGTAAATTATAATTAAACAATTTAATCACTGTGCCGATAGTCAGCTCATGGCTTAATTGCCAAGAGCCTCGATCAACGTCTAAGGAGGCTCTTGTTAGGCAGTGGGATTAACATCCTGATTCAAGAAGCAATTTATTGTTCTGGGCATGGCACATGCGCATTGTTAGGAGGTTCCTTTCTGTGGAGCCCTGACCGCCTGACAGCTACAGGGTTCCACAGAAAGGGCCCTGTTTCCAATATAGGTTTGCCACTATTGTTTTTATATGTAAATGATTTTTTTTCTGTTCTTGTAAAAATATTTAAAATGTATTGAATAAGGAAAAATAATGAATAAAGGATAATTAATATTATCTAACATACATTATAAATATACCAAGGCTATGGTGTAGTGATAAGACATTTGAGTATTTTTGCATGCCATCCAATACAACTTAGATGAATTAGAATGACTGGTCTAAATGATCTAACAGCCTTAACTTATTATTATTACCTACTAATTTTTTTTGTGCCTATCTATCTTGATTAATAAAAATGAGAAACAATAAAATAAAATCAATGATGGGTATGCATACTCATCCTTGTTTTTTTTTTTATTGTACTCTAATACATAAATTACATTAAAATTTAATTTTGACACAAGTTTCATAAGTATAGTGTCAAAGTACAATCGACCAAGTGGAATTATGACCCACCATAAGGTTAATTTTCCCACAGACATTCAAATACAATTAGGTCCACATTCGCGTAAACATACATAAATATCCATGGTAGGTAATGACTTTGATCTTTGTTAATTCGACAGAATCAAATGATTTGTTGTCAAAATGCGTCATGATTCCACTTTGTCGATTGTACATACAGTTCATTGTTATGTGTTGTACCAATTAGTAAAACAACAATATTGCTTCATTTTTGGAGAGATTCAGCTTTTCTATAATGGAAGAAAGGAATACTTTATTCAGTGTTACTTATGTCTAGGGTCCCTTCACTTCACATGTACACACGGATACTCATCAAGCTATTCAAAACCAGTTTATCTTGGTCTCGCTTTGTACGATTTTTACACTCAATAAACTGTCGGCTAATACTGGTTTTGTATACCTAAATGTGTATCATAAATAATTATGTTAAAGTAACATTGAAAAAAAAACAAAGTCATTCCTAAATATAGAATGTAAAGTGTGAAATAACTTTTTGACCGACGAAAAAAAAAGGAGGTTCTCAATTCGACATGTATATATTTTTTATTTTTTTATGTATGACCACGCATAACTTTTCCTGACGTGGTCCGATTTTAAAAATTCTTTTTTTGTTGGAAAGAGTATATCTCAAAGTTGGTCCCCATTTAAATTTCAAAACTAAAATCGGCTTCTAAGGGTAGAAAAAAAGGAATTAATTGTCAATCTCCCTACAGAATTCTCAATTATGAACCGATTCTGTCGAAATAAAGTTAACAAATTGTAGTTCTGAGGACATGATTATATAGCAGAGATGTGGAAAACATAACATGATGGCATCACCATCATCCTGATCAACTCCAGATCCCTGTTATTTTCTGAAGTCAGTCCCAAGAGTTTCTTAACAGTTAACGACAGCTATATCGTGTTTGGGCTCATTTCACTTATCTTAATGAGAACTTTAGACGTAGCTGGGGTATGACAGTCGTTGAGAGTTTGAGAATGAAGACAGAAAGCAGGTGTACGAGGTCGTCAATAGTTAACAAAAAAATATATAAAAAACTTATATTTTTTTAGTTACAGAAATTGAAATGTATTGAATAAGGAAAAATAATGAATAAAGGATAATTAATTATCACGAGATAGGAATCTCAAAAGTAAAAAATAAAACCTTTTTAAAAAAAAATCAAACCGACGAAACATCGAACTGAAAAGCAAAAAATAAATTTTGAGGCGGCGCCAAAGAAACAATCAACGAATAGCTACGACGAGCTATTCAACCACGACAAGCTTTACAACGAGCTATTCTGCTCTTCAACAAATAGTTAATATAAACATATGTTTGTTTGTTTGGCGCCGCCTCAAAATTTATTTTTTGCTTTTCAGTTCGATGTTTCGTCGGTTTGATTTTTTTTTAAAAAGGTTTTATGAATGAAAATTACTATTATTAGAAGTTGGTGGTTTTGTTACACAATTCCTTGACTTTTTGCCACCAACTTGCAATAATTACCTTCATTCATAAGTTATTTTACACTTTTTTGAAGTCTGAGGATGTATATACCTGATGTCGCAGGGATATGGTAAAAACAAAGATACGATCAAGGGGGACGTTAAAATAACAACACGATTAAACAAATCTAGTGATTTCATCAAATCCCTAAATTGATTCAGTGAAATGAGAAAATTACTTTTCTGTGGTATTATAAAACTAAACTAAATCTTGTAAAATGTTAAAAAACTAGTTATGGCTGGTTTAAAAAAAATAACCACTAAGGAGATGGCTTCCTGACCCTTGATGATCCCTTTCTGACCTAACCTGTCCGAGCCGGTGTGCCCCCAGTCGTGTCTACGACATTTTTTATTTCTCAGTGCCCCGTTTCGTACACACGGGGCACCCCGACTCGGACAGTTTAGGTTGGAAGAGGATGGCGGGGTCTGGAGTTTTTTTTGTCTAGTGTGATGGTGACAATAATAAAGTTGATGCCTGTGTGTTTGCAGGTGCGCCAGGCGGAGCAGGTCAGTGGGACAGTACAGTGTGCCGAGCGCTTCCCGGCTGTGACTACAACGCAGCAAGTAGCTTCTACTCAAATATGAGTAGTGCCACTTACAAGAGAGGTGAAGGCACTGCGGGGATTCACGGTCAGCTGTATGAAACAAAACTACTCAGCTTAATATTCCATAGAGCGAAGTATGACGACAACATCGAGCAGTTTCAGTTAGCTTCCAACATCGCCGAGGCAGGAGCATTCGACGACATTTGTTTTAAAGTTAAAGTGAAAGGATTTTCCAAACCGTTGATTGCGTTCATACAGTGCAAGCATAAAGACGAATGCGAAGAGTCTCCAGACGTCGATTTGAAGAAATACCTTCTTAGTTACATAAAAATAAGAGAGAAATTTAAATCTCAGGATGATCCTGGCAGTTTGTTCCATGGCGACTTTCAAGATACAGAATGCTGCTTTGTGATATATACGAACGGCAAAGAACCGCATCCAATTGATGACGACGCGGTTGAAGGGGATTTAACTATACTGAATAAACTGATCGCCACCGGCGGCATCGCCAGGCAACCATACAAACACAAAGAGGATGTAGTAGACTCTCTATGTGAACAACTTGCAAAACACAAAACTATCTCACTGGCTAAACAGATAGCTACTTTTATAGGCAGAGAAATGACATTTCAAGATCTGCTATCAGATGAATATATATTATACTCCTCTACCATGTATTTCTAGCCCAAAATGTGTTTGACGTTTCAGAAATAAAACCTGAGGGACATCGAGTGGCTATTTTTCGCCAAGACTTCTTCAATACTACAGACGAATACCTCACTCTATTCAAAGATACACTTCTTAAAGAGATTCTTAAAAGACGAACGATAGAACCCGGTGATGTAAATAATTTGCTCTCCGACTTCATAGCCGAGCCCACTGATGTTATCAAACTGAGCAAACTGATAGGTGCCGTTGTAACATACAACAATGGACAGCTAGAATTGGTTAAAAATTATTATTCAAAATACTGCAACCAACAATTGAATCAAGTGCAAATCTTACGATCAACTGTAAACGAAGCCATTGAACTGGCTGTTACAGACACAGTGACCAAGGTGCCGGCTGCGTTTGGTAACAAAGATTTAACGCTTCGTGGGAACGATAAAAAAAAGGAGCGAAGAATAAATTATCTAAAATTGAAAATAATAGATATATTAAACAAGTTTAAACCAAACAATGTAATTGTAATAGATGAATCTTTAATAGAAGAAGAAGGTTTCCTGCAGCTCAATGGAGGGTTAGCTGGTGCCATCGGAAATATATTTGTGCCTGATTATAACACTAAATATATGAAGATAACAGATAGCTGTGAGTCTTTAGGAACTCTTGCAAAAAGTCTGTACACAAAGTTAGTTACCGAAATACACAATTTACACGAATACAAATTTTATTTTCACGTTAAAAATGTACCTCGATTTTCGTTGGATCCTAACGACTATGACAAGAGTCTAGCGAGAGACTTCTTAAACAATTTGTTATTTTACAGCAAACAGGCTGAAGAAAACGAAGTGGAAGAAATACTAAAAAATAAAATAGATGATTATCAGCGTGATCACGCTAACCACTTCCAAGCTAAGACTGATGCGATGTTTCTTAAATATCATGAAAGGATACAGAAATGGTGGATGAAACCAAAACAGGCGTCGTATCTTACTAAAGACAGTGACATATTAGAGAAAGCAATCAATAGCATTATGAAGGACCCACTGATGAGCTCAATAAACCTAACATATTATATGAGCAAAACACAGCATTTTAAGTACTCGTTCCATGAAAACGTGGTGAGCTCCTGGCACCTGCAGGATCACTCCACTACTGTTATCATCACAGAGAACAGCGTGCTGACTGTTGTGAAAGTGTTACAACATTTGAAGAACAAAGACCATGCAGTGTTAGATCTTGAATATATTGTAAACCTACCGACTCACGATCGCAATGTATTGTGTACTGAGTTGACGAAAACAAACGAACACAAAACTCTTGTTTTTGTATGTGATAAATTACAGAATAAGAGAAAAGGAATCAAAACTTTAGAAACAATTGGTAAAGCGGTTCTGAAGAAAAAAACTATAATAATAACAAATCATGTGTTATTTAAAACATTACAAGTATACTTACCAAGAACAGTTACTATTATACAAGACGAAAACAATAGTCTGATTGACATGAGTGAAGTGTCACAGAAGAGGATCTTGGAGACTAGAGTGATATTTCAAGGAAGAGTAGTGAGATTGGACTTACTACTTGATGATGAATCTAAGGGATATGTGAACGGAGATGTTTTGAATACGATCATCAGTAAAAATACAATTAAAATCAGCAAACTAACTACCGATAGACAGTATGATAAAATCAAACATTTGTATGTCGACAGATTCGTTAAAAAGACAAACTTTATTACAGAAGCGCCTCTTGGCAACGCTCTCCGTTTAAAAACTCTATACGATATAGAAGATGACGTTGTACTTGTAACGGCAGAACCCGGGATGGGGAAGTCGACACTACTCACTCAGTTGTCACTGAAAACCAAAACAGAGCACCCACACGTATGGATTGTAAGAGTAAACTTATTAGAATACTCGAGACAGTTCTACAAGTGGAAGCAAGCGAATACAGACATCGATATCATCGATACGTTAGAGACTACAAAGTTTTTGTGCCAAGTAATGCTAAGTGAGAAACTTAAAGGCAAAAGAAACAATGTAGAATTTAAGCTGGAAGAAGATAACGGTGTTGTGATTCTGACGCAATTTAAAGGCGATCAGTGGACTAAGTTTGAATTGAAATTGTTTCTACATTTTTATAATAACGAAAATATGATATTTTTATTTGACGGTTTTGACGAAATCTGTCCGCATTATATGCATGAGGTGATAAAGTGTATAAAAACTATCAATAGCCACACCAAGAACCATAAGATATGGGTCACAAGCAGGCCGTATACGGAAGTTATAAATTATTTACAGCGAGCATTCGGAGAGCCGTATGAAATAGAAAAGTTATCTAATCCGGTAAAAAAAAAATATTTAAGGAAAATTTGGAAATCTAATTTCATATTGAAAGAACTTGATGAATTACAACTGCAAAATGTACATGACTTCCTGCAGTTTATGACACAACTGGACAGCCGAAAACTACAACTAGATTTTCCTCTACAAGAAATTTATATTGACGCTGTAGGTTATATAATAAATGAGATTAAAACTACAAGCATTCCTTTGTGGACGTTCGGTGACGACTATAATGATACGACCTACAAACAGCTGGAAAAATATTATGTATTCATGTTTGTAGTCCTCGGAAAAGAAAGTGATAATAATCCATTAAATATATTTCTGCGAGCACACTTCTTTATAAACAGTATAAAAGACGTGAGCCACAGTACTAACAAATGGAATCGAGACGTGAACACGTTCACCTTCTACGAACAATACTTGGAAACGAAACTGAAAAGAATTCGGTTTCAAGAAAAAAACAAAATGGATATTTATAATCCTGATATAATGAGTGTTTACGAAAAAGAACTTGCAGATTTAATTTCGAAGCACAAGAAACTGGCAGCTTATGCTATATTTAATGAGAATATGGATCGACTGTTTAGTAAACACGACCTGAAGGAAATCAAGGAGTCTATAAAAATTATAGAATTAGGAGGAGAGAAGACGGGTCTGATAAACATAGTCGACGGGATCCCGATATTTATAAACATGTCTTTTACGGAATACTTCGCAGTCGAATACATCTGCGATTTATTGAAACATGAAAATGAGAGTGGGAACCAACTACAGCTCATGGATATCATATTTAATATAATGTTTTCTGCATCTAACTTTCACAATATTCGATCCATATTTGATTATAAATTAAAAATAGATGAAACATTATTCACTATTATGATACAAAATCATGACGAAGTTATATTTAATTTGTTAATTGAACAGGGTGCTTATGTAGCACATAAAATAAGGACCGACAAGGAAGCAGAGAAGAAACGTCAGAGTATATTACATAACCAACCTGGCACCAATCACTGGCCGCCCATGACAGCTGTGAAAGAGAATCTGCGCAACTTGCGATCTTTGTTTGTGGCGATATTTGAGATACATGTAAATAAAAACAACTTGAATGAATTTTTAGATATAGTTGGTGAAGTTGGCCTTTTACACGCTGCCATTCAGAGCCATTGCGATAACATACTCGTTTGTGTCTTCGACAAAGTTAGGGATGTCGATGTGTCAAGAATGAATAGTGTGCTACGAGACAACTTTGATTTTCTGTCCCGTTCAAGGAACTATGATGAAATAAGTAGCAAAGACATAGTCACGCTGATACGCAAGGATTTTAAAAATGAGTTGTTTACTTTGAAAAATGTTTTTGCATTAATTTGTTATTATTTTGAATTTATTTTCGTAATATATTTTTTTATCATTGATAATAAAGCATTATTTCGCTGGCCCCGGGAAAAAAAGCGGTAATATCATTTATTACGGAAGTAATAAAAAAAGCAGGCGTTCAAAATGTAAAATGGTTCCCAATTTAACCTTTTAAAATAATTGAATTATATTAATATTGTGGATGAGCTTTTTGACGCCCTTTAAATTTTGTATTTTACTTTATTTTTAGTTATTTCTCTAAATATTTTACTTTTAATTTTAGTTTTTATATGTAGTATGTATATAAAGGTTTTTTTTTAACAATTAATTAATAATCTTCTTATAGTTGTATAATTATAAATAAATAATGATTAAAGCAAAACCTGGTACATGGTAATAAATAAATTAAAAGCAACTTTATTAATATTGAATGAAATAATTGAAAAAATGTAAAAATAATACAAATTATAGATGGACGATATTTTTTTAATTGGTCACCATTTATAAACGTACAATAAATTAGAAGAATATAATACGATGTATTTTCCGTTTTTTTTTTGAAATTTATTATAAAAAATATTATTATAAAAATAAATACGCATCCTTTATTCGATTGAAAGATAATGACCACTTTTGAGTTTATCGAAGCAATCAGTAAAATCCTTCCCTTAAAACTTAATCACCCATTTCCACCAAAAGGGGGTGATTTTCGAAAAACCCAAAAAATGGGGGTTAGTTTTAAAAAACTATTACTTAATGCACTTATACTCATATTCGTACCAAGTTTCAAGTTTATAAACCTTAGGAATAAGATTTTACATCCAAAGGGTTTCATGGAGTGAAGTGGAAACATATCTCAAAAGAAAGATAAAAATGTATAAAAAAATATGGGATACTCCCTAACTTCATTTTTTTACACCTTCATATGGAAAAATTGCTTTAAAAATAGTTCAGGCGCTGGTAATAAAAATTCGTTCGTAAGCGTATTTATAAACCGATTTAAAAAAATCTTTTTTTGTTTGAAATGGTTCCCCCATGGTAGTCCCATGGATGGCCATAAAGTCAGGTCTTCGGTCTCCAGGACCCCGGATAAATGAAAGAAAATCTTAAAAATAACCTCATTTTTGTACTATACATTATTAGATAGTCACTCTCTTGTTGTGTCTTTTGAGCCGCACGTTTAGCGCGGTGGTTGAGCGGTTGGACTGCTGCGCTACGTGTCGCGGGTTCGATTCCCGCACTGAGCAAAGATTTGTACGATCTACAAGTATTTGTTTTGGGTCTGGGCGTTTGTGTATGTGAGTTTAGTTGTTTGTAAACGCACCCATGATACAGGAGGAAGTCCTGGTGTGAGGCAAAGTTAAAAAAAAGTAACTGTGACGCATTATGATGAGACAGAATCAGTGGTATCGCGAGAGAGTGGTCGACAGAGGTTATTTCACTTAAAATGAGATCTAAGTCGAATAACGTTTGCACGGGAAAATCATAACACACGAGTTGATGAATTTGAAAGTCAGTATTTATATATACTACGTCAGAAATAATCATACACATGTTTTTGGATTTTTCAAATATGTATAATTCCCAAAGTTAGTGAAAAGGGGTATTCAAGTTTAAAGGAAAGGATCTGAAACAGCTAAACGTATAACCTGAATTTTGGACTGTAGTTGCAATTTAATACTAAAAAAAGAATTTTGTGTGGAACATGTAAGGGGGTAAAAACCTTTGTAAAATCTTATTCCTTGGGTTGAAGCTTTGTACGAATATGAGTATTAGTGATTATGGGCATTATTAGTTATTAGAAGTATTTTTTTATAAATTACCGTCCATTTGTAATGGCAATGTTATAAGTAGTTTGTATAGGAAAATCATGTCGTGGGACCCGATGAATTTGAAACTCAGTATTAATAAACAAACATCAGTTTTTGGGTTTTTCGAAAATCAACCCCAACATTGGTGCTTCGATAAACTCAAAACTAGGCCTAAATAATCTCTCAAACGAATAAATGATGCGTATCCTATATTTAAGAAATCAACCCTTAGCGGGGTGAACATTGGAAAATCAGTTTGTCCACATGAATATTTTAAAAAAGGAAAGATCTAATTGTTTGTTTGTATTGACTATTCATGTGAGCCTATGCTCCGAAACTACTGGAGCATTTTTAATTTTTAAGGAACCCTCCTTAACCGGCATCTAAATTCACTGAGTTTGAAATTAGAAACACGAGCAGACGAAGTCGCGGGCGAAGTGCTATTTCATCATCATCAGCCTATTAATGTTCCCACTGCTGGGACACAGGCCTCCTCTCTGTGAGAGGGAGTGGGCCATAATCCACCACGCGGGCCCAGTGCGGATTGTTGGATGTCACAAGTTTTCGAATTTTTGTTTCTAGGATATGCCGCGGTTTCCTCACGATGTTTTACTTCACCGTATTGAGAGCAGTGGTGATAAAATAAATTACAAAGTAATGCGCCTGCCTGGTTTCGAACCCACGACCTACAACTCGTAAGTCGGGGGCTGATACCACTAGGCCACTTCTGCTTTTTACACATGAAGAAACAATTTCAGTATTATCATTACACGTATTACGCATTACGTAACATACAGTAAGTATTTAGTAAATATTGTAGTATAGTAAGTATTCAAAAATTCAAGTTGAAGCTTTTATGCTCACGTTTCAAAACCAGATGAATAAAGAGATACCTAATCGTCAGTTGCTCGTTAATTGAACAAATATTAAAAGTTACCTTAATTGAAAAAAATGAGGTTATTTTTGAGATTTTACTTTTATTACTCCAGGATCCTGAAGCCAGGAGACCTGACTTTATGGCCATGGTAATATCTTCGGGGTACTCTTTCAAACAAAAAAAGATTTTTTTAAATCGGTCTATTAATACTCACACGAACGAATTTTTCATAACAGCGCCTGAACTATTTTCATATTAATTTTTTCATATGAAGTTGAAAAAAATGAACTTAGGAATTACGCCATATTTTTTTATATTTTTTTATCTTTTTTTTGACGTATGTCTCTTTGTTATAGGACGTGGGGCAATTTTGGTCCATCTTTTTTCCTACTCCGCCACTATTCTTTTCTGATTAATTTCGTTGCATGATCCAAGACAGGTAAATTCATTCTACGGGACACATCGAGCTTCATTGTTTCGGCGCTTTTCTGGTGGTTGCCACTGTTGATTCTGGCTTTCAGGAGTTGCAGTGGTTTGGGAATAGTGTGGTGGGTATGTCCCAAAAAAAAAAGAAAACAACGGTTTTCACACCCCCTTATGGTGGATTTTTCGCAAAATCCCTTCTTGTACATAATAAATTGCAACTATCGACCAAAAATTGGGTTATACGTTTAAAGATAACCCCCCCTTTCACTAACTTGGGGGGTGATTTTCGAAAAATCCAAAACACGTTAAATTATTTCTGATCTAATAATATACATATATAAATACTAATTTTCACATTAACATTATGTAGAATACCTAATAGTAGGTACTAGTACTACTATACAGGAGCAATGATCCGATTTGGTAAGTAAATGTAGGATGTAGATGGATGTAGGTAAAGTTATACATCTAAGGATCGTCAATTCTAATTATTGTAATGTTCAGTTAATTTGTCAACTCAACCTGTTCAGTTTGGAAGAACTGAACAGCTTTTGCTTCACAACTTCCAAAAAATCGAATTGAAAAAGAATAAAATAACTTAAACCCCCAACTTAACCCAATTATACTCAGGTTTCGTCTTCGAGATTAGCATAACATGTAGTAACGCCTATACATGCCATTCCACACTATTTTGAGAGTACCTATTTGATTTTTTTTTTGCTGTGGGTAGTTTAGTCTACTTGGATACTGCGCTCGCAATTCGTGTCATTCGCTTTTTAGTGCTCCGCCGTTCCACACGCGCTTGTTCGCAAAAATTTATTTTTAAAAAGTGTACCTAGTGTTATTGTTTAAATTAAATTAATGCATAGAAGAAAAAGTGTGATCGTTTAATAACGAAAAATGAGAGGAACTGGCGGCGTCGCGTCGATCGCGTTATCGTTATTACACGGAAGACTATACGAGTTATCGTCTACAGATTTGCGCGGCCCGTTCACCATCACAAGGTAGGTTTACTTTTTTCCATCCTTTATTATGAGTCTGTACCTAATTAGGCAATATTTTTAAAACAGGGGACCTAGTTATGCAACCTGAACCGCAACGAGTGATCACCGTGAGAGCATAAAATGCACGATTGCAGTTTAGGGTGGCCCTTCGAGACGGTTCTTGCATTTTTGTCAATTTAGCATTTTAAGTAGCAGTAAGTCCATGTAACCATAGGCTAGTTTTTGAAGGCATTACATTAGAGCATGCGCTTCTGCTCACACGTAGTCCTATTCTTTTATTTAACGCTCCCCCATAATTTGACTGGCGCAGCCGGTAGGATCGCCGAATAGAGCTGCGCTGTCCTTCGCGTTGTTTCCGAAATAAAACTTTTTCGTGTTACGCGTTCGGGTGGCCCTGAGCAGCTGTGGTGATTCTACGAACCAAAGAAATTTTGTCGAGTTGTACTTGGAGCTGAAAATGAGAAAGGCGTGCTGGTGAGTCCAAATTTTCACCTTCCTTTCCCATTTCCTTTGTTTGTTATTTTGCGATTAGAAGTCTCGCGTTATAACGTTATCTGGTTTTGCATAAAATCTGTAAGGCTAGTTTAGTTATAGAATAAGTTATTAAAAAGTGATTGCATTTAAAAAATATTGAAATATTGTTCTGTGTATGAACTAAATTTTTAAAAAATCATTCGATAATTGCGTAATATTTAAAGTTTGTGTTTAAAGAAACTCTATTGCACTTTTAGCTTACTATTTTATTTTGTATTTTAGACTATTATTGTGTGTTAGTATATATATTATAGTATTAAAATGGTTGATGAAGTAAAAATTATCATGATTCCAAATGAAATGATTAAAATTATTCCGCTGTTTGATGGCGATAAGCGCCATTTAAATCTTTTTATTCGCAAATGTGAATATATTATAAATAAATACAGGGGAAGTGGCGAGCAAAACTTGTATGTAATGCATGCTATAACGAGTAGATTAGCGGGGAATGCAGCCGCGCTTATCAGTGAGCGCGAGGATATTGTTACATGGGAAGAATTTAAAGAGTTACTAATACAGCATTTTGGAGACCCGAGAAGTGAAGAGTGTTTAGCTATTGAATTGGAAACTTTGCGCATAAGAAATGGTGAATCATTTTTGGATTTTTGCAATCGTATTCAATCAGTGCGTAGTATTTTAATATCAAAAGTTAATAGATTATCGAGTAGTACTATGCGGGAAAGTAAAATAACTATTTATAATAATACGTCATTAAATGTGTTTCTTTATAATCTACCGGAAAATATGGTGCGTATTGTGAGATTAAAAGAGCCGTCTACTTTGGAACAGGCTTTATCTTTCGTATTAGAAGAGGTTAATTTCCATGATCAATATAATGCCCGAAATAAAATACTGCTGACGTCCTCCAGTAAGCAAGTTGTACCAAATAATACTCCAACTTTTAAATTCGGCACAAATAATTATAATACGCCTATTAATAATAATAAACCTATTTTTACGCAATCAAATTTACAACCCAAATTACATTTCGGTAACCCCCAAGGTCAACAAATTGGGACACGTCCTCCACAATTCGGATTTCAAGGTCAAACATACGGTTACCGTCCGCAGCAATTTGGAATACGTCCGCAACAATTTGGGATGCGTCCGCAACAATTTGGGATGCGTCCCCAACAATTTGGCATGCGTCCGCAACAATTTGGGATGCGCCCTCAACAGTTTGGAAATCAACAGCAATTAAATAATAGACCTTTACAGTCAGTCGGCATTCAGCAACCTCAAACTCAATCCAGTGACGTCACAATGCGTACTGCACCTCCAGCCAAGGTCTTTATAAAAGGATTTAAATTAAATGAGCTTGACCTTGATCATAACGATAACAGTCAGTTTTCCTGCGACTACCAATGTAACGAAGAATATGATCAGTATTACGATTATTCCCCTTTTTTCGAAAATCAAAACGAGAATTATTCGGAAGAAATTAATAAGGAAATTTTAGCGGAAAATAATGAGGATTTTCAATTAGTGGCTTCGGAGAACATAGAAAAATAATAAATTTGAATTGCGATACATGCATTAAATTACCGTACATATATATTCCAGAAATAGATGCCAAATTTATGATAGATACGGGTAGTACTAAATCATTTATTAACCCGGAAAAGGCTTATTACTATTTTTACGAATATATTTATCACGATCCATTCGAAGTTAGAAGCACTCATAGTACTAGCCAACACGAACTGGTACTTTCGATTCCAGCACTTCCGATTTTTAATACTAATGAAACTCATAAATTTCACTTATATGAAGTCGACCCTAGCTTCGACGGTCTACTAGGTAATGATATTCTACATAGTGTAGAGGCAGTAATAGATTTAAAAAATGAGATCCTGAGAACTAAAACTACGGTGATACCAATCATGCGCGATAAAAATAAACATATATTACAGTTAGCGCCTCGATCGGAACAAAGAGTTAAAATTCCTGCAAATTATCATTCTGGTAATGCTGTAGTGGATTTTAGAGAATTTACTGAAGGCGTGCGTATGCCCAGCGCTTTAGTCAAATGTAAAGACGGTTACTTTACTACTATTATTCAAAATACCCTTGACCAACCAATTAAGTTAGCTATTAATAAACCATTTCAAGTAGAACCGTATGAAAATTATGAAAATGATTGTGATGTGAATAATTTAAAAGATATTGAAATAGAAAAATTATTGACAGATAACTTACGAAAGCTTCGTCTGAGTCACATGTCAGGTGAAGAAAGCAAAGCTATAAGTGCATTATGCCTAGAATATAAAGATATTTTCTACTGTGATGGCATTCCATTAAGTTTCACGAATCAAGTCAAACACTGTATTAGGACGAAAAACGAAGATCCTATTTATGTCAAGCCATACAGACAACCCCCTAGTCAGTCACAGGAAATAAAAAACCAAATCGAAAAGTTACTTAAGGAAAATGTCATTCAGGAATCTCATTCACCTTGGTCGGCTCCAGTTCATTTAGTCCCTAAAAAGAAAGATGCATCAGGAGAAATAAAATATAGGATGGTAATTGACTACAGACGGCTAAACGAAATAACAGTTGACGATAGATACCCACTTCCAAATATCACTGATCTATTCGATAAATTAGGTAAAAGTACATACTTCACGACATTAGATTTAGCAAGCGGTTATCATCAAATTGAGGTTAATGAAAATGACAGACAGAAAACAGCGTTCAGCACTGAAAACGGACACTTTGAATTTTTAAGAATGCCGTTTGGTCTTAAAACTGCTCCAGCGACCTTCCAGCGAGCAATGGACAGCGTTCTAAGAGGATTGCATGGAATCCATTGCCTAGTTTATTTAGATGATATTATTGTCTTTTCAAATTCTCTCGCAGAACATATCCAGAAATTAAGAGCCGTTTTTGATCGTTTAAAGGCCAATAACCTCAAAATTCAGCTTGATAAATCCGAATTTCTCGGAAAGAAGTTTTATACTTAGGTCATGTTATAACTAAGGATGGCCTTAAACCTAATGATGATAAAATTAAAGCAGTTCTAAACTATCCATTGCCAAAAACCGTAACAGAAATAAAAAGTTTTTTGGGCTTGATAGGTTATTACAGGCGATTTATTAAAGATTTTGCCAAGGTAACACAACCACTAACTAGTTGCTTAAAGAAGAGGAACAAAATTATTATAAATCAAGCATACATAGATGCTTTCCAAAAATGTAAAGAGCTTCTTACTAATGCTCCTTTACTCCAGTATCCTGACCCAGATAAGCCTTATATCTTAACTACAGACGCTTCGTTAAATGCCTTAGGCGCTGTACTATCACAAGGCACCGTAGGGTCTGATAAACCAGTAGCTTATGCCAGCAGAACCTTAAGTGATACAGAGACCAGATACAGTACTATAGAACGTGAGCTTTTAGCAATCATTTGGGCCGTAAAACATTTCCGCCCATACCTTTATGGTAATAAATTTATCATTTATACTGACCATAGACCCTTAGCCTGGCTCTATTCCCTTAAAGAACCGAATAGCAAACTCACCCGTTGGCGACTTCGTCTCCAAGAATATGATTTCGAAATTAAATATAAAAATGGCAAGCAGAATACAAACGCTGATGCTTTGTCCCGTATTAAATTAAATGTATTAGGCTCAGATGAAGATGACTTATCAATGGCAGTTAATTTAGATGAGAAGGAACAACGACCGAAAAAATTACAAACTACCAAGCAATTAGATAATTTACATGATACCGATAGTGACGACTCTAGAACAATTTCCATCTCAGATTTGTCTGCAACTGTAACAGCCAGCTCGGAAAATGATGCAAATGAACCAATTCCACTTATTCCCACTAAAGATAAAACATTCACAGTACATTCAGCTAAAGATATGGAATCAATTGGCATTCCAATATTACATGAAGCAGTAGACACTAAACCCAACCAGATATTAGTCTTTACATGGCATAAAAACGATATCCAAGTTAGTGATATTTCTCACGAAAAACAAAAAATCCTCGAAGTATTTCTACCATTAAATAATGATGAATTAATTAAACAGTTTTTAAAAGAATACATTAAATATAAAACTAAATACTTTATATATTTTGAAAGTGGAGAGCATAAAAAACAATTTAGTAAAATTATTATACAGTTATTTAAAAAAGGAATGGTTGAATTCGTGGAATGTACAGAGCGTGTAGTTTTTGTTGAAGATGAAAAGGAACAAAAGGATATCATCATACAGCATCATGAAGGAAAAACGTGTCATAGAGGTATAAAAGAAACCATGTCTAGGATAAGGAGAAATTATTTTTGGAATAACATGCAAGAGACGATTTCAGCAGTAATAAATAATTGTGAAGCATGCCAAAAAACCAAATATGACAGAAAACCCATAAAGCCTTTTCTACAGTTAACTCAAACACAAAATGCACCATTTCAGGAAATTTTCATAGACCTCTTCGCTATAGAATCTGTATACTATCTTACATTAGTCGACGCGTTCAGTAAATTAGGGCAAGCAATAGAAATATCCAATCGATCTACACCCGAAGTAATACGTGCACTTATTAAATATTTTTCCATGTACGGAACCCCCAAAAAAATTAGTTGCGATCCGGGCAGTGAATTTAATAATGAATTAATGAAGGAATTAATGCTAATGTACAACATACAATTACATATTAGTACACCTAATAATCCTAACTCAACAGGCATTGTCGAACGTTTCCATTCGACTATAATAGAAATATATCGTTTAGCCAAGTACGAACGAAAATGTACTGATGCAGCATCAGTTATGACCTACTCAATAATGGCTTACAATCATACTATACATACAACAACCGGTTTGACACCATTTGAAGTGGTTTTCGGTCATACTGATTCAAATACTGTATTGAATGCAAATTTCGAGAAATTATACACTCAGCAATTGCTAAAAGATCATGCGAAGCGCACTAAACGACTCTATACTTACATATCAGATAAAATGATAGAGACAAAGCAAAAGATTAGAAATAGCAAGGGTGGTGAGATAAGTAAGAAATTTGAAATAGGTGACGTAATTTATGCAAAAGAGGTTAACACCAGATTAAGTAAAGACAAGCCACGTTATAGAAAGGCAACTGTTAGCGGTGACGTAGAACATAATGTAGTACCTGTAAAAATTGGACCTAGACTCACAAAAGTCCCCCTTAAAAATATTAAACGTCCTCCGCAGGTGGTGCCTCCTGCTATGGGCAGCAGCGCAAATAACATGGGCCCTTCAACTTCAAAAGGTTGAGAAAAACCCCGGTATCCTTCCCGTGAAACAAGGACAGGCGTTTAAACAAGTAGATAAGTGGTTAATTATAAAACTCTTAAATTTAGATAGTTTAGGTAATGATCTAGAATTAAGTTTAATTAAATATAATGAATTCAGTAAATTGGTAGATGTTAACAAACCTTACAGCCATGAGTTCTTAGGCATTCGCACTCAAACGGATTATTTAAAGGATAGAACTATCGAAAAATTTCAGCAACTAGTACCAGCTAAAAGATTTAAGCGAGGACTAATCGATCCACTTGGGTCTATGATTAAAATTGTTACAGGTAATTTAGATCACAGTGACGCAATCCGATATGATTCTCTCATTTCTCAGTTAAAAAGCAACCAAATAATAATGGATAAGAAAATAACTTTGGTCTCTAAAATGTTAAATGGTTTTGTCAACAGTACAGAAATCTTACATAACAATACACTAATTTTAGATGAACGTTTGAAAAGAATTGAGAGATTGGTTAAAAATATAATTACTAAAGAAGAAAATTCAATTTACTCTACTTACGTTTTAGGAATGTTTAATATGTTTTTAACAAACTTTAGAACAATTAATATAATTTTAAGTGAGATTGAAACGGCCTTAGCCTTTAGTAAGGTGTCTGTACTGCATCGAGCGATTGTTAATTCTACTGAATTATTATACATGTTACAATCTATAGCTAAGACAGAAAATCTGTTATATGACGTGAACGAAATTAATTTAGTTAAGTTTGAAGATTGTTTAACTGTTAAGGCATTTATTAAACAAAACCAGATTACGTTTATAATAGAGATTCCATTAATTGAAAACAGTACTTACAGTTATTTTAAACTTTACTCTTTACCTATTATTAACACAGATTTAAACGAAACTGTAATAGTAGTTCCTAAATATCCCTACCTTTTGGTGAAAGACTCAGATTACTTACCAGTCGTGAGAGCCTGTAACCAGATTGCAATAGAAGACAAATTTTTATGCACCAATGATGATGTGTTGACCCATCTAGAGCCATTATGTGAAGAACAGTTGATGAAGTTCCATTCTAATACTAGTGCATGTGAGCAGCACATAGTTGACATAGAAGATTTGAAAGTTCAACGAATTGGACGCGTAAGTTGGATCCTATATACAAAGAATAACGTTATAGCCAGCAAAAAATGCCATGGTGACGTCATGAGCCACGAGTCTTTACAAGGAACGTACATCGTAACCCTGGAAGATGCCTGTAAAGTTAACATCGGGCACATACATCTACAAAATTACCAATTTTCTTATACACATCTGAATTATCCAATAACTCCGATCATTATCCTGCCAGCGTTGAAGCCAGAAAAACGTACCCCCAGTGTCAGTGCAGTGAATATGAAAGGTATAAATCTAGATGAGCTGAAAGAGTTAGCTCAAGTAGTGAAAATGAGCAAAGTGAAATACAGTGAAAATTATAGTGCGGTTAACACTAAGAACATTAGTTTAGGTACGATAATTCTGTATGTAATTCTACCTTTAGGATTTATAACCTTTCTTGTTTTTAGATATAAGATAAAATTATTAAACTGTAAGCGAAATCATCAGAATCTTAACAACCCTGATAATTTCGCTCTTGAGGAGGGAGGAGTTATGCAACCTGAACCGCAACGAGTGATCACCGTGAGAGCATAAAATGCACGATTGCAGTTTAGGGTGGCCCTTCGAGACGGTTCTTGCATTTTTGTCAATTTAGCATTTTAAGTAGCAGTAAGTCCATGTAACCATAGGCTAGTTTTTGAAGGCATTACA